>CM065595.1:42949399-43549399 GCA_033119425.1 Bufotes viridis | reverse complement strand
ATTTAATAAAGCTTGTTGAAAGGCTGCAGGGCAGCCAATCAACAAACGTTTAAGATATGTGCCCTTAGAAGTCATTACAGCCATGCCTACTAATGGAATGGCTGTGATTGGCCAGTGCAGCATGTGACCCAGCCTCGATAAAAGCTGGAGTCAAGTAGCGCTGCACATTACGTCAGCTCTTACTAGTGTAGGGATAGGATGCTGCTGCTGTAAGGGAGAGATTAGGAAAGAATCTGATATCAGAGCTTGGTGTTAAGTCTGCGATCTACAGCGATTTCTTTTGTTTGTGCAATGCAACATTTTTTAACCCTGCCCTGAGCCCAGTGACACAGAAAAATAAGTTGTAATCTATCTGTTAGTTAGGTGGGCATCGGCGACCATTTTGTATAAGTGCAGTGCACTTACACCTGCATTTGTGCCAGGGACAATAATTTTATCCTGTTCTTGTAGTTCAGTGGACGACATATACCCTTTTTTTAAGTGCACCTGCACTGCATATGTCTGTGAGTTCAGGGACCCAGGGGGTGACATATTCACATATTTTTTTTTGTAAAGTACCCCTGTGCTGCATATGTGACAGTGTAATCAATTCACTAAATCCATCTGTTAGATTCTGGGGGCACAAATTATTATTATTATAATTTTTTTTTTTTTTACCATAAAGTACATTTGCTGCCTGCACTCCATTTCTGAGAGTTAAATATAATCAGTAAATCCAGCTCTTAGATTGTGGGTGGACATTTCCACGGTTATCAGGCCAGTCATTCACAAATGGCTTAGAGGGTGTGTTCCTGTTGCACTGCATACCTGACAGGGAAATATATTTTGCAAATTTAGCGGCGATAAGATTGTTGGGTGCTATAGTTATATGCTGTAAAATCTCCATGATGTCTACACACTTTCAAAATAATCCTTCAGCAGGTGAAATAGATGCCGGATGACCGGGATGCTCCATGACCCCTTTTTTCTTTAAAACTACCCGTGCACTGCATACCTGACTCGGAAATATATTCTGTAAATTTGGTGGAGTTTAGATTGTTGGGTGATCTGTACCCCTTTTTTCTTTCACACTACCCCTGCAGTGCATACCTGACTGGGAAATATATTCTGTAAATTCGGCGGAGTTTAGCTTGCTGGCTGGGTGATTTATACCCCTTTTCTTTCAAACGACCCCTGCACTGCATACCTGAATGGGAAATATATTCTGTAAATTTGGCGGAGTTTAGATTGTTGGGTGATCTGTACACCTTTTTTCTTTTAAACTACCCCTTCACTGCATACCTGACTGGGAAATAAATTTAGTAAATCCATCTGTTAGTTTGGTGGGTGAATGCAAAGAATGAGGAAAGCGTCAAATAAGGGACGTGACCCTGGTCATGGTGCTACTGGTGGTGGTGGAGCTCCTGTTGCAGGGAGAGGACGTGTTCGATCTGTGCCAGCTCCACGCCGAAATGAAACACCTTCCTCAGGTGCACGTAGGCGACAGAACTTTCAGAATTATTTTGTAGGCCCGAATGGCGCTCTGCAAATGGTGAGGCCAGAACAAGTACAGGCGATAGTAGATTGGGTGGCAGACAATGACTCCAGTTCCTTCACATTGTCTCCCACCCGGTCCCCTGCTGAAAGCTCAGAGTTGGCACCTGCAGCCCATGGGCATCTGTCTTTCACCTCACTGCCTTGCAAATAAACCAAGCAGTCTGAGCCCCAAGTCATGCAGCAGTCTCTTATGCTTTTTGATGACTCTGCTGGCAGGGTTTCAGTGGGCCATCCACATAGCCCTGCCCCAGAAGTGGAAGAGATTGAGTGCATCGATGCCAGCCACTTATGTTTCAGGATGTGGACATGGGAGGATCAAAGCAGCATGTTTATGAGGATAACAAAACACAGGTGCCAACTTTCTGAAGTGTGCATACCGACAAGTAGGACAGGGGTGAAGAGTGGGTGGAAGATGATGTGGAGGATGATGAGGTTCTAAACCCCACATGGAATTAAGGTCATGCGAGTGACGTGTACAGCTTGGAGGAAGAGGTGGTGGTTGCACAGAGCCACCATCACAGCAAAAGAGGAAGCAGGGTGCAAAAGCAGAACGGCCATCCCCTAGACTGTACGCCTGCTACAGCGCACCGCACCCATTGACCGAGCACACTAAAACCAGCTCCAAGGAGTTCCTTTGAATGGCAGTTCTTCAAACAATGTGCTGATGACAAGAAACAAGTGGTTTGCACGCTGTGCAATCAGAGCCTAAAGCGAGCCATATACGTTCTAAACCTTACCACCACCTGTATGACCAGGCATCTAAATGCAAAGCACGAGCTGCAGTGGAGTAATCACCTCAAAAACAAAGAAAGGTCTCAGGCTCCTCCTGCTCCCTCTTCTGCTGCAGTCTCGGCCTTTTCCTCCCCCTCTGGAGTGACAGTGGCACCTGCCCCCCAGCAAACAGAGGATGTGGCAGCAACGCCACCACATCCGTCACCAAGCATCTCCCCAATGTCCAATGGAAGCGTTAAGCTGTCCATCTTAAGTGGGGAAAATTGGCTTCTGCCTCACAGGGGTTTTTTGCCTTCCTCTGGATCAACTTGTAGGAAACAGGCCGAACTGGATGGACAAATGTCTTTTTTCGGTCTTATATACTATGTTACTATGTTACTATCTCCCAAACACTGGAGAGAAAGAGTAGGTACACCTCTACCCACCCACAATCCCTGGTCCTGAATGCCAGCATTTCCAAATTCCTGTACGTAGTGGTTCCCAGCCACCACTACTTTTCCAGGCGAGCCATCCCTTCACTGCACAACCAAGTGGCGGACAAAATCAGTTGTGCACTGCGCAACGCCATCTGTGGCAAGGTCCACTGATACGTGGACCAGTAAGCATGGGCAGGGACATTAAATTTCCCTAACAGCACACTGGGTAAATGCAGTAGCGGCTAGTGTTCTTCCACCACTGAGCATTACAGGGCATTTCTCTTTGCCTCCTGTTGCCTCCTACTCCGCTTTCTCCTCTACCTCCTCCTTATCCGGCCAGCGTAATACCTTCACCACCAACTTCAGCATAACCAGGGGGAATCGACAGCCGGCTGTTTGGAAACTGTTTGGGGGAAAAACCCCACACCGTGCAGGAGCTGTGGACGGGCATGTAACAACAGACCGATTAGTGGTTGGTGCCAATGAGCCTCAAGCCCAGCCTGATGGTGTGCAATAATGGGCAAAATCCCTTGGCAGCTCTAGGCCCAGCCGGTTTGACGCAAATCTCTTGCCTGGCGCATGTGCTGAATTTGGTGGTTTTGAAATTCCTGAAAAACTACACCAATATGTCTTTGCTGCTGCAGAAAGTGCGGGCCATCTGTGCCTGCTTTTGGCATTCTCACCCTGCTGCTGCTCGCCTGTCTGTGTTGCAGCGTAACTTCGGCTTTCCCGCTCACTGCCTCATATGAGAAGTGCCCACAAGGTGGAACTCCACCTTGCACATGATGGAGAGGCTGTGCAAGCAGCAGCAGGCGATAGTAGAGTTTCAGCTGCAGCACGCACACGTGAGTCGCTCTGCGGAACAGCACTACTTCACCACCAGTGAGTGGGCCTCCATGCTGGACCTGTGTGCCATGTTGCGCTTTTTCGAGTACTCCACCAACATGGGCAGTGCCAATTATGCCTTGATCAGCGTTACTATCCCACTTCTATGTCTCCTTGAAAAAACGCTTCGGAATATGATGGAACAGGATGTGGCACAGGAGGAAGAGGAGAAGAAATAGGGATCATTTCCAAAGTTATCAGGCCAGTCATTAACCAGTGGCTCAGAGCATGGTTTTCTGCACCAACATAGGACAGGTACACAATTGTCCAGCCAGGGCACAGTTCTGGAGGATGAGGAGGATGAGCAGGAGGAGGGGGAGGAGGAACCGTGATCACAGAAGGGTTGCCCTTAAAGCAGCTCAGGGCCATCACTGCAGCATGGCTGGGGGGATACGGAGGACACAGATGATACAACTCCCACAGAGGACAGCTTGTTGTTGCCTCTGGGCAGCCTGGCACACATGAGCAACTTCATGCTGCAGTGCTTGCGCAACGACAGCCGAGTTGCCCACATTCTAACTTGTTCTGATTACTGGGTGGCCACCCTGCTGGATCCCCGTTACAAGGACAATGTGCCGTTCTTAATTCCCTCACTGTAGCGTGATTGGAAGACGCGCGACAACAAGCGCTCGCTGGTAGACGCGCTGCTGATGGCATTCCCACCTGACACCGGGGCCTAAGTGGAAGCACAAGGCAAAGGCAGAGGAAGAGGTCGCCAATGCAGCTGGGGCACCGCCAGCACCTCAGAAGGCAGGGATAACATGGCCGAAATGAGGAAAAGCTTTGTCAGCACGCCACAAGAACCAGCACCACCAGCTGATATGTAACGTCTTAGCAGGAGGCTGCATTTCAGCAATATGGTGGAACAGTATGTGTGCACATACCTGCTGCACGTACTGACTGATAGGTCTGCCCCATTCAACTTCTGGGTCTCCAAATTGGGCACATGGCCTTAGTTTGCCCTTTACGCCTTGGAGGTGCTGGCATTCCCTGCAGCCAGTGTATTGTCTAAACGTGTGTTTAGCACGGAAGGGGGCGTTATCACAGACAAGCGCAGCCGCCTGTCCACAGCCAATATGGACAAGCTCACTTTAATTAAAATGAACCAGGCATGGATCCCACAGGACTTACCGTACCTTGTGATAAGTGAGCATGCTCGGCCGAGCACCAGTTCGGCTCGAGCATCACTATGCTCGGCAGATCCGAGCACTTGGCCAAGTACCACATGTGCTCGAGCGCCATGCTCGAGTCTCCTCCCCGCACGTTTGCCGCTTACTAAGCAGCCAATAAACGAGCAGGTAAGTATTGCCATCACTGTAATGCCATTAGACATGTTTTCTACTGGCATTACAGCGATTGGCTGGCCGAAACACGTCATCGGGTGCTATATAGCACCCGATCACGCGGGTTCAGCTCATTGCGACTCAGGGAGAGCTGTTGTTAGGAAGGGACAGAGAGTGTAGGGCAAATTTGATCACAAATTATTACTCATTTTAAAGACGTTTCAAAGAACCAAAAGTCCTTTTAAGGACTATTAATAGAGGTGGCAGCAAAATTTATTTTGGGGGAATTATTTTTTTGTGTCAGGACTACCGTTAGTGCATTCAGTTTCTGTATTCTGTAGCGAGGACAGCAGTCTCGAGGGGGAGAGATCTGCAGCACCACAACAGGCTGGAAGAGGCAGTAGGGTGGCAACAGGGAGAAGGCGGGCCACGCCAAACAGGCCAGAAAGTGTTCCACAGAGCAATCTTTCTTGCCAAGGGGTAGGTGTTCCGTGGTATGACGCTTTTTTGCGGGAAAGTGCAGACGACAAAAGAATAGTAGTTTGCAACCTGTGCCACACCAAAATGAGCCAAGGTGTGAACATTAGCAACCTCACCACCACCAGCATGATCCACCACATGGCAGCCAAGCATCGCAATAAGTGAGAGGAACGCCTGGGTCCACAATCTGTGTCCGCGGGTCACATCACTGCCTCCCCTTCCCCTATGTTGGGTGACAACCAATTGCCTGATGAAGGAGCAGGCCCGGATGCCTCCCGCGCTGCACCTGTGACGTCGCAAGCACCATCAGCAACCACATCCACTTCCCTGTCCCAGCGCAGCGTCCGAATGCCTTTACCCCAAGCATTTCAAAGCAAACACAAATACCCAGCCACCCACCCACAGGCTATCGCACTAACCACCCAACTTTCTAAGTTACTTGTGGTTGAAATGTTGCCATTTAGGCTTGGGGACACTGAGTCCTCTCGCGGCCTAATGTCGGGGGCCGTCCCTCGGTACTCAGTCCCCAGCCACCACTATTTTTCCCGGTGTGCCGTCCCCGCCTTACACTAGCATGTGCCTGCTAACATCACCCGTGCCCTGACCAACGCAGTTACTGCTAAGGTCCACCTAACAACTGACACATGGACAAGTGCTTGTGGCCAGGGACGCTACATTTCCCTGATGTTACACTGGGTGAACGTAGTGGAGGCTGGGAGCAACTTGTACCCTGGGATGGCACAGGTGCTACTGACGCTCCAGGATTGTGGACCCTTCAATCAGGGTTACCGCCAGCACCTATGTAAGTGGCTCCTCCTCCTCCACTTCCACCTCCGAATTCTCCGCGTGCAGCACCAGTCAGCCATCAGCTGGTAGCTGGAAGCAGTGTAGCACTACTGTGGGGATGCGTCAACAGGCCGTGTGAAGATGATATGCTTAGGGGATAAACAGCACACCACCGCAGAGCTGTGGCAGGGGATAAGAGACCAGACTGAGCTGTGGCTCTCGCTACTCAACCTGCAATCGGGCATGGTTGTGTGTGATAATGGGCGTAACTTGGTGGCGGCTTTGGAGCTCGGCAACCTCACACACATCCCATGCCTAGCCCACGTCTTTAACTTAGTGGTTCAGCAGTTTCTGAAAACCTACCCCAATTTGCCAGAGCTACTGGCGAATGTGTGCCGCGTGTGCACATTTCCGCAAGTCATCAACAGCTTCAGCCGGTCTGTTGATGCTGCAGCAGCGCTTGAATTTGCCAGCTCACCGGCTGTTGTGCGACGTGAGCACGCGCAAGAACTCCACGTTACACATATTGGCCAGGCTTTGTGAGCAGCAAAGGGCATTAATGGAATACCAGCTGCAGCTGGTCATCGCCTTTCCACTCAGCTTCCGCTCTTCACAAGCGAGGAGTGGACATGGATGTCTGACCTCTGTGAGGTGTTAATCAACACAGATGGTTAGCGGCGATAACTCTATTGTCAGTGTAACCATCCCACTTCTGTGTCTACTCAAACGCTCGCTGCTCACAATTAAGGCCGACGCTGTTCGTGGGGAAGAGTTGGAAATGGGGGAAGAAGAAATGACCCGGGGTGATAGCCAGAACACCCTCAGTTTGTCTTCTCAGCGCGTATTGGAGGAGGAGGAGCAGGGGACGGTTGCCTCCGCTACACAGCGGGGAAATTTAATTCCATCTGTTCAGCATGGGTGGACAGAAGAGGAGGAAGAGGATGAGGAAATAGACAGTCATCCTCCTGATGACGACAGCGAAGTCTTGCCCACTGGTACTCTAGAACACATGGCTGACTTCATGTTAGGCTGCCTTAACTGTGACCCCCGTGTTATACGCATTTTAGATAACAGGGATTACTGGGTGTTCACCCTTCTGGACCCCCGCTACAAAGAGAACTTCTTATCTCTCATTCCTCCGGTGGAGAGGACGAGCAAAATGGTGCTATACCAGAAGTTCCTTGTTAACAGATTTCTGCAAAAATTTCCATCTGACAGCGCTGGCAGCAGAGTCAATACTTCCTTGGGCAACCAAGATGGGAAGACAAGTGGAACACACAGCACTTCCAGCAAAGGCAGGGCAACACTCTCCAAGGCCTGGGACAGTTTTATTACACACCACAAGCACCCTCAACATGATGCACGTCCTGGTGTCACAAGGAGGAAAACGTTTTGGAAGATGGTGAAGGAGTACGTAGCAGACAGTGTCAGCATCCTCAGTGATCCCTTAGTGCCTTACAACTATTGGGTGTCTAAGCTGGACACGTGGCACGAACGCCTTGGAGGTGCTGGCCTGCCCTGCCGCCAGCGTTTTGTCTGAGCGGGTATTTAGTGCTGCTGGTGGCATTATAACAGATAAGCGTATCCGGCTGTCAAATGAAAATGCTGACAGGTTGACTCTTATAAAAATTAACAAGGCCTGGATTGCCCCTGACTTCTCCACCCCACCAGAGGAGAGCCACGACTGAACATAAAGGCACTTTAAATGTGTTGTTTAGAATGTACTGAATACTCTGTGTTTCCATGCACCCCTTCCACCACAAAAAAGGGTATATGGTTGAATCTTCCTTTTCTCATCCTCCTCCTCCTCGTGCATCATATCTACATGCTTAATTGTCGCATATAATGCCACCGCGTATATGGCCTTCTCATATAATTTTTCGGATGGTCACCTCACCTGCAGGACCTCGCATAAATAATGTTTTCGATGGTCAGCTCTCCCGCAGGCCCTCGCATGTAATTTTTTGGATGGTCAGCTCACCCCCAGGCCCTCACCAATAATGTTTTAGATGGTCAGCTCAGCTGAAGACCTTCACCCCTAATGTTTTAGTGGGTCACAAGCAGGCCATCAATCATACTTTACCTCTCCTGTATAACGTTTCCTCATCCTAAATACCTATAACATTCCCTGTAATTTTTTTATACTCGTTCCATTACAGGCTCTCTTAAGAGTCCGGTATTGTTATTTATCGTCACTACCTCCCTAAGTCGGTACTGGGAAATTTGCTTGCCCCGTCTGCCTTTCTTAAAAGTGGTAGCCGTGGCCATCCCTCAGTCTCCCTCTCCAGAAGCGAACCCTGATTCCCCAATACCCGTGGTTACCATGGTAGGTGCAAAAAGAACATTGAAAGTTGATAGAGCAGACATCCGAATAGATCGTCAACATCATGGGGATGTGCGATCAGCTTAGAAGTTATCTACAGTTAACAAAGCTGCAGCAGGCCCACACCTACAATTTTTACACGGTTAGCTCAATGTCCGTTCCTCTTCCAAGTATATTATCATCAGATGATAGTCTGGTCAACACAATCGTAATCACCGGGGGTCACATAACTAATTAGAACGGAGGAGTGTCTTTGGTTATCGGAATGAACCACACAAATCGACTCGATCCACACACTCAAAACGGCCATGCACCACCACCCACAGAATCGCGAAATAGGCATCAATCTGTCAATCCTTTACGTTTCCTGGCCGAGAGGATTCCCGTGCATAGTCAAATTAAGCCGCAGGCTACACTCCTGGTATTGGCCTTCCATCAATTAGTTTAAGTTTCAGATTTGCAACCATACTCACCCCGGAACCCAAAGACTTTAGTTTCCCAGAAAATGCTCGGCGGGAAATGGGAATAACACTGCCGGGGATCGTCTTTGAACCTCCAACTTAAGTAGTTGATTAATGAAAACGTTCGTGGTAACAAAGGTTTCGGCTGTGGCTCGGCTTGCGCCGGTACAAGAATTTCACCTCTACAGGTACAATACGGATGCCATCGACCGTTCCTTTTCCAATGAGTTCAGTTTGATGGTCCATGATTCCGGTCAACAGAATCAAAACCACCGGCCGTCCCTCTTAGCCATGGCCCTAGTTCCGAAAATCACAAACAATTTTGTCTAAACTTGCTCTTTATATAAAAGTAAATATATTGGAAAGAATGTTTCCTAATAATTTTTCATCTAAAATCGCTTTTATCTTCGGTTTTGTGAGTTTTATGGTCAGTCTGTAAAAGTGGCGTCCAACTCGGATAACATCGTTACCAGCAGACATGAATCCAGACATCCTCCCCATGCTGTCTGCGTGGTGTTTCCATCAATTTCTAACCTTTTCCTAGTAACCAGGCACCCTCCCCTCTTCAGAGGAGGGGGTGCCTGGTTTAATGTTTGGGTCCTCCCATTGACATCTATAGGGCTGGGGTGCTCGGTAGAGCACCCAAGCATATCGGTGTGCTCAGGCAGAGCACCCGAGCATCGGGGTGCTTGATCATCACTACTGGTGACAGAAACATACACAAAGAGGAAAAAAATCTTTGTAACAAAGTGTAGATCATGTGGAAGTGTTACCTTCGTCCTTAGTGTGCCTCCCTGTGTCTCTCCCACGGACTTCATGCTGGAGCTACCTCCTCTTCCATCTTCTTCTTCTTGCCCCGCACAGAAGGTTCTGATGCAGCTGCGTCAAGACATAGGAACACACACACAGGGACGGACACACACACAGGGACTGACACACACACACATACATACAATAAATATGATCACATCACGGCTCATGCCTGTCTGCTTTGGTAAAGCCGGGCATAGCTGGGCTATGCCAGGCTTTAGCAGAGTGGGCACAGGACAGTGGACACAGGGCACTATATGTATGCGAGCACAGCTAAGCGAGTGCAGGACAAGGGCCCACATACACATTGCTCCTCCTGCCTGTCATACCCCCCCCGGGTATTTTGGGGGGCATTAAGGGTTGAATGATGCGGAGTGTGCACATAGCTACCAATCATATCCCTCCCTCCTAAAGGTAACTGATGTGCTGGGGGGAGGGGAATATGATTGGTGGCCATGTGCACACTCAACGTCAGCAGCAAGGAGTTAAAGTCCAACCCTTAATGGCCCCCAAAATCCCTGGGGGGGGGGTGTTGATGTAGTAGCAGGAAAGCACACTGTCCCACTGTCCTCTCTGAGCCCCCCCCCCCCCCAAAAAAAAAAAAATAAGAAAACCACTGCTTGTTGCTGGCATCATGGCATAGGCTGGCTATCCAACCAAGTATTTACCTTATAGTCCGGTTCGACTCCGGTGCAGTCCTTCAGTCTGGGCTGGGGCGGGCTGTAGTCGGCATACCGTGATTTAAGCACAGGGATGACTCAGGATGTGAGCAGAGCACCTGCTGCTCCAGTCCTACACACTGGCCAATCAGCAGCAGGATCTTTGCGCTGCGAAAAGCTGATTGGCCAGTGTGAACTGTGAAATGCTGCAGTGCAGACGTGCCAGACGCCTGTTGCCTTGTGCGGCCGCACAGCCCGCACACCCCAAAGGCTGGCCCTGCTTGTGCCGAATAGACATGTATACCAACCTCACCCAGCCTTTGTTATACTCCAGCGCTCCTTCTTTTTGTTTTCTTTTCTATATTTCCCAAAGTTTTGGGGTCTACCCAAATGTAAAAAAAAACTAAAAACTGTGTTTTTGGCAACTACCTCCTCCACCACCGCTTCTACCTACACCACCACGTCCACCGCCACCTCAACTTCCTACTCCATATTGACCTCCTCCTCCTAGTTCAAGATTATTATTTTTAATTTATTTTGTATTTAATGTTATTTTAAGTCATTTCCCTATCCACATTTGTTTGCAAGGGAATAGTCTAGCTCTTACCCTCATTTTTGCTTCCTTTTGCAGCCCTCTAGAACTTTCCATTACTTTTTTAGAGCCATTTTAGTGGTAGTATGTCTTCAGTTTAGGCCATAGAGTTGGTACTGGAAACAGTCTTAGAAGATGATGAGTATCTTTGGTAGAAGGGATCTCAACCTGGAAGTTCTGCAGGCATGAGTAACACAACTTCTGTAACGGGGCGGAAGAAGGTCTTGATTACTCCACCTCTCGCAATTCTTACTTCTACCTTACGAACTTTCCCATCTAAACTGGATACAACTTTAGTAATAAGTCCAGTAGGCCAGTCGAGACGATCAACTTGTTTGTCTCTTAACAGAACAAAATCTCCTTCCTTTAAATTAGGCCTTGGTTCTTGCCACCTTCTGCATTCTTGCAAGAGGAAGAGGTACTCTCTTCTCCACCTTTTCCAGAACTGACTGGAGAGATGTTGTACCTGCTTCCACCTAAACTTATAAAGGTTATGCTCTTTAAAAACGCCAGATGGCACAGGAATATTTCCTATCTTTTGGGTCAATAAGGTGGCTGGCGTTAATATTTGTGGGAATTCAGGATCAGAAGAGACGGGAGCCAGAAGTCTAGAGTTCATTATCGCTGTTACCTCTGCAAGGAATGTAGCCAAGACTTCATGTGTCAGTTGGACAGATCTAGAGTCCATTAGCATAGAATCTAAGATGCGTTGAGCGATTCCAATCATCCTTTCCCATGATCCACCCATATGTGAAGAGTGAGGCGGATTAAAACTCCATACACATCCGCTTTCTTTAAGATATTCTTCAACTGGTGCCTTGATGATCTCCAACTCATTACAAGCGCTGATAAAATTGGTACCATAGTCTGACCTCAGGAGTTTAACTGGCCCCCTAATAGCAAAGAATCTTCTCAAAGCATTAATGAAACTTGTGGAATCCATTGACTCAATTACCTCAATGTGTACTGCACGAATGGATAGACAGGTGAACATTACTGTCCAACGTTTATTGTAGGTTTGACCTCCACGAGTTCCTCAGGCAATAACTGTCCAGGGTCCGAAGATATCCAGTCCGACATTAGTAAATGGTGGTTTCATAGTCAGTCGATCTACTGGTAGGTCAGCCATCAATTGCCCTTGTGGCTTGCCTCTCAATTTCTGACACTTGACACATCTGTGGATCACGGTAGAGATTCGCCTTTTTGCACCGACGATCCAATAGCCGCATACTCTGAATTCCCCTTCTGTGAAGTGCCTGCCTTGATGACAAACCTTTTCGTGACAATGTCTGATAAGCAGGGTAGCAATATGATGGTTACCTGGTATGATCAGTGGATTTCTCTCCATCCTGGCAAAGGATGCTCTGTTCAGACGTCCACCTACTCTCAGCATTCCCTGATCATCTAGAATAGGGTACAAGCTAATGATAGAACTGGATTTAGGGATTATTATTTTTTTTGCGAAGGCTCTGAATTTCTTCTGCGAAGGTCTCTTCTTGTATGGAGCGAATGATACGCAATTCAGCACATTCCAGCTGATTCCGAGCACATGTGCCATCCCTGGCAATTTGAAGGTAGTTTTGGTTCCCGATATCCTTTAGATATGTGGACAAGTCTGGCTACGACTCTGGTAAGTTTTCTCCAACATGAGAAGCGTTCAAACCGTTGTGTTTTGAATACATGGTTCAATGATATATTTGTTTGTAACAAAGAGACTTTGGGACGAATCTTAGGATCGTCTTCAGGATGTATAATATTGAAGGTGTCATTGACTGCCACAACTGGTAAGGATTGAGTCAGCAAGAATCCTGGTCTGGATAGCCAGAAAGTCTTACAAAGTTTGCAGCTGCAATCGATCTGGTAGCAATGTCGGCAGGATTTAAGTCAGTTGGGACATAGTGCCACTGCTCTGGCACACTGGACTTCCTGATTCGTTCAACCGCTTGGTTCTGTTGTATATATAACCTAACACAACCTTGCTGTCTGTATAGAAACTGACGGCATCAATATTGGAATCTAGCTCAGCCTGTAGGAAATCTGCAACTTCAACAGCTAACGTGGCTCCACATAACTCGAGTCTAGGAATTGTAGGTAAAGGCTTAGGGGCTAACTTGGCCCTACTGAACAAGAATCCTATATGGGGCTGTTCATAGGAGTCGATGACCTTGAGGTATGCTACAACAGCAATAGCTTCTGTGGAGGCATCGGAAAAGATATGGATTTCTTTTTTAGAGGCCTTGGTCATGGAAACGGGAGCATAACATCTTGGGATATCAAGCTGTTCAAGCGTCATTAGACAGTCCTTCCATGCTTCCCATTTCGGTTCTAAGTCTGCAGGAAGTGGGACTTCCCAATCATTTCCTCCCCCGCGCCTGGTGAAGGGTCTTTCCACTTCAGAGATTTTGAAGGAGAAAGTATCAGATGTAATTCCAGTGTAGCCCAAAGCTCCTTTGCATGGGTACCTCGTGTCCTTCAAAACCTAGATCTCTTAACTCGGAAGCATAATCGTCTGGGTTGAAGGCCTTCATCACTTCGCTATTGTTAGATGCGATTTTGTGAAGTCGAAAATTGGCTTGAGACAAGAGTTCTTTAGTTCTTTTAAGCAAATCAATTGCTTCTTTGGCTGTAGGCAGGGATTTTAGCCCATCATCGACGTAGAGGTCTCTCTCAATGAATTGTCTGACATTAGAACCGTAGGCGATTTCTCCTTCTTGAGCAGTTTTCCTTAAGCCATAAGTTGCTATGGCAGGGGATGGGCTATTGCCGAAAACATGGACTCTCATACGAGACTCGACGATTTCCTTGTCCAGATTGTTATCCTTATGCCACAGGAACCGTAGGTAGTTGCGGTGGTCTTCTCGAACCAGGAAGCAGTGAAACATTTGCTGTATGTCTGCCATAAATGCAACAGGTTCCCTCCTAAACCGTGCCAATACTACTATGAGGCTGTTAGTGCAGTTTGGTCCTGTGAGCAGAACGTTGTTTAGGGAAAGTCCTTTGTACTATGCTCTGATTTGTCTTGGCTTCCGTGGATGGTAAACTCCAAAGAAAGGTAGATACCATCTTTCTGCTTCATGGTCCAAAGGTGGTGCTAGTTCTGCATGCCGGTTGTCAAATATTTTCTGCATAAATGTAACAAAATGTTCCTTCATTTCTGGTTTATTCCTGAGTGATCTTTTTAGCGAGGTAAATCTGGATTCTGCTTGTTTACAGTTGTTTGGAAGGGTCACTCTTGGATTTCGGAAGGGCAGAGGTGCTACCCAACTTTTGGTATTGTCCTTGAAGAATTCTCTGTCCATGAGGGTAACGAATTCCTTATCTTCCTCTGAAGGAGCTAATGTATTATCCTTAGCAGTAACTTGGAAAACCGTTTCCCCTATTCTTTTATTTAATTCTTCCTGCCCAACGAAGGGGTCTGTTTTTCTGGATGTATTGGTTTTCAGCTTGGGGCTCTCTTGCACATAGTAGTGGTTGGGACACTGCCTGAAGTAAAAAGTTTGTCCCCCTCTTAATACGTCAGTTCTGAAGGAGTGTACTTGGCAGGGTCTGCAGGTTCTGTCTAGACATACATCCCCCACGATAATCCAACTCACTGTAAGTTTCTGGGCATATGCAGCATTGAAAGGGCCATTGCGAAGTTCAAGGACCTTATGAGCCTCAAGAATGTTTCTACCAAGCAAGAGTAAGATCTCAGCATGGTTATCAAGGGGAGGAATCTCTCTGGTTATGTTCCTGAGATGCGGGTGATACTGTGCGGCTTCAGGTGTGGGAATCTCATCCCTTGCGTCCGGAAATTCGTCACACTCAATAAGGGTTGGAAGAGAGAGTTTCTTATCTCCCTTGATGGGTTTCAAGGTGAAACCATTAGCTCTTCTTCCTGAGATTGACACAAGACCAGAGCATGTCCGTAAGGTGTAGGGTGTAGTCTCTCCCTTTATCCTGAACAGATCAAAGAACTTAGGGCTAGCTAGGGAACGATTACTTTGGTCATCTAGAATAGCATAAATTCGTATGGTCTTCTCTGGTTGTGCATCAGGAAACACATCCACGAGGAAAATCTTAGAACAAGACTTACCACACACAAGTCCTTCTCCGCATACCTCTGTGCATCTGGGCATGATGGTTGTGGTTGGTCGGTCGACACTCTCCCCACCATGAATGGAATGGGGCTTGTGCCAGCTATCTGGTTCTAGGTTCCGCCTGATTGGTCCCGGGTGAACAGCGACACATGTAGATCACTATTGCATTCAGAACACTTGACTGGAACCTTACAGTCCCTGGCGAAGTGCTCAGTGGATGCACAGCATCTGAAGCAGATATCATGACTCCTTAGGAACTCCTTACGTTCCTCAAAGGGATTTGCTATGAAGACACGGCATTTCCTTAAAGGATGTGGTTTATCATGGATAGGGTAATGATGATTGGGTTCCTTAGGGCTTTCATTTCTATTGTTAGTAGTGGGCACAGCCCCTGTCTTTTTTACTGAAATTAGACCTTTAGAGCCCCCCTGTCTGGGACTGAAAGTAGAGCCGAAGATGTTGGTTCCCAAGGTGTTGAAGCTCGGATTGTTTTTAGCTCTAGCTAAGTCCTTGAACTTACAGAAGAATGAAAATGGTGGAAAGGGAACACGATGCTGCTCCTTGTATTTTAAACCAGTTGTTGCCCATTGGTCTTAAATATTGAGGGGCAATTTCTCCACGATCAGGGCCGCACCATGGGAGGTATCAAGAAAGCTGAGACCTGGTAGCTGCGGGTCTCCCTTGACGATTTCAAACTCAAGAAGAAGATCGCTTAATTCCTGGAACCCTTGGTGGTCTGTATTGGATAATCCAGGTAAGTCGTATAGTCGTTTAAATAAGGCACGTTCAACTACTTCCGAGCTGCCGTATGTCTGCTCTAATGTTTCCCATGCGAGACGAAGGCCTTTGACTGGTTCGTAGATATGAACGGTTTTGAGTCTCTTAACACAGTTTGACGACCTAGCCATCTAATTAGTAAATCCAGTTCTTGCATAGGCGGTACAGAAAGGGTTTGAACTGTTGTCTTGAAGGTGGCCTTCCAACTTCTATAGTTCTCTGGGCGATCATAAAAGTTTGTAAGGCTAGTACTGATGAGGTCCCTGAGAGTGAGGTACTTAGCGATTTCTGATGCGTTATTTCTTTCCTGCATCATGGCGATGGGAACCTCTCCCTCGCTGGTGTTTTTGACACCATCTGATACCCTATGTTTGGGGGTTGGAAGATGGAATGGAGTGGCAGCTGGGTTGAGCATAAGTGAAGGCTTCACATCTGGTAATGTTGGCGCCAGCATCTTGGTTGCTATGTAACTAGTCTCAGGAGGTTTTAATGTGATTTGATGAGCTTGAAGTGGCTTTGTCTCTAATGGCGCCTGAAATACTGTGTAAGGTGCCAGAGGTTTGAAAGAAAGAGAAATGTCCACTGGACTGGGGTCAACTGTATAGTTATCAGCTGCCTCTTTTTCTACTCGCATATGTTCAGCAGGCTGGCGTGCAGAGGCCAAATCTTCTGGTGCAAATGCATTGACATTGCTTTGGTCTAGGACAAATTGCAGTCTACGCCCTTCTGAGTTATTAGATATCTTGGACATAGGATGATAAGCTTCTTCTTCTTCAGCTGCTTATTCAAGAACTCTGAGTTCAGCCATGGCTGCTGCTTCTTCCCTTTCCTTCTGAAGGACCTCTAACTCAGCTTCGGCATTGGCTTTGGTTGCTGCGACTTGTGCCTTAATGGGTGCTTCCTTTTTAATGCAGTGAGCTTGTACCTTTGCTGCTTCCGCTTTTGCGCGTGCCAACCCCAATGAGTTACTCAGCGAAGAGTGCTGTGAGCGAGACCTTAGCGATGAGGACTGAGCAATAGATTTCGAGGAACAGGATGATGCCTCACAGTGCCTTGAAAGGTTAGAATGGCGGGACGCAGTTTCATATTGTTGTGATATCTTGTCCTCTAGCATTGACTTGACTGCCATAAATCTGCTATATCTTTCATCATTAAGTGCAGTGTGGGTCTTTAATTGTAGGATGAATTCCTCTGAGTTGAGACTTGATAACAGAGAAGAATATTTTTCAGAGAGTCTATTATAACTATCATAGGTCTTATTCAATTTTGTACACCTGGCCTTTAATTGATCTTCATTATAGCCTGATCCATGTGCTGCATCCATACATTGTTCAGTCTTTTCCCACAAACTGGACAAATTATCACATATCTCAATTTTGTCGGTTAAGAGGGCCTCTTTCATTTTTAATGAGGGTTTAGAAATTCTTCTAGCTGTGTCCTGCATTTCCATCTGTAACACAACAGCGACCTCTAGTGGTGGTTCAGTCTTTTAATAGTCCACAGCAGGCAGACAATATTTACCTAAAAAAACAGGCTAAATACAGTTCCTAGCCTGTATGAAACTAGAATTGCTAGAAGCTTCTGCGATCCAAGTGAATGCAATACTGGGCAGTATAAGATATTACCTTACTACTGTAGCATAACAGAGACAAATGATGATGGCTTATTACTTGGAGGAGGAGAATATTCTTTTCTTAGCGGGAGAAGGAGAGTACTAAGACAATTCTTTTACTGTGGCATTTCGAAATGTCAGCCTTATACAATCACGCATCTGTGAGGTGACTTGTTGAATCAGACATTTTCCACTTACAGTTTACGCATCAGACACCCAGGAGTTAATCAAGTAGTCTTTTAATCCGGAGATTGTATTACAAGATATGCAGGGAATCCAGATAGTAAAAGAATTATGCCTCTAATAATCTCCTTGATAAGAAGATGAGATACTACACAGATTCTCCTCAGATTTTCCTCAGATTCTCCTCAGAATTACAGCACACACAAACAGCAATGCATGACAGGGAAAACAGGAAGTGACTAGACTGAACCAACTAGAAGCTGAAACAGAGGGGGGAGGAAAGAGAGGAGCATACCAATACACAATGCAAGATACTAAAACAGAACAGGGCGTGATGCTGTTAGTGCATGCAGAGGCAGTGGCCCTGGGCTCAATGAAACTGTGCCTGCTGCCAGTGCACCAGAAAATAAAAACCATCCAACCTAACCAGCTTAATGTCCAATTTAGCTGGGCAGCGCAGGACAACACTGTCCAAGATTGCTGAAGATAATGCTTCTAGTCAGTTAAGCACCACCCTCTCGTCCAGTCTCTGCAGCCAAGAGTCTGGTCAACCAAATCCTCACTCTGATCATCCTTCCTCCCACCATAGAGAGGCTTGCCAAACGAGTGATCCCACACTCGGATATTCCGAGGAGATCTTTCCAGCGCCACTATTAGATTTGGCCCCCCCGCCCAGCAGTCTTGAAGAGGTACCTGAGATATTGTGCCCTGATTCCCAACCTCTTGAACCTTCACAGTATCATGAAGATGACGGTGGTGAACGGCAATCATTCGTTCATGAGGTGGATGATGATGAGACACAGTTGTCAATTACTGAGGTTGTGGTTAGGTCAAGTCAGGAGGATGAGCAGAGTGAGGAAGTGGAAGAGGAGGTGGTGAACGATGAGGTCACTGACCCAACATGGGAAAGTGAAAAGCCGAGCGAGGACAGCAGTACAGAGGGGGAGGGATCCACAGCACCCCAACAGTCTGGAAGAGGCAGTGGGGTTTCAAAAGGGAGACGTTGGCCTACACCAAACAGGCCGGCAACTGTTACACTGAGCATCCCCATGCGTAAATCTTCCTTTCAGACAACAAATGAGTGGTAGTTTGCAACATGTGCCATACCAAAATGAGCAATGGTGTGAAAACTAGCAACCTCACCACCAACAGCATGATCCGCCACATGACATCCAAGCACCCTAAGAAGTTGGCCGAACGCCTGGGTCCACAATCTGGGTCTGTGGATCACACCACTGCCTCCTCTTCCCCTGTGTTACACACTGCTGTCCAATCCCCTGTTGACGGCGCAGTCCCGGATTCCCCTCGCCATGCACCTGGACCTTTGCATGAACCATCAGCAACACCATCCACTTCCCTGTCCCAGCGCAACACAGGCATTTGAATGCAAGGACAAATACCCACCCACTGGCCATAGCACTAAATGAGCAACTTTTGAAATTACTGGCCCTTGAAATGTTGCCATTCAGGCTTGTGGACACTGAGGCAATCCGCAGCCTGATGTCGGCGGACGTCCCTCGGTACACATTCCCCAGCCACCACTTTTTTTCACGGTGTGCCATGCTCTCCTTACACCAGCATGTGTCCCAGAATATCACCTGTGCCCTGATCAACGTACTAACTGGGAAGGTCCACTTCACTAAGGACACATGGACAAGTGCTGATGGCCAGGGATGCTACATTTCCCTGACCACGCACTGGGTGAATGTTGTAGAGGCCGGGAGTGAATTGTACCCTGGAATGGCACAGGTGCTACCCATGCCCAGGATTGCGGGCCCTACATCCAATAAGGTTTCCGCCAGCAGCTATGTTACTGGCTCCAACCCCCACTTCTCCTCCTCTGCCGCCTCCTCCTCCACTTCCACCTCCAGCAGCAGTCAGCCATCAGTCGCTAGCTGTAAGCAATGTAGCACTGCTGTGGGTAAGCATCAACAGGCCATGCTGAAGCTGATCTGCTTAGGGAACAAACATCATACTGGCGCAGAGCTGTGGCAGGGTATAAGGGAACAGACCAAATTGTGGCTCTCGCCACTCAACCTACCACCAGGCATGGTTATGTCTGACAATGGCCGTAACTTGGTGGCGGCTTTGGAGCTCGGCGACCTGACACACATCCCATGCCTAGCCCACGTCTTAAACTTAGTGGTTCATCAGTTTATCAAAACCTACCCCAATTGACAAGAGCTACTAGTGAAGGCATGTCGTGTGTGTGCCCACCATTTCCGCAAGTTGTTCACAGCTTCAGCCGGTCTGTCAACACTGTAGTAGTACTTGCGGCTTCCTGTCACCAACTGTTGTGCGACGTGAATCCACACAGATGGTTAGTGACAATAACGCTATTATCAGCGTAACCTTCCCACTGCTGTGTTTACTCAAATGATCACTACTCACAATTAAGGAGGAAGCTCTGAAAGTGGCAGACCACCCACAGTTCGTCTTCTCAGAGCAAATTGGAACATGAAGAGGAGGAGGAGGAGCTGGAGACAGGTGCCTCTGCTACAGAAGGTAGCAGCCATGGAACTTTAATTCCATCTGTTCAGCGTGGATGGGCAGAAGAGGAGGATGGGAGATGGAGAGTCATCCTGATGTCAACATAGATGTCTTGCCTGTTGGTACTCTGGCACACATGGCTGACTTCATGTTAGGCTGCCTTTCCCGTGACCCTGGCGTTATACGCATTTTAGGTAACACAGAGTACTTGGTGTTCACCCTTCTAGACCCCTGCTAGAAAGAGAACTTCTCATCTCGCATTCCTGTGGTGGAGAGGACAAGTAAAACAGTGCAATACCAGAAGGTACTTGTTGAGAGATTGCTCCAAAATTTTCCATCTGACAATGCGGCCGGCAGAGTCCGTATTTTCTTAAGAAACAGAGGAAGGGAGACAAGGGGAACACACAGCAGTTCCAACAAAGGCAGGGCAACACTCTCCAAGGCATGGGACACTTTCATGACACCCTGCAAGCAACCTCACCCTGAAGCATGGTCTAGTGCTACAAGGAGGGAAAAGTTTTGGAAGATGGTGAAAGAATATATATGGCAGACCATGTCAGTGTCCTAAATGATCCGTCAGTGCCTTAAAACTACTTGGTGTCCAAGCTGGACACGTGGCACAAACTTGCGCTCTACGCCTTGGAGGTGCTGGCCTGCCCTGTCGCCAGCATTTTGTCTGAGCGTGTATTTATTGCTGCTGGTGGCATTATAACAGATAAGCGCATCCGCCTGTCTACTCGAAATGCTGACTGTTTGACGCAGATAAAAATGAACAAGGCCTGGATTGCCCCTGACTTCTTAACTCCACCAGAGGAGAGCTGAGCTGATGATGAACATAAAGGCAATTTCAATCTATCATTCATAATGTACTTAATCTACTGTAGTGTATTCCCATGCACCTTTTCCACCACAAAAAAAAAAAAGGGTATATGTTTGAATCTTTTTTTTCTCCTCCTCCTCCTCATCCAGATTACATATATTCTCTCCACTCTAATTTTTTTTATAGGGTCAGCTCAATTGCAGGCCCTCAACTCAAATTTTTTTATAGGGTCAGCTGAACAGCATGCAGTCGCATATAATGTTTTAGAGCGTCAGCTGTACAGCATGCACTCACATATAATGTTTCAGAACGTCATTTGAACAGCATGCACTCGCACATAATGATTTAGAGCATCAGCTGAGCAGCATGCACTTGCATATAATGTTTTAGAGCATCAGCTGAACAGCATGCGCTCGCATATAATGTTTTAGAGCATCAGCTCACCAGCAGGCCCTCGCCCCTAATGTTTTAGAGGGTCATCTAAGCAGCAGGCCCTTGCCCCTAATGTTTTAGAGGGTTACCAGCAAACCCTTGCTCCAAATATTTTTGAGGGTCACCAGCAGGCCACCAATCATAATTTTTCAAGGGTGCCCTCCTTTTTGTGAAATAAAGGGTGTATTGTGGTGTCGGTTCCTTGTAATTTTTGGCATCCCTTTCACTTAGTGCATAGGCTTTATGAGTGTAGGAGTCCTGCTACCTGAACAATTGTACCACAATGTATATGAGGCCCTCGTTTATGTGATATACAGGCTTTTTCGGAGTGCCTCTTGCTTGTAATTTTTGGCAGCACTTGCACTTTATATACAATTGAATATACAGGAAAGAATGTTTCCTTTTTTGGGGGTGGTTTATGCATATTTTTGTCAGTCTGTAAAAGTGGCGTACAACTCAGACAACATGCTTCCCAGCAGCGACCTGGGAGTCCAAGATGCATCCAGACATCGTCCCCATGCTGTTTCCGATCATTTTGGTGGTGTTTCTGTCACTTTCTGTTCTTTTCCAATGGACCAGGCACCTTCCTCTCTTCAGAGCAGGGTGTGCCTGGTTATCTCTCATTGAATTCCATTATGCTCGGGTGCTCAGCCGAGCACATGAATATAGCAATGTGTTCGGGCTGAACACCCGAACACCCAAATACTCTGGTGCTCGCTCATCACTACTTACAGGCCGAGAAACAGCCTGGATGAGCCAAGTGTCAGGGACAGTGAAAGGAAAGGCTAGAAAGAGGTTGTGTAGGGTAGGGAAAGGCAGGAAAGCTTTCAGCAGGAGAGTAAGAAGAGATTAGCTGAGGCTGGATATGCGTCCTAGCACAGCTGCAGCTGCTGAAGACCTCAAAAGCTACCTGCGGGAACATTGCTTTCCTTTTCTCATTTGAATGGAAATACTTTTTTTCTCAAGTGATGGTGAGTGGTTATGTGGGAGTGGGTGTAAACTCAATATAAATGTACAACATGTGTTTTACCATCCAGAGTAGAGATGAGCGAAGTTATGAAAAATGCTATTCGTCAAAGCAACACGAACCCGGTTCAGTCATTTACATGACTCCAAATCTATCTAGTTCCATGTATGTATAGAATGTACTTCCTTAGTTGAAACTCTATCAATATGGCCACCAGTAATGCGAGACTTCATTTGTCTCGTGCATGCTTCATTACAGCAAGTAGCGGTGCAAGCATTAATGTCTGACATAACAAATTTGAAACTGGGTTCGTTAATAATGGCCTTCTAATCGGAGACAATACATGTATGGATACAAGAGGGGAGTGACGCACTGGTCTTCTCAGAAGAACTAATAGGGTGCTCACAGCAAAGATGGTTACACACTCACCATCCAATCAACGCACAAAAATGAAACTAATAAATACTGGGCACTCCAAGAATATAGGGATTAAAACTGTTATATTTATTTTTAAAATCAATATAAAATAAATCTATTATATGTCTTAGCAGCACCATAAACAATCAGAAAGCAGCGTTTGAAAGCCAACTCGTACCTAGAATTAAATACCGCTGTAGCCAGTAAAATCTGAATAATGCAGTGAACCATAAATTAGTATTGTGTCATATATAGTATTGTGTCATCGTAAGTACAAACACATAAATTAAGTGCTAGTAGTGCTCAAGTGCCAAAAAAAAGGTTGTGCAAATCTGCAATCACACTACAATCCCATCAACAACAATTAGTAAATGTGCACAACAAATGCAATTCTGATATACAGATAATGACTATATGACTATATTTTCTAGACAAAATATTAAATAGAACCCCAGTGGGAACTATGGATAATAAGTGGTCAACAAGATGTATATGTGGTCAAAAAAAAAAAAAAATATATATATATATATATATATATATATATATATATATATAAAATCAAAATAATAAGTGTTCCTGAAGACCATCTATACTCCAAATTCCACAGATCCACACCTAACAATTTAAATGTGCATAATAGCATTAAACAGTCAGTGCTACACAGAACCTTAGGATGAATAAGTTCAAAAATATTGGTTGAGGTTGCACTGATTATATCAATGTGTCCGCAGATAAAGGAAAAAAAAATGTACTTAGTTGATTTAATGTGTTCACAAGCTGTGTCCGCAAATAAAGGAAAAAAAATGCATTCAGTTGATTTAATGTGTTCACAGGCTGGGTCCACAGATAAAGGGGGGAAAAAAATGCACTCAGTTGATTTAATGTGTTCACAAGCTGGCGGTGGCAGACTCTTGCTAGTCGACACCGGGATCCCTGGTTAAGCAAACAAAAATAGTGGCACATGCAGATGCACATAAACAAAGTGGTACCGCTTAATCCAAAGGGGTAGCACTGGGTAAAATAATCCTAAAGTGATGCGCACATCGGCGCTTGTTCTGTAAAGCGGCGTCCCGCTATGCTGACACACCAGCGGCTTCCCGCTGGATAAAGATGGAGACACGTGTCTCCCCTACCTCCTCTGTGCCGGCTCTCACAGGAATGTTCTTACCACAGTAGTTGTTAGTTTCAATACATGTATGGAGGTAAGGATCGGGAGTCATGTTTATGACCAAATTAAATTGGGTTCAGCACAGCAGCACAGAGTGTGTTTTTTTTTTTTGTGTGTGTGAAAAGAAGCAATAAAAGTTTGCAACATGTGTTTTACAATACAGAGGGTGGCATATGAAATTTCTTAGTAAATCTCCAGACAGTTGAAGGTTTATTTTAAAAAAAAAAAGCAATACAAGTGTACAACGTGTGTTTTACAATACTTTGAGTTACAACACATGAAGTACTAAACTGAAATCTGTGTCAGGGCATCTTCAGACAATTGAAGGATTTTCTTTTTCTTGCGAAACAAATATGCTACAAATGTTTACGATACAGAGGGAGCAAGTGAAAACTCTATAGTTGTCTGTGACAATGACAGCAAACTCCTTGTCGCCCTCCGTGCTGGCAGTCTCACACGTGTTCCCTGCATGGCACATGTCCTCAACCTTGTTGTACAGAAGTTTCTGCGCACATACCCAAGGTTAAGCGACATCGTTCAAAGGGTGCGAAGGATTGCCAGCCACTTCCAACGCTCCCTAACTGCCACCACATCAATGTCCAAACTGCACCAAAACAGTGTGACACGTTGGATGTCCACCCTCCCCATGGTGGAGAGCTTGTGGGAGCAGCGACGGGTGGTGAAGGAGTACCTGCTTGACCTAGGCACTCCAGGGCCATCACACCCACTGCACTACATCACCAATGTGGAGTGGGGGCAGATACACCAGTTCTGCCACATGTTGGCAACCAAGCTGGTCAGCAAGGAGCACGTCGGCCTCAATTACGTGCTCCCCATAGTGTTCCTGCTGGACAGGACACTAGAACGCCTGCTCGATGCTGGGGAGAGTGCCTTAGTGGAGAAGACGAAGCAACACTGTTCCACCAAGACCAGGCTCAGGACGAGGAAGAGGAGGAAGAATTTTTTTTTGGAGAAGGTTGAGGACTTCTAGGAGGCTGGGCTTGGTCAGGAGGGAGAGAAGGTGACAGGGCCACCGTTAGTCCAGGGGTGGGGCGACTCCCAGAGGCAGCAGCAGCAGGAGGACCAGGATGTCATGGTCCTGGGCAGCCGAAAAGAGTCACAGCGGGTTGTCCTCTTCCCCATGGCTGCCAACATGCTGCGCTGCCTCCGGAGGGACCCCTGGATCAGGCAAATAAAGAAGAGGGATGATTTTTGGTTGGCCACCCTTTTAGACCCTCGCTGCTAGGGGAAACTAGAGCAGTTCATCCCAGCCAGCCGGAGGGATGCTCGTATGCAAAATTTGCAGGCCATTCTGCTCCTCTGCCTGGAGCAGGCCAGCCCTCTGCCTCACGCTCCAGTTCTGCCTGCTCATTTCACCCAGCAGATGGCTGGCCCCCGCAGCTCCAGTAGAGCAGGAGATCTTATGGGTGAGATGAGGCAATTCTACCAGCCTGTGCGATCCAGTAGCAGCAGCAGTCACCACCAGCGGCTGGCCCGCATGGTGACTGACTACATGCGGCCCGCCGTACTTCCGACAGAATGAGCACCGACAACCCCATTGAGTACTGGGATGCCAGGCGGGACACCTTCCGTGAGCTCGCTCAGTATGCGCTGGAGGTACTGTCTCCCCCCCCCCCCCCCTTGAGAAAGACTGCATTGTGCGGTTGAAAGTTGCAAGTTAAATAAAGAGGTTCACCATTTTTTCACTACCACGGAGTGCTGCTTCTGTCTTTGGATTCGTATATATATATATATATATATATATATCCAACTGTTTCAACATGTATTGGTCTTATTATTATTATCTTATTATTATATCATAATATATCCAGTCTGTCTTTGCAATTGTGGTCATACATGTGGTCACATGATGCGTGAGCCTCCAGCATCTTTTGCTGCATGTTAGGTTTTCACTTGTGCTGCAAGGACCTTTGGAGGCGGGCGTTGATGGTGTTTAGTGAGTCACGTGACCTGAGCCAACTGACGTCTGGTGGTCACGTGACTCGACACTGTTTTCTGACATGCGCAGTCCACACTGGAAGATGCTCAGACAAACGAGATGTTCCCACGCTGGTTAGTACTTACAACTTGCCCCCCTCGCCAATCATTGATATTAATTATGTTCACATGGGTTTTCACAGATGTATGTGATTAGATAATTATGACACTTTATGAATTTTGTCCGTATTCGGGCTTTTGGACATTTGCATATTATAAATTCATTTTATGTATGTTTTCACTGTATTTATTATACTTGCATACTAAAGTTTTGTATGTACACCTATGGACTTTTTATGCTTTTTATACTGTTTTACATTAATTACCTTTGTTGATTGATTGATTTGTGGGTGTGTATGTATCCCCCTAAATGTGAGCACCATTTTATCATCACCATTTGCTTGAGAAAGATCCCACTGAGTGGATTGAAATGTTGCTATATGTCTGGTGAATAAACTTTTGTTACTTCTGCTACTTCTGGATGTGCCGTGGAGTTTATCATATATATATATATATATATATATATATATAATGAAAAAATGCCAGCAGCACTCCGGTATCTTCAAAAAAAGTGCAAAGTTTTATTCACCCATTCGTCAGACAGCGACGTTTCAACCGCTCCTTGCGGTCTTTCTCAAGCTATGCATACAAGTGCTCAATATATCCCATATAAAGACCAAACAATTAAACATCATGATTACATTAATTGTCAAAAAATGTGTTATAGTGTATCAAATTTGTGACATGTGTCATATCTCTTATTGTAATTCATTCCATCTCATCAATCTCAACAATTCATATATAATAATAAAGTGCCCGTGCATATTCATAAGTGTTGTAAATCCACATAAGTGTACAACGATACATAATTAATCATATTATGTGCTCAGGTGTAACAATGTTAGTGATTAAAAACCTGTAATCACTAGGGGTAATCCTCATGGTGAGTCAAGGAAGACCGGTATCCCACGGCGTCATGAAATCCACATCGCGCTTGCGCGCGGTGACGTTAGTATCCCTCTTCACCATACCATAACAAAGATGGCTCAGCCAGTCCGCACTCCTCATTGCGCATGTCTAACCTGCGTTATCGCTGGCACAGTCATCACATGTTACTAAATTGCTATCTTTGACCGTAGCTTCATCACATGATCTAATCCCTATACGTCACGTCACATGACTTAATAAGCTCCTTTGTTTATATCTCAAAATCAACTTAATCTCAATGTGGACTTAACAGTCTAGGGTGGTATTAGTATCGCTACGTCAATCCCTTGATATAGCGACCCATACCCGGGACGGTTCATACGTCATCAGTGATCATCACTATGAATCGTGCTCACCATACCCTTTACCCTTATTTTATCCACTTTTAATATTGCCATATTCAGCTCAATATCTTATAAGAGGAGCATGCAGGGATGTATTATCATGTGACCCATTTAGAATCTTATATAAATCCATTATGATAGAGGTACTGACCGGCCAAGTCATATTTGTATGAATATAAAAATTATTTGATGATTAATTTACCACGAACATTATTCTAATCAACCATCGATATATTTATAAAAAATAAATATCTCTATGCCGTCTGGGATTCCCGGTGTTCCTGAAGTCCCCTGGATTGCAGATGAAATTTTTTAGCTTGGATCCATCTATAAAAAATCAAACAAGAACACAATTATCATCTCATTCAAATGTGCACTTGCTACATAACATATATCAAATAGGAGGAGCAGAGGAACAGCGCAAATACCAAGGAACAGCAACCTCATATAATCCTGAAATCCACATTGAGACCCGTAGGTCTCAATGTTCGTAATGTAAAAATCCAATATAGTTCTCGCTTTTTTAACACCTTACTCCTATCTCCACCCCGTCTACCCAGTTGTATTTGTTCCAGAATCCTAAATCTGAGATCTCCCTCAGTATGTCCTGCTTCCTTAAAATGTTTTGAAACAGGTAAGTTCATTTTTTCTTTTCTTATGGAGTATCTATGTTGGTTAAGTCTTGTTTTAACATCCCACGTGGTCTCCCCCACATACCACAAGCCACACGGGCAGGTCAGTAGGTAGACCACGTAGGATGAATCACAAGTTAGATACTGTTTTATCTTAAAGGTCTTTTTAATCACAGGGCTATAAAATGTATTACCCTTCAGTAGTAGACAACAATTAACACAATTGTGACAAGGGTAGCATCCAGTCTGAGTGGACCCACAAAATGATCTAATATCTCTCTTATTACTCCGCACATCTGATTTTACTATTCTGTCCCCTATATTTCTATTCCTTTGGTAGGAGAACAATGGAGGTACCTGAAATTCCATTATCTGTGAAAAGCTATTGGAGAGAATTCTCCAATGTCTTCTCACAATGGATGCAATTGCAGGACTCTCAGCTGAATATTGTGAAATATAGGGAAGACGTGGATTAGATGTCTTTTTTTGTCTTTGGGTATCTTGTTCAGCTTTAGCCTGACTTTCATAAATCAATTTTTTCGGATATCCGCGGGCAACAAATTTCTGTTCCATCTCTGCCATCCTTTTCTTCCTCTTACACTCATCCCCCACTATTCTTTTTACTCTCAAAAATTGACTAAAAGGTAAGGACCTCACCATAGGCCGTGGGTGGTAGCTATCATACCTTAATAACGTGTTTTTATCAGTTGGTTTCACGTATAAATCTGTTGATAAGATACCATCATGTATTTGAATTTCTGTATCTAAGAACTGCATTGCTTGCGTCGAATATACTACTGTAAATTTCACTGTAGGATCGATTTTATTCAGATATGCGTGGAAGGCGAGGAGGTCCAACGTGGCGCCGGTCCACACCAGGAAAATGTCATCTATATAGCGCCACCACCCCAGAACATGTCTGGAGTAGGGACTGCCATACACAAACCTCTCCTCAAGGTGGGACATATAGATGTTAGCGTAAGTCGGCGCCACGTTGGACCCCATCGCCACACCACGCATCTGAATGTAAAAATCGTCTTGAAATAGAAAGTAATTTTTGGTCAGTACAAACTGCAACAAATTTAAGATAAAGTTCTGGCATTCCTGGGTATAATTAGATCCATTTAGACAATCCCGTACAACCCGAAGGCCCCGTTCATGATCTATCGAGGTGTAAAGACTACACACATCGAAAGATACAAGGATGGAACCCTCAGGTATATATAACCCCCCGACTTTTATTAAAAAATCTCCCGTGTCTCTGATATAGGATTTAGCAGACACCGCATATCTCCGCAGGATTTTGTCTAAGAAAATTGCTACATTGCAAAAAAGAGAGCCCCTCCCCGACACTATCGGACGTCCCGGGGGAGATTTTAAACTCTTATGAATCTTCGGGAGCGTATACAAAATTGGTGTACATGGTTTCTCACAGTATAGATAGGTAAATAATTTATCATCAATGATGCCCCCCATTCGTGCATCATTCAAAATATCTCGCAACTCTCTCAAGAGTTCATATTTTGGGTCATGTTTCACCAATTTGTACACCTGTGTATCACCTAATTGTCCCTGGATTTCCTGCACATAGTCACCGGTATCCATGACCACAACCCCACCACCCTTGTCCGCTGACTTGATGGTGAGGCTGTGGTCGGAAGCCAGTGACTGAAGCGCAACAATCTCACCACTAGTCATATTGCTCTTTCTCAAAGGTTTATCCTCCGTTTCTGCTCTTAGAGCCTCAAAATCCCGCTTAACTGCTAGCCTGAAGGTTTCTATTGCAGGGTGTTCTATTTCTGGATTAAAATTGCTCTTTAAAAATAACCCTGTATTTCGTAACGAAAGTTCAGAGGTTCCAATATGACCGGAAGACCCTGAACTTTCTTGCCCAGAAAACCAGATCTTTAATTTAATTGATCTCATAAAATTGCATAAATCAATTTCAGTTCTAAACCAATCAGTCCGGGAAACAGGACAAAAAGAAAGTCCTTTGTTTAACACTGAGCATTGTGACTGAGTCAATACAGTAGATGAAATATTTACCATTGTGTTTTCTTCCTTGTTGCCAGCTTCTGCCGTTGTTTTCTCTTGTTCCTTTTGTTTTCTCCACTTATGGTGACGTCTACCTCCCCGCCTGGTTCTGGGATGTCCCGGTTTGGATCTAAAAAAGAATCCGTTGCGTTTTCCTGTGATGTAATCTTGGATCCCAATCTCATGTTATCAAATGGCCGACTTGCTGGTCCTCTTCTATCACCTCCACGTCGATTTTTCTTTATGTCTCCTTGCCACACATAAACGTAACCCTTTGTATAATCCTCCATGTCTCGTAACCATTTCCTCCTTTTCTTCTCCTGTAACTCCTCCCTTGTTTTTTGAAGGAATGTAGAGCAAGTAGATACATAATTAGCATACTCCTCAGCTGACAATAATTGTTGTAATAATTCCACGTATTTCTGTATATTATCTTGTATCACCAATTGTTCTTTTTGTAGATACTCTACATTAAGCAGAATCATATCAAAAGCAAATTTATTTGCAATTTGAGAAAACTTTAAGCAGAACTCAGCATTCTCTGGAAATAGGTCTGGCCTTAATTGGGGCCTCATCCCTCTTGGTATTCGTTGTGTCCGATAGTATTCACATAACGTGGATAGATGTAATTCCACATTTATCAAACATTTTGATTCAAGTTCATATTGCTTTTTAGCTTCTACAAGTGATGGGGTGAATAGAAAAGTGGTATCGCTCACCGTACCCCGCAAAATCCTCTGCTCATCCTCTCTGGTATATGTAAAGACGTTTGGGTGCAATTCCTCTCCCGTAAATTCCATGGTTCAGGTGCAGAGCCTCCAGGTGCTTCAGATAAAGTAGAGAAAATAGGAAGACAGCACACATGTGCTGCCTTCCTATTTTCTCTACTATATATATATATATATATATATATATATATATATATATACAATCGTTTGAATAAAATACAATCATGGAGTGTTACGCTTCATTCCCCCAAAAAAAATTTTATTTTATTTTATTTCATTTTCTGTGTTATAATTTTGCTCTACTTGGGTTTTAAGAGGCCCAGGTGTGGCTCTTACTAAAGCTTGGTGGGGACCGCATGTGGGTTTCCCTTGTCAATCTGTCTTGTGCAGTTAACATTGTACAGGACTGATTGAGGAACCTAATTACATTTTGTTATTTTTTTTTAATTTTTTTGTTTTATTCAGGGTTTAGGTTCGAACATGGTGTTGTCTTTTCTCCAGAACAGGATGCCTGACTTCCATTTTGACCTCTATACATGGTTCAGTGTGAATGGCGTTATACTGATTCATGTGGTAATCCGGTTTTTGGAATGTAGCGTAATTGCCACATTTATATATCTAAATAATTACTTACACAGGGACCCTATCAGGGAAGGGTTCTTAAACATAACAAAAAACACCATTGCTCATCAGAGCAATAAATATATTCACCACTTTTATCCCTGACATAAAACTTGACTTTTATTAGTTTATTAGCTACAACCTAGAGCATATATTGGCAATGAAGGCAGGGGCTGCTGTGGGTGTGCACAACCCACTAAGATTGCCCTCTTTAAGTCACTGAATTATACTCATTCTAATGCTAATAAATGTAGCTCGATTTGTAGTCGTTGAGAGTAACTACCTATCTATGATAACAGCTAGATCACTGCCATGAAACTGTAAGTAGCTGCTCTAGAGTGGATTTGGCAGAGCTAAAACAATTAGCATCCGCCCCCCAACATGTTTCGCCAGTATACTGTGGTGTCTTCAGGGGTATGGACAGACTTGAGTTCAGAACGCTGAGTACATATATTTATAGCCTAACCATCTGGCCATTATCCAAAATAATGCATATATACTGCTGACAGCTCATATACCCAATGAAAAAGATTCGTTGTCAGAAGGATGATATGCCAATAGGTGCTTCCTGAATGATGTGCTGCGCACCAGTAGCTTGCGCATAGACTTACCATAAATGACTGAGTGCGCTTGCGCTAGTACTTAGTCTCTGTGATGAAGAGATCTAAAGCCAACTGCGACTGTGTGAATACTTAAAGTCCTGTAGACAAAAGTCTTTAGTGTGCATGCCCTCGGACTTAGTCTTAGATTGTGTACGATTGCCTATATTGCGGCTGCATGAGTACTTAGAATGAAAGAGAGAAGATATCTTCCATGCGCATGTCCCTGGACTTAGTCACAAAAAGAATACCGCAGTCTATATACCGGCTGCTTGAGTACTTAGTCTCAGATTCTATACAGTTAACTATAGTGCGGCTGCGTGAGTACTTAGAATGAAAAAGGGGAAATCATTAAAGCGCATGTGCATGGACTCAGTCTCAACAGCGTAAAGCAGCCTATGTTACGGCTGCATAGGTACTTAGAATATGGGGCAAAAAATCTTCAATAAAATGCCCACAGACTTAGTCTCAGATTAAAAAACGCAACCTTCAGGTATAACTACTCAAATTCACAGTCTCTATCATCCATTATATATGCATATTACAAAAACGCAAGTGCTTAAATACAGAATCGACGAAACATATGTACAGGTGCGATTGTACATGGACTTAATGGATGATAGTATCCTCAACTCAATCTTCATTCATACAGCTCATATACAACAAAAGAGGTATCCTAAGATCTCTGATGCGCTTGCACACCGGCTTAAGCAGCCGTATACTAGAGATACAAAATCTGCACTTGATTCATAAGGGTTGGCATAGAAGAATATTAAAATTCTTCTCTGCCATACTGACTAATCATCTAGGAAGATAATCTTCCTAGATGATTAGTCAGTATGGCAGAGAAGAATTTTAATATTCTTGCCAATATATGCTCTAGGTTGTAGCTTAGGCAGTAATTTTAAATTTGCTCACTTATCACTTTAAAAAAAAAAACTAATAGAAATCAAGGTTAATGTCAGGGATAAAAGTAGTGAATATATAGCTCTGACGAGCAATGGTGTTTTTTGTTATGAATATATATCTATATATACACATTTATATTTTGTTACTTCTTGACAACTATGTAATAATAAGTTGCACATGCTGTTGTGTTTCAGTATCTTACATGGTGTATTGGTATGCTCCTCTCTTCTCCTCCCCCCTCTGTTTCAGCTTCTATTTGGTTCAGTCTAGCCACTTCCTGTTTTCCCTGTCATGCATTGCTGTTTGTGTGTGCTGTAATTCTGAGGAGAATCTGAGGAAAATCTGAGGAGAATCTGTGTAGTATCTCATCTTCTTATCAAGGAGATTATTAGAGGCATAATTCTTTTACTATCTGGATTCCCTGCATATCTTGTAATACAATCTCCGGATTAAAAGACTACTTGATTAACTCCTGGGTGTCTGATGCGTAAACTATAAGTGGAGAATGTCTGATTCAACAAGTCACCTCACAGATGCGTGATTGTATAAGGCTGACATTTTGAAACGCCACAGTAAAAGAATTGTCTTAGTACTCTCCTTCTCCCGCTAAGAAAAGAATATTCTCCTCCTGCAAGTAATAAGCCATCATCATTTGTCTCTGTTATGCTACAGTAGTAAGGTAATATCTTATACTGCCCAGTATTGCATTCACTTGGATCACAGAAGCTTCTAGCAATTCTAGTTTCATACAGGCTAGGAACTGTATTTAGCCTGTTTTTTGAGGTAAATATTGTCTGCCTGCTGTGGACTATTAAAAGACTGAACCACTACTAGAGGTCGCTGTTGTGTTACAGATGGAAATGCAGGACACAGCTAGAAGAATTTCTAAACCCTCATTAAAAATGAAAGAGGCCCTCTTAACCGACAAAATTGAGATATGTGATAATTTGTCCAGTTTGTGGGAAAAGACTGAACAATGTATGGATGCAGCACATGGATCAGGCTATAATGAAGATCAATTAAAGGCCATGTGTACAAAATTGAATAAGACCTATGATAGTTATAATAGACTCTCTGAAAAATATTCTTCTCTGTTATCAAGTCTCAACTCAGAGGAATTCATCCTACAATTAAAGACCCACACTGCACTTAATGATGAAAGATATAGCAGATTTATGGCAGTCAAGTCAATGCTAGAGGACAAGATATCACAACAATATGAAACTGCGTCCTGCCATTCTAACCTTTCAAGGCACTGCGAGGCGTCATCCTGTTCCTCGAAATCTATTGCTTAGTCCTCATCGCTAAGGTCTCGCTCACAGCACTCTTCGCTGAGTACCTCATTGGTGTTGGCACGCGCAAAAGCGGAAGCAGCAAAGGTACAAGCTCACTGCATTAAAAAGGAAGCACCCATTAAGGCACAAGTCGCAGCAACCAAAGCCAATGCCGAAGCTGAGTTAGAGGTCCTTCAGAAGGACGTGGGAAGCCGTGCCGCCCGTATGCAAAGGAATACTGGTCACTCAGCTTATATTCCTCAAGCTAAGGCAGACTTCAAGACTTGAAAAAGGGACAAGAAGTCCCGAAACGCGTTGTCATAATAAAATTTACACACAAAATAACCACATCGTGACGTAGACGGTCGTTATTTGTGCGCCCTTGAAGTACTCAAAACCTCGCTGAAAGTTCAGAAGGAAAGGGAAGAAGCAGCAGCCATGGCTGAACTCAGAGTTCTTGAATAAGCAGCTGAAGAAGAAGAAGCTTATCATCCTATGTCCAAGATATCTAATGACTCAGAAGGCCGTAACCTGCAATTCGTCCTAGACCAAAGCAAAGTCAATGCATTTGCACCAGAAGATTTGGGCTCTGCACGCCAGCCTGCTGAACTCATGCGAGCAGAAAAAGAGGCAGCTGATAACTATACAGTTGACCCCAGTCCAGTGGACATTTCTATTTCTTTCAAATCTCTGGCACCTTACACAGTATTTCAGGCGCCATTAGAGACCAAGCCGCTTCAAGCTCATCAAATCACATTAAAACCTCCTGAGACTAGTTACATAGCAACCAAGACGCTGGCGCCAAGATTACCAGATGTGAAGCCTTCATTTGCGCTCAGCCCAGCTGCCACTCCATTCCATCTTCCAACCCCCAAACATAGGGTGTCAGACGGTGCCAACGGCGCCAGCGAGGGAGAGGTTCCCGTCGCCATGGTGCAGGAAAGAAATAACGCATCAGAAACCGCTGGGTGCCTCACTCTCAGGGACCTCGTCAGTGCTAGCCTTACGAACTTTGATGATCGCCCAGAGAACTATAGAAGTTGGAAGGCCACCTTCAAGACAGTTCAAACCCTTGCTGTACCGCCTATGCAAGAACTTGATTAACTAATTAGAAGGCTAGGTCCATGGTCGTCAAACTGTGTTAAGAGACTCAAAACCGTTCATATCTACGAACCAGTCAAAGGCCTTCGTCTCACATGGGAAAGATTAGAGCAGACATATGGCGGCTCGGAAGTAGTTGAACGTGCCTAATTTAAATGACTATATGACTTTCCTGGATTATCCAATACAGACCGCCAAGGGTTTCAGGAATTAAGCAATCTTCTTCTTGAGTTTGAAATCGTCAAGGGAGACCCGCAGCTACCAGGTCTCAGCTTTCTTTATACCTCCCATGGTGTGGGCCTGATCGTGGAGAAATTACCCCTCAATATTCAAGACCAATAGGCAACAAGTGGTTTAAAATACAAGGAGCAACATCATGTTCCCTTTCCACCATTTTCATTCTTCTGCAAGTTCATCAAGAACTTAGCTAGAGCTAAAAACGATCTGAGCTGCAACACCTTGGAAACCAACATCTTTGGCTCTACTAAACAGAGACACGAGACTTTCAGTCCCAGACAGGGGGGCTCTAAAGGTCTAATTTCAGTAAAAAAGACAGGGGCTATGCCCACTACTAACAATAGAAATGAAAGCCCTAAGGAACCCGATCATTATTGCCCTATCCATGATAAACCACATCCTTTAAGGAAATACCGTGTCTTCATAGCAAAGCACTTTGATGAACGTAAGGAGTCATAATATCTGCTTCAGATGCTGTGCATCCACTGAGCACTTCGCCAGGGACTGTAAGGTTCCAGTCAAGTGTTCTGAATGTAATAGTGATCTACACATGACCGCTGTTCACCCGGGACCAATCAGACGGAACCTAGAACCAGTTAACTGGCACAAGCCCCATTCCGATCAAGGCGGGGAGAGTCATGGCGGGGAGAGTGCCGACCGACCAACCACAACCGTCACGCCCAGATGCACAAAGGTATGTGGAGAAGGACTTGTGTGCGGTAAGTCTTGTTCTAAGATTTGCCTCATGGATGTGTTGCCTCATGGATGTGTTTCCTACTGCACAACCAGAGAAGACCATAAGAATGTATGCTATTCTAGATGACCAAATTAATCATTCCCTAGCTAGCCCTAAGTTCTGTTCAGGATAGAGGGAGAGACTACACCCTACACCCTAGGAACATGCTCTGGTCTTGTGACAACCTCAGGAAGAAGAGCTAATGGTTTCACCTTAAAGCCCATCAAAGGACATAACAAAACTCTCTCTTCCAACCCTTATTGAGTGCGACAAATTGCCGGACACAAGGGATGAGATTCCCACACCTGAAGCCGCACAGCATCACCCTCATCTCAGGAACATAGCCAGAGAGATTCCTCCCATTGATAACCATGCCGAGATCTTACTCTTGCTAGGTAAAGACATTCTTGAGGCTCATAAGGTCCTTGAACTTCGAAATGGCCCTTTCAACGCTCCATATGCCCAGAAACTTACAGTGGGTTGGATCATCGTGGGGGATGTATGTCTGGACAGAACCCGCAAACCCTGCCAAGTACACTCCTTCAGAACTGAAGTATTAATAGGGGGGCGAACTTCTTACTTCAGACAGTGTCCTAACCACTACTATGGGCAAGATATGCCTTGCCCAAATATTCTAAAAACATCAGAAAGCAGCTTAAATCCCAAGGAGTCAGCTGCAGAAGAATGTTCCTGGACAGAGGGGCAGCTTGTAGAAAAGCCTTCAGGATCTCAATTGGAGCCCTCTTCAAGCCCTTTCCAGCTTTGCAGTCCTCACACAGTTTATCATAATGAATCCAATATCTTCACTGACAACATGCCTTCTGATTCATGTAGTTCTGATGAGATAATGCAGAAACGTGAGTCTTCCAGTCAACTGTTTGACAATGAGTTTAATTCTGTAAAAGAAGTATCTTCTAAACGTTCTATAAAGGAGGTTCCTTCAAAAGAGGAAGAGTTAATTTCAGATACTTTGCAAGAACCTTCAGTTCCATCAGCAGTTGTTGATAGCACCCAAGAGGATTACAGTTCTTCCCAGTCTTCAACAGATGAGCACCTTCATGTTGCTCAGCCTTTTCTGGAACCCACAGGGAAAAGTTGACCACCAATGTCCATGACAAATACTGCATGTCACCAACCCAAGTCCGTACGTACAAAGACAATTCCCATTTCAGAAGTGAAAAGCAGACATGAGCATTTGCGTTCACGATTCATAGACCGAAAGCAATCTACATCTAAATCAGCCTCACAAAATAAGCGCTCTCGCTCTAAATTGGTGACACAGACAGAGAAGTCACATTATAAATATTTGGTAAGATCAAGGAGAACCAAGTATCGCTCAGCTTCTAATGAAAGCAACAGACAATCTCCTGTAATAAAAAAGAGGAAATCCACATCTGGGGTGCATAAAAGATCACTCAAGAATAAATCAAAAAAATATAGGAAATATTCCTGTGCCATCTGGCGTTTTCAAAGAGCACAACCTTTATAAGTTTCGGTGGAAGCAGGTAAAACATCTCGCCAGTCAGTTCTGGGAAAAGTGGAGAAGAAAGTACCTCTGCCTCTTGCAATAATGCAGAAGGTGGCAAGAACCAAGGCCTAATTTAAAGGAAGGAGTTGTGTTTTGTTAAGAGACAAACAAGTTGATCGTCTCGACTGGCCTACTGGACTTATTACTAAAGTCGTTTCCAGTTCGGATGGAAAGAACTTCCATGTTGAGATTCCTTCTACCAGAGATGCTCATCATCTTCTAGGATTGTTTCCAGTACCAGCTCTATGGTCTGAACTGAAGACATATCCTTTTTTGGTTTGAATAAATGTTCATTGCTTGTTTCCTTTTCAGGTTAATGGACATTATTCATCTGTCTATTCATCAGGTTTATGGACATTATTCACTGTTATTTATACAATTCCATTGTATGCATATACATAGTGGTATCTACCGATACCAGACGGGGGGTGTTCTGTTTCAGTATCTTGCATTGTGTATTGGTATGCTCCTCTCTTTTCCTCCCCCTCTGTTTCAGCTTTCAGCTGGTTCAGTCTAGCCACTTCCTGTTTTCCCTGTCATGCATTGCTGTTTGTGTGTGCTGTAATTCTGAGGAGAATCTGAGGAGAATCTTAGTAGTATCTCATCTTCTTATCAAGGAGAATATTAGTGGCATAATTCTTTTACCATCTGCATTCCCTGCATATCTTGTAATACAATCTCCGGATTAAAACACTACTTGATTAACTCCTGGGTGTCTGATGCGTAAACTGTAAGTGGAGAATGTCTGATTCAACAAGTCACCTCACAGATGCGTGATTGTATAAGGCTGACATTTCGAAATGCCACAATCATGATTCCTCCTCCTTTATCGGCAAGCCGATTCGCGATTTGGAGATTCTGTTGGAGATCTTTTAACGCTTGCATTTCATCTTTCGTTAAATTATTTTTAGTGGTTAGTTTCCTAATATCTGCCTCCACTGCCCCCTTAAATGTTAATAATTCTTAACTCATTTCCTGTGTGGGGTACATCCTTGATTTCAATCTTAAATCGACATGTTAATATATAGAAAAAAAAATGAATAAAGTAAACAGTGGATCAGCCAACCTGAAAAATTACGGTTCGTTGCACGCCTCATGACACACCCAATGTCAATAAGGGAAAAACAGTAGAGATGATTGGGGGGCACTCACCTATTCAGTACAGCATGGATAGCAAATAATCAAGAGAAAATGTAAAAAATATATAAAAAAATATAACTTATTAACTTATTGCAAATACCAAAAACTAAAGTACCAGTGCACAAAAATATACAAAGATGTGCAAATACCACTGTGTAAATAAATGTAGTCTGTGGGTACTCAATCTAGTGATTGGCCAAACTCACCTGGCATCCACCTACCACATTTAGAGAATCATATATATATATATATATATATATATATATATATATATATATAACACAATTGATGTGATGAATATCCCTTGTTGATCAATTGGTAGAAAAATAAAATAGAATAAAAATAGGATGTAGTAAATGATAGGAAATTCAAAAATACTGTTAAAATGCCAGTGAAGTAAAATAAAATATAATAAGCTACACGCAGTAGCCCAATTGTTCAACAGATCACTTATTCAATGCAATGCTCTCATATTGGGTCAGCTACCAGATCACAATCAATATATAGAGACAGTGTCTGTTCAGAACTCCAAATCTCCCAATAGCAGATACAGCATCCAAATAACATAATTTCGGTATAAATATGTATAGATCTGTATCAATAGTATTCTCTATCAATTCTAGTAACCATTTATATGATATGCCACAATGTCTATTAGTTGATAAAAATCGGCATTGTTTCTATGTCAGTTGATAAAGAGCAACAATGTCTATTGATGGTGGAAAATGATTGGAAATCCTTCTATCAAACACTAGTTAGTGTTCCTTAGATCAGTGTATCAAGATTTAGCTGTAATAAATAATTTCTTATCGACAATGGCTTAAAACCACTTGTTAGTACATTACCAATACTGTGAAGAGCAGCATGTTTCTCCTATCCGCGGGTAAGCTCACTGTGTATTTGCTGCTTGAGACGCCGGCTTACCACATGGTGGGGAACTTCGGCGTTATTCAATCACAGGATCCTGATTAGTTTACAGATGATGAATGTTACAATTGTTGTAGCATTATTGCATCACAGGAGGGTGGTTTGCAAATGATGAACGTTCCCGGACTTGAATAATTACAATATATCTTGTTTGTAGTCGGGGCTTAAACATGATGGAATGACCCCTACCTACTGGATACCTAAAAGCAGTTAGAACTATGCCGGAACCGCAACGCTGAAGGGACGCCTGAAGGGGGGCATCCCCTGGTGTGAGATAGTGAAAGTAAGGGTGGGTAGGGTGGGTACACTGGAGACGACGTTCACTGTGGGAGGGGACGCCCGCCCAGATAGAGTCATCATCGCCCCTCCCACAAATACAGGCCAATAAATCGGCCTTAACACTTGTGGTCGGGGCTTAAACATGATGGAATGACCCCTACCAACTGGATACCTAAAAGTGGTTAGAATTATGCCGGAACCGCAACGCTGAAGGGACGCCTGAAGGGGGCCAAAAAGGACAACAAACTCGATCAAAGAGCTTTATTACAACCTCTAATTGCGATTTCGCTACCAACGAGCGAGCTGCAGCCAGGGTAATGGGATCTGAAGTAGTGAAGCGTACCGAGGCATTGTGGCACCGTAGACGTCCGCTTCGGGAAACTTGTGAAAGATAATTAGCTCGGGACAGGGCACCGGCTGCTATATTTTGGATTCGGGTACATGAATGTGTGTAATGAATTTGGTGTAGTAACGAGCGAAGCACCTGAACCTAACAAAAGATATCAGTAGGACCAAGCCGTTAATCAAATATCCATGACCGCGATATTGACATAAACATTTGAGGGATATCTGGCTTTCATTGTGTTGTAGACCCATAACTGGGGCTCTACATTTATTTTGCATATTCCTGTTTCCCAGGGAGCTTTGCACTTTGGATTGCTGTGTTGAGACTCTTAAGTGAGGCTCTGCGGTGTTTTTTGTAGCTGGTCTCCCTGAGATCAGCTATTGTTGTGATTGACATAAACATACATCATGTAACCAGCCTATTCCCAACCCCCTGCATGCACAGCCGCCATTATAGGATAAAGTTCAACCAACGCTGAAATCTGTGGAACCCGGGATCAACCAGCCTCACTCGTCCACCCATCAGCTAGCCAGTGGGGGCCAAAAAAAGGGGCAGCAAAACCTGAGTTTGACGTGGCCTCAGGAAACTAGGAGACTTAGGCCTCTTTCACACGGGCGTCATGTTTGATAAGAGGCGGGTGCATTGCGGGAATATGCGCGTTTTTCCCGCGCGGGTGCAAACGTTTGTAACGCGTTTTGCAGGCGCGTGAGAAAAATCGCCATGTTTGGTACCCAACCCGAAGCCAGACTTCATCACTGAAGTCCGGTTTCGGGTCTTCTGGAGAATTGATTATTTTCCCTTATAACATGGTTATAAGGGGAAATAATAGCATTCTTAATAAAGAATGCATTGTAAAATGAAGTGGAAGGGGTTAAAAATAATAAAAGTTAACTTACCTTAGACACTTGATCGCGTAGTTGTGATCTGTCCTCTCTTTCCCTTCATCAGCTAAGAATTAAAGGACATGTGATGACGTCACATCACATGGTCCAATCACATGGTCCATCACCATGGACCAGTGTTTTTTGTTTTTTTTATTAAATGTAAATAAATGTAAATAAAAAATGAATTAAAATGTAAATGTAAATAAAAAATTAAAATAAAAATCATCCCCCTTTTCCCAAAATAAAAATAAAAGAACTAAAAAAATAAAAATATAAAAGTGTATTCCCCATATGGCAAACAGCAAAATGGAAAAAAGCATCCAAATGAATGATTCGCCATTTTTTGTCACTTCATTTTCTACAAAAAATTAAATAAAAAGTGATCAAAAATTCATACACACCCCAGAATGGTATTAATGAAAATGAGCAAAAAATGAGCCCCCATACAGCTCTGTACACATATTTTCAAAAAATTTATAGGGGTCAAAATATGGCGACAAAAAAATAAAGCAGATTTTTTCCTCACTATCAAAACGCAAGAAAAACCCTACATATAAGGTATCACCGGATTCGTACTGACCTGTAGAATAAAATTAACTGGTCAGTTTTATCACACATCGAACATCGTAAATAAAAAACCTTTTTTTTGCACTTCCACCCCATTTGGAATTTTTTTCATGCTTCCCACTACATCATATGCAATATTAAATGGTGGCGTTGGAAAGTACAACTTGTCCCACAAAAAAAAAAAAAAACTCATATGGCTATGTGTGGACAAATAAAAAAGTTATGGCTCTGGGAAGGCAATATCTGAAAGTGGCCTTCTCCATTGGTGGGTGACATGAAGCCTGATTCTCTGCTTTGGGACCTCTCTCCTCTTTCTGGGTGCTGGGGCCTAAATAACTAAAAGTGGCCTTCTCCGTTGGTGGGTGACATGATAACTCTTTTGCTGCTATGGGACCTCTCTCCTCTGACTGAGTGTCAGGGGCCTAACTTTAACTTACTTTCTTGTTGTCTTGGTGGCAGACATTTAACTCTTTTTACTGTCTAATGACCGCCCCATTGTCTGGGTGTCAGGGGCCTACATAAATGATTATGGCCTGTTCTATTGCAGGTTGACCTGAGGCCTGTGTTGCTGTTACAGGACCGCTCTCCTCTTTGCGGGTGCCCTGGCCCTGAGCCGGTGAATGAGGCCTTTGGCACTGCAGGCAGACATGAATCCTTTTTGGCTGTGATGAGAACATCAACTCCCATTGTCACCCACCAATGGAGAAGGCCACTTTCAGATATTTAGGCCCCTGGCACCCAGACGGAGGAGAGGTTCATTCAACTTTTGGCTGCCCCGCAAAATAATGGTAATATTAAAAAAAGAGGATTCAATAAAGAAGTGCCCTGGAGTACAAGAATATATGGTTAAGGGGAGGTAGTTATAAATGTCTATTCTGCACAAGGGATGGACAGGTCCCTTTGGGATCCATGCCTGGTTCATTTTTATGAACGTCAGCTTGTCCACGTTGGCTGTGGACAGGCGGCTGCGTTTGTCAGTAATGACGCTACCTGCCATGCTGAATACACATACAGACAAAACGCTGGCCGCCAGGCAGGCCAGCGCCTCCAAGGCATAAAAGGCTAGCTCTGGCCACGTGGACAATTTGGAGACCCAGAAGTCGAATGGGGCAGAAGCATCAGTCAGTACGTGGAGGGGTGTGCACACGTACTGTTCCACCATTTTAGTGAAATGCTGCCTCCACCATTCCGTATCAGGTGGTGGTGCAGTTAGCTGTGGCGTGGTGACAAAATTTTCCACATCTGTGTCATGCTAACCCTGCCCTCAGAGGAGCTGGCCGTGACACAGCTGCATTGGCGACCTCTTGCTCCTCCTCCTCCTTCACCTTGTGCAGGCACTGCAGCATGTAATCGCTCATGTGTGCCAGGCTCCCCAGAGGTAAGGACAAGCTGTCCTCTGTGGGAGGCGTATCGTCATCGTCCACCGTATCCCCCCAGCCACGCACTAGTGATGGGCCTGAGCTGTGTGGGCTGCCACCCTGCTGTGAACCTGCTTCATCCTCGTCCTCCTCCACCTCCTCCTCATCCTCCTCGTCCTTCATTAGAGTGCCTTGGCTGGCAACTTGTGAACCTGCCCTCTGCTGCTTCAAGAAACCTCCCTCTGAGCTACTTCTAACAGACTGGCCTGAAAGTCTTAGAAACGAGCCCTCCTCCTCCTCCTCCACCTGAGCCACCTCCTCTTCCATCATTGCCCTAAGCGTTTTCTCTAGGAGACATAGAATTGGTATTGTAACGCTGATAACAGTGTCATCGCCACTGGCCATGTTGGTGGAGTACTCAAAGCAGTGCAGCAGGGCACACAGGTCTCGCATGGAGGCCCAATCATTGGTGGTGAAGTGGTGCCGTTCCGCAGTACGACTGACGCGAGCGTGCTGCAGCTGAAACTCCACTATGGCCTGCTGCTGCTCGCACAGTCTCTCCAGCATGTGCAAGGTGGAGTTCCACCGGGTGGGCACGTCGCATATGAGGCGGTGAGCGGGAAGGCCGAGTTCCGCTGTAGCGCAGACAGGCGAGCAGCGGCAGGATGTGAACGCCGGAAGCGCGCACAGACGGCCCGCACTTTATGCAGCAGCTCTGACATGTTGGGGTAGTGGTGAATGAATCTCTGCACCACCAAATTCAGCACATGCGCCAGGCAAGGGATGTGCGTCAAACCGGCTAGTCCCAGAGCTGCCACGAGATTTCGCCCATTATCGCATACCACCAGGCCTGGCTTGAGGCCCACCGGCAGCAACCACTTGTCCGTCTGTTGTTCAATACCCCGCCACAACTCCTGCGCGGTGTGGGGCCTGTCCCCCAAACATAAGAGTTTCAGAATGGCCTGCTGACGTTTACCCCGGGCAGTGCTGAAGTTGGTGGTGAAGGTGTGTGGCTGACAGGAGGAGCTGGTGGAAGCAGTGGAGGAGGAAACCGAGTAGGAGGAGGCTACAGGAGGCAGAGAATGATGCCCTGCGATCCTAGGTGGCAGAAGGACGTGCGCCAAGGAACTCTCCGCCTGGGGCCCAGCCGCCACTACATTCACCCAGTGTGCAGTTAGTGAGATATAGCGTCCTTCCTTGGCCGTGCTTACTGGTCCACGTATCTGTGGTTAGGTGGACCTTGGCACAAATGGCGTTGCGCAGTGCACACTTGATTTTATCAGACACTTGCATGTGCAGGGAAGGCAAGGCTGTCTTCGAGAAGTAGTGGCGGCTGGGAACCACATACTGGGGGACAGCCATGGCCATCAGCTGTTTGAAGCTGTCTGTGTCCACCAGCCGGAATGACAGCATTTCAAAGGCCAGTAGTTTAGAAATGCTGGCATTCAGGCCAAGGGCTCGAGGGTGACTAGGTGGGAATTTGCGCTTCCTCTCAAAGGTTTGAGAGATGGAGAGCTAAACACTGCTGTGTGAAATAGTGGAGACGCTAGGTGACGGTGGCGGTGGTGGTGGTGGTGTCGGTGGCACATCCTCTGTTTGCTGCTCGGCAGGTGGCAACATTCCTCTCGAGGCGGAAGCCGAGGCAGCAGCGGTAGAGGTAGCAGGGGGAGCCTGAGCGTGTTCCTTGTTTTTGAGGTGTGCACTCCACTGCAGCTCATGCTTTGCATGTAGATGCCTGATCATGCAGGTGGTGCTCAGGTTAAGAACGTTAATGCCTCGCCTCAGGGTCTGATGGCACAGCGTGCAAATCACTCTGGTCTTGTCCTCAGCACATTGTTTGAAGAAGTGCCATGCCAGGGAACTCCTTGAAGATGCCTTTGGGGTGCTGGGTCCCTGTTGGCGCTGGCCAATAGCAGGCGAACTCTCGGGACGGCGGGTGTTCTGCTTTTGCCCCCTGCTCCCTCTTTGGCTTCGCTGTTGTCTCGGTCTCACCACTGCCTCTTCCTCTGAACTATTTAAGTCAGCGGCACGACCTTCAGTCCATGTGGGGTCTAAGACCTCATCGTCCTCTGCATCGTCTTCCACCCAGTCTTCCTCCCTGTCCTCCTCCTGTTCAGTCTGCACAATGCAATAAGACGCGGCAGTGGGCACCTGTGTTTCGTCATCATCAGAGACTGGGTGACTCTGCTGTGGTGGTATTCCCATGTCGTCATCATCTGGATACATAAGTGGTTGTGCGTCAGTGCATGGTATGTCTTCCACCGCTAGGGAAGGGCTAGGTGGACACCCCTGGGAACCCCTGCCAGCAGAGTCTTCAAACAGAAGAAGAGACTGCTGCATAACTTAAGGCTCGGACAGTTTCCCTGATATGCATGGGGGTGATGTGACAGACTGATGGGCTTGGTTTTACGGTGCCATCTGTGCGCTTTCCGCAGAAGACTGGGTGGAAGACAATGTGGTGAACGTGCTGGAAGCACTGTCGGCAACCCAATCGACTTCTGCCTGTACCTGCTCAGCCCTTACCATCCTCATAACGGCATTGGGCCCCAACAAATATCGCTGTAAATTCTGCCGGCTACTTGAGGGAGTTGGTTCACTACTTTGTTCACCTGAGGGCGAACGTCCACGTCCACTACAAGCAACAGAGGCTCCACGGACACCACCACGACCGCGTCCCCGTCCCTTAATAGAATGTTTCCTCATTTTTGCGATTCAACTCGCACCACAATAAAATATATTAATTTTAAGCCCAAAAATTCCCACCCTGGAAGATATAATTCCTTTTTACGCTATAAATTACAAGAAGACTGCTGCAAATTGGACACCAGAAATTTTTTAAATGCTACTTATGTTAAATGAATTCCCACAGTGGGAGAACTATTTCCTTTTCAAAGGAGTAACAACGTGCGGTCTACTATTTCGGGTGTCACCAACACCAGATTGATTAAATTGGCCTTTTTTGAACCAAAATGACAACACTGGACACTATAATGCCTTTTTCTGGTATTAATTACAAGAAGACTGCTGCAAATTGGACACCAGAATTTTTTAAATGCTACTTATGTTAAATGAATTCCCACAGTGGGAGAACTATTTCGTTTTCAAAGGAGTAACATCGTGCGGCCTACTATTTCGGGTATTCACCAACACCAGATTGATTAAATTGGCCTTTTTGGAACCAAAATGACAACACTGGACACTATAATGCCTTTTTCTGGTATTAATTACAAGAAGACTGCTGAAAATTGGACACCAGAATTTTTTAAATGCTACTTATGTTAAATGAATTCCCACAGTGGGAGAACTATTTCCTTTTCAAAGGAGTAACAACGTGCGGCCTACTATTTCGGGTGTCACCAACACCAGATTGATTAAATTGCCCTTTTTTGAACCAAAATGACAACACTGGACACTATAATGCCTTTTTCTGGTATTAATTAAAAGAAGACTGCTGCAAATTGGACACCAGAATTTTTTAAATGCTACTTATGTTAAATGAATTCCCACAGTGGGAGAACTATTTCCTTTTCAAAGGAGTAACAACGTGCGGCCTACTATTTCGGGTGTCACCAACACCAGATTGATTAAATTGGCCTTTTTGGAACCAAAATGACAACACTAGACACTATAATGCCTTTTTCTGGTATAAATTACAAGAAGACTGCTGCAAATTGGACACCAGAATTTTTTAAATGCTACTTATTTTAAATGAATTCCCACAGTGGGCGAACTATTTCCTTTTTAAAGGAGTAACAATGTGCGGCCTACTATTTCGGGTGTCACCAACACCAGATTGATTAAATTGGCCTTTTTTGAACCAAAATGACAACACTGGACACTATAATGCCTTTTTCTGGTATTAATTACAAGAAGACTGCTGCAAATTGGACACCAGAATTTTTTAAATGCTACTTATGTTAAATGAATTCCCACAGTGGGAGAACTATTTCCTTTTCAAAGGAGTAACAACGTGCGGCCTACTATTTCGGGTGTCACCAACACCAGATTGATTAAATTGGCCTTTTTGGAACCAAAATGACAACACTGGACACAATAATGCCTTTTTCTGGTATTAATTACAAGAAGACTGCTGCAAATTGGACACCAGAATTGTTTAAATGCTACTTATGTTAAATGAATTCCCACAGTGGGAGAACTATTTCCTTTTTAAAGGAGTAACAACGTGCGGCCTACTATTTCGGGTGTCACCAACACCAGATTGATTAAATTGGCCTTTTTTGAACCAAAATGACAACACTGGACACTATAATGCCTTTTTCTGGTATTAATTACAAGAAGACTGCTGCAAATTGGACACCAGAATTTTTTAAATGCTACTTATGTTAAATGAATTCCCACAGTGGGAGAACTATTTCCTTTTCAAAGGAGTAACAACGTGCGGCCTACTATTTCGGGTATTCACCAACACCAGATTGATTAAATTGGCCTTTTTGGAACCAAAATGACAACACTGGACACTATAATGCCTTTTTCTGGTATTAATTACAAGAGGACTGCTGCAAATTGGACACCAGAATTTTTTAAATGCTACTTATGTTAAATGAATTCCCACAGTGGGAGAACTATTTCCTTTTAAAGGAGTAACAACGTGCGGCCTACTATTTCGGGTGTCACCAACACCAGATTGATTAAATTGCCCTTTTTGAACCAAAATGACAACACTGGACACTATAATGCCTTTTTCTGGTATTAATTACAAGAAGACTGCTGCAAATTGGACACCAGAATTTTTTAAATGCTACTTATGTTAAATGAATTCCCACAGTGGGAGAACTATTTCCTTTTCAAAGGAGTAACAACGTGCGGCGTACTATTTCGGGTGTCACCAACACCAGATTGATTAAATTGCCCTTTTTTGAACCAAAATGACAACACTGGACACTATAATGCCTTTTTCTGGTATTAATTACAAGAGGACTGCTGGTATTTCAGAACACCGGAATTTTTAAAATGCTCGTTTTGGTACATAAATTGCCCACACTGGGAGAATTATTGACTAAACCTTTTTACAGTATTATTTACTGAAGTAGTGCTTCTTCTGGTCTAACACCAGAATTATGTTTGTTACAGGGAAAGATTTTTTTAATTTATATTTCTGGCAAAAAAAATAAAAAATTAATTTCTGGCTGACAGTGTTGGACCTGGCTGTAGTGACACTGGCTAGCCTAGCTGGAACAGCACATTCATGGGATTTGCTATCCAAGTGGGTTACTTTCAGTTTCACCACTGATATATTAAATATATTGGCAGTTAGTAGGGGTGACACAAGCACAGCCAAACCCCTGATGTAGTATATCTATGAAAAAATCGACTATTACATGAGATTAATGGACGCTGTGGCAGCTTTTGCTGGTGCACCACAAGTCCCAAAATGGCCGCCGCCTATCAGCCCAGTAACATGTGCCAGAAAATGGTCTGCCCAGCCAGAAAAAAAATTGACTTTGACTGAGCAGCTGAATCGCTGTTGTTCTGTGTCACAGGAGTAGATTTTTCAATTCTTTGGAGCTTTTCTTTGGACTCTGTGGCAACTTGAGCTGGCGCACCACAGGTCTCAAAATGGCCGCCGCCGGTCAGCCCAGTTACATGTGCCGGTAAAAATTGATCTGGCCAGTGTAAAAAAAAATTAACTTTCAGTGAACAGCTCAGCTGAGTTGTTTTAATTCACTGGTGTAGATCTTTCACTTCTTCTCAGGTTTTTTTCCTCAATTATTCCCTGCCTATCTCGCCCTCACAGCAGCTGCATCTATCCCTGTTCTATTCACATCGGGAGTGAGCACGTCCCGACGTGCGCACAAGCTTATAAAGAGGCTGAGTCACATGCTGCACTTGGCCAATCACAGCCTTGCCAATAGTAGGCATGGCTGCGATGGCATCTTAGGGCAAGTAGTATGATGCATGTTGATTGGCTGCTTTGCAGCCTTTCAAAATGCGCCACAAAAAATGACGAACTACAAAACCGAACCCGAATTTTTATGAAAATGTTCGGGTTCGGGTCATGTCACTGAACACCCCAAAATTCTGTACGGACCGGAACTATTCTCGAAATGTTCGCTCAACAACACTAGTGCTATTCAGTATCCCACTCTTAAGTTCTAATCGCATTCGATTTTAACTTATGCTTTTGCCAGGCATCGCATTCTATTTTAACTTACTGCTGATGCCTGGCAAAAAAAATAATGCATAAGTTAACATCGAATGCGATTAGAACTTAAGAGTGGATACTGAATAGCACTGCGTGCTAGAACAGCACGCACACGATTATTCAAATTTTGTATTATCGCGATACAAAACCAAACAGTAAAGTTAAAATCGAATGCAATTAGAACGTGTAGTGTGATGCGATTTATATGAGTTCTAAGAATCGCATTGCGATTTCTGCTTCAGCCGGATTCCGTGCTAATGGAGTGTCTACATCACCATGGGAACAATGCTAGAATGTACTGTCGGATTTGAGAAGTTGAAATCGCAATGCGATTAAGCAAATATATAAGAATCGCATTGCGATTTCAACGTAATTTAAACATCCGACAGTACATTCTACTGGACGAGGCGTTCCCATGGTGATCGGTAGCTCAAAGTTGTAATCGCAATGCGATTTCAGCTTTAAGCCTGTACAATTCTGCTATATAGCACTTTCAAAATGCGCCGAGAGAACATGCCGAACTCCGAACCCGAACCCGAACTTTTACGAAAATGTTCGGGTTCGGGTCCGTGTCACGAACACCCCAAAGTTCGGTACGAACCCGAACTATTCTCGAACTGTTCGCTCAACACTAGACGTGAGCCAAAGAACTCTCCGCCTGGGGCCCAGCCGCCACTACATTTACACAGTGTGCAGTTAGGGAGATATAGCGTCCCTGGCTGTGCTTACTAGTCAACGTATCTGTGGTTAGGTGGACCTTGCCACAGATGGCTTTGCGCAGTGCACACTTGATTTTATCGGGTACTTGGTTGTGCAGGGAAGGCACGTCTCTCTTGGAGAAGTAGTGGCGGGTGGGAACAACATACTGTGGGACAGACATCGCCATCAGCTGTTTCAAGCTGTCTGTGTCCACCAGCCTGAATGACAGCATTTCAAAGGCCAGTAGTTTAGAACTGCTGGCATTAAGGCCCAGTGGGACCTCTCTCCTCGGTCTGGGTGCTGGGCCGAAATAACTGAAAGTGGCCTTCTCCAGTGGTAGGTGATATGACGCATGATTCCTTGCTGTGGGACCTCTCTCCTCTGTCTGGGTGCTGGGCCGAAATAACTGAAAGTGGCCTTCTCCAGTGGTGGGTGATATGAGGCATGATTCCTTGCTGTGGGACCTCTCTCCTCTGTCTGGGTGCTGGGGCTGAAATAACTAAAAATGGCCTTCTCCAGTGGTGGGTGATATGACGCATGATTCCTTGCTGTGGGACCTCTCTCCTCTGTCTGGGTGCTGGGGCCGAAATAACTGAAAGTGGCCTTCTCCAGTGGTGGGTGATTTGACGCATGATTCCTTGCTGTGGGACCTCTCTCAAATTGATATTTGTTAATTTTTATTTATTTTATTTTATTTTAATTCATTTCCCTATCCCCATTTGTTTGCAGGGGATTTACCTACATTTTGCTGCCTTTTGCAGTCCTCTAGCCCTTTCCTGGACTATTTTAAAGTCTTTTTAGTGCCTAAAAGTTTGGGTCCCCATTGACTACAATGGGGTTCGGGATAAAGTTCGGGTTGAGTTCGGATTCCGAACCCGAACATTTTCGGGAAGTTCGGCCGAACTTCCCGAACCCGAACTTCCAGGTGTTCGCTCATCTCTTGTGCTGTGGCCTTAACAAACTTAATTGTTTAGGCAGGATTTTTTCTTGAAATACGTGGGGCCTAGATTATGCGGAACGGTTGTTGAGGTTGGTAGAGGGAGCAACCGTTCCCTTCCTTCCAGGCCAGTTTGTTGGTATGCTCTAAAACACCTGAATGCAGTTAACCTTGTTCGTTTGCTATATACAGGGTTCTGTGAATCACTTGCAGAGAGGCCTGCAAGGACAGCACAGGGTGGTATGAACACTGAGGACCAGTGAGCAAACTACATGCTACATGCTGTGTGAATGTCAGCCTACAACTGTAGCCTAGGTGAGCCAAACTCTTTGTGTTATTAGTTAGTCCCAGACGGGAAGGCTTTTGTTTTTTGTGATTTGTTACTGCAATTCTGAAAATCCTGGGTTATACTAAAAAGCATGTATTGATGTAAACCTCCTGAATACGGACCTGAATAAAAGTGACATCTGTGCCTCCGTGAGTGTCCATAACCGTACGCTACCTCCCGAACCCGCTGCAGGCCTACAATATATATAAACACACACACGCATACAATACCCCTTTTTTAGATGTTATTAATTATGTACAAATCTGTAGTTTATCCGTTCACAGAATATATATATATAGCGTTTTCAAAGGGCTTAATAAAATATGTAAAAATAAAATAAAATTAGCAAAAATAGAAAACAAACATCAGGTTGCAAAAGAGAGCAAAACAAATCCCCAAAAATTATTTAAATATATAAATGCTAACAAACCAAGGTCTGAGCAGGTAGGGCTCCTAAATAATGGTAAAGGGGGTTAGTCACTGAAGATAAGGAAAAGGCAGAGTTACTTAATTGATTTTTTTGCTATGTATATACAAAAGAAGAGAAAGGAGTTGATATCTGTGGTGCTGGGGCTGTTAGTACATCCAGTAATATACTCAATTGGCTAACTTTAGCTATGGTCCAAGCTAAGTTAAATAAGGTAAATGTGAACAAGGCTCAGGGTCCAGATGAATTTCACCCAAGAGGGCATAAAGAGCTCAGTTCAGTCATTGCTGTGCCCCTGTTTATAATTTTTAAAGATTCTCTAGGTACTGGTACAGTGTCAAGTGATTGGTGCAAGGCAAATGTAGTGCCCATATTCAAAAAAGGATCTAGATCCTCCACAGGTAATTATATTCCAGTTAGTTTAACTTCTGTTGTGGGAAAAATGTTTGAAGGACTCTTAAGTAGAGATGAGCGAACACCTGGATGTTCGGGTTCGAGAAGTTCGGCCGAACTTCCCGAAAATGTTCGGGTTCGGGATTCGAACTCGACCCGAACTTTATCCCGAACCCAAACCCCATTGAAGTCAATGGGGACCCGAAATTTTAGGGACTAAAAAGGCTGTAAAATAGTCCAGGAAAGGGCCAAAGGCAGTAAAATGTAGGTAAATCCCCTGCAAACAAATGTAAATAGGGAAATGAATTAAAATAAAATAAATAAAAATTAACCAATATCAATTGGAGAGAGGTCCCACAGCAAGGAATCATGCGTCATATCACCCACCACTGGAGAAGGCCACTCTCATTTATTTCGGCCCAGCACCCAGACAGAGGAGAGAGGTCCCACAGCAAGGAATCATGCCTCATATCAACCACCAACGGAGAAGGCCACTCTCATTTATTTCAGCCCAGCACCCAGACAGAGGAGAAAGGTCTCACAGCAAGGAATCATGCCTCATATCAACCACCAACGGAGAAGGCCACACTCATTTATTTTGGCCCAGCACCCAGACAGAGGAGAGAGGTCCCACAGCAAGGAATCATGCCTCATATCAACCACCAACGGAGAAGGCCACTCTCATATATTTCGGCCCAGCACCCAGACAGAGGAGAGAGGTCCCAAAGCAAGGAATCATGCCTCATATCAACCACCACCGGAGAAGGCCACTCTCATTTATTTCGGCCCAGCACCCAGACAGAGGAGAGAGGTCCCACAGCAAGGAATCATGCTTCATATAAACCACCAATGGAGAAGGCCACTCTCATTTATTTCGGCCCAGCACCCAGACAGAGGAGAGAGGTCCCACAGCAAGGAATCATGAATAATATATACCACCACCGGAGAAGGCCACTCTCATTTATTTTGGACCAGCACCCAGACAGAGGATACAGGTCCCACAGCAAGGAATCATGCGTCATATCAACCACCACCGGAGAAGGACACTCTCATTTATTTGGGACCAGCACCCAGACAGAGGAGAGAGGTCCCACAGCAAGGAATCATGCCTCATATCAACCACCACCGAAGAAGGCCACTCTCATTTATTTTGGAACAGCACCCAGACAGAGGATACAGGTCCCACAGCAAGGAATCATGCGTCATATCAACCACCACCGGAGAAGGCCACTCTCATTTATTTCGGCCCAGCACACAGACAGAGGAGAGAGGTCCCACAGCAAGGAATCATGCCTCATATCAACCACCAACGGAGAAGGCCACTCTCATTTATTTCGGCCCAGCACCCAGACAGAGGAGAGAGGTCCCACAGCAAGGAATCATGCCTCATATCAACCACCACCGGAGAAGGCCACTCTTATTTATTTTGGACCAGCACCCAGACAGAGGAGACAGGTCCCACAGCAAGGAATCATGCGTCATATCAACCACCACCGGAGAAGGCCACTCTCATTTATTTCGGCCCAGCACCCAGACAGAGGAGAGAGGTCCCACAGCAAGGAATCATGCGTCATATCAACCACCAACGGAGAAGGCCACTCTCATTTATTTCGGCCCAGCACCCAGACAGAGGAGAGAGGTCCCACAGCAAGGAATCATGCCTCATATCAACCACCAACGGAGAAGGCCACTCTCATTTATTTCGGCCCAGCACCCAGACAGAGGAGACAGGTCCTACAGCAAGGAATCATGCGTCATATCAACCACCACCGGAGAAGGCCACTCTTATTTATTTTGGACCAGCACCCAGACAGAGGAGAGAGGTCCCACAGCAAGGAATCATGCCTCATATCAACCACCACCGGAGAAGGCCACTCTCATTTATTTCGGCCCAGCACCCAGACAGAGGAGAGAGGTCCCACAGCAAGGAATCATGCCTCATATCAACCACCACCGGAGAAGGCCACTCTCATTTATTTCGGACCAGCACCCAGACAGAGGAGAAAGGTCCCACAGCAAGGAATCATGCCTCATATCAACCACCAACGGAGAAGGCCACTCTCATTTATTTTGGACCAGCACCCAGACAGAGGAGACAGGTCCCACAGCAAGGAATCATGCCTCATATCAACCACCAACGGAGAAGGCCACTCTCATTTATTTCGGCCCAGCACCCAGACAGAGGAGAGAGGTCCCACAGCAAGGAATCATGCCTCATATCAACCACCACCGGAGAAGGCCACTCTCATTTATTTTGGACCAGCACCCAGACAGAGGATACAGGTCCCACAGCAAGGAATCATGCCTCATATCAACCACCAACGGAGAAGGCCACTCTCATTTATTTCGGCCCAGCACCCAGACAGAGGAGAGAGGTCCCACAGCAAGGAATCATGCCTCATATCAACCACCAACGGAGAAGGCCACTCTCATTTATTTCGGCCCAGCACCCAGACAGAGGAGAGAGGTCCCACAGCAAGGAAATCATGCCTCAAATCAACCACCACCGGAGAAGGCCACTCTCATTTATTTTGGACCAGCACCCAGACAGAGGATACATGTCCCACAGCAAGGAATCATGCGTCATATCAACTACCACCGAAGAAGGCCACTCTCATTTATTTCGGCCCAGCACCCAGACAGAGGAGAGAGGTCCCACAGCAATGAATCATACCTCATATCAACCACCAACGGAGAAGGTCACTCTCATTTATTTTGGACCAGCACCCAGACAGAGGAGAGGGGTCCCACAGCAAGGAATCATGCCTCATATCAACCACCACCGGAGAAGGCCACTCTCATTTATTTTGGACCAGCACCCAGACAGAGGATACAGGTCCCACAGCAAGGAATCATGCGTCATATCAACCACCACCGGAGAAGGCCACTCTTATTTATTTGGGACCAGCACCCAGACAGAGGATACAGGTCCCACAGCAAGGAATCATGCCTCATATCAACCACCAACGGAGATGGCCACTCTTATTTATTTGGGACCAGCACCCAGACAGAGGAGAAAGGTCCCACAGCAAGGAATCATGCCTCATATCAACCACCAACGGAAAAGGCCACTCTCATTTATTTCGGCCCAGCACCCAGACAGAGGAGAGAGGTCCCACTGCAAGTAATCATGCGTCATATCAACCACCAACGGAGAAGGCCACTCTCATTTATTTCGGCCCAGCACCCAGACAGAGGAGAGAGGACCCACAGCAAGGAATCATGCGTCATATCAACCACCACCGGAGAAGGCCACTCTCATTTATTTCGGCCCAGCACCCAGACAGAGGAGAGAGGTCCCACAGCAATGAATCATGCCTCATATCAACCACCAACGGAGAAGGCCACTCTCATTTATTTCGGCCCAGCACCCAGACAGAGGAGAGAGGTCCCACAGCAAGGAATCATGCCTCATATCAACCACCACCGGAGAAGGCCACTCTCATTTATTTTGGACCAGCACCCAGACAGAGGATACAGGTCCGACAGCAAGGAATCATGCGTCATATCAACTACCACCGGAGAAGGCCACTATCATTTATTTCAGCCCAGCACCCAGACAGAGGAGAGAGGTCCCTCAGCAAGGAATTATGCCTCATATCAACCACCAAACGGAGAAGGCCACTCTCATTTATTTCGGCCCAGCACCCAGACAGAGGAGAGAGGTCCCACAGCAAGGAATCATGCCTCATATCAACCACCACCGGAAAAGGCCACTCTCATTAATTTTGGAGAAGCACCCAGACAGAGGATACAGGTCCTACAGCAAGGAATCATGCGTCATATCAACCACCACCGAAGAAGGCCACTCTTATTTATTTGGAACCAGCACCCAGACAGAGGAGAGAGGTCCCACAGCAAGGAATCATGCGTCATATCAACCACCACCGAAGAAGGCCACTCTTATTTATTTGGAACCAGCACCCAGACAGAGGAGAGAGGTCCCACAGCAAGGAATCATGCCTCATATCAACCACCACCGGAGAAGGCCACTCTCATTTATTTCGGCCCAGCACCCAGACAGAGGAGAGAGGTCCCACAGCAAGGAATCATGCCTCATATCAACCACCACCGGAGAAGGCCACTCTCATTTATTTTGGACCAGCACCCAGACAGAGGATACAGGTCCCACAGCAAGGAATCATGCCTCATATCAACCACCACCGGAGAAGGCCACTCTCATTTATTTCGGCCCAGCACCCAGACAGAGGAGAGAGGTCCCACAGCAAGGAATCATGCCTCATATCAACCACCAACGGAGAAGGTCACTCTCATTTATTTCGGCCCAGCACCCAGACAGAGGAGAGAGGTCCCACAGCAAGGAATCATGCCTCATATCAACCACCACCGGAGAAGGCCACTCTCATTTATTTTGGACCAGCACCCAGACAGAGGATACAGGTCCCACAGCAAGGAATCATGCGTCATATCAACCACCACCGGAGAAGGCCACTCTTATTTATTTCGGACCAGCACCCAGACAGAGGAGAGAGGTCCCACAGCAAGGAATCATGCCTCATATCAACCACCAACGGAGAAGGCCACTCTCATTTATTTCGGCCCAGCACCCAGACAGAGGAGAGAGGTCCCACAGCAAGGAATCATGCCTCATATCAACCACCACCGGAGAAGGCCACTCTCATTTATTTTGGACCAGCACCCAGACAGAGGAGACAGGTCCCACAGCAAGGAATCATGCGTCATATCAACCACCACCGGAGAAGGCCACTCTCATTTATTTCGGCCCAGCACCCAGACAGAGGAGAGAGGTCCCACAGCAAGGAATCATGCCTCATATCAACCACCAACGGAGAAGGCCACTCTCATTTATTTCGGCCCAGCACCCAGACAGAGGAGAGAGGTCCCACAGCAAGGAATCATGCCTCATATCAACCACCACCGGAGAAGGCCACTCTCATTTATTTTGGCCCAGCACCCAGACAGAGGAGAGAGGTCCCACAGCAAGGAATCATGCGTCATATCAACCACCACCGGAGAAGGCCACTCTTATTTATTTGGGACCAGCACCCAGACAGAGGATAGAGGTCCCACAGCAAGGAATCATGCCTCATATCAACCACCAACGGAGAAGGCCACTCTCATTTATTTCGGACCAGCACCCAGACAGAGGAGAGAGGTCCCACAGCAAGGAATCATGCCTCATATCAACCACCAACGGAGAAGGCCACTCTCATTTATTTTGGACCAGCACCCAGACAGAGGAGACAGGTCCCACAGCAAGGAATCATGCCTCATATCAACCACCACCGGAGAAGGCCACTCTCATTTATTTCGGCCCAGCACCCAGACAGAGGAGAGAGGTCCCACAGCAAGGAATCATGCCTCATATCAACCACCACCGGAGAAGGCCACTCTCATTTATTTCGGACCAGCACCCAGACAGAGGAGAGAGGTCCCACAGCAAGGAATCATGCGTCATATCAACCACCACCGGAGAAGGCCACTCTCATTTATTTTGGCCCAGCACCCAGACAGAGGAGAGAGGTCCCACAGCAAGGAATCATGCCTCATATCAACCACCACCGGAGAAGGCCACTCTCATTTATTTCGGCCCAGCACCCAGACAGAGGAGAGAGGTCCCACAGCAAGGAATCATGCCTCATATCAACCACCACCGGAGAAGGCCACTCTCATTTATTTCGGACCAGCACCCAGACAGAGGAGAGAGGTCCCACAGCAAGGAATCATGCCTCATATCAACCACCAACGGAGAAGGCCACTCTCATTTATTTCGGACCAGCACCCAGACAGAGGAGAGAGGTCCCACAGCAAGGAATCATGCCTCATATCAACCACCAACGGAGAAGGCCACTCTCATTTATTTCGGCCCAGCACCCAGACAGAGGAGAGAGGTCCCACAGCAAAGAAATCATGCCTCATATCAACCACCACCGGAGAAGGCCACTCTCATTTATTTTGGACCAGCACTCAGACAGAGGAGAGATGTCCCACAGCAAGGAATCATGCGTCATATCAACTACCACCGGAGAAGGCCACTCTTATTTATTTGGGACCAGCACCCAGACAGAAGAGAGAGGTCCAACAGCAAGGAATCGTGCCTCATATCAACCACCAACGGAGAAGGCCACTCTCATTTATTTCGACCCAGCACCCAGACAGAGGAGAGAGGTCCCACAGCAAGGAATCATGCTTCATATCAACCACCACCGGAGAAGGCCACTCTCATTTATTTCGGCCCAGCACCCAGACAGAGGAGAGAGGTCCCACAGCAAGGAATCATGCCTCATATCAACCACCACCGGAGAAGGCCACTCTCATTTATTTCGGCCCAGCACCCAGACAGAGGAGAGAGGTCCCACAGCAAGGAATCATGCCTCATATCAACCACCAACGGAGAAGGCCACTCTCATTTATTTCGGCCCAGCACCCAGACAGAGGAGAGAGGTCCCACAGCAAGGAATCATGCGTCATATCAACCACCACCGGAGAAGGCCACTCTCATTTATTTGGGACCAGCACCCAGACAGAGGAGAGAGGTCCCACAGCAAGGAATCATGCCTCATATCAACCACCAACGGAGAAGGCCACTCTCATTTATTTCGGCCCAGCACCCAGACAGAGGAGAGAGGTCCCACAGCAATGAATCATGCCTCATATCAACCACCAACGGAGAAGGCCACTCTCATTTATTTCGGCCCAGGACCCAGACAGAGGAGAGAGGTCCCACAGCAAGGAATCATGCGTCATATCAACCACCACCGGAGAAGGCCACTCTCATTTATTTCGGCCCAGCACCCAGACAGAGGAGAGAGGTCCCACAGCAAGGAATCATGCCTCATATCAACCACCAACGGAGAAGGCCACTCTCATTTATTTCGGCCCAGCACCCAGACAGAGGAGAGAGGTCCCACAGCAAGGAATCATGCCTCATATCAACCACCACCGGAGAAGGCCACTCTCATTTATTTTGGACCAGCACCCAGACAGAGGATACAGGTCCCACAGCAAGGAATCATGCGTCATATCAACCACCACCGGAGAAGGCCACTCTCATTTATTTGGGACCAGCACCCAGACAGAGGAGAGAGGTCCCACAGCAAGGAATCATGCCTCATATCAACCACCAACGGAGAAGGCCACTCTCATTTATTTCGGCCCAGCACCCAGACAGAGGAGAGAGGTCCCACAGCAAGGAATCATGCCTCATATCAACCACCAACGGAGAAGGCCACTCTCATTTATTTCGGCCCAGCACCCAGACAGAGGAGAGAGGTCCTACAGCAAGGAATCATGCGTCATATCAACCACCACCGGAGAAGGCCACTCTCATTTATTTCGGCCCAGCACCCAGACAGAGGAGAGAGGTCCCACAGCAAGGAATCATGCCTCATATCAACCACCAACGGAGAAGGCCACTCTCATTTATTTCGCCCAGCACCCAGACAGAGGAGAGAGGTCCCACAGCAAGGAATCATGCCTCATATCAACCACCAACGGAGAAGGCCACTCTCATTTATTTCGGCCCAGCACCCAGACAGAGGAGAGAGGTCCCACAGCAAGGAATCATGCGTCATATCAACCACCAACGGAGAAGGCCACTCTCATTTATTTCGGCCCAGCACCCAGACAGAGGAGAGAGGTCCCACAGCAAGGAATCATGCCTCATATCAACCACCAACGGAGAAGGCCACTCTCATTTATTTCGGCCCAGCACCCAGACAGAGGAGAGAGGTCCCACAGCAAGGAATCATGCCTCATATCAACCACCAACGGAGAAGGCCACTCTCATTTATTTCGGCCCAGCACCCAGACAGAGGAGAGAGGTCCCACAGCAAGGAATCATGCCTCATATCAACCACCAACGGAGAAGGCCACTCTCATTTATTTCGGCCCAGCACCCAGACAGAGGAGAGAGGTCCCACAGCAAGGAATCATGCGTCATATCAACCACCACCGGAGAAGGCCACTCTCATTTATTTCGGCCCAGCACCCAGACAGAGGAGAGAGGTCCCACAGCAAGGAATCATGCCTCATATCAACCACCAACGGAGAAGGCCACTCTCATTTATTTCGGCCCAGCACCCAGACAGAGGAGAGAGGTCCCACAGCAAGGAATCATGCGTCATATCAACCACCAACGGAGAAGGCCACTCTCATTTATTTCGGCCCAGCACCCAGACAGAGGAGAGAGGTCCCACAGCAAGGAATCATGCCTCATATCAACCACCACCGGAGAAGGCCACTCTCATTTATTTTGGACCAGCACCCAGACAGAGGATACAGGTCCCACAGCAAGGAATCATGCGTCATATCAACCACCACCGGAGAAGGCCACTCTCATTTATTTCGGCCCAGCACCCAGACAGAGGAGAGAGGTCCCACAGCAAGGAATCATGCCTCATATCAACCACCAACGGAGAAGGCCACTTTCAGGTATTTCGGCCCACCACCCAGACAGAGGAGAGGTTCATTCAACTTTGGGTTGCACCTCAAGATCATGGTGAAGTTAAAAAAATGAGGATTCAATAAAGAAGTGCCCCGGAGTACAAGAATACATGGTTGATGGGGAGGCAGTTATAAATGTCTATTCTGCACAAGGAAGGCACAAGTCCTGTGGGGTCCATGCCTGGTTCATTTTTATGAACGTCAGCTTGTCCACGTTGGCTGTGGTCAGGCGGCTGCGTTTGTCAGTAGTGACGCCCCCTGCCGTGCTGAATACACGTTCAGACAAAACGCTGGCCGCCGGGCAGGCCAGCACCTCCAGTGCATAAAATGCTAACTCTGGCCACGTGGACAATTTGGAGACCCAGAAGTTGAATGGGGCCGAACCATCAGTCAGTACATGAAGAGGTGTGCAGACGTACTGTTCAACCATGTTAGTGAAATGCTGCCTCCTGCTAACACGTTCCTTATCAGGTGGTGGTGCATTTAGCTGTGGCGTGGAGACAAAACTTTTCCACATTTCTGCCATGCTAACCCTGCCCTCAGAAGAGCTGGCCGTGACACTGCTGCGTTGGCGACCTCTTGCTCCTCCTCTGCCTTCGCCTTGGGCTTCCACCTGTTCCCCTGTGACATTTGGGAATGCTCTCCGGAGCACCTCTACCAGCGTGCGCTTATACTCACGCATCTTCCTATCTCGCTTCAGTGCAGGAAGTAAGGTGGGCATATTGTCTTTGTACCGGGTATCCAGCAGGGTGGCAACCCAGTAGTCCGCACACGTTAAAATGTGCGCAACTCTGCTGTCGTTGCGCAGGCACTGCAGCATGTAGTCGCTCATGTGTGCCATTCTCCCCAGAGGTAAGGACAAGCTGTCCTCTGTGGGAGGCGTATCGTCATCGTCCTCCGTATCCCCCCAGCCACGCACCAGTGATGGGCCTGAGCTGTGTCGGGTGCCACCCCGCTGTGAACCTGCTTCATCCTCATCCTCCTCCACCTCCTCCTCATCCTCCTCGTCCTCCAGTAGTGGGCCCTGGCTGGCCACATTTGTACCTGGCCTCTGCTGTTGCCAAAAACCTCCCTCTGAGCCACTTCTAACAGACTGGCCTGAAAGTGCTAAAAATGACCCCTCATCATCCTCCTCCTCCTCCTCCTGTGTCACCTCCTCTTCCATCATCTCCCTAAGCGTTTTCTCAAGGAGACATAGAAGTGGTATTGTAACGCTAAGAACGGTGTCATCACCACTGGCCATGTTGGTGGAGTACTCGAAACAGCGCAACAGGGCACACAGGTCTCGCATGGAGGCCCAATCATTGGTGGTGAAGTGGTGCTGTTCCGCAGTGCGACTGACACGTGCGTGCTGCAGCTGAAACTTCACTATGGCCTGCAGCTGCTCGCACAGTCTCTCCAGCATGTGCAAGGTTGAGTTCCACCTGGTGGGCACGTCGCATATGAGGCGGTGAGCGGGAAGGCTGAAGTTACGCTGTAGCGCAGACAGGCGAGCAGTGGCAGGATGTGAACGCCAGAAGTGCGCACAGACGGCCCTCACTTTATGCAGCAGCTCTGACATGGTGGGGTAGTTGTGAATGAACTTCTGCACCACCAAATTCAGCACATGCGCCAGGCAAGAGATGTGCGTCAAACCGGCAAGTCCCAGAGCTGCGACGAGATTTCGCCCATTATCGCACACCAACAGGCCGCGCTTGGGGCCCACCGGCAGCAACCACTGGTCGGTCTGTTGTTCAATACCCAGCCACAACTACTGCGCGGTGTGGGGCCTGTCCCCCAAACATATGAGTTTCAGAATGGCCTGCTGACGTTTACCCTGTTCTGTGCTGAAGTTGGTGGTGAAGGTGTGTGGCTGACTGGATGAGCTGGTGGAAACAGAGGAGGAGGAAGCCGAGTAGGAGGAGGAGGCTACAGGAGGCAAAGAATGATGCCCTGTGATCCTTGGCAGCGGAATGACGTGCGCCAAGGAACTCTCCGCCTGGGGCCCAGCCGCCACTACATTTACCCAGCGTGCAGTTAGGGAGATATAGCGTCCCTGGCTGTGCTTACTGGTCCACGTATCTGTGGTTAGGTGGACCTTGCCACAGATGGCGTTGCGCAGTGCACACTTGATTTTATCGGATACTTGGTTGTGCAGGGAAGGCACGGCTGTCTTGGAGAAGTAGTGGCGGCTGGGGACAACATACTGTGGGACAGCCATGGACATCAGCTGTTTGAAGATGTCTGTGTCCACCAGCCTGAATGACAGCATTTCAAAGGCCAGTAGTTTAGAAGTGCTGGCATTCAGGCCCAGGGCTCGAGGGTGGCTAGGTGGGAATTTACGCTTTCTCTCCAAGGTTTGTGAGATGGAGAGCTGAATGCTGCCGTGTGACATTCTGGAGATGCTTGGTGACGCAGGTGGACACAGACATCTTCAAACAGCTGATGTCCATGGCTGTCCCACAGTATGTTGTCCCTAGCCGCCCATCCTCTGTTTGGTGGGCGGCAGGTGCCAAAGTTCCTCCCGAGGCGGAGGAAGAGTCCGAGGCAGCAGCAGAAGAGGGAGCAGGGGGAGCCTGAGTGAGTTCCTTGCTTTTAATGTGTTTACTCCACTGCAGTTCATGCTTTGCATGTAGATGCCTGGTCATGCAGGTTGTGCTAAGGTTCAGAACGTTAATGCCTCGCTTCAGGATCTGATGGCACAGCGTGCAAACCACTCGAGTCTTGTCGTCAGCACATTGTTTAAAGAAGTGCCATGCCAGGGAACTCCTTGAAGCTGCCTTTGGGGTGCTCGGTCCCTGGTGGCGGTGGCCAGTATCAGGCGAACTCTCTTGGCGGCGGCTGTTCTGCTTTTGCCCCCTGCTCCCTCTTTTGCTACGCTGTTGGCTCGGTCTCACCACTACCTCTTCCTCTGAACTATAAAAGTCAGTGGCACGACCTTCATTCCATGTGGGGTCTAGGACCTCATCGTCCCCTGCATCGTCTTCCACACAGTCTTCCTCCCTGACCTCCTTTTCTGTCTGCACACTGCAGAAAGACGCAGCAGTTGGCACCTGTGTTTCGTCATCATCAGAGACGTGTGGACTCCGATGAGGTGGTATTCCCATGTCCTCATCATCAGGAAACATCAGTGGTTGTGCATCAGTGCATTCTATGTCTTCCACCACTGGGGAAGGGCTAGGTGGATTTCCTTGGGAAACTCTGCCAGCAGAGTCTTCAAACAGCATAAGAGACTGCTGCATAACTTGAGGCTCTGACAGTTTCCCTGATATGCATGGGGGTGATGTGACAGACCGATGGGCTTGGTTTTCAGGTACCACCTGTGCGCTTTCTGCAGAAGACTGGGTGGGAGATAATGTTGTGAACATGCTGGATCCACTGTTGGCAACCCAATTGACTAGCGCCTGTACCTGCTCAGGCCTTACCATCCTTAGAACGGCATTGGGCCCCACCAAATATCGCTGTAAATTCTGGCGGGTACTGGAACCTGAGGTAGTTGGTTCACTAGGACGTGTGGCTGTGGCAGAATGGCCACGTCCTCTCCCAGCACCAGAGGGTACACTAACACCATCACGTCCGCGTCCCATACTAGATGTTTTCCTCATTGTTACCGTTCACCAAGCACCACAATAAGGAAAAAAATATTTGGCCCAATGTATTGATTTCAAATGTAGGCCTTTTTTTACAGGCACCTAACACTATCTGCCTATTTGTTTATGTAGCGTATTACACTAATCCAGGCACAGCAGTACCCACTGATTTAGGGGAATATCTCTTTTAGGGCTAGTATTTAGGCCCTGGATGAAAGGTATCCTTTTATGGACAGATTTACAATTGGCCTGCAACTGCTGGGACAACAGATTCAGGGTATTGCTATTTTGCCAGATTAATTTCACCCCAGAACAAAATATATGTTTAAGCAGACACTATGAAATCTGGCCTGCAACTGCTGGGACACCAGATTCAGGGTATTGCTATTTTGCAAAACTAATTTCACCCCAGAACAAAATATGTGTTTTGGCAGACACTATGAAATCTGGCCTGCAACTGCTGGGACACCAGAATCAGGGTATTGCTATATTGGCAGGTTAATTTCACCCCAGAACAAAATATATGTGTAAGCGGATACTATGAAATCTGGCCTGCAACTGCTTGGACACCAGATTCAGGGTATTGCTATATTGGCAGGTTAATTTCACCCCAGAACAAAATATATGTGTAAGCGGACACTATGAAATCTGGCCTGCAACTGCTTGGACACCAGATTCAGGGTATTGCTATATTGGCAGGTTAATTTCACCCCAGAACAAAATATATGTGTAAGCGGACACTATGAAATCTGGCCTGCAACTGCTTGGACACCAGATTCAGGGTATTGCTATATTGGCAGGTTAATTTCACCCCAGAACAAAATATATGTGTAAGCGGACACTATGAAATCTGGCCTGCAACTGCTGGGACACCAGATTCAGGGTATTGCTATATTGGCAGGTTAATTTCACCCCAGAACAAAATATATGTGTAAGCGGATACTATGAAATCTGGCCTGCAACTGCTTGGACAACAGATTCAGGGTATTGCTATATTGGCAGGTTAATTTCACCCCAGAACAAAATATATGTGTAAGCGGATACTATGAAATCTGGCCTGCAACTGCTTGGACAACAGATCCAGGGTATTGCTATATTGGCAGGTTAATTTCACCCCAGAACAAAATATATGTGTAAGCGGATACTATGAAATCTGGCCTGCAACTGCTTGGACACCAGATTCAGGGTATTGCTATATTGGCAGGTTAATTTCACCCCAGAACAAAATATATGTGTAAGCGGATACTATGAAATCTGGCCTGCAACTGCTGGGACACCAGATTCAGGGTATTGCTATATTGGCAGGTTAATTTCACCCCAGAACAAAATATATGTGTAAGCGGACACTATGAAATCTGGCCTGCAACTGCTTGGACAACAGATCCAGGGTATTGCTATATTGGCAGGTTAATTTCACCCCAGAACAAAATATATGTGTAAGCGGATACTAGGAAATCTGGCCTGCAACTGCTTGGACAACAGATCCAGGGTATGGCTATATTGGCAGGTTAATTTCACCCCAGAACAAAATATATGTGTAAGCGGATACTAGGAAATCTGGCCTGCAACTGCTTGGACACCAGATTCAGGGTATTGCTATATTGGCAGGTTAATTTCACCCCAGAACAAAATATATGTGTAAGCGGACACTATGAAATCTGGCCTGCAACTGCTTGGACAACAGATCCAGGGTATTGCTATATTGGCAGGTTAATTTCACCCCAGAACAAAATATATGTGTAAGCTGATACTATGAAATCTGGCCTGCAACTGCTTGGACACCAGATTCAGGGTATTGCTATATTGGCAGGTTAATTTCACCCCAGAACAAAATATATGTGTAAGCGGAAACTATGAAATCTGGCCTGCAACTGCTTGGACACCAGATTCAGGGTATTGCTATATTGGCAGGTTAATTTCACCCCAGAAAATAATCTATCCTTTGCCAGACAGCAGACAGTATTATACTTGTCTAGCCAAAGCTGGAACACCAGATTTAGGGGATTGGTATTTGGGCAATTGTATTTAACCCCTTAATAAAATATAGTAATTGCTATTCTGAGTTTCTAGGGGTGACATTTAGCACAGCCAAGCCCATGATGTAGGATATAGCAAAAAAAAACTAGTATTGATGGATTGATGGACTTGGTGGCAGCTTCTTCTGGTGCACCACAAGTCACAAAATCGCCGCCGATCAACCCAGAAAATAAGTGACAGAAAAACGCTCTGTGCAGCCTAAAAACCAGTGAGCAAGTAACTAGCAGAAGTTCAATGATTCTCAGCTGTTGGTCAATCACTTCATTAAGTGTTTTGGCTAAGTTAATCCCTTCCTAATCTCGCCCTAACACAGCAGCTGCATCCTCTCCCTACACTAGTCAGAGCAGTGTGACGTGCGGCGCTACGTTACTCCAGCTTAAATTGAGGCTGGGTCACATGCTGCACTTGGCCAATCACAGCTATGCCATTAGTAGGCATGGCTGTGATGGGCTCTTAGGGCAAGAAGTAAAACGCTAGCTGATTGGCTGCTGTGCAGCCCTTCAGAAAGCGGGAAGTAATCGACGAACACCGGACCCGAACCCAAACTCTTTTGAAAATGTCCGGGTTCGGGTCCGGGTCCCGGACACCCCAAAATTCGGTACGGACCCGAACGATGCTCGAACTGATCGCTCAACACTACTCTTAAGGGATTATATTCATGAGTATGTGACTGTAAATAATATCATAAATGATAACCAACATGGGTTTACCACTGACAGAAGTTGTCAGACTAACCTGATTTTTTTTTTATGAGGAGGTGAGTAGTAGGTGGACAGAGGGGCGGCTGTGGATGTAGTGTTTCTGGATTTTGCAAAGGCTGTTGATACTGTCATAGACGTTAAATAGGTAAAGTAAGGTCTATAGGCTTGGAAAGTATAGTCTGTATTTGGATTGAAAACTGGCTGAAGACTGTGTCCAGAGAGTTGTGGTCAATGATTCTTATTCAGAATGGTCCCGGGTTATAAGTTGTGTACCCCATGGTCCAGTGATGGGTCCTCTATTATTTAATTTATTTATTAATGCTATCGAGGACAGGAGCACCATTTCTATTTTTGCAGATGACACTAAGCTATGTAGTATTGTGCAGTCTATGGAAGATGTCCATAAACTACAAGCTGACTTGAACACTCTAAATGATTGGGCATCAACTTAGCAAATAAGATTCAATGTGGATTATTGCAAAGCTATGCATCTTGTAATAATCTCTGTGCTTCGTATGTCCTTTGTGATGTAACACTGTGGGACTCCCTTGTAGAGAAGGATTTGGGTGTCCTTGTAGATCATAGGTTGAATTACAGCATACAATATTAATCAGCTGCTTCTAAGGCCACCTGGATATTTTTATGCATTAAACGAGGCATGGACTCTTGGGGCAGGGGTGTAATAATACCACTTTACAAAGCACTGGTGCGGCCTCATCTGGAATTAGCAGTTCAGTTCTGGTCACCAGTCCATAGAAAGGACGCACCATTGCTGGAGAAAGTACAGAGGAGAATGACTAAACTGATAAAGGGCATGGAGGGTCTTAGTTATGAAGAAAAATTAAAGGAATTGAATTTATTTAGTCTTGAGAAGAGAAGTCTAAGAGGGGACATGATTAACCTATTCAAATATATAAATGGGCTATACAAAAAAAAAATACAGAGAAAAACTGTTCCATGTAAAATGCCCTCAAAAGACAAAGGGGCACTGCCTCCGACTGGAGAAGAAAAAGTTCAGTCTCCTGTGAATCTGTGGAATAGACTTCCTCAGGACATGGTCAGAGCAGAAACAGTGGACAGTTTTAAAAAGGGTTTAGATAAATTCTTATAAGTGAACAACATTAATGCCTATGAAAACGTGTAGAAATCTGAATCTCATTTCCACATACCTATCTGTATTCCTTGGTTGAACTTGATGGCCTTATATCTTTTTTCAACCATATTAACTATGTAACTATCTATTTGGTTAAGGTGGTATCACGAGATTAGGTGTGATCTCTGTTTGGCAAATGGTAATGCAGGCCCAGTGGTCACGTGTCGGGATGGATGAGATAGCGGGCGGGATTGAATACCTCACAACACGCTCGGCATTCGGATTAACTAACTAAGTCAGGGATGGGCAAACTGCGTCTCTCCAGCTGTTGCAAAACTACAACTCCCAGCATGTAAAGACTGCTTACAGCTATCAGCCTACAACAGGGCATGGTGGGAATTGAAGTTTCACAGCTGGAGAGACGCAGTTTGCACATCCCTGACCTAGGTGATTTATAAATTTCCCTAATTTATGCAGATATATAGATGGAACCATTTCACTGCCCCTCACTTCCCCCGATGAAACCATTGGGCGAAACACGTTGGTTATGTGAGGGACACTGGGATGGCAGGGATGCATTAGACAAGTATCTGGTATACAATTGTTGTACAAAAGTGAACTGTTGTTTTATTTTTTTGTCTTTTGTATCACTGTGATTATATGGATTGATATTGTGTAGTATACTAAAGTACTAATTTATGTTATGAAATTAGTTTGCGCTTCGTTTGGTGGTAAAAGCAGAATTACATTATGGATTTATTCTCCTGCAAAACGGAAATGGACAGATCCGTTATGCAGGCCATAGACTTCTATTATGACGGAATGAATAACGGAATACCTCTAAAAGCATTCAGTTATGCATTCCATCATAGAATTGCGTTATGGTCCGTGGTAACGGAATCCATAGCGCAATTCTGCTTTTACCACTAAACAAAGCACAAACGAATTTCAAAATATGAAATTCGCTCATTTTTAGTACTAATATGCCTTTGTGATGCTGACCTACTTATACATATAATTTCTTATCACTAGCCTTGTCCCAGTGGTCCCTACTCTTTGCAACTCATCCCACAATGTGGATTTCTATGTATGTATGTTTTTTAACTTTCTATTAAGTGTGATATGAAATAAAGATTTTTTTAATACTGTATGATCTTTCGACTCTGAATGGTCTGGGCATACATGCATTTTTATAGGTAGCATATGGTCATTGATGTCGACCCTATCGGTCGGATTATAGGTTTTCAGATAAACCACCTAGTTCTGTATACAATTCCTGTTATCCTCCATCTTCTCTGTCAGTTCCTCCTACTCAGGGCTCAGGTGGCCATGAAATGGAGATGCCACGACTTCTGTCCCCTCGCCAATCAGATTTTTCAGCATCCCCTCCCATCCAGGACGTGAAACAGTGGAATGACATCATTCATCCTGTAGTTCTGTTGACTGACAAATAAAGTGACCTCCTCAAAGGGCCTGACCAAATGGCACGTGTCACGCATGAGCTGCCACTGGCTAACATGGAAGTTACACTGACCTGTTAATTTTTACAAATTGTTGACTGCCTTCCTCTGGTCATACAGGAGGTCTAACATATGGAGAATAGAGTTCCGATGGGTGGAAACATCATATATCAGGCGATGTTGAGGAAGAACATTTTGCTTTTGCAGCTCCAGGAGGGAATGTTTTGCATGGTAAGAGTGGCTGAAGTGCATGCACGGTTTCCTGGACATTTTTTTTTTTTTTTTTAACAATAGTTTTTATTAAAGTTTTGATCAAGAAATCAAATACACATCCAGCATAAAGATATAGAGATATCAATAAAATTACAATGTATAATGTAATTAACATGAGGTATCTTTACAAATGTCCATATTCAATTAGTAAGGCACGATGAATGACAGTATCATATATTTATCTAGACAATCCAAAGATATAAGAGTTTGGAGACATATCCTATTGTCTAATGAAAGAGTTGAGAGGGATTTTGCAAATCTTACTATTGAGCCACACCTGCCATTTGTTTAAAAAGGAGGATTTTCTGTTTCTTGAGGATGACCATATTCCTTCAAACCAGCAATTATTATCTATTTCTTTACATATTCTGTGGAAGTTGGGGGACATTTTTAACAGCTCTTGTAGTTCAGTGGAAGACTTGAGGAACCGGGTTACAAGATTGAAGAAGTATGCCATGCAGGGCCCATGGGTCAGCCCTCCCTCACGTAGTGCAGACAAAATGTTCTTCCTGTTATCAGTAAGACACCAGTTGGTGAGGAGATAGCCAGTGTTTTATTTCTTTATTGATGACGCAGAACAGTTCCTCCCAGTGTCGCTCTGTTCACCAAGGCTGACCAATTGCAGAACTGCGTGACAACTGCTTTGTTTGCATAGGTGATACTTTGAGGACCAATGTGAACTGTGTCAAGAGTAGAGGGTGAAGACAAGGTGTGGGATGAGGAGGCAGAGGAGGACATTGGCGCAGAAATACCAGCATTAATACACGGAGGCGGCATTGCCATCACCAGGACAAGTTGCTGGTGTGCCTGGTCCAGAACAATATTCACCCAGTCGTCTGTGAACAACATATTTTGTCCTTGAATCATAGTTACAACTCCATAATTCAGCTCTGGTGTGAACTGTCTCTGACACTGAAACATATGTGTGCAGGGCTGGTCTAGCTTTTTTGGGAAAGTAAAGTTGGCTTGGGATTCTTCAACCTGGGTGGGCACAAACCATCAGTTCTCTGAAATGTGCAGAGAGACTGTAGTACCAGCAACTTGGCCAGGTGCATGTTCAGCCTTTGAGCTGTTGGATGAGTGCACACATACTTTCGTCTTTTTGCAATTGCATGAGTAATCGATTGCTGTTAAAATAAGAGACAAGAAGTAGGAGGAGCATCAGGAGCAATAGACAATGGGAAGGAATGACAGCTTCCTTCTGCTGACTTTGTTGAGCCCCGACCGCTGGAGGGAGGGTACTGACCGGTTGGAGATGCAGTGGTTATTGCATCAGGCTGAAACAGTGTCACGTGCCGGGGGTCCCGGAGGCACCCCCGAGACGCAATGTGAGCAAGGAGTGGACAAGGCATCGCAAGAAAAGGCATTCCCCCTCCGGGGAACACATGGAACCCTCTTCCAAAGGTAACCTGGAACCAACTGGAGCTGACTAGGAGCGCAGCAATCATGACATAAACATAGCATAGAATCATGAACAGGCATAGCGAGGTGCAAGACATGGAATGGAACAGAAGACAACAATGCAGAACCAGGCGGCCCATACCGAGACATAGATGGCGGGACAAAGGAAAAGGCAAAGCCTGGCAAAGTAAAACATAGACAGACATGACAGAGCCAAAAGGGCATGACACCCACCGGGTATGGACAAGGACAGACATGAACAAAGACATAGCCGGTAGAGATGTCGGAACATAAAATTTTCCATTCGCGAACGGCGAAAGCGGATTTCCTCAAATGTTCGCGAACAGGCGAACCGGGCGAACTGCCATAGACTTCAATAGGCAGGCGAATTTTAAAACCCACAGGGACTCTTTCTAGCCACTGTAGGGATGGAAAAGTTGTTTCAAGGGGACTAACGCCTGGACTGTGGCATGCCGGAGGGGGATCCATGGCAAAACTCCCATGGAAAATTACATAGTTGACGCAGAGTTGGGTTTTAATCCATAAAAGGCATAAATCACCTAACAATCCTAAATTTTTTTGAACAACGTGGTTTAAAACATCCAGTGTGTATATACGATCAGGTATGATGTTGTATCGATCAGGTAGTGTAAGGGTTACGCCCGCTTCACAGACATTGACAGACCAAACTCCTCTTTTAATGCACCGCACACAACCGCAAACAGTCCATTTGCACAACCGCAAACTCCCCATTTGCACAAGGTTGGATACCAAGCTAGCCATGTCCCGGTGATGTTATTAAAGGTTTCTTCATCCACCCAGCCACGTACAACACCAAGGGTCCCCGAAAGGTGAATTGAATAGATTTTTCGAACAGGGAGATGGTTAAAAAAACGCTGGCTCCCTCCCCTTTGTTTTAATCCACGGTCACTGCGTCTGCGCCGTGCAATTAACTCTCATACCCGATATGAGTGTTATTTTCTGCAGTTCTCTTCTCTTCAGTTTAATCCCTGTTACGTCCCCAATCTGGTATCCATTTATTGAATAGATTTTTCGAACGGGGAGATGGTTAAAAAAGCGCTGGCTCCCTTCCCTTTGTTTTAATCCACGGTCACTGCGTCTGCGCCGTGCAATTTACTGTCACACCCGATATGAGTGGTATTTTCTGTAGTACTATTCTCATCAGTTTAATCCCTGTTACGGCCCCTATCAGGACGTGTACTGAATGGATTTTAGGCGGTACTACTCGTGCTAGGTACTGTATCACCCGGTATGAGTGTTGGGCACTAGCAGAGGGCACACTACAGTCTGTGGGCCTGACACACACACACTGGCAGGCAGGCAACTGAAATTAGATTAAAGTGTACAGATAAAGTGCCTTATTTTAGGCATCGTCCAGTGCCGCACGGTATGATTGATGGGCAGCACTGGCAGAGGGCACACTACAGTCTGTGGGTCTGACACACACACACTGGCCGGCAGGCAACTGAAATTAGATTAAAGTGTACAGACAAAGTGACTTATTTTAGGCAAAGTCCTGTGTCGCACGGTATGATTGATGGGCAGCACTGGCAGAGGGCACACTACAGTCTGTGGGCCTGACACACATTGGCAGGCAACTAACTTTAGATTAAAAAATAACAATTAAATGCCTTTTTTTATGCAAAGTCCTGTGCCACCCGGTATAAGTGGTGGGCACTGGCAGTGGGCACACTACAGTCAGTGGAAGTGGACCTGACACACACTGGCAGGCAACTAACCTTAGATTAAAGGGTAAAAATGAAATGCCTTTTTTGTTATGCAAAGTCCTGTGCCACACGGTATGAGTGGTGGGCACTAGCAGTGGGCACACTACAGTCAGTGGAAGTCGGCCTGATACACACTGGCAGGCAACTAACCTTAGATTAAAGGGTAGAAATTAAATGCCTTTTTTTTAGCAAAGTCCTGTGCCACCCAGTATGAGTGGTGGGCACTGGCAGTGGGCACACTACAGTCAGTGGAAGTGGGCCTGACACACACTGGCAGGCAACTAACCTTAGATTAAAGGGTAAAAATTAAATGCCTTATTTATCGGCAAGCTACTGTGCCACCTTGTATGATTGGTGGGTACTGGCAGTGGGCTCATTACAGTCAGTGGAAGTCGGTCTGACACACATTGGCAGGCAACTAACCTTAGATTAAAGGGTAAAAATGAAATGCCTGTTTTTATGCAAAGTCCTGTGCCACCCGGTATGAGTGGTGGGCACTGGCAGTGGGCACACTACAGTCAGTGGAAGTGGACCTGACACACACTGGCAGGTAACTAACCTTAGATTAAAGGGTAAAAATGAAATGCCTTTTTTGTTATGCAATGTCCTGTGCCACACGGTATGAGTGGTGGGCACTGGCAGTGGGCACACTACAGTCAGTGGAAGTCGGCCTGACACACACTGGCAGACAACTAACCTTAGATTAAAGGGTAAAAATGAAATGCCTTTTTTTATGCAAAGTCCTGTGCCACTCGGTATGAGTGGTGGGCACTGGCAGTGGGCACACTACAGTCAGTGGAAGTGGGCCTGACACAAACTCGCAGGCAACTAACCTTAGATTAAAGGGTAAAAATTAAATGCCTTTTTTTGATGCAAAGTCCTGTGCTACACGATATGAGTGGTGGGCACTGGCAGTGGGCACACTACAGTCTGTGGGCCTGCAGCTCCTCACACACTGGCAGGCCAGGCAACTGCAATATATATATGGAGAAAAAATAAATAAAAGCAGACTAATGTACCAGCACTAAAAGGGGCTTTTTGGGGTGCTGTGACGCTGTCCTTACAGCAGATGAGTCTGTGGTCACAAAACACTGGCCTAGCTAATGCTTTCCCTATGAATTCAGAATCATCAGCACAGCAGCAGCTGCAGTCTCCCTGCTCTCACTAACATGCAGCTTCAGACTAAATCTAAAATGGCTGCCCTTTTTATAGGAGGTGGTAAGGTGTGAGAGGGAGGGTGCTGATTTGACGGAATGTGTCTGCTGACTGTGAGGTACAGGGTCAAAGTTTGCTCAATGATGATGTATAGGGGGCGGACCGAACATCGCATATGTTCGCCCGCCCCAGCGAACCCGAACAAGCTATGTTCGCGGGAACTGTTCACCGGAAAATAGTTCGGGACATCTCTAATAGCAGGGTACAGACACCCTCAAGGGATGGCATGGCAACATGGCAGGGTACTGGACAGCCTGAATTAACAGTACTGACCCCCAGAATGCACACAAGAACAGGAACAGCCTGAATTAACAGAACTAACCACAAGCTATGCAGACTGAGCCCTGAAACTCCACGCCCAATGACAGAAGTAGCTGTCTAACGAGCATACCTTAAAGGACACACCCAGGAACCAAAGAGGCAGATTAACCCCACCAGAACCAAGCATGGAGGTACCAAATCAAATCAGGGGTAAACAAGAAACCACAGCAAAGAAGCTGCGATACAGGAAGTGGCCCTTAGCAACCAGCAAGCACAGAATGTCACAGCCAGAATGCAAGGGCACAATAGACCTTAATACCCACAGGGAGACTATGCCACATGAAAGGGGGCACAAACCATGTCACGGCAAACCGCATTGTGACAAACAGTAAACAAGGTGATTTCCCACGCCACTTTATGGTGAGGCTCCATGTGTTGATGCGAGGGGTGTCTTGCCAACATTAGCACCCTGGCTGCACCTCACCTTCTGCCTACACATACTGCATACCACCATGCTAACGTACCCCAGTGACTGGGTAAAAAGTGCCACACTGGCAAATATGTCAATTTCCCTCAAACACTGTACGCCCGCCTGCCTGGTGCTTTTATTGACCTTTGCACTGCTAGTGTGTACCTCACAGTTAGTCTCCCAAGTAGTAGATGGTGTACCCCTCCAACATTTTGCTGCATATCTCCCACTGCTTCCACCCTTCTGTTTCACAGACACGCTTCCACCCTGCTATATCACGGGCATGCTGCCACCCTCGCCCCCTGATGATGCCCTCTCTTCACCTGGCTCCCATATCATTAGCTACATCATCATCTACATCATCATCTGTCTACATCTGTCTACATCATTAAGTAACCCACCAATTCCTGGCTGTGTGTGTCTGTTGTAACTTGAGATGATGTTGAAGGGCGAGTCAACCATTCCAGTACAGCAGGATTGTTGGTCAAAAGACAACCGATGGAGGAGTGTCAGCTCTGGCTGCTACCAATTTCCTGTCTTCTGCTGCTACTTGCGCCAGCTACAGCAATATTTTTGCATAGTGTATAGTAACTGTATCAGTAATGTAACGGATTAACTAAGAATGTGGCAGCAGCTGAACAAGATAAATGCGGCGATATATTACACCGCCCTATAATACTAAGGCATAGTAATTCTATGTATAAATTCTATTTATAAATTAACAAATTTACTGTGATTGTGGCAGCAGTTCAACAAACTGCAGATGGAGATTACACTCAACCTGCTTTGTCCCTGCTGTCTTCCTATGCTCTCCCTACAATGCAGCGCAGGGCCTTCGGCAGATCTTTTTCAATCAAGAGAAGAGCAGAGGTCCTCTGTGTGAGCAAGTGGATGAGGTGAGTGATTTTTTTGTTTTAAAACCCAAAAAGCCATGTTGCACTAGCATATTACCATTTTTTACGACCATTAGATGGGCGCACTTCTGTCTAAGCATCCATTAAAAACATTCCAATTGATCGATAGGTTGAATGGGGTTTTAACATAGCAATTTGTGGCAAATTAATTTGTAATAGATTGAATTTCATGTCAAACTTCGGCAAAGCTGCCAAATTGAATTTTCCAATACTTCACTCATCTCTATTTGCAATATACATACAATAAAATTATTGTTAGCTTTTATGTACACTTTCATTTCTGGTAAGGCTCCCTGATGTACCTTCAATTGCTGAAATTCTGGTCCATATTCCCCTGTATTCAGCGGTAGACTAAAATGTTCAGTACCTATCATGTTCCCTTCTTCCTCTGAGTGCCAAATAGTGATTTCATAGAGAAGCAGGTGAAGTGATCAAGACACCATTTATTTACCCCTAACTTTTAATTCATAGTAGTAGATAGTTATATCTCACTCTAGATAGTGGAGAAGAAGTTGAGGAAGACAATGCAAACCATAGTGCCATTTATTTGTGAAATTGCTGTGGTGAGAGACTATTTTCCTTTCAAGGGAGGAAGGATTTAGCAAAAACTGACTGCAATGCACTTCTGAGAGATGCTGGTGCTTAATGTTCACATATAACAACCTGCTTATGGGGCCCCCCCCCCCCCCCATAGAAAATGAGAAAATAAAAAGACAAACAGCTGCAGTATAGTGGGTAAAAAAAAGTTAAAAAGGGTGAAAAATTACACTGTAGGGCAGTGTTTTTTTTCGTCGATATAGTCAAAAAAGGGTGTACATCATTCTGTGTTTTTTTTTTTGGATAGCTCCTTTAAAATAAAGTTTGTTGAAAAAAAGGGGTTTCTTATGTCTATTATCTAAAATGCATGTAGTTAAAAGACATGTAAACGGGAAAAATTAAGTTCCATTCCGTCCAAGTATTTTATAGTTCCAAACCAAATTACTAGGTGTATTTACATTACATACAGTGCACTGGATAAATACTCTGAGTAGCATGTAATGAAGAAAAATGCTGCTGACAGAAAATCAAGCCATCACTGTGAAGAGTGGACAGCACATTCTGCATATCAGCAGATGGACTACTTTTTTATTTCTCTTGCCATATCTATCATCATTGAGTCCCATTAGTTCATGCTTGTAATATGGAGCCACTACACTGCATGACACAGCTACAGTTTTAATTACTCTGAACTGATTTCATTTGGAGAGAAAGTGCAGAGAGCATGTAGATTGTTATGATAACCTTAATTGCTTGTCTCCTGTGATTATTCATTACGCTAACTCTAAACCTGGTTTACACCACTATTTTTTAAGTGATGAGCTCTACGGCCAGTCATTTTTTTAAGAGGTCCTTTAGCTTCCATTAGATTACTGCTGTGACTGAAAATGAGCTCATTTTATCACGTTACTGCCCAGAACATTTTTCTGGAAGATTAAATCTAAGCTATTTAGGCAAAGTGCTGCTCTATGGAGAAATGTAAATAACCTATGGAGAGTAAAGCCTTAAAAGTTATTTTTAATTATTTCTTCGGAGAGGTCATTTTCACAGTGACACAAATATAGTGGTTCATTTTACTAACAAACTAAAATTTGCAACATTTATGGGCAGACACTTATATTACCAATCCGTAAAGTTTGATGGATTCTAAGAGTTTAACTTTACTGAATATAACAAATTATCTTTATTATGGTCCCTAATGGAGAAAAATCCAATTACAACTATGATTATAAGATAGAGATCACTATATAAAAATCTCATAAAGTGTCACTTTTAAAAGCTTTAATGGAGTAACATACTTCCTAAAACTTGAGATGACTGTACTTCAATATAATATTGTGAAATATAAACTGTTTTATATTAGTTTTGCATAAAAAATGTCCTCACATGGACTAAATGCAAATGTAAGACAAAAATCTCTCTTGGCACCAAAGACAAACCTAGCAAAATCCCCTCACACATACCATATAATATTTTACCAGCCATATAAATGTGAGTACCGTGGTCCATCAAGTTACAATAATAATTGGTTCCAGGACGACTATTGTATGTAAAAGCCATTATAAGTTGAGTAATTGGTTCCAAAACCCCAAAACGTCATCCAAGATAAGAGAAAATGAAGATTTAAGAAAAATAAGCCGAAAAGTTAGACAGATAAAACAGGTCCTCCTTAGGTATAACAGACAGGAATAGCTGCCAACTAGCAACTAATACATCTGTTTTACCAGAGAAATGGCCTTGATTGGTTGGATCTGAGGCATCGTATGTTGAGTCTAGTTTCACGATTGGTCAGAAAGAACCATTATATGTTGAAAATATTGTATCCTGAGGTCATTGTATCTTGAGGGATCACAGAGTACAGTACAATAGAACCATGATCAGATAGGAACTGACTGTATAATAAAACAATATGAAGCTGTCAGTGCAGGTCAGGGGAGCCACAGTCGGTCTGTGAGATTTGAATGATACAGGGGTCCCATACCTAGAACAAATAACGAGATAAAGGCTCCAGCACTCACTTTTGTTGAAGTGTCTTTTTCTCCATAATTCTGCCGCAGTCTCTTCTGCCCAATCTGCCGCAGTCTCATTCCAATGTTTTTAATGCAAACCTTTGTATGTCAGATATCGAGTTGGAATGAGTCTGGTGTTCCAGGTGACGACTAATGACTTGGGTAGTAGCTAATGACAATCCACCTCCCCCTCCCATGTTTTTTGGAGTGGGAGTGAACCAACATTTGACTACACCTACCCATATGACTACTTATACCTGGGAACACCAGACGCACACCACTGATACGAATAAGAAGTTTTCGAAACGCGTCAACAGCCATTACACCAGAGAGAAATTGTTGTGTCCTTACGTCTGTGAACACTTGCCAATAAAGTATGGAGAAAAAGACACTTCAACAAAAGTGAGTGCTGGAGCCTTTATCTCGTTATTTGCTGTACCCTTTAAAGGAGGTTGAACAAACTGGCATCGTGCACACAGGTACATCCGTATTGCAGACCAAAGTGAGCTGGTATACACACTGTACATCTCTGAATCTGCAAAGGATTGTCTCTTCTTTTTTTCCGTGTCTCACTAACCTGATAAGAAGCAAGTCTACTTCAAAAACTAAAAAGTTTCGAATCAACAGACTACAAGGACCTCTCTCATTACAGCTAGTACTTAGGTGTGCCTGATCTGGGTGAACTCTACTATGGCTTTCTGTTTATCACCGGAGCGAAGATCCAAAGCAGATCGGGTATTCTCCGACACTGATAAAAATGTATTAGAGGAAGTGTCCAGTGTTAATGACATGTATCAATTGGAAAAAATACTCTGCCAAGAGACAAGACTATGGTGGGATCATACAACACTGCTTAAATATCTAGAAAAAAAACATGATTCCAAGGGGATTACGGATAAAGAAAATCGCAACTACGATCTTTTCAGAGCAATTCGTGTTGGAATGGAACCAAATATTATCGAACTGTTCAACTAAGCTTATGACACTCATTGGTAAATACGAAGGAGAAAAATTACAGGTTTTACAAACAGATATCAAAGTACTTAAACAAAAAGTAAACAAGTTTGAAAATATGCCAGAATTTGAAACTCTACAAAACAACATGAGTGCTACTATTAAAGAAATGGAGGAACATATTATTGAAATGAAACACAAAAAGTTTCAAAGAGACTTATATGATTACAAACACGATCAAATATATGAATGGGGTAGAAAAGAAAACCCGTTCTCTACCCCAAAATCCATCCTAAAAAAGAAAAAAACCAACAAAAAAAGCAAAGGAACAAGAAATCCACCAAAAGTGAACTTCTCATCTGAACTTGACACTATGGAATTAAGCAACTTATCCCAGGAATCTACACAAGAATTTAACCAGCAAGACAGGAAAAATGAAACAACGAGACCCAAAACCTCATACTACAAAAAGAACAAACCAAGCAGGAATTGCCACTCAACTCCAGCAAAAAACGATTACGAAGAGCGGGACGCAAACATAGGAATAGGACATACAATGTCAACACGACAGAAGTGGAGGTAATTAATGTGCCTTTAAAAAGAAAATGTAATGATGTGATTAACCTATCCATGGAGACTTTAACTCAATAACAATTACATGTATTAAGACTCGGTTTAAACTTCGTGCCGAGTGCGAACTTTGACTTGTTTTTGACACTGCTAGATATAAATAAGTTTATCAGACAATTGACAGTGGTAAGACATTTTTTTGGTGTTGATCCCTCTAAACATCCCACCAATGCATCAGGTACTCCAAATACACACAACCCATACATTAATATGGGATTTCAGGAGCAATTAACTCTAACATGCCTGGAGGATCTCCAGAGGGATAATAAACAGGATAAGTCTGGTGTTGGAATGAGTCTGGTGTTCCAGGTGACGACTAATGACTTGGGTAGTAGCTAATGACAATCCACCTCCCCCTCCCTTTTTTTTTGGAGTGGAGTGAACCAACATTTGACTACACCTACCCATATGACTACTTATACCTGGGAACACCAGACGCACACCACTGTTACGAATAAGAAGTTTTTGAAACGCGTCAACAGCCATTACACCAGAGAGAAATTGTTATGTCTGTGAACACTTGCCAATATAGTACGGAGAAAAAGACACTTCAACAAAAGTGAGTGCTGGAGCCTTTATCTCGTTATTTGCTGTACCCTTTAAAGGAGGTTGAAAAACCTGGCACCGTGCACACAGGTACATCCGTATTGCAGACCAAAGTGAGCTGGTATACACACTGTACGTCCCATACCTAGCATATTCAATGTTGGACTTGTCGGCACTGCTGCAATAGTAGTGGCGGTGCACATGTCTATGGGTCGGCGTCCCCAGGAACAATATAGGAATGAAGACCGGCACTCGCTTCTTAGGTTTTCAATACTGCTGCTTTATTGGTCACATAATATTCAAGTGACGCGTTTAACACTGGGGTTATCCCGATTCAGTGTTAAAACAACAGAGAAACAAACTTGACACCATACAACCTCCGAAAGGTAAACCAGAACTGCGCATACCACTAGTGGTCAAATATCACCTATGGACAGGCAAATTATGTGGGATAGTCAATCATCACTGGCATATCATATCTAGGTCCTACTATCCTAGTACTCTTGAGTTTCAAAAACCACCGATGCTTTGCTACAAAAGGAATCCCAATATTAAGGACAGAATAGTGCGAGCTGACATTGGTAGTGGAAAAATTTCCTTACGGCAACAAGTGTTCTCTTCCCCTAAAACAGGAACTTTTCCCTGCTTGAGTTGCACACTCTGTTCAAGTGTCATACGAGGCACACATTTTACCCATCCACATACAGGGGAATTAATACCAGTACAGGGTCATTTCACATGTGACAGTCGATTTGTGGTGTACCTATTAAAATGCCCTTGCAGCTTATTGTACATTGGCGAGACCACAACACGCATGAAAGATAGACTAAGTAACCACAAGTCGACCATCAGGAAGGAAAATCTTCTACTACCAATCCCACACCACTTCCACCGTATGCGCCATTCAATAGCACAACTACGTTTTCAGATTATTGAGAGTGTTCAATTACCACATAGAGGGGGTGACAGGACCAAATTGTTACTTAAAAGAGAAGCTTATTGGATTCATCGCTTACAGACTATTGAACGCCGTGGTCTGAATCGGGACTACAGTATACATAGTTTCTTGTGAGACAGCATTCATAATGGTTTCATTTTATGTTCTAAATACTTTTTTTCTTTTTTCTTTATTTCTAGCAAAATGCCAATAAGATGTAACACTACTATATATCTGGATCCTTGTTTTCTTGATAAGTATTTCTTCCGGTGTTAAATCCACTGATTAACATTTTTTTGTCTGTGTGACATCACTTCCCATTGTTTGCTCTTACCAATTGTCTTGATGACCTGTGTATATAAACCCTCTATTAGTTATAGATGTTATGAGTCTGATGAAGGCACGAATCAGTGCTGAAACGCATCACTTGAATATTATGTGACCAATAAAGCAGCAATATTAAAAACCTAAGAAGCGAGTGCCGGTCTTCATTCCTATACCATACCTAGCATAGTCATATGAATCAGGTATAATAGTCCCAATCATTCTAGTTTCTGGATTATTGTACCAGCCATTTCAATGTGTGTTTCTATATTACGAATTACTTCGATGTTCATACAATAGTGTAGAACCCTTTTATTCCACTCATGCCTTCTGTATAACAGTACTGTACAGAGTACCCATATAAGAGTGCCAGTCACACTCTGACTTAGCACTGCAATAAAGCTGATCAGCTGTTGCAAGGGGCCTAGTGACTTGTGCAAGCTATGCCCTTTTCCTTACCCTGTGACATTACATACATCGAGAACATAGCCTTTCTGGAAATCTGTCCCATTCAAGTGAATGGTTTTGAGCTGCAGTACCAGTCACATCAACTATACAACGTTTTTTTTTTCCTTTCTCTCTCTTCCTATGACAGATCAGTAGAACAAAAAGCTAAATGGTAATGTGAATGCACCCTAACTTGTAGTCTAAGTAAATAATTTGAATGACAAACAAGGGAGGGTGGGTACTTCCTATAAGCAGGGCACAGGTCATCCCAAGACTGGCTTCTTTTACTTTCTGTATAGTTATATACATAGCAACATATTTTGTAATTATTGTAAGGCTGAAAAAAGACATCTGTCCATCCAGTTCAGCTTGTTATCCTGCAAGTTGATTCTGAGGAAGGCAAAAAAAAAACTGTGAGGTAGAAGCCAATTTTCCTCATTTAAGGAGACAAATTTCCTTCCCGACTCCAATCAAGCAATCAGAATAACTCAGTGAATCAACGACCCATTTCTGTTAGCTATAGCCTGTAATATTATTACACTCCAGAAATACTTCCAGGTCCCTCTTGAACTCTTTTAATGAATTCACCATCACTATCTGCTCAGGCAGAGAGCTCCATAGTCTCACTGCTCTTATAGTAAAGAATTCTCTTCTATATTTGTGTAGAAACCTTCTTTCCTCCAGATGCAGTTGATGTCCCCTCATCACAGTCCTGGGGATAAATAGATGATGGAAGAGATTTCTGTATTGTTCCCTGATGTATTTGTACATGGTTATAAGATCTCTCCTCAGTCGTCTTTTTAAAGTTAATAACCCTTATTTTCATAATCCTTCTGGGTACTGTAGTCCACCCATTCCAGTTATTACTTTAGTTGCCCTTCTCTGAACCCTGTCCAGCTCCGCTATGTCTGCCTTGTTCACAGGAGCCCAGCACTCTACACACTACTCCATGTGTGGTCTGACTAATGATTTATAAACTGCATAAATGCCTCCTTTTGATGCAGTCCATAATTGTCAATCTATCATCTCTAAGCTGTGCATTTAAGGCCATTCTACAGTGGATGATGCAATGGCAATTATAATTGCCTGACAATTGATCCAAGGGGAGAGCTTCACTTACTGGCAACAATCAGTTGCTTTGTTTGGGGATGAACCATAGCTATAATGATTGTTCATTTCCATGCACATTCATTGTCTACTAGCAGCACATTCCAGTTCACAAAGGGGTATGTGCTGCTGCAAACTATTGTGGTCATTTATAAAATTGGTATAAAGTAGAACTAGCTTAGTTGCCCATAGCAACCAATCAGATTCCACCTTTAGTTTTCAACAATGGGGACCTGAACTTTGGGGCACTAAGATGGCACTAAAAAAGGAAGCAAAATAGGGGGAAGAGCAGGACAATTCCCTGAGAAAATGAACCAAATTGTGGTGGAACAAGGCAGCGCTTAAAAATTATCTGCAAAAAATCATCATACCGCGAGGGTTACAGATTCAGTTCTTTCCCACATTAGAGTGCGATGATCCAACATTTGTAGACAAGTAGGAGGAGACTCTCACTAAATGCTCGCAAGTCGCAAACACTTATTGAATTGTTAATTGGGGTCAATCGCAAGGCCTTGGAGAGTATAGAGAAGGAAATAGAGGGGTTGAAAGATAAAATACAACAGTTAATTACCAAGGAAGAAATTGAAGTTTTTGATAAGAATTTGGATGAAGACCTCACTAAGTGGGAAAAAGAAATACAGTCAGTTAAGGTAACTAAATATCAAAGGGATCTGGCCAGAGGAGGGAACGCTATTTCCTGCATCTGCGTGGGATAACCTTGGCTATCATTATCTATATAAGGGTTGTCTACATATATCGAAATACCCGTAGCGACTATATACGAAAGGTGATTAAGAAAGTGGAGGGTGATGCCCCCATTTGTTTGAAGGAAATCTGCCCTAAGGATTGCAGATCTGGACCACCATATTGGTTCCGTCTGCAAACGCTATCTGTCCTCCTCTGAACGCGAATGACGTATCAGGTTTTTGACGCTTGTTGATATAGTATCTTGGCATCAGAGAATAAATGAGAAACTGATAAATATCTATTAGAAACCAACTGATAGTTCTGTTGATGTATCTCTAAAACCTCCTGAGGAACCCCACCGACGTGGGGGGAAACGCGTTGAGGTGTTTTGGTAGACGTAATAAGAGATATGGATATTGAACACTCTTTTTAAGTGTTTCTAAAGAATGGTCAGAAATATATTTGATTTCAAGACTATAGAGAATATATTGATGGTGCATTTGATGCCTGGATATTTCTACTGTTTACAATTTTCATGCCACCCTTAGGGTAAAGACAAAGGGTGAGTTAGGCCATAGGTACGAGGACAGGGAGTCTCCACCACAAGGGGCCGTCCCTGGGCTCAGGCATTAGACAGGGTGATTGTTAGGGAAAGAGGACCAATCAGGTTGTAAACCAATAGTGTTCCTACTCACCCTTGGTTATGTAATAATTTTTACACATATAACCTATGTAGATAATTCCAGGCGTGTAATGCACATCAGACACTAGTAGTGGAGTAAGAAATAACAGTTGGGAAGATGGAGGTTAACGTAGTTTGACTCCTCTTTTCCACTTTTTAAGTGATGAATTAAAAGTGACGTTTTAATAGGGGTTATATGTTTGCTGGATGTTTTTGAAATACAAGGTTACCAACGAGAGGGAGAAAAGACAGAGGAATAAAAGGTAATTAATTTATCTAATATTGTATTGACTGTTCCTCAACAACAAGTCCTACAAAAAGGACTTTCATTCTCACCAACGAGTAGGTTGGATTTGTTTGAAGTCACTAAGGATTTATAATTGTTTTCACGAAAACTTATCCTTAAAGTATAACTGTCCAATTTTTTTTTTTTTTACTATTGGATTTTGGTGATCAATATTACCTTGTTGGCCCTGTTTTAATTTCTGATTGTTTAATAAATAACCCCTAAAAGCCACCTAAAAGTCCCCAGTATTGGCTATATTTACCTGAGATAAAATCAGGTTGCTATGCTCCTTCCGTCTACCAGATAGAGGACGGAGCACGCTGCGTGCACTGGGAACTGATAGTGAGTCAACATTGTAAGGGAATGTATAAAAAGCCAGGTTCTTCCTGACAGGAGATAACAGTGCTGGGCTGTGTGTGTGAACTTCTCCACATGCCTGTGCTTGGCAGACACTCCCTTAGCAGTTCTGGAGAATGTACATATGCCGGCTGCTCAGTGTATAAATGACAGCCTTATCTGATAAGAGGAGAGCTTGTAGAAGGACTACAGGCTTCAGCCAGACCTGGGAACTTCACTGCAAGACCCCCCTATACAGAGCTGGTCTTCACTAACTTCACTGCAGGTGTCCTATGGATTAGCCTCAGGGCTGAGGGCGGCCATCTTAACAGAATAGTGAAATTGCAGTTTTATGCAGACTGGTTGCTAAGGGCTGAATCTTATTAATTAAGGGGTAAGTAAGTCTAATAGTTATTGATTCAGGTATATTATCATATTAGTAACTACATATATGAAAACTGAAATTTGGGTCTAAATGTGACAGTTATCCTTTAAGAAGTAATTCAGCAGGAGTGGTGAGGTTGATTCGTTCTCCTTCCCTGCTGAGAGACAAGCCTTGCGAGATTTAGAGCCTCTCCTAGAAGAACAGGAGGCCCTCATTGCTAGTGCATTTCCCGTACATCTGCACTGGTGATCGCAGGCGTTTCCCCCCAAGCCATTATGTCCTGCAGTTGACATCTTTGTAAAATTGGTTAAATCGAAGTTTACTGGTAATATTTACAATAGGGGTAGAGATAATCTCACCAAAATGCAGAGGCAAGCGTCTATGAAACTGAAACCCTTCAAAGATGTTGTAATTAAGCAGGCTGACAAGGGGGGTAATGTTGTGGTCTGGCCGGTGCGGATGTACGAGAAAGAAGCATTCAGACAATTGAACAATGTTCGATGTTATAGAAGGCTTGACGGCAATCCAACATTTAAATATAAAAGTGAGTTGGATAGAATTTTGCGGGAGAGTGTTGACAGGGGGATTATTGGTCAGAAGATGTTGGAAGGACTGACTGTTGACCATCCAGTCAGTCCTACATTCTATTTATTGCCCAAGGTTCACAAGAGTCCCACCAACCCTTTGGGACGACCTATTGTCTCGGGGATGGGGGCTCTGTGCTAATATTGGCAAATTTATTGACTACTATCTGAAAGATTGTGTGGAGACCCTACCTTCTTATGTCCAGTACAATACTGATATGTTGAGAAAGGCGAATGATCTTTATCTGGATAAGGAGGCCTTTCTTGTTACTTGCGACATGGAGTCCCTGTACACGTCTATATGCCATGACCAGGGGATGCATGCATCACGTTACTTTTTATCCATGACTAACCTTGATGCGGAATTGATTGAATTCATTTTAGCGTTGGAATTCACCTTAACGCATAATTATTTTTTATTTAAGGATCGATTTTTCCTACAGCTGCAGGGAACGGCTATAGGGGCGTATTGTGCGCCCTTGTATGCTAATTTGTTCCTGGGGCTGTGGGAGAGAGAGATTGTTCCGTATACTGAAGGTTATGATGCGGTACTCCTCTGGTCTAGGTATATAGACGATGTTTTCTTCATCTGGCAGGTCTCCAGGTCGCACCTTGAGAGGTTTCTGAATAGATTGAATGACAACGAACTCAACATTAAGTTGACATGGAAATACAGTTTGGAACAGGTTGATTTCCTGGACATAATGATTAGGAAGGGGTTTGATCGGAAAATCATGACCAATGTATTTAGGAAATATACCTCTTTCAATGCTCTCCTGCATGCTTCCTCCTTACATTATCCCAAGGTAATTCAGGCTATTCCTAGGGGTCAGTGTCTGAGAATGAAACGGATCTGTTCAGAGGATGTTTTATTTGAGGAACAGTCAAAAGTACTGTCTAAACGGTTTTTGGATAGAGGCTACCACTCAAATATAATAAAAGAAGGTTATAATAGAGCCAAGGAAGTATCTCAAGATATGCTATTGGCGAGGAGAAGGAGAGATAATGTGAAAAATCAGACAGTGAGATTCATCACCCCTTTTAATGAAAATTGGCGTTGAATACAGTCTATCTTTAAAAAGTTCTGGCAGATTCTTCAGACAAAGATTTGAGGACATACTTGACCCCATATCCACAGATCACGTGGAAAAGATCTCATACGTTACTATACATACTTGCTAGGAGCCACTATGTGGCCAATCTCCCTAAAGGGATATTTGGGAGTAAAGGTCCAAGTTGGGGATCCTACGCATGCGGTAGATGTGCTTGTAGATATATATCTCATTCCACCACTTTCTGGAGTTCTTATCAGGAAAAATAATTTAAGATAGTACACCATATAACATGCAATACGGAAGCAGTTATTTATTGGATTACGTGCTCTTGTGGGTCTATTTATGTTGGAATGACCACAAGGGCACTGAAAGTACGCATCCTGGAGCATGTTAGTAGAATTCGAGCCTGAATTGATGTGGAGAAGCATGACTTGGACCAACTTGAATTGGTGCTGCGACATTTTCGAAGATTCCATAACTGTGACCCAACGTTATTGAGGCTAAGAGGTATCAACAAAGTAAGATTGGGCATTAGAGGGGGAGATGTCAAGCGGGCGCTACTCCGTAAGGAGACAAAATGGATCACGCTGCTAAATACCGTAGTTCCAGACGGGTTAAATGAATATAATAGCTTCAAACTTTTCTTGTAATGTGAATTTTAAGTTTTGGGGTATATTTGTTTTTCATTGTTATTTGTTATTGTTGTCTGGATTATTTTTTCTTTTGCCTTGGATGGACGGTTGGACCAATAATGACCTTACTGAATGCGATGATGAAATCGGACTGAGTGCGAAGATGAATTACGAAAACCCTTGCAAGATCATAAGGACTCACATATATACATATATTTTTTCTATTTGAATGAATTACAGCAGGGACTCCTTCAAACATGTTATTATTATTCAATATCTATATATTTGATCACAAACCTCTTTTCCCTTTCACTTTTGGATCAGGTGTCATCCCTATATTACAATATGGGATTTTTTTTAAAAAAATTTCCACTGTTTATTACATGAATTTTGGGATAGAGTTGTTTCGGTACCAAAATTTTGATTCGGTATCGATACCATAAAAAAGTATTGCGATACTCGATACCATTCGATACCACGCGAAAAAAATAAAAACGCCAAAAAAATCTGCGTGCATTCCACATTTTATGAAACCGCTGGTTCATAATTCAACAGTCCTATCCTACTTTTTTGTGGGGACAAGACGACTAAAAGAAAATGGCGAATCGTGCATTTTTTCTTTTTCTTTTTTTTTCTGTTAAGGCGTTCACCGCATAAAAGTGGATTTTTTAATAGTTTGGACTTTTGAGAAGCGGCGATATGTAATATTTTATTTATGTATTGTTTATATATTGTATTAAATTGGGAAAGGGGGTGATTTATAATTAATATTTTGGTGTACTTTAACTTTTTTTTTTTTTTTTTACAGTTTATTTATTAACTATTTTCCCCCTTAGGGGCTAGAACCTGGGATCTTCTCATCCTATTCACCCTGATAGAGCTCTATCAGGGTGAATAGGACTTAACCCTCTCCCTGCTGCCCTGTACACACAGCATCAGGGAGCAGACCAAGGCAGCCAGGACTTCAGGAGCGTCCTGGTTACCATGGTAATCGATCGGAGCCCCAGCATTACACTGCTGGGGCTCCGATCACTGCCACTGCCACCAATGAGGAGGAGCTGAGGGGACCCTGTGGCCACTGCCACCAATGATTTTATTACTGGGGGAAGGGGGCACACTGCCCACTGCCCACCAATGTTTTAATACTAGGGGGCACACTGCCCACCAATGTTTTAATACTAGGAGGGGGAGGGGGCACACTGCCCACTGCCCACCAATGTTTTAATACTAGGGAGGGGCGAGCACTGGCCAGCCTAATTACGTTCATAGATAAATGCAGGCAGAAGGCACAGGCTGCCGGCACCTGCCTGTGACCGAGCGCTGCGATCAGAGGCTATTAACCCCTCAGGTGCCGCACCTGAGGGGTTAATTGCCTCTGATTGCAGTGCTGGGTCACAGGCAGGTGCTGGCAGGCTGTGTCTTCTGCCTGCATTTATAGAAGAATCGGTACTCTGCATTGCTGGCCAGTGCTCCCGTCCCCCAGCCCCGCCCCTCCTCCCGCCCCCGCTCCCTCTATTGGTTGAAGCGGCAGCACAGGGGGAGGGAGAGACTGCCTCCTTCTCCCTGTGCTGCCGAGGAGAACATGGCCGCGCTAAGAGCGGCGCAGCCATGCTCTCCTATACTGGGCTGTGCAGTAGCACAGCCCAGTATCGATAAAATACTTTTCCTGGTATCGAGTGCGATACCAGAGAAAAGTATCGATTGGGTATCGAAAGTTCGATACCCGAAACAACCCTATTTTGGGATTTTATTATATTTATTTAATTGCTATGGTGTTAGGGTTTATCTATATATTTGTTTTCACTTAACTTATATATACATATTATATATATATATATATATATATATATATATATATATATATATTTTTTTTTTCATTATGGATCTTTTATAAATTGTACATGGCGTATTAGTTTTGATATTGGTAATATAAATAATTGTTTGGGGAATATGACACAATTTATTGCACTTTTGCACGGATGGATCATGGGTCACAAGCTGTATTCACATTATTAGGGGTTAATTTTTAACTAATTTTCATCTAATTTGAATATGAAATATTTGGTACTTATTGCAGTATACAAATTCTTTTGTTGGACTGTGGGCAGATTATTTGTTATATTCCTATTTTTGGATTTTTACATTGCATGCAAGTTCTGCCAACACTCGTTTTCTTCCCCTTTGCCCTTACTTGGTTGCGGTCATGTGATCAGATCACATGTGGGGACGGAGGATGCGGCTGGGCGCATGCGCTGGCTGACTTCATCCTGATGCGCTCCATATCACGTCATCACAGGCGCGCTTATGCGCAGTGTAGGCATGAGGACGCGCTGGTGGATGGAGCCTGCCATCATGGCCCGTGCCGCGCATATATCCTTCCCTTACAGGAGATCTTTATTATCACTACTAATATCGGCATTTCGGGTTTGTGACTCCACCCACTCTTGGTATAAATACCCCTTCTTTCTTTACTTTGTACCTCCTGACGAAGCCTGGAAGGTGAAACACGTGTTGAGGTGTTCAGCTAGCGGGGCACTTGTTACCTTTATACCATGGGTATATACTACATTGCTTAACTGTTTGAATCCAGTGCATCCTTAGATACTTTTATTTGGGATGTAACATTTGGGATTGTGATCTGAGGTGCAAATTGCTTTCTGCGTGTCAGCACTGTCACTTTATTTATTTATGATTGTATGTCCTGTGACTTTTACATTGTGCTTTTTACAAACACAGTTATTGCATACTCAGACAACTAGGTGGTATTTTCCCTTGATAACTAACGAGGCTGAAGTTGGTTTCTTATTCGTCCAGTTTCTTATTCACTGAAGTTGGTTTCTTATTCGGCAGTTTCTTATACATTACTATGACAAATAAACCTTTTTTCCTCTTATTCCTCTGCAGTAAATCTGTTTTTTTCTACATAAATGTTAAATATTATTTGTGGACAATCAGATTAATAAAAAAAAATCTATATTATTTGTGTTTTGACAAAAAAAAACGACAGTGAAAAATGGATGAAAAAATATGCATTTTGAATAAGTAACTGAGGAATTTAAGGGGTTAAATGCTGTTGGGCCACTGATCTAAGGGTAGAAATACAAAGAATAAGGACCCCTCCATAACACCCAACTGTACCCAGCCTGGCCCAAACTGTGGATTGGCAAGAAAACAGGTGCCAACCTTGCCAACTATGTACATTTTCAGCATTTTGAATAAGTAACTGAGGAATATAAGGGGTTAAACGCTGTTGGGCCACTAATCTAAGGGTGGAAATATAAAGAGTAAGGACCCCTCTATAATACCCAACTGTACCCAGCCTGTCCCAAACTGTGGATTGGCAGGAAAACAGGTGCCAACCTTGCCAACTATATACATTTTCAGCATTTTGAATAAGTAACTGAGGAATTTAAGGGGTTAAATGCTGTTGGGCCACTGATCTAAGGGTAGAAATACAAAGAGTAAGGACCCCTCCATAACACCCAACTGTATCCAGCCTGGCCCAAACTGTGGATTGGCAAGAAAACAGGTGCCACCCTTGCCAACTATATACATTTCAGCATTTTGAATAAGTAACTGAGGAATATAAGGGGTTAAACTCTGTTGGGCCACTGATCTAAGGGTGTAAATATATAGAGTAAGGACCCCTCCATAATACCCAAATGTACCCAGCCTGGCCCAAACTGTGGATTGGCAGGAAAACAGGTGCCAACCTTGCCAACTATATACATTTTCAGCATTTTGAATAAGTAACTGAGGAATTTAAGGGGTTAAATGCTGTTAGGCCACTGATCTAAGGGTAGAAATACAAAGAGTAAGGACCCCTCCATAACACCCAACTGTACCCAGCCTGGCCCAAACTGTGGATTGGCAAGAAAACAGGTGCCAACCTTGCCAACTATATACATTTTCAGCATTTTGAATAAGTAACTGAGGAATATAAGGGGTTAAACGCTGTTGGGCTACTGATCTAAGGGTGTAAAGGACAAATACAGGCACCTTATAATAAAGGACAAATACAGGCACCTTATAATAAAGGACAAATACAGGCACCTTATAATAAAGGACAAATACAAGCACCTTATAATAAAGGACAGGGGAATTAGAGGACCACACGGCACTGCGCCATCACCATTGGCAGCTATTCAGTGTTCACTGACTTCAGCAAAAATAAGGAACATGTTCCTTCTTTTCTCTGAACAATATCAGAGGCGGAATTGTCCGTTGCTGAAATTCTGAAATTCCTCAGTGTGAACGGGTCTCACGGAGTTAACACTGATGCTATGTTCACCGTGCAGAATTAAACTCATGGGAGTCAGCAGTGTGAACATACTCTAAATATACTAACCCATTTGTGTTTGTTTTTTCTTCTCATTTCAAATCTGTGTATCCTGTGGATTACTTCAGATTCAGTGGACTACAGTGACCAGCGTTTTTTTTGGTTTAATAATAATAAAATTGTTAACGAGGGCTAGAATGTTTTGTTTTTAGAACGTTTTTTTTTTTATTTACTTTAAAGAGTCCATTACTAAGCCACAAAAACAGCTAGCGCTAACCCCCAATTATTACCCCGGTACCCAATGCCACAGGAGTGCCGGGAAGAACTAGTACCAACAGGCCCAGAGCGCCAAAAATGCCCTCCTGGGCCTAGGCGGTAACAGGCTGGCGTTATTAGGCTGGGGAGAAGTTGTAACAATGGTCCTTGCCCACCCTGGTAACTCTAAGCCCCCGTTTAGTGATGGACTCCATCTATAAGACAGCTTCCACTACTAAGCCCGTAAAGTAATAAAAAAGAAAAAAAAAACATGTTTAAAACTTTTTATTTCAAAAAACAATCCCCCACAAGCTCTCATTAACCATTTTATTAACACAAAAAATAAAAAATAATGAAATAATGCTGCTCATCAATGTAGTCCACCAACTGAAGTAATCCACAGAATACACAGATATGAAATGAGAAGAAAAAAACGCCAGAGAAAAATAGGTTAGTACATTTATTGTCACCTGTCTGCACATCTCCCACCTGTGCAGCACAACTACTACTCCTTAGAGTAAGGACATGTTGGGAGATGTAGTCATCCGCCCGCACATCTTCTACCCGAGGAACACAACTACAACTACAAAGTCCTGAGACTTTTTGTGCAACTTTTAAAAATGCTGTCAAAAGCAATTTTTTTAAGCTAGGTCTGACCTTGCTGATACTGACGACTTTTTAAAAGGGTTTTGCCACTAGTTTGACTTTTGCACTTGATAAATTCCTGACCACAGCAAAGTGAAAACTGAAATTTTTTAAAGTTAAGGCTGATTGGTTCTTTATGCTTACCCACAAAAGTCGCACAAAAAACGGCATAGGCGCACATTTCACTTATGTAAAAAAATGAAAAATACTCTAAATTCATTGTTAAATGTCCCTCATTGAGTTCTTGACATGGAGATTTTTCTCCTTTCCAAAGGAGTAACAAAGGTCTCTTTTATAGGGTGACAACAAGCAATATTTTCGAACAATACAAAATGGCTTCAGGGACCAGGCATTACCACAGCCGCGCTCATGCCTGAGTGGAATGGTGGGTGTTGGGGCTGTACAGCGCAGGCAGATTTCACACTCAATGAAAATTTCTCCTTGTGTAATACAAAGATGCCCTTCCACACCAAAAAATATTAGCACTTGATTTTTGGCCACTACCTTTTTGGATATAATATAGGGGCCGTTATTCTTCTAATTTGTTTCCTAACGTGAGTTACCAAATGGGCTTTAACCCCTTAAAATCACCAAAATGCTGAAAATGTATATAGTTGGCAAGGTTGGCACCTGTTTTCCTGCCAATCCACAGTTTGGGCCAGGCTGGATACAGTTGGGTATTATAGAGGGGTCCTTACTCTTTCTATTTCCACCCTTAGATTAGTGGCCCAACAGTGTTTAACCCCTTATATTCCTCAGTTACTTATTCAAAATGCTGAAAATGTACATAGTTGGCAAGGTTGGCACCTGTTTTCTTGCCAATCCACAGTTTGGGCCAGGCTGGGTACAGTTGGGTGTTATGGAGGGGTCCTTACTCTTTCTATTTCTACCCTTAGATCAGTGGCCCAACAGCATTTAACCCCTTAAATTCCTCAGTTACTTATTCAAAATGCATATTTTTTCATCCATTTTTCACTATCGTTTTTTTTGTAAAAACACAAATAATATAGATTTTTTTATTAATCTGATTGTTCACAAATAATATTTAACATTTATGTAGAAAAAAACAGATTTACTGCAGAGGAATAAGAGGAAAAAAGGTTTATTTGTCATAGTAATGTATAAGAAACTGCCGAATAAGAAACCAACTTCAGTGAATAAGAAACTGGACGAATAAGAAACCAACTTCAGCCTCGTTGATAACTAAAGTATCCCATTTTGTTAACAGTAGTACTTTCCTCTATATTTATATATTGAATATTTAACAATATTATATTGGTGTATATTGGTTACACATTGCTCTGCTTGTTTCCCTGTATCAGGTGTGTCACCTGGTTCCATCTTTTTCCTTATTCCATTCCTGTGTCATACTATTGTGATATTTAAATAATTAAGATTTATATATTTTTTGATAATATATCTGTGGTCTTTGTAGGGTCTAATGAGTTATTTTTATGGACTATAGATGGTGGTTTTTGATTTATGATGTGTTGTAGGTTTACATGTTGGTAGAGTACTCGAAAATGCGCAATATGGCACACATGTCCTGCATGGAGGCCCACTCGTTGGTCGTGAAGTGGTGCTGTTCTGCAGAGCAACTCACCTGTACATGCTGCAGCTGAAACTCCACTATCGCCTGATGCTGCTCTCACAGTCTCTACAGCATGTGCAAGGTGGAGTTCCAGCTTGTGGGCACATTGCATATGAGGCGGTGAGAGGGAAGGCCGAAGTTACGCTGCAGCTCAGACAGGCGAGCAGCAGCAGGGTGAGTAAGCGGAAAGCGCACACAGACGGACCGCACTTTCTGCAGCAGCTCTGACATATCGGGGTAATTTTTCAGGAACCTCTGCACCACCAAATTCAGCACAATCACCAGGCAAGGGATGTGTATGAAACCGGCTAGGCCCAGAGCTGCTACGAGATTTCACTCTTTATTGCACAACGCCAGGCCAGGCTTGAGGCTCAGTGGCACTAACTACTCATCTGTCTGTTGTTCCATGCCGGTCTACAGCTCCTGCGCGGTGTGGGGTTTTTCCCCCAAACAGATGAGTTTCAAAACAGCCTGCTCTTGTTTCCCCCTGGCTGTGCTGAAGTTGATGAAGAAGGTGTTACGCTGACCAGATGAGGAGGCGGTAGAGGAGGAAGCGGAGTAGGAGGAGGAGGCAACAGGAGGCAAAGAGAAACATTCTGCAATCCTCGGCGGAAGGACATGCGCCAAACTGCACTCCGCCTCCGGCCCAGTCGCCACTGCATTTACCCAGTGTGCAGTTAGGAAGATATAACATCACTTCCCATGCTTAATGGTCCACGTATCAGTGATTATGTGGACCTTGACACAGATGGTGTTGCACAGTGCACACCTAATTTTGTCCGCCACTTGGTTTTGCAGGGCAGGGATGGCTCGCCTGTAAAAGTAGTGGCGGCTGGGAACCACGTACTGTGGGACAGCCCCCACCATAAGTTTTTTTTAAAGTCTCTGTCTTCACCAGACCGACTGACAGCATTTCAAAGGCCAGGAATTTAGAAATGCTGGCATGCAGGGCCAAGGATCGGGGGTGGGTAGGGGGGAACTTCCTCTATCTCTCCAGCATTTGGGAGATGGACAGCTGAACGCTTCCATGGGACATTGTGGAGATGCTTGGTGACGGTGACAGACGTGGTGGCGTTGCTGACACATGCTCTGTTTACGGGGTGGAGGAAGAGGGACCAGGAGGAGCCTGAGATCTTTAGTGGTTTTTGAGGTGTTTACTCCACTGCAGTTCGTGCTTTGCATTTATATGCCTCGTCCTGCAGGTGGTGCTCCAGGTTAGAATGTTTATGCCTCGCTTCAGGCCCTGATTGCACAGCGTGCAAACCACTCGCATTTTGTCGTCAACACCTTGTCTGAAGAACTGCTACGTCAGGGAGCTCCTTGGAGCTGGCTTTGGTGTGCTCAGTCCCTGGGTGCGGTGGGCAGTAGAAGGCATACTGGCTAGGGGACGGCTACTCTGCTTTTGCACACTGCTCCCTCTTTTGATGTTTGGCTTGTGCTGTGTGACCATCACCTCCACCTCTGAACTGCACACCTCAATTGCATGACATTGATTCCATGTGGGGTCTAGGACCTCATCATCCTCCACATCATCTTCTACCCACTCTTCACACATCCCCTCCTTGCTGGTCTGCACACTGCAGAAAGCCTCAGCAGTTGGCACCTGTGTTTCGTCATCTGAGATGTTCTGCGGTGGTCCTCCCATGTCCACATCCTGAAACATAAGTGGTTGGGCATCAGTGCACTCAATCTCTTTTACTTCTGGAGCAGGGCTATGTGGATGACCCTCGGAAACCCTGCCAGCAGTCATTAAAAAGCATAGGAGACTGCTACATGACTTGAAGATCAAACTGCTTGGCTGATTTGCAAGGGGGTGAGATGAAAGACAGATGCCCATAGGCTGCAGGTGTAAATTCTGCGCTTTCAGCAGGGGACTGGGTGGGAGACAATGTGAAGAAACTGGAGACACTGTCAGCCACCCAATCTACTACAGCCTCTACTTGTTCTGGCCTCACCATTCATACACCAGTATTCGGGCCTACAAAATAACGCTGAACGTTCTGTCACCTACATGCACCTCAGGAAGGTGTTTCATTTGGATGTGTAGCTGGCACTGATCGACCACGTCCTCGCCCTGCAACAGGAGCTTTACCAACTCCAGCAACACCAAGACCAGGGCCACGTCCCTTATTTTATGCTATCCTCCTTCTTTGAGGTCACCCACTGAACTAACAGACAGATTAACTATATTATTTTCCCTGTCACGTATGCAGTGCAGGTTTACTTCATGCAATAAATGAGTATATGACTCGCACATAACTAGCGGACGGATTAACTATATCAATTTCCCTGTCGCGTATGTAGTGCAGGTGTACTTCACACAATAAATGGGTGTATGACGTGCACCTAACAAACAGACGGATTAACTATTAAATTTGTGTGTCAGGGGTACAAAGTACAGTGTTGCATTGCACCCACAAAAAAATCGTAGGTCACCGACAGAATTAACAGCCAGATTTATGATTATCTTTCTGTGTCAGGGGTGCAAAGATGGTAAATTGCAGCCACAAAAAATCACACTAACACTGTCCCTCACTTCAGTTGCCTGCTTTCTGTCCCTTCACTACTGAGAACTGATGGGTGGTGCTACACGTGATCCAGCTTATATAGAGGCTGGGTCATATGATGCACCGGCCAATCACAGCCATGCCATTAGTAGGTATGGCTGGGATGGCTTCTAAGGGCACACAGCTTAAAAGCTTGTTGATTGGCTGCCCTGCAGCCTTTCAACAAGCTTTATTAAATGCCCGAACACCGAACTATTACCCAAACTTTTCCGGCAAAGTTTGGGTCCGGGTACCAAAAATCGTAAAGTTCGGTACGGACCCGAACTTTACAGTTCGGGTTCACTCAACACTACTCATTGGTTGGGCGATCGGCTGCACCATTTACATGGGGAAGTTATCAGGAACAAGCTTTCAAAAAACTAATTTGAAAAAAATGCCCCGGTCTTCATCCTGTGCAATCGGCCTTTAGATAAAATTGTCATCCACTGTGACAGGGCACAGACTTTAAGAAAGATGGATACAAAATTGAAATATTTTCATGTCATATTTTAGAGTTCTAGTACACCTAATGTGCTACAGAATCTTCAGCAACAAAAATGCTAAGTTCTTTCCTGTTTCTAAAGATGAGATGGAAAGTGGATGACCTGTGTCATCAAAAAATAGCCCAGGTTAATCTAAGGCAGACTCTAACAAAATCCTCCTGTGCACAAGGGACTTCTGCAATAAAAAGTTGTGGTCCTTGTAGCAGAGTAAAAGCACATCCTCATCCTCTAGGTCATCTTCTTACCTGATTACTGATAGTGAGGTCAGTCTCAAAAGTTGAGGTCACAGACAGGAAAGATCGGAATACATCAGAAGTGTTAAAGCTGCAGGAAATAACAAAGACCAGGATACAGCATAAAATACGCCTATGCAAGCTTATGTTTACTGTATGTATCTATGCCTGGCCACACGCCGAAGCAATATTCAGTCTTTGAATAAAATTCATATAAGCAGAAGTACACTGTAAGACTCTTGGGTCCTAATATATTGTGGGGGCCCACAACTATAATTTTTTAATACAACTGGAGACCTTTGGGCTCCCTCTGCATCACCTTAAAGGGGTATTTCCATCTTAGACAAAGGGGGAATATTGCTAGGATATGCCCCCATTGTATGATAGGTGCAGGTCCCACCGCTGGGACCCGCACCTACAACGAGAACAAAGCGGGGAGCGCTGTGGCTGGAGGACCCCGGATTTCCCGCCACCAAGTGCTGCTCCCCGCTGCTCCCATAGAAGTGAATGGGAGCGCACAGAGCATGCGCAGCCCATGCTCCCATTAATTTCTATGGGGCAGACAAAAATAGCCGAACCAGCGTTCGGCTATTTTCGGCGGCCCCGTAGAAAAGAGTGGAGGGCAGCTGTGCATGCGCAGTGCACACTCCATTAATTTCCCCGCTCCATTCTCATTGTTGGTGCGGGTCCAGCACCTATCAGACAATGGGGGAATATCCTAGTGATATGCCCCCATTGTCTGAGATGGGAAAACCCCTTTAAGTTACACCGATGCATATAGTTTCTGAAAGAAGTTTTGGAAGCCAAAACCAAGAGTTAATTAAAAAAAGATGAGAAGGCATGTCTTCCCTTTATACTTTCTATCGTTTTATGATCCACTCCTGATTTTGATTTCTAAAACTGCATGCAGAAACCTGACCATGTAGCAGTACCCTATAACTGTTAATAAGTGTGTACAGAATCTTTTGGATATTAATTAAGTGTTGATAGAATAAGGAAAATGTTCTAGGCACACAATTGTGGTTTCAATTGTCTCATACATAGAGGAGTTAGTAAAGTGTCACAAAATCACTCAGTTTTTTACAATAGTTTACCAAGAGGAGCTGTATGTGTGAACTCACACATCCGCAATAACAGTCCTGGACTTTACCCAGACTTTTTCTCCCCAGAGCCCTAGTGCTAACTCTGGATTTTGTCAGAATGAGCGCATGTGTGAAAACAGCAGTAAATGTTCCAGAAAATCACAGTTGACCATGCCTAATGCTCTTGCCCCTTCTAAAGCTCCTGCCCCTTGCCTAGGAACCTGGAACATTTCCTCTGTAGTGAGAACGCACCCAACATGGAACATCTCTGGGGTGATAGCTACATGTGTGAAAGGCCAACCCTGGTAAATATCTGGAACTGATAATCCAAAAATAATCTGGAATTTAGGTGTTAAAACATATGAAAAAAGCTCTATATTGCACAACAAAATTATTGCTTCATATGGGGCAGTATGGGGGAGTATTCTAATTGTCCAAAATGTGGATTATCTAATGCGGACCTTACACGCCTGATTTGGCGCTGTGCAAAACACCTCTGGAATTGGAATGTTATTATTATTATTATTTTATTATTTTTCTAATTTAATACTGAGCTAAAAGGGGATCCCTACTTTTGCTTCTGGGGGATTACTCAACAGAGATTTGTAAGAGAGAGAAGTTTTCTGAATCTACTCTTATGCCTGTTATTTTTAGTTTGCTTGGAGATTCTGAGAAGGTGAATTTCCAAAGAAATGCTGCAAGTTCATAGTTGGAAGAATCTGGTATACACTGTCCTCTTAATTGAAAAAGTAGATTTTCACATGGGTGAAGGTTAAAGTAGATTTCTCAAAAAATAGATGTGGTTGATTTGTCATTTCACACATTGAGGATAAAAAAATTATAGGTTAAGGGTTTATAAAGTTTTTCCCTCTTCCTGCACCAGGGCTTTAGGTTGAGCTGTGTGGGATGTGGCTTTATATTTTCATTGATGGAGAGCTTTTCATTGTTTGCATATTTAAAAATAAAGAACATATTAAGAATCACATTTGAATGTTGACTGAGTGCTGGGAACACAGGTTAAAACATGGGACCCAGTAGTATGTAAGCATTCCTGTCTTATGTATAGATTTATTCAAACACTAGAAACTGTGCCAAGTTTTAGAAGGAGACGAACTTCTGGAATCTTCTTTTAGTCTTACATATTGGAGGACTCTTCAGAGTTCTAGGGCAGGAAACAAACCGGAGAGCATTAGATTAGCATTCACTGATTAAATAGCCACAAGCTTCTTCAAGACAAATTTTCATGGCAAAGCTGACCATATGCACTGCAGTGAGAAATGAAATACAGCTGCAATAAAATATTTTTGTGTGAGCATTAAAGGTACACTCATCATTTAATGCATCCTTCCCTACTTTAATGCAGATGGATTAATGTAGTAACTGCATTTGTTAATCTTAGTAATAAATTGTGTGACTGCAGTTGTAACTATGCTCATAGTGTAACTGCTTGTATTCCAATTCAAAGATGTATACTCCCACCTAGTGGAAACAATACCTGAACAGCAGTGATAAATGAGAACATTCAGTTGTGTATGTAAAAAATAATTTTTTGTATCATTATATTGTTAAATTCATACAGTTATCAGTAATGCTATTATTGCATGTATCAGCTTTGGTGTAGAGGAATCATGCATCTATGAAGAGAAAGTACAGATATGCAAAATTTCCATATAACAAATATAGTAATCTATTCAGCAGCAGAGGAAAAAAAAGCAGTTTGGTTTAAAGTTGTTTGAGAGCAGCATCTATATAAGCAAACAAACAATGCTACTTTGTGAGAGTTTGCGTGTTTGAATTCCATTGTGTGTTTGTATTAAGTGTGTAACTTTAGATTACGTGATTTGAGATTTCAGGACTTTAGGAGGGGACTACAGTAAGTCCGTTGCTTATCACTGCACTGTTGTATTGTATTTTTTTCCCTCTTTTCTTGCGTAACCCCATTAGTATGTGTTTCACGCAGTCTAGTGCACATCTTGTCTAATGTACGCAGCCCTGAAATAGCTGTTTGAGGGTGCATATCTTTGTTCAAAATGTGAGCAAATTACTTGTTTGTAATCTCACATCGTGTATCTAAACAAACGTGTTTTTCGACACAGAGTCGTTAGCAATTTGGAAAAGAGTTGGGGTAGATGTGGGGGAGGGTGGTAGCATGGAGGCTCAGGAAAGGGATGTAGGTATCTGGATAACAATAGGAAAGCAGGGTAGAGGAAAGAGTGCCAGGGAGGCTAGCCCTGATCTAACACACCCAAAAGGTTTCCAAGGTTGGTGGATGAGGGGGATGTCAGTTCAGGGAGAGCACTGCTACAGCCGGACATAAGGGGAATGTCAGCTCCAGTAAGCAGGGGTCCAGGAGAGCAGGGCAGGCCAAACAGTTGCTGGTAGTGGGAGACACAATTATTAGGGGTACAGATAGGGCAATCTGTCAAAAAGATTGGGAACGTCAAAAAGACTGAGAAAAAGACTGTGTTGTCTTGCTGGCACTCGAGTTCGACATATTGCGGATCAGGTTGACAGTAGAGTTGAGCGAACCTGAACTGTAAAGTTTGGGTTTGTACCAAACTTTACGATTTTTCGCACCCGGACCCGAACATTTCCGTAAAAGTTCAGGTTCATGTTTGGCGGTTTCTTTCCACTTTTTGAAAGGCTGCAGGGCAGCCAATCAGCATGCGTTTCACTACTTTGCCTTAAGAAGCCATCACAGCCATGCCTACTAATGGCATGGCTGTGATTGGTTGAGTGCAGCATGTGACCCACCCTCTATATAAGCTGGAGTCACGTAGTGCCGCACGTCACTCTACTGATCTTAGTGTAGGGACCGGTTGCTGCCGATGCTCTCAGGGAGAGATTAGGAAAGAAGTCTGTTGAACTTGGTGGTGTGAAATCTTTAAGCTACAGCAATTATTGAGGGAGGGTGCAACTGCTATCCCTCATTTTGGTACCCAGCCCTGAGCCCAGTGTTACTGGAAAATATATATTTTTTTAATCCATCTGTTACTTAGGTGGGGGTTGGCGACCATTTTAGCAACTGCAGTGTCCTTGGAACTACATGTGACCTGAATGCGTGCCAGCCTGCCAGGGACATCAGTTTAATCGTTTTTTGGTAGCTCAGTTAAGGAAAAATTAATTTTTTCTGGCTGGCAGGTTAAGTCCCCTACATTACCTATTTTATAATTTAGGGGGGACATAGTGCATTTCTGTAGTTGGGGGCAAAAACCTGTATTGTGGTGCTATAGAGAGCACTTGTGGATACAACGCACAAAAACGTATTTTAAAATTCAGCAGTGACATACCGCATTCCTGTATTTTGGGGAAATAAACCGTTATTGTATGTCCACAGACTAGTTTTGCATACAACAAACAAATACCTATTTTAAATTTAATCAGTGAAATACTGCATTTGTGTATTTTGGGGAAATAAACCAGTGTTGTTAGTTCACAGAGCAGTTTTGCATAGACTGCACAAATACCTATTTTAAATTTCAGCAGTAAAATTCAGCATTGGTGTATTTTGGGGAAATAAACCGGTATTGTTGGTCCACACAGCAGTTTTGCATACACCGCACAAGTACCTATTTTAAATTTCATCAGTGGAATACTGCATTGATGTATTTTGGGGAAATAAACAGTATTGTTGGTCTACACAGCAGTTTTGAATACACCGTACAAATACCTATTTTACATTTCTGCAGTGACATACTGCATTCCTGTATTTTGGGGAAATAAACCATTATTGTTGGTCCACAGAACGGTTTTGCATACAACGCGCAAATACCTATTTTAAATTTCAGCAGTGAAATACTGCATTCGCGTACTTTGGGGAAATAAACTGGTATTGTTAGTCCACACTGCATTTTTGAATACACAGCACAAACACCTATTTTAAATTTAATCAGTGAAATACTGCATTGGTGTATTTTGGGGAAATAAACCATTATTGTTGGTCTACAGACCAGTTTTGCATACAATGTACAAATACCTATTTTAAATTTCAGCAGTGACATACTGCATTTGTGTATTTTGGGGAAATAAACCATTATTGTTGGTCTACAGACCAGTTATGCATACAATGTACAAATACCTATTTTAAATTTCAGCAGTGACATACTGCATTTGTGTATTTTGGGGAAATAAACCAGTATTGTTGTTCCACACAGCACTTTTGTATAGAACGCTGAAAGACCTATTTTAAATTTAATCAGTGAAATACTGCATTGGTGTATTTTGGGGAAATAAACCATTATTGTTGGTGCACAGACCAGTTTTGCATTTAATGCACAAATACCTATTTTAAATTTTAGCAGTGAAATACTGCATTTGTGTATTTTGGGGAAATAAAACATTATTGTTGGTCTACAGACCAGTTTTGCATACAATGTACAAATACCTATTTTAAATTTCAGCAGTGACATACTGCATTTGTGAATTTTGGGGAAATAAACCAGTATTGTTGTTCCACACAGCACTTTTGTATAGAACGCTGAAAGACCTATTTTAAATTTCAGCAGTGACATACTGCATTTCTGTAGTTTGTTGCAGTAAACACTGGTTTTGTGCTACATAGCAGATCTTATGCCTACCCTGTATTTCAGTCATTTTAGGTAACCTTTTGAACTCCGCATTTACATATATGGTTGCAAACACACTGGTTTTGTGGTAGATAAAACATTTGCGGTGTACGCTGCATTTCTGACAGTCAAATTAAACCGTTACCTTCTGCTTTTACATTGTTGGTTTGAAAAATACATTTTTTGGTGATAGTGAAGTAATTGTATTGAATTGCTCCGTTACACTGTTGTGTGACCTAAATAAATGTATTCTGTTTAACATGGGCACTGCCTTACTGTTAGTGAACTTGATTGTTGACTATTGGCAGTTAAATTGACACCGGAGATAAACCATCTGTAAGTTTGGTGGGTGAACGCAAATAATGAGGAGAACATCAAATAAGGGACGTTGGCATGGTCATGGTGGTGTTGGTGGAGCTCCTGTTGCTGGGAGAAGACGTGGCCATTCAGCGCCAACTACAGGTCCAAGTGAAACACCTTCCTCAGGTGCGAATAGGCGACAGAACCTGTAGAGTTATTTGGTAGGCCCGAATGCCGCTCTACGGATGGTGAGGCCAAACCAAGTACAGGCGATAGTAGATTGGGTGGCTGACAGTGGCGCCAGTTCCTTCACAGTATCTCCCACCCAGTCATCTGCAGAAAGCTCAAAGTTGGCACCTGCAGCTCATCAGTCTTTCACCTCACCCCCTTGCAAAGCAGCCGAGCAGCCTGAGCTCCAAGTCATGCAGCAGACTCTTATGCTTTTTGATGACTCTGCTGGCAGGGTTTCCCCGACCCATCCACATAGCCCTGCGCAAGAAGTGGACGACATTGAATGTACTGATGTTGCAGGATAAGGACATGAGAATACCACCGCAGCACGTCTCTGATGACGAAACACAGGTGCCAACTGCTGTGGCTTTCTGCAGTGTGCAGACTGACGAGGATGGCAGGGGTCAAGAATGGGTGGAAGATGATGTGGAGGATGATGAGGTCCTAGACCTCTACTGGACTCAAGTTCATGCTAGTGACGTGTACAGTTCTGAGGAAAAGGTGGTGGTCGCACAGAGGCAACAGCACAGCAAAAGAGGGAGCACGCTTCAAAAGCTGAGCGGCCACCCCTGTGACATTACGCTGGCTACTACCCACCACACCCAGGGACCTAGCACACCAAAGCCAGCTCCAAGGATTTCATTGGTGTGGCAAATCTTCAGACAATGTCCTGATGACAATACACGAGTGGTTTGCATGTTGTGCCATCAGAGCCTGAAGCGAGGCATAAACATTCTAAACCTGAGCACAACCTGCATGACTAGGCATCTACATGCAAAGCACAAACTGCAGTGGAGTAAACACCTTAAATACCAAGAAAGGTATCAGGCTCCTCCTAATTCCTCTTCTGCTGCTGTCTCTGCCTCTTCCTCCACCTCTGGAGTCACAGTGGCACCTGCCACCCAGCAAACAGAGGATGTGCCACCAACCACACCACCTCCGTCATCATTACCAAGCATCTCCACAATGTCACACACAAGCATTCAGCTGTCCATCTCCCAAACACTGTATCCTGCATTAATGGCCTTTGAAATGCTGTCATTCCTTCTGGTGGAGACGGACTGTTTTAAACAGCTGATGGTGGTGGCTGTCCCACAGTACGCCATTCCCAGCCGCCAGTACTTTTCCAGGCGGGCCAGTGGAGGATAAAATGAAGTGTGCACTGCGCAACGGCATCTGTGGCAAGTTCCACATAACCACAGATACATGAACAGGGCAGGGACGCTATATCTCCCTAACTGCACACTGGGTAAATGTAGTGGCAGCTGGACCCGAGGCGGACAGTGGTTTGGCGCAAGACCTTACACCACCGAGGATCGCAGGGCATTATTCTTTGCCTCCTGTTGCCTCCTCTTCCTACATCACTTCCTCCTCCTCCTCTTCTACCACCTCCTCATTCGGTCAGCGAAAGACCTTCACCACCAACTTCAGCACCGCCAGGGGTAAACGTCAGCAGGCGGTTTAAAACCCCACACCACACAGGAGCTGTGGAGGGGCACAGAAGAACAGAATGATGAGTGGTTGCTGCCAGTGAGCCTCAAGCCCGGCCTGGTGGTGTGTGATAATGGGTGAAATCTCATAGCAGCTCTGGGACTAGCCGGTTTGATTCACATCCCTTGCCAGGCGCATGTGCTGAATTTGGTGGTGCAGAAAATTCCTTAAAAACGACCCAGACATATCAGAGCTGCTGCAGAAAGTGTGGTCAATCTGTGCGCACTTTCGGCATTCTCACCCTGCTGCTGCTTCTCGCCTCTCTGTGCTGCAGCGTAACTTCGGCCTTCCCGCTCACCGCCTCATATGCGATGTGCCCACCAGGTAGAACTCCACCTTGCATATGCTGGAGAGACTGTGCGAGCAGGAGCAAGCGATGGTGGAGTTTCAACTGCAGCACGCACGGGTCAGTCGCTCTGCGGAACAGCACCACTTCACCACCAATGAGTGGGCCTCCGTGCGAGACCTGTTTGCCTTTTTGTGGTGTTTCGAGTACTCAACCAAAATGGCCAGTGCCGATGAGGCCGTTCTCAGCGTTACAATACCACTTCTATGTCTCCTTGAAAAAACACTTATGACGATGATGGAGGAAGAGGGGGCATTTTACAGGGTTTCAGGCCAGTCATTTATAAGTGGCTCAGAGGGTGGGTTCCTGCGTCAGCAGAGGCCAGGTACACATGTGGCAAACCATGGCACAGTTCTGGAGGACGAGGATGAGGTAGAGGAGGAGGAACCGGGTTCACAGAAGGGTGGCACCCAACTCAGCTCATGCCCATCACTGGAGCGTGGCTGGGGAGACACAGAGGACACAGACGATACACCACCTACATAGGAAAGCTTATCCTTACCTCTGGGCAGCCTGGCACACATGAGCGACAACATGATGCAGAGCCTGCGCAACGACCGCGGAGTTGCCCACATTTTAACTTGTGCTGACTACTGGGTTGCCACCCTGCTGGATCCCTGTTACAAAGACAATGTGCTGTCCTTAATTCCCTCACTGGAGCGTGATAGGAAGATGCATGACTACAAGCGCATGCTGATAGACTATCACTACCGACGTGCCGATCACAGACGAGTGACGCAAAGGGAGGGAAAAGGGAAATCCCTGTCCAAGGGGGAGGAAAAGGTGGTGACCCCTAACTCACCTTGAGGCTGTCACCTGACTGCCCTGACGTCCTAGACGGATTTTTCACCCGTACGCCGATCACATGCCTAAACTCTGGCTTTCCTTAAGATGAGCCCTAAGTAGTGAATAGAGCGGTGGGAGCAGTAGTCCTCACCACTAACACTAAAGGAAAACACCACGGAGAGGACAGACAATAAAGACAAAACATATAATCTCAGGTGGGCGACAACAGCAGACAACAAAAGCCCAATAGAGATCTGGAGGTTAGTGCTCTGGTACAACAACCAGGAACAACAGCTACACAGCTCCAATGGGTCATTATTAGTGTTGAGCAAACAGTTCGAGAATAGTTCGGGTTCGTACCGAATTTTGGGGTGTTCGGGACACGGAACGGAATCCGAAGATTTTCAAAAAAGTTCGGGTTCGTTGTTCGGCGATTTCCTACCGCTTTCTGAAGGGATGCACAGCAGCCAATCAGCTAGCATTATACTTCTTGCCCTATGAGCCCATCACAGCCATGCCTACTAATGGCATGGCTGTGATTGGCCAAGTGCAGCATGTGACCCAGCCTCTATTTAATCTGGAGTCACGTAGCGCCGCATGTCACACTGCTCTGATTAATGTAGGGGGAGAGGACGCAGCTGCTGTGAGGGCGAGATTAGGCAGGGAAAAGTCAGCAAAAGCACTTATGAAGTGATTGATCTAAAGCTGTGAATGATTCAACTTCTGCTAGTTACTAGCTCACTGGTTTTTAGGATGCACGGAGCGTTTTTCTGTCACTTATTTTCTGGGGTAATCGGCAGCCATTTTGAGAGCAGAACAAGCTGCCACCAAGTCCATCAATCCATCAATACTAGTTTTTTTTTTGCTATATCCTACATCAGGGGCTTGGCTGTGCTAATTGTCACCGCTAGAAACTCAGGATATCAATTTCTATATTTTATTAAGGGGTTAAATACAATTGCCAAAATACCAATCCCCTAAATCTGGTGTTCCAGCTTTGGCTAGCCAAGTATAATACTGTCTGCTGTCTGGCAAAGGATAGATTATTTTCCGTGGTGAAATTCAATTGTCAAAATAGCAATCCCCTAAATCTAGTGTCCCAGCACTTGCTGGCAAACTATAATAGTGTCCGCCAAAACATATATTTTGTTCTGGGGTGAAATTCAATTGCCAAAATAGCAATACCATAAATCAGTTGTTTCAGCTGTGGCTGGCCAAGTTTCATAGTGTCCTGCAAATTATATGTTTTGTTCTGGGGTGAAATTCAATTGCCAAAATAGCAATACCCTGAATCTGGTGTTCCAGCTGTTGCAGGCCTAGTTTAAATCTGTCCGTAACAGGGTATATTTTGTTCTGGGGTAAAATTCAATTGCCAAAATAGCAGTACCATAAATCAGTGGTTTCAGCTGTGGCTGGCCAAGTTTCATAGTGTCCTACAAATTATATATTTTGTTCTGGGGTGAAATTCAATTGCCAAAATAGCAATACCCTGAATCTGGTGATCCAGCTGTTGCAGGCCTAGTTTAAATCTGTCTGTAACAGGGTATATTTTGTTCAGGAGTGAAATTCAATTTCCAAAATAGCAATACCATAAATCAGTGGTTTAAGTTGTGGCTGGCCAAGTTTCATAGTGTCCTGCAAATTATATATTTTGTTCTGGGGTGAAATTCAATTGCCAAAATAGCAATCCCCTAAATATGGTGTCCCAGCACTGGCTGGCAAACTATAATAGTGTCCACCAACACATATATTTTGTTCTGGGGTGAAATTCAATTGCCAAAATAGCAATACCATAAATCTGGTATCACAGCTGTGGCTGGCAAACTATAATAGTGTCCGCAAAAACATATATTTCATTCTGGGGTGAAATTCAATTGCCAAAATAGAAATACCATAAATCAGTGGTTTCAGCTGTGGCTGGCCAAATTTCATAGTGTCCTGCAAATTACTGTATATATTTTGTTCTGGGGTGAAATTCAATTGCCAAAATAGCAATACCATAAATCAGTGGTTTCAGCTGTGGCTGGCCAAGTTTCATAGTGTCCTGCAAATTATATATTTTGTTCTGGGGTGAAATTCAATTGCCAAAATAGCAATACCATAAATCAGTGGTTTCAGCTGTGGCTGGCCAAGTTTCATAGTGTCCTGCAAATTATATATTTTGTTCTGGGGTGAAATTCAATTGCCAAAATAGCAATACCATAAATCAGTGGTTTCAGCTGTGGCTGGCCAAGTTTCATAGTGTCCTGCAAATTATATATTTTGTTCTGGGGTGAAATTCAATTGCCAAAATAGCAATACCCTGAATCTGGTGTTCCAGCTGTTGCAGGCCTAGTTTAAATCTGTCAGTAACAGGGTACATTTTGTTCTGGGGTGAAATTCAATTGCCAAATAGCAATACCATAAATCAGTGGTTTTAGCTGTGGCTGGCCAAGTTTCATAGTGTCCTGCAAATTATATATTTTGTTCTGGGGTGAAATTCAATTGCCAAAATAGCAATCCCCTAAATCTGGTGTCCCAGCACTGGCTGGCAAAATATAATAGTGTCCGGCAAAACATATATTTTGTTCTGGGGAGAAATTCAATTGCCAAAATAGCAATACCATAAATCAGTGGTTTCAGCTGTGGCTGGCCAAGTTTCATAGTGTCATGCAAATGATATATTTTGTTCTAGGGTGAAATTCAATTGCCAAAATAGCAATACCCTGAATCTGGTGTTCCAGCTGTTGCAGGCCAAGTGTAAATCTGTTCATAAAAGGATACCTTTCATCCAGGGCCTAAATACATGCCCTAAAAGAGATATTCCCCTAAATCAGTGGTTACTGCTGTGCCTGGATTAGTGTAATACGCTACATAAATAAATAGGCAGATAGTGTTAGGTGCCTTTAAAAAAAGGCCTGAATTTGAAATCAATACATTGGGCCAAATATTTTTTTTCTTATTGTGGTGCTTGGTGAACAGTAACAATGAGGAAAACATCTAGTAAGGGAAGCGGACGCGGTCGTGGTGGTGTTAGTGTACCCTCTGGTGCTGGGAGAGGACGTGGCCATTCTGCCACAGTCACACATCCTAGTGAACCAACTACCTGAGGTTCCAGTACCCGCCAGAATTTACAGCGATATTTGGTGGGGCCCAATGCCGTTCTAAGGATGGTAAAGCCTGAGCAGGTACAGGCGCTAGTCAATTGGGTGGCCGACAGTGGATCCAGCACGTTCACATTATCTCCCACCCAGTCTTTTGCAGAAAGCGCACAGGTGGCGCCTGAAAACCAAGCCCATCACTTTGTCACATCACCCCCATGCATATCAGGGAAACTGTCTGAGCCTCAAGTTATGCAGCAGTCTCTTATGCTGTTTGAAGACTCTGCTGGCAGGGTTTCCCAAGGGAATTCACCTAGACCTTCCCCAGTGGTTGAAGACATAGAATGCACTGATGTACAACCACTGGTGTTTCCTGATGATGAGGACATGGGAATACCACCTCATCGCAGTCCGCACGTCTCTGATAATGACGAAACACAGGAGCCAACTGCTGCGTCTTTCTGCAGTGTGCAGACCGAACAGGAGGTCAGGGAGGAAGACTGTGTGAAAGACGATGCAGGGGATGATGAGGTCCTAGACCCCACATGGAATGAAGGTCATGCCACTGACTTTCATAGTTCAGAAGAAGAGGCAGTGGTGAGACCGAGCCAACAGCGTGGCAAAAGAGGGAGCAGGGGGCAAAAGCAGACCAGCCGCCGCCAAGAGAGTTCGCCTGCTACTGGCCACCGCCACCAGGGAATGAGCACCCCAAAGGCAGCTTCAAGGAGTTCCCTGGCATGGCACTTCTTTAAACAATGTGCTGACGACAAGACCCGAGTGGTTTGCACGCTGTGCCATCAGATCCCGAAGCGAGGCATTAACGTTCTGAACCGTAGCACAACCTGCATGACCAGGCATCTACATGCAAAGCATGAACTGCAGTGGAGGAAACACCTTAAAAACAATGAACTCACTCAGGCTCCCCCTGCTCCCTCTTCTGCTGCTGCCTCGGTCTGTTCCTCTGCCTCGGGAGGAACGTTGGCACCTGCCGCCCACCAAACAGAGGATGTGCCACCGACACGTGACCTGCGTCACCAAGCATCTCTACCATGTCACACGGCAGCATTCAGCTCTCCATCTCACAAACCTTGGAGAGAAAGCGTAAATTCCCACCTAGCCACCCTTGAGCCTTGGGACTGAATGCCAGCATTTCTAAACTACTGGCCTTTGAAATTCTGTCATTCAGGCTGGTGGACACACACAGCTTCAAAGAGCTGATGTCCATGGCTGTCCCACAGTATGTTGTTCCCAGCCGCCACTACTTCTCCAAGACAGCCGTGCCTTCCCTGCACAACCAAGTATCCGATAAAATCAAGTGTGCACTGCGCAACGCCATCTGTGGCAAGGTCCACCTAACCACAGATACGTGGACCAGTAAGCACGGCCAGGGACTCTATATCTCCCTAACTGCACACTGGGTAAATGTAGTGGCGGCTGGGCCCCAGGCAGAGAGTTCCTGGGCGCACGTCCTTCTGCCGCCAAGGAACGCAGGGCATCATTCTTTGCCTCCTGTAGCCTCCTCCTCCTACTCGGCTTCCTCCTCCTCTGCTTCCACCAGCTCATCCAGTCAGCCACACACCTTCACCACCAACTTCAGCACAGCCCGGGGTAAACGTCAGCAGGCCATTCTGAAACTCATATGTTTGGGGGACAGGCCCCACACACCGCAGGAGTTGTGGCGGGTATTGAACAACATACCGACGAGTGGTTTCTGCTGGTGGGCCTCAAGCCCGGCCTGGTGGTGTGCGATAATGGGCGAAATCTCTTCGCAGCTCTGGGACTAGCCGGTTTGACGCACATCCCTTGCCTGGCGCATGTGCTGAATTTGGTGGTGCAGAAGTTCATTCACAACTATCCCGACATGTCAGAGCTGCTGCAAAACGTGCGGGCCGTCTGTGCGCGCTTCCGGCATTCACATCCTGCCACTGCTCGCCTGTCTGCGCTACAGTGGAACTTTGGCCTTCCAGCTCACCGCCTCATATGCGACGTGCCCACCAGGTGGAACTCCACCTTGCACATGCTGGAGAGACTCTGCGAGCAGCAGCAGGCCATAGTGGAGTTTCAGCTGCAGCACGCACGCGTCAGTCGCACTGCGGAACAGCACCACTTCACCACCAATGATTGGGCCTCCATGCAAGACCTGTGTGCCCTGTTGCGCTGTTTAGAGTACTCCACCAACATGGCCAGTGGCGATGACACCGTTATCAGCGTTACAATACCACTTTTATGTCTCCTTGAGAAAATGCTTAGGGCTATGATGGAAGAGGAGGTGGCCCAGGAGGAGGAGGAGTAGGATGAGGGGTCATTTTTAGTACTTTCAGGCCAGTCTGTTAGAAGTGGCTCAGAGGGAGGTTTGTTGCAACAGCAGAGGCCAGGTACAAATGTGGCCAGCCAGGGCCCACTACCGGAGGACGAGGAGTAGGTGGAGGAGGATGAGGATGAAGCAGGTTCACAGCGAGGTTGCACCCGACACAGCTCAGGCCCATCACTGGTGCGTGGCTGGGGGGATACGGAGGATGATGACGATACACCTCCCACAGATGACAGCTTGTCCTTACCTCTGAGGAGCCTGGCACACATGAGCGACTACATGCTGTAGTGCCTGCGCAATGACAGCAGAGTTGCGCACATTTTAACGTGTGCGGACTACTGGGTTGCCACCCTGCTGGATCCCCGGTACAAAGACAATGTGCCCACCTTACTTCCTGCACTGGAGCGTGATAGGAAGATGCGCGAGTACAAGCACACGCTGGTAGACGCGCTCCTGAGAGCATTCCCAAATGTCACAGTGGAACAGGTGGAAGCCCAAGGTGAAGGCAGAGGAGGAGCAGGAGGTCGCCAACGCGGCTGTGTCACGGCCAGCTCCTCTGAGGGCAGGGTTAGCATGGTAGAAATGTGGAAAAGTTTTGTCTCCACGCCACAGCTGACTGCACCACCACCTGATACGGAACGTGTTAGCAGGAGGCAGCATTTCACTAACATGGTTGAACAGTACGTCTGCACACCCCTCCACGTACTGACTGATGGTTCGGCCCCATTCAACTTCTGGGTCTCCAAATTGTCCACGTGGCCAGAGTTAGCATTTTGTGCCTTAGAGGTGCTGGCCTGCCCGGCGGCCAGCGTTTTGTCTGAACGTGTATTCAGCACGGCAGGGAGCGTCATTACTGACAAACGCAGCCGCCTGTATACAGCCAACGTGGACAAGCTGACGTTCATAAAAATGAACCAGGCATGGATCCCACAGGACCTGTGCCTCCCCTTGTGCAGAAAAGACACTTATAACTGTCTCCCCCTCAACCATGTATTCTTGTACTCCGGGGCACTTCTTTATTGAATCCTCATTTTTTTAACTTTACCATGATCTTGCGGTGCAACCCAAAGTTGAATGAACCTCTCCTCTGTCTGGGTGCTGGGGCCGAAATAACTGAAAGTGGCCTTCTCCAGTGGTGGGTGATATGACCCATGATTCCTTGCTGTGGGACCTCTCTCCTCGGTCTGGGTGCTGGGCCGAAATAACTGAAAGTGGCCTTCTCCAGTGGTGGGTGATATGATGCCTTATTCCTTGTTGTGGGACCTCTCTCCTCTGTCTGGGTGCTGGGGCCAAAATAACTGAGAGTGGCCTTTTCTAGTGGTGGGTAAAATGACGCATGATTCCTTGCTGTGGGACCTCTCTCCTCTGTCTGGGTGCTGGGCCTAAATAACTTAAAAGTGGCCTTCTCCATTGGTGGGTGATATGATGCCTTATTCCTTGCTGTGGGACCTCTCTCCTCTGTCTGGGTGCTGGGGCCGAAATAACTGAAAGTGGCCTTCTCCAGTGGTGGGTGATATGACGCATGATTCCTTGCTGTGGGACCTCTCTCCTCTGTCTGGGTGCTGGGGCCGAAATAACTGAAAGTGGCCTTCTCTAGTGGTGGGTGATATGACGCATGATTCTTTGCTGTGGGACCTCTCTCCTCGGTCTGGGTGCCTGGCCTAAATAACTGAAAGTTACCTTCTCTAGTGGTGGGTGATATGACGCCTTATTCCTTGCTGTGGGACCTCTCTCCTCTGTCTGGGTGCTGGGCCGAAATAACTGAAAGTGGCCTTCTCCAGTGGTGGGTGATATGACGCATGATTCCTTGCTGTGGGACCTCTCTCCTCTGTCTGGGTGCTGGGCTGAAATAACTGAAAGTGGCCTTCTCCAGTGGTGGGTGATATGACGCATGATTCCTTGCTGTGGGACCTCTCTCCTCGGTCTGGGTGCTGGGCCGAAATAACTGAAAGTGGCCTTCTCCAGTGGTGGGTAATATGACGCATGATTCCTTGCTGTGGGACCTCTCTCCAATTGATATTGGTTAATTTTTATTTATTTTATTTTATTTTAATTCATTTCCCTATCCACATTTGTTTGCAGGGGATTTACCTACATTTAGCTGCCTTTTGCAGCCCTCTAGCCCTTTCCTGGACTATTTTACAGCCTTTTTAGTGCCTAAAAGTTCGGGTCCCCATTGACTTCAATGGGGTTCGGGTTCGGGATAAAGTTCGGGTCGAGTTCAGATCCCGAACCCGAACATTTTCGGGAAGTTGTTCGCTCATCTCTACCATTGAGCAATTAACTAGCAGAAGTTGAATAATTCACAGCTGTAGATCGATCAGTTCATTAGATGCTAATGCTGACTTTTCCCTGCCTAATCTCGCCCTCACAGAAGCTGCGTCCTCTCCCTACACTAATCAGAGCAGTGTGACGTGCGGCGCTACGTGACTCCAGCTTAAATAGAGGCTGGGTCACATGCTGCACTTGGCCAATCACAGCCATGCCATTAGTAGGCATGGCTGTGATGGGCTCTTAGGGCAAGAAGTAAAATGCTAGCTGATTGGCTGCTGTGCAGCCCTTCAGAAAGCGGGAAAAAATCGCCGAACAACGGACCCAAACCCGAACTTTTTTGAAAATGTTCGGGTCCGGGTCCGTGTCCCGAACACCCCAAAATTCGGTACGAACCCGAACTATGCTCGAACTGTTCGCTCAACACTACCAGGGAGTTATTCTGGACTACTGTGTGTGTTGTACAGCAGCAAGTTATTTTTATTTTATACCTATTAGTGACATATACTGGTCATCATCCGCAGACTGTGTCTTTAATAATCTGGGCCACATATAGTGTCCATAATCTGTGGTATTCTGTAACCAATACTGTAGAACATCTGCAAATAGTGTCTGTATTACAAATTCCAATAATCTGGGCCACATCTAGTGTCCATAATCTGTAGTGTTCTGTAACCAATACTGTAGAACATCTGCAAACAGTGTCTGTATTACAAATTCCAATAATCTTGGCCACATCTAGTGTCCATAATCTGTGGTGCTTTGTAACCAATACTGTACAACATCTGCAAACAGTGTCTGTATTACAAATTCTAATAATCTGGGCCTAATATAGTGTAGTATTTGTGGGTTTCTGTGACATATACTGTCCTGCATCCGAAAAGAGTGTCTGTAGCGCAAATTTAAATAATCTGGTCCTAATGTAGTGTCCATACTGCGTGTCTTTCTGTGACAAATTATGTACTACATCAGAAAACAGTATCTGTAGCGCAAATTTAAATATATACTGTATTTTATTTGTAGACGTGTATGCTAGTCTGTGACATTATCAGGGCTACATCTCCTGTGTAATGTGTGCGCATCCCAAATACCTTTTTTCATTTATTGGCGAATTCACTTATAAATCCTACACTATTGTACGTGTGACATTCTTTTAAGCATATATAAAACATTTAATATTAGGAAGGCGGCCAGTAAGAGCCATGGAAATGGCCGTGACGCTGATGGTGCATGCACAGGCCGTGGCACTGGGCGCAATGAAACTGAGTAAAAGAATGTAGCTGAGGGCCTCCAGATGCGCTAACCCTCAAAAGCATTATTTGGAAGGGCCTTCCGGTCAGCTGACCCTTTAAAACATAATTTGCGAGTGCCATCAGGTCAGCTGACCCGTAAAACATAATTTACGAGTGCGTTCAGGGCAGCTGACCCTCTACAACATCATTTGCGAGTTCCTTCAGGGCAGCGGACCCTGTAAAACATTATTTGTGAGGGTCTGCAGGTAAGCTGACCCTCTAAAACATTATATGTGAGGACCTGCAGGTTAGCTGGCCCTCTATAACATTATATGTGAGGGCCTGTAGGTCAGCTGACCCTCTAAAACATTCTATGAGAGGGCCTGCTGGTGAGCTGACCCTATAAAACATTCTATGAGAGGGCCTGCTGGTGAGCTGACCCTATAAAACATTATATGTGAGGGCCTGCAGATGAGCTGACCCTCTAAAATATTACGAGCGAGGGCAGCCTAATAAGCATGTTGATATGATGGAGGAGAAGTAGGGAAGTCAGAGGCAATCCAGGCCTTGTTAATTTTTTTAAGTGTCGATCTGTCAGCATTTTCAGTTGACAGACAGATACGCTTATCAGTTATTATGCCCCCAGCAACACTAATTACCCGCTGTGACAAAACGCTGGCGGCAGGGCAGGCCAGCACCTCTGAGGCGTAGAGTGGCAGTTTGTGCCACATGTCCAGCTTGGACACTCAATAGTTGTAAGGCACAGAGGGATCACTGAGGACGCTGACACGGTCGGCTATGTACTTCTTCACCATCCTCCTAAATTTTTCCCGCCTTGTGACACTACGCCGTGCATCAGGGTGAGGGTGCTGGTGGGGTGTCATGAAACTGTTCCAGGCCTTGGAGAGTGTTGTCCTGCCTCTGTTAGAACTGCTGTGTGTTCCCCTCATCTCCCCTCCTAGGTTGCACAAGGAACTACGTACTCTGCCGCCAACGCTGTCAGCTGTAAATTTATCCACAATTACATTTTGTTCTATTATTATTATAGTTTGTGGTTGTATTATTGTTGGTATTATTATTGTTATTATGGTTTATAGTTGTAAAATATGTTATTGTTATTTGGTTATTGATGAGTTAATTAACAGGCCATGCCATTGGTTTACCTGCACTCTCGTGTTATGTTTTTAGTTACATTAATGTATAAGTTTGGGATGTTTGTTGTGCATGGGACTTAAATGCTGTTTGACTGCCATGTGTGTGAGCTTGCCAAGCTCCAAAGCTGAGAACAAGTTACGGCCATTATCAGACATAACAACCAACCATGCCTGGATGTAGGTTGAGTAGCGAGAGCCACAGCTCAGTCTGGTCCCATATACCCTGGCACAGCTTTGCGGCGGTGGGCTGTTTGTCACCTAAGCAAATGAGTTTCAGCACGGCCTGTTGCTGCTTCCCCACTGCCATGTTACACTGCTTCCAGCTTATGACTGATGGTTGACTGGTGCTGCAAGATGAAAATTCAGAGGTGGAAGTGAAGTAGGAGTAGGAGAAGGGGGGTTGGATGCAACTAATGTAGGTGGTGGTAAAAATCCTGATGGAATGGGGGCCCGCAATCCTTGGTGTTGGTAGCACCTGTGCAATCCCATGGTATGACTAGCTACCGGCCTGCACAAGGATTACCCAGTGTGCCATCACGGAAATGTAGGGTCCCTGGCCAAAAGCACTTGTCCATGTGTCAGTTGTTAAGTGGACCTTCCCAATAACTGCGTTGGTCAGGGCACAGGTGATGTTACGGAACACAATTGCTGGGGCAATGCGGGGACGGTACACCGAGAAAAATAGTGGCAGCTGGGGACTGCGTAACGAGGGATGTCTGCCGTCATGAGGCTGAGGAAAGCCTTAGTGTCCATAGTCCTAAATGGCAACATTTCTAGGGCCAGCAATTTTTAAAGGTGTGCATTTAGTGCTATGTGGGTGGGTGGCTGGGTATTTGAGCTTATGTTCAACTGCCTGGGTTAACTACATCTGTACACGGGCCTATTTGGTGTGCCCCGCCTTCTCCCTTTTTCCATTCCACAGCCTCTTCCAGCCTGTTTGGGTGCTGTGGGTCCCTACCCCTCTGTACCGCTGTCCTCGCTTGGCTTGCCACCTTCCCAGGTTGGGTCAGTGATGTCATCATCCACCACCCCCTCTTCGGCTTCCTCACTTGAGTCATCTTCCTGACTTGTGTTTTTGAACTAACAAGATCCTCACTTATTGACAACTGTGTCTCATCCGCATCATCCTCCTCATGGAACACTAATAGCCATTCCCCAATATTTGAGAGGGTCGGCTCACCTGCAGGCCCTCACCTACAATATTTTAGAGGGCCAGCTCACCTGCAGGCCCTCACCTACAATATTTTAGAGGGTCAGCTCACCTGCAGGCCCTCACCTACAATATTTTAGAGGGTCAGCTCACCTGCAGGCCCTCAACTACAATATTTTACAGGGTCAGCTCATCAGCAGGCCCTTACATACAATATTTTACAGGGTCAGCTCAGAAGCAGGCACTCGCCCATCATTTTTTCAATGGTCAGGTAAGCACCAGCAGGCCCTTGCTCCAAATGTTTTTGAGGGTCACCAGCAGGTCACCAATCATAATTTTTCAAGGGCGTGTATGATGCCCTCCTTTATGTGTATTAAAGGGTGTTTTGGAGTGCCGCTTCCCTGTAATTTTTGGCAGCCCTTTCACTAAGTGCATAGGCTTTACGAGTGTAGGAGTTCCACTACCTGAACAATTGTACCACAATGTGAATAAGGGCCCTCCTTTATGTGATATACAAGCTGTTTCGGAGTGCCTCTTGCTTGTAATTTTTGGCAGCACTTGCACTTTATATACAATTGAATATACAGGAAAGAATGTTTCCTAACAATTTTTCCTGTGAAATTAAATTATTATTATTATTTTTTTTTTTTTGGGGGGGGGGTTGCGTATTTTTGTCAGGCTGTGGCGTACAACTCGGACAACATTGTTCCAAGCAGCGGACTGGGAGTCCAAGATGCATCCAGACATCATCCCCATGCTGTTCCTGATCCATTTTGGTGGTGTTTCTGTCACTTTCTGACCTTTTCCAATGGACCAGGCACCCTCCCCTCTTCAGAGCAGGGGGTGCCTGGTTGTCAACCATTGACTTCCCTTATATTCGGGTGCTCGGCCGAGCACATGAATATAGCAATGTGTTCGGGCCGAACACCCGAACACTTTGGTGCTCGATCATCACTATTCACTATTAGAGTTGAGCAAACACCTTGATGTTCGGGTTCGAGAAGTTCAGCTGAACTTCACCCCGAACCCCATTGAAGTCAATGGGGACCCAAACTTTTGGGCACTTAAATGGCTGTAAAATAGCCCTGGAAAGTGTTCAGCTATCAGCTGTCCATCTGCCAAACACTGGAGAGAAAAAGAAATAGAAAGAGGAAGTACCCCTCTACCCATGGCTCTGAATGCCTTATTTCAAACTTCCTGGTCCTTTGAAATGCTGTCATTCTGTCTGGTGGACAGTTTTAAAAACCTTATGGCGGTGGCTATCCCACAGTACATGTATCCCAGCCGCTGCTACTTTTACAGGCAAGCCATCCCTTCCCTACACAACCAAGTGGCGGACAAAATCAAGTGTGCACTGCGCAATGCTATCTGTGGCAACGTCCACATAACCAACAACACAGTGGGTAAATGTAGTGGCTGGCCCAAAGGCAGATAGCATTTTTGCGAATGTGCTTCTGCCCCAGAGGATTGCTGGCCATTTCTCTTTGTATCCTGTTATCTCCTCCTCCTACTCAGCTTCCACCTCCTCTACCTCATCCACTCAGCGTAATACCTTCACCACCCAAAGCAGCACAGCCAGGGGGAAACGACAGCAGGTTGTTTTAAAACTTGTGTGTTTGTGGGACAAACTCCACACCGCGCAGGAGCTGTGGACAGGCATGGAACAATAGACCGACCATTGGTTGGTGCCACTGAGCCCCCAGCTCGGCCTGGTGTTGTGCGCTAATGGGCAAAATATACTAACAGGTCTGGGCCTAGCCGGTTCGACACACATCCCCTGCCTGCTACATGTGCTGAATTTGGGGTACAGAAATTCCTAAACACCAGACAGTGAAAATCAATTCAGTTAATTGAACACACACAACACCCCCACCCCCCACCCCCTTTCACTCAAACCATTAACAAACTATTTAAAAATTTTCTTAAAAACATATTAAAATAACTATAATGCAGCTAAACTTACTATATAAACTTACTTATCCTTAACTTAAGGCCAATCAAATACAAGTGGCTCAGAGGGTGGGTATCTGCACCAACATAGGCCCTGGCCTGGAACACAATTGTCCAGCTAGGGCACAGTTCTGGAGGATGAGAAGGATGAGGAGGATAAGTAGGATGAGGAGGATGAGCAGGAACCGTGTTCTTAGCAGGGTGGCACCCAAGCCAGCTCATGGGCAGATGGGTTTGCCCAGGGGCTTAGCTACAGGGAAGCGTGGGAAGCACACTGTTTTGGGTCCCTGACCTAGTAGGGGCCCATCCAGGAGGAGGACTAAAAGACTTTGTCAGGGCCCCCTCAACAGTATTATACAATGAAATTAGATACAGTGGCAGTATAGACAGTGTAGAAAGCGGATGGAAAATAAATCCAAACAGCCTTACACCCTACACACTCAACACCCCCCCCCTTTCACTCAAACCATTAACAAACTATTTACAAATTTACTTAAAAACATATTAAAATAACTAGCCATACTAAAGAAACAAAACTATATACACGCCTTATACTTAAAGGATAACTGTCACATTTAGACCCTAATTTCAGTTTTCATATATGTAGTTACCAATATGATAATATTCCTGAATCAATAACTATTAGACTTACTTACCCCTTATTTAATAAGATTTTGCCCTTAGCAACCAGTCTGCATAAAACTGCAATTTCACTATTCTGTTAAGATGGCCGCCCTCAGCCCTGAGGCTAATCCATAGGACACCTGCAGTGAAGTTAGTGAAGACCAGCTCTGTATAGGGGGGTCTTGCAGTGAAGTTCCCAGGTCTGGCTGAAGCCTGAAGTCCTTCTACAATCTCTCCTCTTATCAGATAAGGCTTTCATTTATACACTGAGCAGCCACATTGTCCTGCACTGCTAAGGGAGTGTCTGCCAAGCACAGGCATGTGGAGAAGTTCACACACACAGCCCAGCACTGTTATCTCCTGTCAGGAAGAACCTGGCTTTTTATACATTCCCTTACAATGTTGACTCACTATCAGTTCCCAGTGCATGCAGCGTGCTCCGTCCTCATCTGGTAGACGGAAGGAGCATAGCAACCTGATTTTATCTCAGGTAAAAATAGCCAATACTGGGGACTTTTAGGTGGCTTTTAGGGGTTATTTATTAAATAATCAGAAATTAAAACAGGACCAACAAGGTGATATTAATCACCAAAATCCAATAGTAAAAAAAAAAAAAAATTGACAGTTATACTTTAACTTAAGGCCAACCAAATACAAGTGGCTCGGAGGGTGGATATCTGCACCAACATAGGCCCTGGCCTGGAACACAATTGTCCAGCTAGGGCACAGTTCTGGATGAGGAAGAGGAGTAGGAGGAACACTGGGGGATACAGAGGACACACACGATATACCTCCCTCAAAGAGGGTAGCTTGTCCTTGCCTCTGGACAGCCTGGCAGACATGAGCGACTACATGCTGCAGTGCCAGCGCAACGACCGCCCAGTTAGTGCCACATTCTAACTTTTGCTGATTACTGGGTGGCCACCCTGCTGCATCCCCGTTACAAGGACAACGTGCCGTCCTTAATTCGCTCACTGGAGTGTAATAGGAAGATGAGCCCGCTAGTATACACGCTGCTGATGGCATTCACACCTGACACCGGGGACTCAGTGGAAGCACAAGGTGAAGGCAGAGGAGGAGGAGGAAGAATTTGCCAATGCAGCTGAGTCACCAGCAACACCTCTTAAAGGAAGGGTTAGCATGGGCAAAATGTGGAAAAGCTTTGTCATCATGCCACAACAACCTGCACCACCAGCAGATCTGGAACCTCTTAGCAGGAGGCAGCATTTCAGCAACATGGTGGAACCGTAGACATACTGACTGATTGGTCTGCCTAGGGGAATAACTACAGGAGAAGCAGGGGAAGCAACTGCTTTGGGGCCATGACCTAGAAAGGGCCCATCCAGGAGGAGGACTAACAGTATTATACAATGAAATTATATACAGTGGCAGTATAGACAGTGTAGAAAGAGAATGGAACAGCTGCTGGGCCTGGTCTGAGAGAGTGATCTTTAGTAGCCACAGGCATGGCAGCATGAAAGGAAGGGGTTTGCACAAAAATTACTGGGGGAGGGGGGCCCAATTCAAAAATTTGCTGTGGTGCCCAATCATTTCTACCTATGCCACTGGGTCTGCCCCATTCAATTTCTGGGTCATCAAATTGGGCATATGTCCTGAGGTTGCCCTTTACGCTTTGGAGGTGCTGCCTACCCTGCAGCCACTGTATTGTCTGAACGTGTGTTTAGCATGGCTGGTGACATTATCACAGAAAAGCCCAGCCACCTGTCCGCAGACAATGTGGGCAAGCTTTCGTTTATTAAAAAGAACCAGGCATGGATCCCACAGGACTTGTTTGTAGCTTATGCAGAATAGACATGTATACCGGCCTCACCCAACCACTGTTATACTACCGTGCACTTACACTTTGTTTTATTTTTTATATTTTCCCAATGTTTTGGGGTCTACACTTATTTATAAAAAAAAATTAAAAATAAAAAAACAGTTATTGGCGACTACCTTTGGCTTCACAGCCCAAAAAGGCTTTATTTCATGCAAGAATGTAACCGCCAATTGTAAGTTCCCTGTCAGTTATGCAGTGTAGGGGTTTGTACCTGGCAAAAATGGTAATATTTCACCCAACAATTTAAAATCTATCCTTTGCCGGACAGTATTAAACTTGGCCAGCCACAGCTGGAACCACTGGTTAACTGTATTGCTATTTTGGCAATTGAATTTAACGCCAGAACAAAATCTATCCTTTGCCGGACACTATTAAACTTGGCCAGCCACTGCTGGGACACCAGATTTAGGGGATTGCTATTTTGGCAATATGATTTAACCCCAGAACAAAATCTACCCTTTGCCGGACACTATTAAACTTGGCCAGCCACAGCTGAAACCACTGATTTACGGTATTTCTATTTTTGCAACTGAATTTCACCCCAGAAAATAATATATCCTTTGACAGACAGCAGACAGTATTACACTTGGCTAGCCACAGCTGGAACACCAGATTTAGGGGATTGCTATTTTGGCAATTGAATTTCTGTCCTGAGTTTCTAGGGGTGACAAATGTAGGATATAGCGAAAAAAAAACTAGTATTGATGGATTGAGGGACTTGGTGGCAGCTTATGCTGGTGCACCACTAGACACAAAATGGCCACCGATCACCCCAGAAGAAAGTGACAGAAAAACTCTCTGTGCAGCCTAAAAACCAGTGAGCAATTAACTAACAGAAGTTGAATGATTCACAGCTGTAGATCTATCACTTCATTAGGTGTTTTTGCTGAGTTTTCCCTGCCTAATCTGGCCCTCACAGCAGCTGCATCCTATCCCTACACTAAACAGAGCAATAACGTGCAGCGCTACTTGACTCCAGCCTAAATAGAGGCTGGGTCACATGCTGCACTTGGCCAATCACAGCCATGCCATTAGTAGGCATGGCTGTGATGGCTTCTTAGGGCAAGAAGTAAAACGGCAGCTGATTGGCTGCTGTGCAGCCCTTCAGAAAGCGGGAAGAAATCGCCGAACAACGTACCCAAACTTTTTTTTAAATGTTCGGGTCCGGGTCCCGAACACCCCAAAATTCGGTACGAACCCGAACTATACAGTTCGGGTTCACTCAACTCTACTCACTATTTCTACAAATTCAGGAAAGTGAGAGGGATAAAAGGAAAGAACCAAGAGTGTCTAGAATCTGCATGTTCGAGCATTTGAGTCAGTCAGTAAGGTATTTACTGATCAAATCTACAGAATAAAGTAACTGCTGTGCAAAGGACATTGTTGACACACCTATCACAATGAGAGATGACCTGGCCAGTCATGTTTTAAACCTTGTATCTCTCAGTTGGAAATTACAGATAGCATTGCAAGAGTAATATTGCCAGCCATAAATTCTGTAGAAAGAGAGTTTGTGAAGATAGAGAGAAAAGAGTACTATAAATCCCATCCTGGCTAAAAACCATACATTGCTATGTGGTGAAATTCGCACATTTATGAATTGTTAGATCTGTGGTTTCATACAGTTGGATGTATTACAACTCCCAGTCTGCCCTTTAGTAAAGAGAGACATTTGTTTTCTACATTTGGCCTGGTTACTGACTCCTGCACCATACGCTGACCATTGCATTCTACACATGCTGCTCTGCACCTGCACCAAACCTGTCACATCAATGGCATCTCAACCACCATCATGCAGAAACCCCAACATCGGGCGTGTCCTGAGGGAAGAAAGGTTGCACACTCTGATCACTGCCCTAGGAAGCATCGGTGCAAGCACTGCCACTGTGATTGTTACAGTCAGAGCCCCTGCCACTCCCACCCTCAACTCCACTCCTCCTAGACTGGTTGCAGCAATATCATAATTGTCAAACAGAGTGAAACGATAAACTGATAATCGTTCTATCATGGTTAGTGCATCTACTTGTACCATAAGCTTTTATTACTTTTTGTTGGGAAAATCTAGAACCTATGTTTCCTACCGTTTGTGTTTCTTGATTATCAATTTGTCTTTCTCACAAGATACATTTTACCCATATTCTAAATTAAACAACTATTTCTTAACTCCCTCATGTTTACTTTCGGGCTGTCAAGTTGCAGGGGACAGTAATTTAAAGAGGACCTGTCACCAGGAAATATATTCCTGAGCTGCCGCCATCAGCAGAGAGTGTCAGCTGAAAGCCCTTAGATGCTGTGGCCAGCAGCTCCCTCTCTCCCCATCGGGCCACTGAGCTACAATAGCAGCGGCTCAATGGTTACCATGGCAACTGGATTCCATTATAAGTCATCTGGTTGCCAAGGTAACCATTGGGCCGCTGCCATGACAGCTTGTCCCAATGGTTACCATGTCAACTGGACAGCTCATTTTTCCTTCCTTCTGACAGATTAGAATGGTCAAATAAATGATGATGTCAGCCAGCAAAATAGTGGCCCAGTCATGAAGTGAGGAGGGTGGGAACAGCATGAAGTCCACAGCGTGGCCCAATGACAGAGTCTGCAGGTGGCAGTAGCATCAGGAGGAGGCCACTGATTAGCACAATGACAGATCATGGAGGAGGCGGCAGCAGCAGCATCAGGAGGAGGACACAGGGTGGCAAAATGACAGTGGGGAGGTGGCAGCAGCAGAAACACGAGGAGAACACAGAGTGGCACAATGACAGTGTGGATGTGGCAGCAGCATCAGGAGGCCACAGAGTAGCACAATGGCAGAACATGGAGGTGGCAGCAGCAGCATCAGGAGGAGGCCACAGGGTGGCACAATGACAGTGTGGAGGTGGCAGCAGCAGCATGAGGAGACCACAGAGTAGCATATTGACAGAGTGTGGAACTGGCAGCAGCATCAGTAGGAGGCCACAGGGTGGCACAATGACAGTGTGGAGGTAGCAGCAGCATTAAGAGGCCACAGAGTGGCAAGGTGACATAGTGTTGAGGTAGTAGCAGCATCAGGAGACCACAGAGTGGCAAGGTGACATAGTGTGGAGGTGGCATCAGCAGCATCATTAGACCACAGAGTGGCAAGGTGACAGAGTGGGGAGGTGGGTGGCATTACCAGTACCAGCTGAAGATGGTGGGTGAAAGAAGGAGCAATTGGCATCATATGTGTGGCATCAGGCGGGTGGCAGCATCAGAATAGTAGCTGAGGCAGGTAGTCAGAAGAAACCAGTCTCTTTTTTCAAAGTGTTGTTGTGGCACCATGGATGATCTAGGCTGATGAATCAGGCATTGGTGTGTGGAAATCCTGGCTGATCCATGCCTGATTCATCTTGACTAAAGGTCAGTCTCTCCACATTTTGGGTGGATAGGCGAGTTCTTCTTGAGGTAACTATGGCCCCTGCCGCACTAAACACCTGCTCTGATGCTACACTACTGTCCAAGCAGGACAGCTTTTCCAGGGCAAACTCTGCCAGTTGCGGCCAAAAATCCAGTTTGGTTGCCCAGTAGTCCAGCGGATCTTTAATGTGGGGTGGCAGGGAGCTGTCCACCTGCTGGTTCAGGTCCTACTCCAGTACTAGCTGCTGCTGCTGCTGCTGTTTCTTCACTAGGCGGGTGAAGAAAGCTGATCATCAGCGACTTTAGACTTAAGTTGCTGCAGATGGAGCTGGAACAGCTCCTACCCCCCTACCCTGTTACATCAGCCATGGCCGAGGGACGTGAGCGCAGAGGGCCCCCCGGTAAGACCTGTGAGAGGATGAACGATGGCGCAGATAGGTAGCGGCCAACTGACTACATAGGATGTCTCTGTACTAGTTCAGTTTGTCCTCCCTCTCAGCGGGTGTAAAAAAAGGCCCCCATTTTGGACCAGTAGCAAGGGTCCAACAAGGTGGAGAGCCAGAAGTCATCCCTCTGCAGAATGGTGACAATTCGGCTGTCACTACGCAAGCAAGTGAGCATGCATCAGGCCATTTGTGCAAGTGATTCGGAGGGACTCCCTGCCTCCATCTCCACTGCATACTGCCATGACGTATCTGGGTCCTCTGCCTTGTCTTCCTCATCGCCCTGTAACTCCTCTGGCTGCCCAAGCTCCTCCTCTGCTGTCAAATGTGTAGAAAAACCACCCATTTCACAACACACTGCTTGTGCTCCAATGTCCTCTTCCTCCAGTTCAGCCCCCATAGGGCTCATGTGGCCGTGAGATCTAGGCGCCACGTCTCCAGTCACTGGACCAACCAGATTTACCAGCATCTGTTCCAGGACATGAAGCAGTGGAATGACGTTGTTTATCCGGTAGTCCTGGCGACTGACAAATAACGTGGCCTCCTCAAAGGCTCTGAGCAAACGGCAGGTGTCACACGAGCTGCCACTGGCCGACATCGAAGTTACACAGGAGAGTACTCCTGTCTGCTTGGATCAATAAATCGTTTATGGCCTTTTTCAGTTCGTATAGTCGGTCCAACATATGGAGGGTGGAATTCCAATGGGTGGAAACGTTGCATATGAGCCTATGTTGGGGGATGCCGTTCTGCTGCTGCAGCTCAAGTAGGGTGTGCTTTGCAGTGCACGAGTGGATGAAGTGCATGCAAAGTTTCCTGGCATTTTCAGGATGTCTTGCAAATTGGTAGAAGACTTCAGAAACCTTTTGACAACCAGACTGAACACGTGTGCCATGCAGGGCACATGGCTCAACCCTCCTTGGCGCAGCGCCGACACCATGCTCTTCCCATTGTCGGTCACCATGGCTCCAATTTTGAGTTGTCGCGGAGAAAGCCAGGACTTGATTTCTTGATGAAGGACAAGGAGCAGTTCCTCTTCTATGTGACGCCTTATGCCTAGGCAAACGAGGTGCAGAACAGTGTGACACTGTCGTGCCCTGCACATGTGCTATGCTGGAGGGGCACTGTGAATTGTCCCTGCAGTGGAAGCTGAGGACACAGTGCAGGATGAGGAGGCAGAGGCAGAAATTTCGCAGGACCAATGGCGTGAGAACGTGGAGGCGGAAGCAGCGTCACCTGGCCAAGTTGCTGATGTGGATGTGCAGGAACCACGTTCACCCAGTGGACCGCAAAGGACATGTATTGTCCCTGACCGTAGTTACAGCTCCATACATCAGCACTGCCATGCACTTTGGCAGACACCGACCGGCTCAAGGAGTGGCCCACCTTCTGCTCTACATACGTGTGCAGGGCTGGTACTGCCTTTTTGTCAAAGAAATAACGGCTTGGGACTCTCCACCTCAGCACAAGATATCAGTTCTCTGAAAGGTGCAGAGTCTACCACTTGGAAAGGGAGGGACTACAGCACTAGCAACTTGGCCAGGAGCACATTCAGCTTTTGCGCCATTGGATTCGTGCACGCATACTGTTATCTCTTGGCAATCGCTTTGGTAATTGATTGATGATGGAATGACTGACGAGGAGTAGTAGGAGGAGCATAAGCATCAGGACCAGCAGATGATGGGAAGGAAAGACAGCTCCCTTCGGCTGAGGTGGTGGAGACTTCATGGCCTGAAATCTGGTGCGTGCCATCGGGTTCAACAGCTGTTGCTGCGGCAGGCTGGACCACCAGATCAGAGCCACGGTTCTCCCAGGACACTTTATGGTGACACTGCACATGTTGACGCAGGGCCGTGGTGCTAACATTAGTACCCTGGCTCGCTTCACCTTCTGCTCACAGATTCTACAAATGGCCATGTTCATCTTCTCCAGCGGCTTAACAAAAAACTACCACACCACTGAATAGGTGATTTTACCCCCAACACTCAGCACTGACTGACTACTACCACTGCTGCTTCCATGAACCCTTGCACTACTACTTTCCGGGAGGTAGGCTCCCACTGCTGCCACCCTGCTGACTCCCGGCCACGCTAGCGACTTGCTGGCTCTGACGCTGCCTCATGGGCAAGCTGCCATCATCTTCTTCCGATGATGATGAAGCCCCTAATTCACCCAGCTTTCAAGTGCAATCAGCTACATTTACATCATCGAGTACTGTGTGAACGTCACTGATGTCCTCCTCAACAGTCTCTGAGTCAGGAGCCTGACTGCTCGTAACACCAGCTCCCACGCCACTCTCCTCGTCATCACTACTTGCCCGCCTACCGGAGGAAGCGGAAGATGTCTCCTCCACATCTTGGCTGGCCAGTAGCTGCTTACTATCCTCGCTGTATAATGGAGCTGAGCCCACAGCATCTAATACTTCTGTGGCTGAGGGAACAGAAAATGACAGAGGCAGGATGAGGATAGGTGAGGGCACAGGGCCTGCTCCCGGGCCTTGCCAACTAAGAGTTGTGTCTGACGAACCCACCGACTTTTGGCTGGGGGTGTCTGATGTCACTTGGGATGAAGTGGATGACCAAGTTAACCATTCAAGAACCACTGGGTTGCTGGTCAAGACACAACTGCTAGATGACACCAGGAGCTCAGGCCTCTTGCTGCAACTACTGCTGCCACGCCCCCTTACTCTTCCGCAACCGGTGCCTGCGCCAGAAACATTTAGGCCTCTGCCACTCTCCTGTGAAGTGCCTGGCACTTCTCTGTCTGAAATACTGTTAGATCAAATAAATAAATAAAAAGGAAATTAAAAGACCCCCAAAAAGTCTGTAATTTTCTCACTTCCCCACACAACGGCTAATAAGCCCTTTTTTTCCCCACTAATACACTCCAAAAAGGGCTTTAGAACATATAATTGCACCGCTGAACGACAAATAGGCCCTTATTTTTTCCACTTATACACCCCACAAAAAGCTTTAGAACATATAACTGCGCTGCTGAACGGCAAATATTTTATTTTTTGGCCTCTAATACATGCCAAAAAGGTCTTTAGAAAATATAACTGCACCGCTGCAAGGCAAATAATATATATTTTTGTTGTCACTATTACACGCCAAAAAGGGCTTTAGAATATATAACTGCACCGCTGAATGGCAAATATATATTTTTTGTGCCACTAATACACACAAAAAAGTGCTTTAGAACATATAACTGCACCGCTGAATGACATATATATATATATATATATATATATATATATATTTTGCCACTAATAAATGCTAAAAAGGTCTGTAATTTTCTCACTACACCACATGACGGCAAATACTTTTTTTTTGTGCCGCTAATACACGCCAAAAAGGGCTTTAGAGCATATAACAGCACTGCTGAACGGGAAATAATATAGACTTTTTTGCCACTAATACACGCCAAAAAGGGCTTTAGAACATATAACTGCACTGCTGAACGGCAAATAGGCCATTATTTTTTTTCCACTTATACACGCCACAAAAGGCTTTAGAACATATAACTACACCGCTGAACGGCAAATATTATATATTTTTTTGCCACTAATACATGTCAAAAAGGGCTTTAGAACATATAACTGCACCACTGAACAGCAAATATATTTTACTTTTAACACTAATACACGCCACAAAAGGCTTTATAACATATAACTGCATAGCTGAATGGAAAATATAGTTTTCTTTTTCCACTAATAAACGCCAAAAAGGGCTTTAGAACATGTAACTGCACAACTGAATGGCAAATTATATATATTTTTTGCCACTAATACATGCCAAAAAGGGCTGTAGTTTTCTCACTTCACCACACAACGGCAAATACTTTTTTTGTGCCACTAATACACGCCAAAAAGGGATTTAGAACATATAACTGCACAGCTGAACGGCAAATAGGCCCTTATTTTTTTCCACTTATACACATCAAAAAAGGCTTTAGAACATATAACTGCACCGCTGAACGGAAAATAATAATATATTTTTTGCCACTAATACATATTTATATATATTTTTGTTCCACTAATACACGCAAAAAAGGGCTTGAGAATATATAACTGTACAGCTGAACGGCAAACATATTTTTTTTGCCAATAGTACCTGCCAAAAAGGGCTGTAATTTTCTCGCTTCATCACAAAACAGCAAAGACTTTTTTGTGCCACTAATACACACCAAAAAAAGGCTTTGGAACATATAACTGCACCGCTGAACGACTAATAATATATATTTTTTGCTACTGAAACACGCCAAAAAGGGCTTTTTCTGTCAATTGGTTTCCGGAAGAGATCAGAACGTAATAATCCCGTGGTGTCATCTCTACTAATGCTGGTGTCCAAGAAGTCAATAGACGTCTTATTGTAATTTATGGTGAATTGGAGTTCTGGCCAGATTGAATTAATGTATTGATGGAAGGAAAGCAGGGTCTCTCCAGTACCTAGCCAGATGCAAAAAATGTCATCCATGTATCTTCTCCATGTAGCTGTATGTTGAATGTACAGTTCATTAGTATATATAAATTCCTCTTCAAAGTAGGCCATAAAACTATTCGCATAGGGCGGGGCTACGTTGGACCCCATTGCCGTACCCTGTTTTTGTAGATAGCATGTGTCTTGAAATATGAATCCTTTATTGTAAAGGACAAGTTTGAGGAGATCAATGCAAAGAGAAATGACATCAGTGTGTAGGTCAGAGGAGGATAGAAGATTTTCAGTTGCTATGATCTCTCCAACTGATAGTGAAGTAACTAACTACCACGGTATATATGGTTTGAGCAACCTACTCATACTAAAAAAGTCCTGATGATAAGTTTTGATTATACTATAGCCTATACTACTATAAGTATATTCCATACAATTGCCTTTAGCTCCTTGACATTATTTCCTTACATGTCCGTTTTTGCCCGATATGTTTGCTCAGGATACTCCTTAAGTTAATTGTAAGTTCTAGTCTAAGATGTGTTCTTTTCTAATACATATTGATTGTGACTTGAACAACAGAAAATATGTTTTTGAAATGTATCTCCTAAAAAATGCAAATGGATGTGAAGTCGACCTCTGATTATTTTACATTGAACATGTATATTGTATTGATGAATGGTTATATTTGTAAATTTTCCAGTGTCTGAAGAGGCTTTGTATAGCCGAAAACTTTTACACACGCACTGCCGCATATGACCATATTGCTACTTGAAATAAAAGAGCTAACGTATAAAAACGAACATCTGCTGTATCTTTATGCTGTATCATCTGCTGTATCATCTGCTGTATTTGTTATTATGTTATGTTTAACCTGGGGTGGGAACCCTATATACAGCAGTATCCAAAGCTAAGTGCGAGCAAATCTTTATTGTGAAGCCCTTTTTCTCCCCACTAATACAAGCCAAAAATTCTTTAGAACATATAACTGCACTGCACAAGGGCAGATAAGACATATAAATATTTCCTTGTAATGAACCCTGTTAATGGCTGTATCAAACAGCACTTGCACCCCCAATAACACCCCAATAACGGTTTGCTGGAATTACAGAGCTGTATAATGGCAATTTGGATCCACAGTCAGTGCAGCAAGGTGTAATAGGATTGTTCCTATTACCCAGGCTGTAAACTCCCCTACTGAACCCGGTTCTGCTTCAATACTGTGGAATGATTCCTCCCTATGCTTTCCCTGAATCTCTAGACAGCAAAATAAAAGTTTTAAAGTCAATTTTCTACCACTGTCCCTAGCGCCTGCTGACGTCTCTCCCTGCACTAAGTACACTGGAAAATGGCTTAATCCAAGATAGCTGAGGCTAGTTATAGGGCTGTGACATCACAGCGCTGGCTACTGATTGGCTGCATGCATGGCATTGTGGGTGATTCCTCGTTCCGAGAGTTCCTTGCTCCATGTCCGCACATGTGCAGCAGCCATTTTAGGAAAAAATGCGATTCATTACCACGAAGCGTGAGGAAATTCAGATTCAGTGCAAATTGAATTTTTCCTGAAATTCGGATTGAATTCAACCCTGTCAACTTCGATTCGCTTATCTCTAATAATATGTATTGCCGCATCCGTAACGACCTGATCTATAAAGTATAATGTTACTAATACTGCGCTATGAACGCCAGGAAAAAATAATGTTAAAAATAATGACAAAATTGCTGTTTTTGTCACCTCACCTCAATAAACAAATAAATAACATGTGATCAAAGTCATATGTACCTCAAAATATGCCAATAAAAACAACCGCCGTCGCACAAAAAACAAGCCATCAAGAAGCTATATTGGTGAAAAAATATAAATGTTATAGATGTTAGTATAAGGTGATTCAAAATATTTATTTTAAACACAAAAGATCTTTTATGCTGAAAAAGTAGTAAAACATAAAAAACTTAATAAATTTGGTATCGCCATAACCGTATCAACACAAAGAATAAAATCATCATATCATATTTACCTCAAGAGGAACCACATAAAAAAAATTAAAATTAAAAACACAGAATTACCATTTACCCACTTCAACTCCACAACAAATGGAATAAAAAGTGATAAAAAAGACATGTGTATCCCAAAATGATACCAATAAAAACGACAGCCTGCCATGCAAAAAACAAGCCCTTACACAGCTACATTGTTGAAAAAAATAAAAATGTTATGGCCCCTAAAAACAATTTCAGCAAATTGTAAGTTAGAAAATCCCAATGCCGCTCCTTCCCTTCTGAATGCGGCTGTGCCCCCAATTAGCAGTTAATGACCACATGCAGTATATAGTGTTGCTGTATTCGGAAAAAATGCATAACAAATTGTGGGGTGCATTTTCTCATGTTACCCCTTGTGAAAATGAAAAAATTGGGGCTAAAGCAACATTATATTGTAAATAAAAGTTTATTTTTCATTTTCACAGCCATGTGTTTCTAAATTCTATGAAGCGCTTGTTGGGTCAAAGCATTCACTTCACGTTTAGATTTATTCTTTTAGGGGTGTAGTTTCCAAAATGGGGTCACTTTTTGGGGTTTTCTTTCTAAGGGTACCTCAGGGTCTTTTCAAATGTGACATGGCACCTAAAAAACAATCCAGTAAAACTGCCCTAAGTTAAGAATATGGTGCTTCTTTCCTTCTGTGCCCTGCTGTGCGCCCATACAGCAGATGACTACCACATATGGGGTGTTTCTGTAAACTGCAGAATCAGGGTCATAAATATTGAGGTTTGCTTGGCTGTCAAGCCTTGCTGTGTTACAGTAAAAATTAATTAAAATGGAAAATTGATACAAAAAATGACGTTTTAAAATTTTCCCTCCAATTTGCTTTAATTCTTGTGTCAAACACAGTTTGTAAAATCAGCTTTTAATAATTTAAGAGGTGTAATTTCTATAAGGGGGTCATTTATGGGTGGTTTTTTCTACTATGTAAGCCTCACAAAGTGAGTCTAGAACTGAACTGGTCCTTAAAAAGTGGGTTTTAGACATTTTCTTAAGAATTTTAAAATTTGATTCTAAACCTCTAAGCCTTCTAACTTCCTAAAAATAAAATGACATTTACAAAATGATGCAAACATAAAGTAGACAATTTGGGGTATTTTATGAAGTCTCACTATCCATCTTAAAGGGGTTGGCCACCATAAGTATAAAAACAATAAAGTGCCCCAGACAATAACAAAAGACAAGAGTAGAGATGAGTAGAGATGAGTCCTCCACTGCATAACGGAAATAGGACGGATCTGTTGTGCAGCCTATAGACTTCTATTATGACGGAATAAATAACGGAAAGCCTCTAAAGGAATTCTGTCATAGAATTGCGTTATGGATTCCGTTATTCCGGGATTCACCTTTTAGCACCAAACGAAGTGTGAATGAATTTCATAAGCGGGAATTTGCTCATCTCTGGCCAAGAGGTATTTGTATCATGACAAATATACTGTGTATATATAATTTTTCTACTGCTTTAAACATAGCATGCTCACATTGATGAGACGCTGTGTGGGCGGAGCAGCTGCAAAGTGAAAGTAAAAATCCCAGTATGCATCCCAGCAAGCATCTTCAGAGTAGCAGACGCATTGCATTTCTGCCTACTTGTGATGCCATATTGACAACAGCACCTCAGGTGTCATCTCATCAGTCCTCCAGTCAAATAACTACACAGAGAAATCAACATAATGATAGCAATCCTACTCCCAACATTGAATAAAAGGTTACTGCTTTTCCCACAATGTCATATCTACAGTACATACATGTGTGTGGATATGTATATATGTGTACAGTGTGTGTGTGTGTGTGTCTGTGTAGATATATATATATATATATATATATATATATATATATAATATGTGTGTGTGAAGATGGAGAGATATCTATCATCAATTACTGTATCTATTTATATCTCAATATCTATCTATATCTACTGTGGTAATGTGCACTGTAAAGTGGTGGAAGGTGTGTATATCTCATCCAGATACCTCTGCTGGGTGAGATAACTGAAATCAGGAAAGCTGCAGTGGTTTCAGCAAAGTGTAGTTTGTTGAGACAGGTTGTGTTTAGATTCTGTTCTGGGTTTTTGCTGTCTTAACCAGTTCACTACCAGCGCTGTACATGTACGACGCTGGAGCGATAGGCAAACAGCAGAGATCTGCCACTAACTACCGTGACCGGGAATAATGCTGATTGCGGTCATTAATGGCTTGAGATGCCGTGATCAAGTAAGATTACAGCATCTAAATGGTCTAAAAACCAGGAAACTCGCGCTTCCAGGCTTCCTACCGACACCCTCTGCGGCCAATGGGGCTGTCGGTAGTTGCTTTTAATACTGTGAGTCTCGCTGACGAGGCTCACAGCATTCATGCTGCAATTCTTATTTTGGCCACCAGATGGCAGGCCAAGATAAAAAATGAGCAATTCACAGTAATGAGGTTATTTTAAAAATACATGATGGTTCAAAATGAAAAATTAGATTTATAGGCTCATATATGAGTTTCAAAATCATTACAAAAATTTTTTAAAAGTTAAAACATATATAAAAAATTTCAAAAATATAAAAGTTTAAATCACCACCTTTCCGTGTAATAAAAAAATAAATACCTAAATAACAAAAAATATAAACGTGACCGAAAACACCCGTACTATTCAAATATAAAAATATTTTTCCAATATGGTGAATGGCTTAACAGAAAAAAGGGCCAAAATGGCCAATTTTTTCATTGCTTCTCTTAACAAAAACATGTAATAAAGTGTGATTAAAAAGTCACACACACCCAAAAATGGTATCAATAAAAAGTACAGATTGTCTTCCAAACAATGAGCCCCTATCCAGCTCAGTAGACATAACTATAAAAAAGTTATCGGAGTCAGAATATAGTAATGGAAAAAGAAATTCTCTTTTCAAAGTTTACATTTATTTTTACACTATTTAGACATAAAAAACCTATATATATGGGGTATCATTGTAATCGTACTGACCCAAAGAATGAAGGACATGGGTCAGTTTTGCCACAAATGAAACGCCGTGGGAACAAAACATGTACAACAGTGGAGGAATTGCGTTTTTTTTTCAAATTCCACCAGATTTGGAAATTTTTTACAGCTTCCTACTACATTTTATGCCATATTTAATGGTGAAATTTGAAAGTAGAACTTGTCCCGCAAAAAATAAGCCCTCAAACAGCTATGTGAACTGAAATATAAAAAAGTTATGGCTAAGGGAAGATAGGGAAGAAAAAGGAAAACGCAAAAATAAAAAATCCTCCGGTAGTGAAAAGGTTAAAGAGCAGAGACCCAGGGCTAATGTCTGTGATTGACCATAATACAAATCGCAGATATTAGCGGGGTTCTCTGGGAATGAAGAAAATGAAAATAGCTAAATATTACTTAATTATAAATATATTCCCAAATACCATTAGTTATAATGGCTCATTTTGTTTGGGGAGCAATCATTAGGAGAAATAAAATGTCTGCCGTCCTATTAGTACACACAAAATCTGTCCTAATCACACAGGAGGACAAGTTACTTCACAATAATTTAATAAAGAGCTGCAACAGCCTCCGCTCTGCTCTGCTTGTCAGGGACTATGATCCTAAATACAGATGATATGATCTTCAGCTGAATCTCTATAGGAATGGATTTCATGAGGAGACATGAAGTACAGAGATGACGGAGAGGACAGGCTGTGGTAATGGAGACTGCATACAAGTGCTGCTGCTCATTATCCACATCCCCACCCTTGTCTCTGTACTTCATGTCTCCTCATAAACGCCATTCCTACAGAAATTTGGCTGAAGATCTTTTCATCTGTATTCAGGATCATAATTCCTGACAAGCAGAGCAGATAAGAGAATGAGGCAGCTCTTTAGCTCTGAAGTAACTTGTCCTGCTGTGTGATTAGAACCGGCTTTGTGTGTATTAATAGGACGGCGGCCATTTTATTTCCCCTAATGATTGCTCAAGAGACTAAACAAGCTATTATAACTACTCAAAGGTATTTGGGAATATATTTATATTAAAGTAATATATAACTATTTTATTTTTCCAAATTCCGGGAGAACCCCTTTAATCCTCAGATACCAATGGTCTTTTGTAACCATGGCATCTGAGGTGGCTTTCCCCAAGAGTGCTGCGCCACAAATGGTGGTCTACAATGCACAGGTACCGTCTGAGTGCAGGCAGTTTGCAGATGTGGACCCATTCACTTCAATGGGTCTGTGATCCGCAAAATACGTTCTGCACTGCAAAGAGATTTTTTGCAGTGCAGAGTCACAGACCGAAAGTCTTTGGAAGCACTTTGTATTGCTTCTGTGGGCTTCTGATCCATGCCTCCGCACCACTCTGTATCTTACGGATTGCCAACCCATTCACTGGGAGTCAATGGGATGTTTGCTGTTCACAATACAGGCATGGGCCCTTAGACTGCAAATGCTAATTCACAGCAGTCTATAGGAGAAGCAATCTAAAGATCGCATGTTCATATCCCCTAGGAGGGCTTTTAAATAAGGAGGTCTTTTTTAAAATCATTCCTCTTTCTTCAAAATAAATATAAAAATAAATATAAAATAAAAATATAAATGATCTTTGGCACCGCCCCTTTCAAAAAAAGCCATCACTATTAAAATATGTATCCCAAAGGGCAAACGGTATAACTGAAAATAAATAAATATATTATATATATACAAGTGAGGGAGAAGAGCGCAGGCGCAGATAGACTGCACAGATCCTCTGGCATGAACGAGCTTTTTGTCAAGCTCATCTATGTTGCGTGCAGCCATGGACGAACTTGGCTGGAGGACAGAGCGGGCTAAGGGGGCGTGGAAATGTACTTTTTCACTGCCTCCCACACAGTAATAGCAAATACATGGAGAGTGGCCAACCGCTTTAAGAGAAATTCTAATTTTGAAAAAATAGCTAATTTTTTTTAATTTTTGATTATTTATTGCGTAAAGATAAAACTTATCAACTTAAATTCACCACTAACATTTGCTGGTTGCAGAGTGCCTTCTTCTGCAATCTGCTATTCCTCCTTTTCCAAATGATCTAATATCGATGAGAATATGTCATCAGGAACATCCAGCTCCTCCTTTCTCTGCATCTTGCTGAATTTTCTAGGACATGGAAACCAAGAAGGATGATTTGGAAGAAGTAAAGTCTTCAAAAGACCTGCCCCCCAAAGGGGTTTAGACTGGATTGTATTGGTTGGCACACTGGCAGTGGAATAATAAAGGCCTCTATATTATTGGTTTTGATAATTGCATATTATTATTTATTTGAAAGCTCCATTAATTCCTTGGCTCTGTACATCAGGAGGGGGTTACACAAACATCATATAAAAATACAAGAAACATGAAACTATTAACGGTTGATTTAGGAATACGTTAGGCCTCATGCACACAAACGTATTTTGGGTCCGCGTCCGAGCCGTGTGCTGTCCGCGTCCTTTGCTCCATTTCGTGGCCCCGAAAAAAAAATATAGCATTTCCGATTCTTGTCCGTTTTGCGGACAAGAGTAGGCATTTCTACAATAGGCCGCGTTCCGATACGCAAATTGCAGAACGGAATGCGGAACAGGTTCCGTGCTTTGCGGATCCGCGGATTGTGGACCGCAAAACACCTACGGCCTTGTGCATAAGGCCTTAATGTAGGAATAAATAAATAAAACTGATACAAAACACATTTTTTGCTACCAGAACGTATTAACTAGACAAGAACGAAGTTTTGAAAAATTTGATTTGGCCGATTAGCCTGTTTGCCAAGAAATTCGATTTGTTCCGAATTAATTTGTCATGAATCGGTAAGTCAGGTATACCCGGGCCACTCTGCCTAATCATATTCTTCCCATTTGGTGGCCCAATCTTAGTGTGAAGGCTTGGAAGTTAAACTGCAGGGAGAGTGTACCACCAAGTACAGCAGTGTGCAGTGCACCAACATTCATAGCTAATCCGTTCTGTTAGACACCATCTAAAATACAGAGCAGAGCAGTATTCTTCTGTTGAGTAACAAAATTAATAAATGGGCTCCATCAGTTGTTGTCTTTCACCTCTATTTGATGGCTCCAGCAGTTCCATTATTTTAAATGTTCTGCTCCTATAACAGAGAAGAACGGAAACTGAAACACTGGTGTGAACCCTGCATAAGCTGTTGTTACTGTGCCATTAGTATTACAGGCAGGTCTAATTTATCGCCTTGTACCTGGGTTGTCAACCAGAATTTTATATTTTTTTTATTGACAATTTTTCCCAAAATCTTGGACAGCCAAAATATTTGGACAAATTGGAAAACCATAATGAATAACAAAGATTATTTATTAGTACCAGCAGCCTAAAAAAACATCTATTTTTTTTGTTCACGGACACAGGAAAAAAGTTGTCTGTTTTTATGGACTGTCCAGAAATTTCTAGACGGTTGACAACCCTGCAGTGCACAAAGATTGAAGTAGTCAGCAGCGGTGGCAGTAACAGTCTGCCCCCAAACTCATAGTTAATCCCTTCTGTTAAACAAATAGAAATGCATACAGCACCCCTCGGTAGGGCAAAAACCCATGTGCGACCCTGCTGTGTCCAAATGGCTCTCCAGTTTCTAATATTTAGACGTTAGTGGAGCAAAATAAAGAAATGGAGGCAGCGCCAATAAAGTAATAGTTAAGGTTCTTTTAATTCATGTTGTGGTAGTCCAAACACGTGTCTTTTAATCCCTTCTGCTAGCTGTCGAATTGCTGTGCGTCAGAATTAAAGGTCACTGTTACCACCAGGTCTAATTTATTGCTGTGGACTTTCTGTAACTGTGCAGTGCAACAAGATTCAAGTAGTGGCCCAATGACACAGTGGGGAGAGTGGCAGCAGCAGGGGCAGAACCAGGAAACCAGCGGTCCAATAAAAGATTGGGGAATATGGCATCAGTGGCAGTAGCAGTAACAGTAGAGGCCCATTGACAGAGTTCAGAGGGTGGTAGCATTGGCAGAAGCAGTGACAGTAATGGCCCAATGACACCGTGGAGAGGGTGGCAGCAGTCGAAGTGGCAGTGACAGTAGTGGCCCCATGACAGAGTGGGGAGGGTGGCAGCAGTGGCAGTAACAGTGACAGTAGTGGCCCTATGACAGAGTGGGGAGGGGGCAGCAGCAGTGGCAGTAACAGTGACAATAGTGGCCCCATGAAAAAATGGGGAGGTAGCAGCAGTATTGTCAGTAACAGTGACAATAGTGGCCCCATGACACAGTGGAGATGGTGGCAGCAGCAATGGCATACAGCACAAGATGGTGGCAGATTACCGTAGTAGCAAAACCCTACAGCATTGTGATAGCAAAGTCCAGTTAATCCACGCCTGATTCATCTTTATGAAGGTTACTCTCTCAACATTTTGGGAGAAAAGTTGAGTTCTCTTAGGGGTAACTATGCACCCCACTGCACTGAACACCAGCTCTGATGCCACACTACTGGTCAGGCAGTAAAACATGCACATGGCAAACTCGGGCAGTTGCGGCCACACTTCAAGTTTGCATGCCCAGTAGACCGGGAGATCTTGGATCATGGGTGATAGGGTGCAGTCCAAGTATGCCACCATCTGCTGGTTGTGGTTCTGCTGGATGTCCCGCTACTGCTGGTGGGTGATTTCTTCAGAAGGCAGCTGAAGAAAACGGGTCATCAGAGACTCCAGACTTAAGTTGCTTATGGAGCTGGTGCTGCTCCTGCCCCCCCTTCCCCACCAGTCATGGCAGTGGAGTGTGAGCGCAGAGGGACCCCTGGTCAGACCTTCATGAGGACAGCAGATGGCACTCATAGGCACCAACTAACTGACTACACGGCATGTGTCTATAGTAGTCAATTTTTGCATCCCTCTCAGAAAGTCTAAATAAATGCCCCCATTTTTGACCGATAGCCAGTAGTAATCCATCTGTTGAATACTGACAATGTGGCAGTCACTACATAAACAAGAAAGCATGCATCTCTCAATTTGCGTGAGGGACTACGAAGGCTCCCCTACCTCCATCTCCACTGCATACTGCCACGGTCTGTCAGTGTCATCTGTGTCACCATTTTGCTAGTCCTCTCCACCACAGAAATGAGAGATGAGAAGTTCTCCTTTTGTAGCAAGGGTCGAGAAGGATGAACAACCAGTAATCGTTGTTGGACAAAATGTATATAACGCGAGTGTCACGGGAAAGGCAGCATAACATAAAGTCAGCCATGTGTGCCAGAGTCCCAACAGACTAGACTTTGCTGTCTTCATGAGGAGGATGACTCTCAATCCCCTCATCCTCTTCCCTCTGCGTTAATAATAGCAGCATTGCCGCTCACCATCTGTGTTGATTCCTCAAAGTTGCGTAAAACCTCACAGAGGTCAGACATCCATACCCACTCGTAATTTGTGAAGAGCGGAAGCTGACTGGAAAGGCAACTACCATGTTGCAGCTAGTATTCCACTACTGCCCTCTGCTGCTCACAAAGCCTGGCCAACATGTGGAACGTGGAGTTCCAGCGCATGCTCACGCGCACAACAGTCGGTTAGCTGGCAATTGCAAGCGCTGCTGCAGTGTTGCCAGACCAGCGGCAGCTGTAGATTACTTTCGGAAATGGGCACACACGCGGTGCACCTTCACCAGTAGCTCAGGCAAATTGGGGTAGGTTTTGAGAAACCGCTGAACTACTAAGCTAAATACATGGACTAGGCATGGGATGTGTGTGAGCTTGCCGAGCTCCAAAGGCTCCATCAAGTTATGGCCATTGTCAGACACAACCATGCTTGGTTATAGGTTGAGTGGCGAGAGCCACAGCTCATTCTCGTCCCTTATACCCTGCCATAGCTCTGCGGCAGTGTGCTGTTTGTTACCTAAGCAAATAAGTTTCAGCATGGCCTGTTGCTGCTTCCCCACTGCCGTGCTACACTGCTTCCAGTTACTGACTGATGGCTAACTGGTGCAGCAAGATGAGAATTCAGAGGTGGAAGTGGAGGAGGAGGTGGAGGGGAAGAAGGGGAGTTGCAGCCACTAATGGAAGTAGGTCCCGCAATCCTTGGCGTCGCTAGCACCTGTGCCATCCCAGGGCACGAATCTCTCCCGGCCTCCACAATGTTCACCCAGTGTGCCGTCAGGAAAATGTAGCATCCATGGCAACAACCAACAAGCACTTGTCCATGTGTCAGTCGTTAAGTGGATCTTTCCAATACCTGTGTTGGTCAGGGCACGGGTGATGTTACAGAACACATGCTGTTGTTAGACTGGGACAGCACACCCTGGCAAAATAGTGGCGGCTGGGGACTGAGTAATGAGGGACAGCAGCCGCCATCAGGCAACATGCCTAAATGGCAACATTTCCAGGGCCAGCAATTTGGAAAGGTGTGCATTTAGTGTTATGGTCTGTGGGTGGGTGGCTGGATATTTGCACTTTTGGTCTAAGGCCTGGGGTATGGACAAGATCTCATGTCCCTCTTCAAGCGGGCTTAGTGAGAGGCCCAAATTAAGGAATGGCGATTAAAAGAGCTCCTCGGAATATCCGAGTGCTGGATCACTTGTTTGCAAACACTCTCCATGGTGGGAGGAAGGAGGATCAGGGTGAGGATTCTGTTGACCAGACTCTTGGCTACTGAATTTGGACCGACTGGAAGCATTATCTGCTGCAATCCGTGCAAACTGGGACATTAAGCTAGGTATCGTGGATGAGTGTGCTTCTTGTGCTCTGCCAGCAGCAAGAGTTTCACCGCGCCCAGGGCCACGACCTCTACGTGCGCAGTCAGCAGCACGGCCACTTCAGCGTTCCTTACTGCACACCTTTATCATATTAAATGATCTATTTGCTTTCAAGTATGTCACATGTACAGTAGCACAGTATTTTTTAAGTGTATGCGCAAATAAATTACAGTCAATGTCACAGATATTTGGGATGCGCAAATGTTATATAGGAGATGTAGCGCAGGTCTACGGAACAAGTACACTGTCTACGGAAAAAGTACACTGGATGTCACAGATATTTTTAGGCTGTGCACACGTTACACAGAAGATGTAGCACAGAAAATGTCGCGGTCTGCAGCGGCCAAACAATTGCACATTATTTAGCTCAGGTTGCAGTAAAAATATATAATGCTGCCAGATAAACTATAGTCCTTAAAAGGACTTTTGGGTCTCTAACACCAACCCTGCCTAACAAAAAAATAAAATTAAATTCCCTACACTATCCGTCCCTTCTATAGCACAGCTCTCCCTGAGTAAAACTGAGTTGTCATCATCGGGTGTTTTATAGCACCGATGACGCATTCCGGCCAGCCAATCACTGTAATTTCAGTAACCAACATGGCTACGGCATTACAGTAAGTGGCAGCACTTACCTGCATGTAGCAGCCAACAAACATGCGGAGAGGAGACTCAAGCATCGCGCTCGAGCACACGCAGTATTCGGCCGAACACTGCAAACTGGTGTTCGGCCGAGCATGTTCGCTCAACACTACTCATTACAATGGCATGGTTCACCCATGTTTTTTATGATAGATGCCAAAATGCTTTATAGGTAGAGTTGAGCGAACACCTGGATGTTCGGGTTCGACGAGTTCGGCCGAACTTTCGAAAAATGTTCGGGTTCGGGATCCGAACTCGACCCGAACTTCATCCCGAACCCGAACCCCATAGAAGTCAATGGGGACCCGAACTTTTGGGCACTAAAAAGGCTGTAAAACACACCCGGAAAGGGCTAGAGGGCTGCAAAAGGCAGCAAAATGTAGTTAAATCCCCTGCAAACAAATGTAGATAGGGAAATGATGAGTTAACATAAAATAAATAAAAATTAAACAATATTAATTGGAGTGAGGTCCCATAGCACAGAATCAGGCTTCAAGTCACCCACCAATGGAGAAGGTCACTTGCTATTATTTTGACCACAGCACCCAGACAAAGGAGAGAGGTCCACAGCAGAGAACCAGGCATCATATCACCCACCACAGGAGTAGGCCACCATTTAGTTACTTTGACCCCTACACCCAGACGGAGGAGAGAGGTTACACAGCAGAGAATCAGGCATCATATCAACCACCACAGGAGAAGCCACCATTTAGTTACTTTGACCCCTGCACCCAGGAAGAGGAGAGAGGCCCCACAGCACATATTCTGGCATCATATCAGCCACCACAGGAGAAGCCACCATTGAGTTGCTTTGACCCCTGCACCCAGGAAGAGGAGAGAGGCCCCACAGCACATATTCTGGCATCATACTAACCACCACAGGAGAAGCCACCATTGAGTTACTTTGACCCCTGCACCCAGGAAGAGGAGAGAGGCCCCACAGCACATATTCTGGCATCATATCAGCCACCACAGGAGAAGCCACCATTGAGTTACTTTGACCCCGCACCCAGGAAGAGGAGAGGCACCACAGCACATATTCTGGCATCATATCACACACCACAGGAGAAGGCCTCTTTCAGTGATTTAGGCCTTTGGACCCAGACAGAGGAGAGAGGTCCCACAGCACGAGAACCAGGCATCATATCACCCACCACAGGAGTAGGCCACCATTTAGTTACTTTGACCCCTACACCCAGACGGAGGAGAGAGGTTACACAGCAGAGAATCAGGCATTTAGATCACCCACCACAGGAGTAGGCCACCATTGAATCAGACCCGGCAACCATGTCAGATGGCACAAGCATAAGCTTTATATCAATCAGCACAGGAGAAGGCGACTTTGAAAGACTTTGACCCCTACACCCAGATGGAGGAGAGAGGTTTCACAGCAGAGAATCAGGCATCATATCAGCCACCACAGGAGAAGCCACCATTGAGTTACTTTGACCCCTGCACCCAGGAAGAGGAGAGAGGCACCACAGCACATATTCAGGCATCATATCAGCCACCACAGGAGAAGCCACCATTGAGTTACTTTGACCCCTGCACCCAGGAAGAGGAGAGAGGCCCCACAGCACATATTCTGGCATCATATCACCCACCACAGGAGTAGGCCACCATTTAGTTACTTTGACCCCTACACCCAGACGGAGGAGAGAGGTTACACAGCAGAGAATCAGGCATTTAGATCACCCACCACAGGAGTAGGCCCCAATTTAATGGGACCCGGCAACCATGTCAGATGGCACAACCATCAGCTTCATATCCAATCAGCACAGGAGAGGCGACTTTGAAAGACTTTGACCCCTACACCCAGACGGAGGAGAGAGGTTTCACAGCAGAGAATCAGGCATTTAGATCACCCACCACAGGAGTAGGCCCCCATTGAATCAGACCTTGGCAGCCATGTGCAGATGGCACAACCATCAGCTTTATATCAATCAGCACAGGAGAAGGCGACTTTGAAAGACTTTGACCCCTACACCCAGATGGAGGAGAGAGGTTTCACAGCAGAGAATCAGGCATCATATCAACCACCACAGGAGAAGCCACCATTTAGTTACTTTGACCCCTTCACCCAAACAGAGGAGAGGTTCCACATCAGAGAATCAGGCATCATATCAACCACCACAGGAGTAGGCCACAATTTAGTTTATTTGACCCCTGCACCCAGGAAGAGGAGAGAGGCCCCACAGCACATATTCTGGCATCATATCACACACCACAGGAGAAGGCCTCTTTCAGTGATTTAGGCCTTTGGACCCAGACAGAGGAGAGAGGTCCCACAGCAGAGAACCAGGCATCATATCACCCACCACAGGAGTAGGCCACCATTTAGTTACTTTGACCCCTACACCCAGACGGAGGAGAGAGGTTACACAGCAGAGAATCAGGCATTTAGATCACCCACCACAGGAGTAGGCCCCAATTTAATGGGACCCCGGCAACCATGTCAGATGGCACAACCATCAGCTTCATATCAATCAGCACAGGAGAAGGCGACTTTGAAAGACTTTGACCCCTACACCCAGACAGAGGAGAGAGGTTTCACAGCAGAGAATCAGGCATTTAGATCACCCACCACAGGAGTAGGCCCCCATTGAATCAGACCCTGGCAACCATGTCCAGATGGCACAACCATCAGCTTTATATCAATCAGCACAGGAGAAGGCGACTTTGAAAGACTTTGACCCCTACACCCAGATGGAGGAGAGAGGTTTCACAGCAGAGAATCAGGCATCATATCAACCACCACAGGAGAAGCCACCATTTAGTTACTTTGACCCCTGCACCCAGGAAGAGGAGAGAGGCACCACAGCACATATTCTGGCATCATATCAGCCACCACAGGAGAAGCCACCATTGAGTTACTTTGACCCCTGCACCCAGGAAGAGGAGAGGCCCCACAGCACATATTCTGGCATCATATCACCCACCACAGGAGTAGGCCACCATTTAGTTACTTTGACCCCTACACCCAGACGGAGGAGAGAGGTTACACAGCAGAGAATCAGGCATTTAGATCACCCACCACAGGAGTAGGCCACCATTGAATCAGACCCCGGCAACCATGTCAGATGGCACAAGCATAAGCTTTATATCAATCAGCACAGGAGAAGGCGACTTTGACAGACTTTGACCCCTACACCCGGACGGAGGAGAGAGGTTTCAAAGCAGAGAATCAGGCATTTAGATCACCCACCACAGGAGTAGGCCCCAATTTAATGGGACCCCGGCAGCCATGTCAGATGGCACAACCATCAGCTTCATATCAATCAGCACAGGAGAAGGCGACTTTGAAAGACTTTGACCCCTTCACCCAAACAGAGGAGAGAGGTTCCACATCAGAGAATCAGGCATCATATCAACCACCACAGGAGTAGGCCACAATTTAGTTTATTTGACCCCTGCACCCAGGAAGAGGAGAGAGGCCCCACAGCACATATTCTGGCATCATATCACACACCACAGGAGAAGGCCTCTTTCAGTGATTTAGGCCTTTGGACCCAGACAGAGAGAGAGGTCAGAGATTAGCTTCATATCCCCAGCACAGCAGAAGACCGCTTTATTTGACTTAGGCCTCAGCACCCAGACAGAAGACAGAGGTAGCATGGCAGAGGTTATGGCTTCATGTCACCCGTTAGTTTAACCGGCCACTTTCATCTGGTTGGGCCCGGCGCCCAGACAGAGAAGAGTTTCATTCAACTGTGGGTTTCATAAAATTTGTATCAAATAAAGAAGTGGCCCGTAGCACAACAAGACATGTTTTAGGCAGTTAATAAGGACTACTCTGCACAAGGGAGGGACAGGTCCTGTGGGATCCATGCCTGGTTCATCTTTATGAAGGTCAGCTTGTCCACGTTGGCTGTGGACAGGCGGCTGCGCTTGTCAGTAATGGCGCCCCCTGCCGTGCTGAATACGCGTTCAGATAAAACGCTGGCCGCCGGGCAGGAAAGCACCTCAAGGCATAACATGCTAACTCTGGCCACGTGGACAATTTCGAAACCCAGTAGTTGAATGGGGCCGAACCATCCGTCAGGATGTGGAGAGTGTGCAGACATACTGTTCAACCATGTTAGTGAAATGCTGCCTCCTGCTAACACGTTCCGTATCAGGTGTCGGTGCAGATAGCTGTGGCGTGGAGACAAAACTTTTCCACATTTCTGCCATGCTAACCCTGCCCTCAGATGAGCTGGCCGTGACACAGCTGCGTTGGCGACCTCTTGCCACTCCTCTGCCTTCACCTTCCACCTGTTCCCCTGTGACATGTGGGAATGCTCTCAAGAGCGCCTCTATCAGCGTGCGCTTGTACTCGCGCATCTTACGGTCGCGCTCAGTTCAGGAATTAAAGTGGGCACATTGTCTTTATACCGGGGATCCAGCAGGGTGGCCACCCAGTAGTCTGCACACGTTAAAGCGTGGGCAACTCTGCTAATCGTTGCGCAGGCATTGGAGCATATATTCGCTCATGTGGGCCAGGCTACCCATGGGTAAGGACAAGCTGTCCTCTGTGGGAGGCGTATCGTCATCGTCCACCGTATCCCCCAGCCACGCACCAGTGATGGGCCTGGGCTGCCACCCCGCTGTGAACTTGCGTCATCCTCGTCCCCCTCCACCTCCTCCTCCTCATCCTCCTCGTCCTCCAGTACAGTGCCTTGGCTGGCGACTTGTGAACCTGTCCTCTGCTGCTTAAACAAACCTCCCTCTGAGCCAATTCGAGACAGACTGGCCCGAAAGTGTTAGAAGCAGAGCCCTCATCCTCCTCCTCCTCCTCCACCTGGGCCACCTCCTCTAACATCATTGCCTAAGTGTTTTCTCAAGGAGACATAGAAGTGGTATTGTAACGCTGATAACAGTGTCATCGCCACTGGCCATGTTGGTGGAGTACTCGAAACAGCGCAGCAGGGCACACAGGTCTCGCATGGAGGCCCAATCATTGGTGGTGAAGTGGTGCTGTTCGGCAGTACGACTGGCGCGAGCGTGCTGCAGCTGAAACTCCACTATGGCCTGCTGCTGCTCGCACAGTCTCTCCAGCATGTGCAAGGTGGAGTTCCACCGGGTGGGCACGTCGCATATGAGGCGGTGGCGGGAAGGCCGAAGTTCCGCTGTAGCGCAGACAGGCGAGCAGCGGCAGGATGTGAGCAGCGGAGCGCGCACAGGCGGCCCGCACTTTATGCAGCAGCTCTGACATGTTGGGGTAGTGGTGAATGAACCTCTGCACCACCAAGTTCAGCACATGCGCCAGGCAAGGGATGTGCGTCAAACCGGCTAGTCCCAGAGCTGCCACGAGATTTCGCCCATTATCGCATACCACCAGGCCTGGCTTGAGGCCCACCGGCAGAAACCACTCGTCGGTCTGTTGTTCAATACCCCGCCACAACTCCTGCGCGGTGTGGGGCCTGTCCCCCAAACATATGAGTTTCAGAATGGCCTGCTGACGTTTACCCGGGCTGTGCTGAAGTTGGTGGTGAAGGTGTGTGGCTGACCGGATGAGCTGGTGGAAGCAGTGGAGGAGGAAGCCGAGTAGGAGGAGGAGGCTACAGGAGGCAGAGAATGATGCCCTGCGATCCTAGGGGCGGAAGGACGTGCGCCAAGGAACTGTCCGCCGGGGGCCCAGCCGCCACTACATTCATCAGTGTGCAGTTAGTGAGATATAGCGTCCCTGGCCGTGCTTACTGGTCCACGTATCTGTGGTTAGGTGGACCTTGCCACAAATGGCGTTGCGCAGTGCACACTTGATTTTATCGGACACTTGCATGTGCAGGGAAGGCACGGCTGTCTTGGAGAAGTAGTGGCGGCTGGGAACCACATACTGCGGGACAGCCATGGCCATCAGCTGTTTGAAGCTGTCTGTGTCCACCAGCCGGAATGACAGCATTTCAAAGGCCAGCAGTTTAGAAATGCTGGCGTTCAGGCCAAGAGGCTCGAGGGTGACTCGGGGAATTTGCGCTTCCTCTCTAAGGTTTGAGATATTGAGAGCTGAACGCTGCTGTGTGATATAGTGGAGGCGCTAGTTGACGGTGGCGGTGGTGGTGGTGTCGGTGGCACATCCTCTGTTTGCTGCTCGGCAGGTGGCAACATTCCTCTCGAGGCGGAAGCCGAGGCAGCAGCGGTAGAGGAGCAGGGGAGCCTCAGCGAGTGCCTGGTTTTTAAGGTGTGTACCCCACTGCAGTTCATGCTTTGCATGTAGATGCCTGGTCATGCAGGTTGTGCTGAGGTTCAGAACGTTAATGCCTCGCCTCAGGCTCTGATGGCAGAGCGTGCAAGTCACTCGGGTCTTGTCGGTAGGACATTGTTTAAAGAAGTGCCATGCCAGGGAACTCTTTGAAGCTGCCTTTGTGGGGCTGGGTCCCTGTTGGCGATGTCCAGTAGCAGAGGCGAACTCTGGGGCGGCGGCTCGTCTGCTGGCCCCCTGCTCCCTCTTTGGCTTCGCTGTTGTCTCGGTCTCACCACTACCTCTTCCTCTGAACTGTGAAAGTCATCGCCACGACCTTCAGTCCATGTGGGGTCTAAGACCTCATCGTCCTCTGCATCGTCTTCCACCCAGTCTCCCTCCTGACCTCCTCCTGTTCAGTCTGCACACTGCAAAAGAGCGCGGCAGTGGGCACCTGTGTTTCGTCATCATCAGAGACGTGCGGACTCCGATGAGGTGGTATTCCCATGTCCTCTTCATCTGGAGACATAAGTGGTTGTGCGTCAGTGCATGGTATGTCTTCCTCCACTGGGGAAGGGCTAGAGTGGGCGCCCCTGGGAAACCCTGGAAGCAGAGTCTTCAAACAGAAGAAGAGACTGCTGCATAACTTGTGGCTCAGACCGTTTCCCTGATATGCTTGGGGGTGATGTGACAGACTGATGGGCTTGGTTTTCAGGTGCCACCTGTGCGCTTTCCGCAGAAGACTGGGTGGAAGACCATGTGGTGAACGTGCTGGAAGCACTGTCGGCCACCCAATCGATTAATGCCTGTACCTGCTCAGGCCTTACCATCCCTAAGAGCGGCATTGGGCCCCACGAGATATTGCGGTACATTCTGCCGGCTAGTTGAGGAGTTCGTTCCCTACTGTGTGCGCCTGGGGCGAGCGGCCACGTCCTCTACCAGCAACAGAGGCTCCACGGACACCACCACGACCGCGTCCTCGTCCCTTAATAGTATTTTTCTTCATTGTTGCGATTCAACTCGCACCACAATGAAATATATTATTTTTATAAGCAAAATCCCCTCACTGGAATACTTTCAGTCTTTTGACTGTATGGATTACAGATGGAATGACTGTTATATGTGAGTACCGCTTTCTTTGACAGATTCTAGTATGGGTACATATATGTTTTCCCAACCCCAGCACATTAATTTGCTAATTCCAGATGTATGAAAGCATGAGCCTAACTGTATCTAGTATATTGAGCATCAGATAAACTAACTTGGCCTTTTTAAATAAAAAAAAATTCCCTCACTGGAATACTTTCAGTCTTTTGACTGTATGGATTACAGATGGAATGACTGTTATATGTGAGTACCGCTTTCTTTGACAGATTCTAGTATGGGTACATATATGTTTTCCCAACCCCAGCACATTAATTTGCTAATTCCAGATGTATGAAAGCATGAGCCTAACTGTATCTAGTATATTGAGCGCCAGATAAACTAACTTGGCCTTTTTAAATAAAAAAAAATTCCCTCACTGGAATACTTTCAGTCTTTTGACTGTATGGATTACAGATGGAATGACTGTTATATGTGAGTACCGCTTTCTTTGACAGATTCTAGTATGGGTACATATATGTTTTCCCAACCCCAGCACATTAGTTTGCTAATTCCAGATGTATGAAGCATGAGGCCTAACTGTATCTAGTATATTGAGCGCCAGATAAACTAACTTGGCCTTTTTAAATAAAAAAATTCCCTCACTGGAATACTTTCAGTCTTTTGACTGTATGGATTACAGATGGAATGACTGTTATATGTGAGTACCGCTTTCTTTGACAGATTCTAGTATGGGTACATATATGTTTTCCCAACCCCAGCACATTAGTTTGCTAATTCCAGATGTATGAAACGCATGGCCTAACTGTATCTAGTATATTGAGCATCAGATAAACTAACTTGGCCTTTTTAAATAAAAAAAATTCCCTCACTGGAATACTTTCAGTCTTTTGACTGTATGGATTACAGATGGAATGACTGTTATATGTGAGTACCGCTTTCTTTGACAGATTCTAGTATGGGTACATATATGTTTTCCCAACCCCAGCACATTAGTTTGCTAATTCCAGATGTATGAAAGCATGAGCCTAACTGTATCTAGTATATTGAGCGCCAGATAAACTAACTTGGCCTTTTTTAAATAAAAAAAATTCCCTCACTGGAATACTTTCAGTCTTTTGACTGTATGGATTACAGATGGAATGACTGTTATATGTGAGTACCGCTTTCTTTGACAGATTCTAGTATGGGTACATATATGTTTTCCCAACCCCAGCACATTAGTTTGCTAATTCCAGATGTATGAAGCATGAGGCCTAACTGTATCTAGTATATTGAGCATCAGATAAACTAACTTGGCCTTTTTTAAATAAAAAAAAATTCCCTCACTGGAATACTTTCAGTCTTTTGACTGTATGGATTACAGATGGAATGACTTTGTTATATGTGAGTACCGCTTTCTTTGACAGATTCTAGTATGGGTACATATATGTTTTCCCAACCCCAGCACATTAGTTTGCTAATTCCAGATGTATGAAAGCATGAGCCTAACTGTATCTAGTATATTGAGCGCCAGATAAACTAACTTGGCCTTTTTAAATAAAAAAAATTCCCTCACTGGAATACTTTCAGTCTTTTGACTGTATGGATTACAGATGGAATGACTGTTATATGTGAGTACCGCTTTCTTTGACAGATTCTAGTATGGGTACATATATGTTTTCCCAACCCCAGCACATTAATTTGCTAATTCCAGATGTATGAAACGCATGAGCCTAACTGTATCTAGTATATTGAACGCCAGATAAACTAACTTGGCCTTTTTAAATAAAAAAATTCCCTCACTGGAATACTTTCAGTCTTTTGACTGTATGGATTACAGATGGAATGACTGTTATATGTGAGTACCGCTTTCTTTGACAGATTCTAGTATGGGTACATATATGTTTTCCCAACCCCAGCACATTAGTTTGCTAATTCCAGATGTATGAAGCATGAGGCCTAACTGTATCTAGTATATTGAGCGCCAGATAAACTAACTTGGCCTTTTTAAATAAAAAAATTCCCTCACTGGAATACTTTCAGTCTTTTGACTGTATGGATTACAGATGGAATGACTGTTATATGTGAGTACCGCTTTCTTTGACAGATTCTAGTATGGGTACATATATGTTTTCCCAACCCCAGCACATTAGTTTGCTAATTCCAGATGTATGAAACATAGGCCTAACTGTATCTAGTATATTGAGCGCCAGATAAACTAACTTGGCCTTTTTAAATAAAAAAATTCCCTCACTGGAATACTTTCAGTCTTTTGACTGTATGGATTACAGATGGAATGACTGTTATATGTGAGTACCGCTTTCTTTGACAGATTCTAGTATGGGTACATATATGTTTTCCCAACCCCAGCACATTAGTTTGCTAATTCCAGATGTATGAAAGCATGAGGCCTAACTGTATCTAGTATATTGAACGCCAGATAAACTAACTTGGCCTTTTTTAAATAAAAAAATTCCCTCACTGGAATACTTTCAGTCTTTTGACTGTATGGATTACAGATGGAATGACTGTTATATGTGAGTACCGCTTTCTTTGACAGATTCTAGTATGGGTACATATATGTTTTCCCAACCCCAGCACATTAATTTGCTAATTCCAGATGTATGAAAGCATGAGCCTAACTGTATCTAGTATATTGAGCATCAGATAAACTAACTTGGCCTTTTTAAATAAAAAAAAATTCCCTCACTGGAATACTTTCAGTCTTTTGACTGTATGGATTACAGGTGGACTGGTATTAGTAGGGGTGACACAAGCACACCCAAGTCCCTGATGTAGGATTTCTATGGCACAGACCACTATTACAAGTGATTAATGGACGTTGGGAGAGATTGTGCTGCAGCACTAGTCCCAAGATGGCCGCCGCCTATCAGCCCAGTAACATGTGCCACAAAATGGTCTGCACAACCTTTAAAAAAAATAGCCTTGGACTGTGCTGCTAAATCGCTATTGGTCTGAATCCCAGGTGTAGATGTCTGACTTGTTTGGAGCTTTGGAATGCACACTGTGGCAGCTTCTGCTGCAGCACTACAAGTCGCAAAATGGCGGCCGGCGGTCAGCTCAGGTACATGTGGATGGAAAAATCACTCTGGCCACTCTAAAAATAGCCAATCCCTATCAAAAAAGCAGCTCAGCTGCAGTTGTTCAGATGAATCACAGGTGGAGGAGAGAAATTTGCTTCCAGTTATTCAATTATCCCTGCCTATTCTCGCCCTAGCATCAGCTGCGTCTATCCCTGTTCTATTCACATCGGGAGTGAGCACGTCCCGACGTGCGCACAAGCTTATAAAGAGGCTGAGTCACATGCTGCACTCGGCCAATCACAGCCTTGCCAATAGTAGGCATGGCTGCGATGGCATCTTAGGGCAAGTAGTATGATGCATGTTGATTGGCTGCTTTGCAGCCTTTCAAAATGCGCCTAAATACATGCCGAACGACGAACCCGAACCCGAACTTTTTTGAAAATGTCCGGGTTCGGGTCCGGGTCCCGGACACCCCAAAATTCGGTACGAACCCGAACGATGCTCGAACTGTTCGCTCAACACTATTTATAGGTCTTCCCTATGAGAACTTGAATAAGCTGCTAGGATCACACTTGTATTGCATTGTCAGGGAAATTTTAACCACTACAGGACCGCCTAACGCACGGATGCGTCCGGCGGGTGGTCCTGTAGTTCTGAGTTGATGCATCGGCGCGTCATCTCGCGAGACGCGAGACCTCCTGTGAACGCACGCGCGCGCACGCGTTCACAGTGCCGCGCGTCTCAGGACTTGTACTACAGCCTGCCAGCGATGATCAATCGCTGGCAGGCTGTAGATGCGAAATAAATCGCATCAAAGATGTATATCAGACGCTGTTTTGTTAACAGCGTCTGATATACCTGCTACCTGTTCCTCTGGTGGTCCCATTTGCTGGGATCGACCACCAGAGAACCAGGCAGCTATGTAAAGTTGCACCAAACACTACACTACCCCCCCTCACTTATTAACCCCTTGTTAACCCCTTGATCACCCCATCTAGATTCCCTGATCACCCCCGTGTCATTGATCACAACCCTTGTAAGGCTCCATTCAGACGTACATATGTGTTTTGCGGATCTGTGGATCCACGGATCCGCGGATCTGATCCGTGGATCCGCAGATCCTTAAAACACGGACACTGGCAATGTGCTTTCCGCATTTTGCAGATCCGCACATTGCCAGAACTATATAGAAAATGCCTTTTCTTGTCCTCAATTGCAGGCAAGAATAGGAAATGTTCTATATTTTTGCGGAACGGAAGTGCAGACCCGGAAGCGCGGATCCGTAATTCCAGATCCGAGCGGGACAAAGTCTGTCCCCATAGAAATTAATGGGTCCGCAATTCCGTTCCGCAAACAGAATTGCGGACGTGTGAATGGGGCATAAGGGTCCCTTATCACCGCCAGTTTGTTAGCTACTTGTTAGGTAGCTAGCGCCCAGCCCACCGCACTGCAGTCACTGATTTTGGCAGAGATTTTTTCATCCACATTGATCGATGCGAATGAAAAAATCTGTGCCGTTAATTTTTATTATTTTTTCAGCCCAGAGGCTGAACGAAAAAAAAAATCTCATTACCCGTATGCTCAATATAAGGAGAATAGCAGAAACTCCTAATGCTGGCCATACGTGTAATGATTTCGGAGACCCTCAAATGCCAGGGCAGTACAAAAACCTCACATGTGACCCCATTTTAGAAAGAAGACACCCCAAGGTATTCCATGAGGGGTATGGTGAGTTCATGTAAAATTTTATTTTTTGTCACAAGTTAGTGAAATATGAGACTTTGTAAAAATATATATATATCAATTTCCGCTAACTTGTGCCAAATTTTTTTTTTTCTGTGAACTCGCCATGCCCCTCACTGAATACCTTGGGGTGTCTTCTTTCCAAAATGGCGTCACTTGTGGGGTATTTATACTGCCCTGTTATTTTAGGGGTCCTAAAGCGTGAGAATCCAAATGCATAAAAATGCCCTATGAAATCCTAAAGGTACTCATGGGAATTTGGGCCCCTTTGCGCATCTTGGCTGCAAAAAAGTGGCACACATGTGGTATCGCCGTACTCAGGAGAAGTAGGGCAATGTGTTTTGGGGTGTATTTTTATATATACCCATACTTTGTGTGAGAAATATCGCTGTAAACGACAACTTTTTAAATTTACAGAGATATTTCTCTCACCCAACATGGGTATATGTAAAAATACACCCCAAGACACATTGCCCTACATCTCCTGAGTATGGCGAAACCACATGATTGATAATTTTTTGCAGCCTGGGTGCGCAAAGGGGCCCAAATTCCAACGAGTACCTTTAGGTTTTACATGGCTGCTCACAATTTAACACCCAACAAATGACCCCATTTTGGAAAGAAGACACCCCAAGGTATTCGCTTAGGGGCATATTCAGTCCATGAAAAATTGAACTTTTTGTCAAAAGTTAGCTTCCGCTAACTTGTGCCAAAAAAAAAATCTTCTATGAACTCGCCATGCCCCTCACGGAATACCTTAGGGTGTCTTCTTTCCAAAATGGGGTCACATGTGGGGTATTTATACTGCCCTGGCATTTTAGGGGCCCTAAAGCGTGAGAAGAAAATGCGTAAAAATGCCCTTCTTAAAGATACTTATCGGAATTTGGGCCCCTTTGCGCATCTTGGCTGCAAAAAAGTGTCACACATGTGGTATCGCCGTACTCAGGAGAAGTAGGGAAATGTGTTTTGGGGTGTATTTTTACATATACCCATGCTGGGTGAGAGAAATATCTCTGTAAATTGACAACTTTGTATAAAAAAAATTAAAATGTTGTCATTTACAGAGATATTTCTCACACACAGTATGGGTATATGTAAAAATACACCCCGAAACACATTGCCCTACTTCTCCTGAGTACAGCGATACCACATGAGTGACACTTTTTTGCAGCCAAAATGCGCAAAGGGGCCCTAAAACCAATGAGTACCTTTAGGATTTCACAGGGCATTTTTACGCATTTGGATTCTCATACTTTAGGGCCCCTAAAAAGCCAGGGCAGTATAAATACCCCACAAGTGACCCCGTTTTGGAAAGAAGACACCCCAAGGTATTCCATGAGGGGCATGTCGACTTTACAGAATTTTTTTTTTTTTGGCACAAGTTAGCGGAAATTGTTTTTTTTTTTTTGTTGTTTTCTACAAAGTCTCATATTCCACTAACTTGTGACAAAAAATAAAATTTTACATAAACTCACCATACCACTCACGTAATACCTTGGGGTGTCTTCTTTCTAAAATGGGGTCACATGTGGGGTATTTATACTGTCCTGGCATTTTAAGGGCCCCTAAAGCGTGAGAAGAAGTCTGGAATCCAAATGCGTAAAAATGCCCTGTGGAATCCTAAAGGTACTCATTGGAATTAGGGCCCCTTTGCGCACCCAGGCTGCAAAAAAGTGTCACTCATGTGGTATCGCTGTACTCAGGAGAAGTTGGGCAATGTGTTTTGGGGTGTATTTTTATATATACCCATACTTTGTGTGATAAATATCTCTGTAAACGGCAACTTTTTAAATTTTTTTATACAAGGTTGACAATTTACAGAGATATTTCTCTCACCCAGCATGGGTATATGTAAAAATACACCCCAAAACACATTGCCCTACTTCTCCTGAGTACGGCGATACCACATAAGTAACACTATTTTGCAGTCTGGGTGCGTAAAGAGGCCCAAATTCCAACAAGTACCTTTAGGTTTTACATGGCTGCTCACAATTTAGCCCCGCCCAAAATGCCAGAACAGTAAACACACCCCACAAATCACCCCATTTCGGAAAGTAGACACCCCAAGGTATTCACTGAGGGGCATAGTGAGTCCGTCTGAGATTTTATTTTTTTTGCCAGAAGTTAGCAGAAATGGAAACTTTATTATTTTTTTTTCCTCAGAAAGTGTCATTTTCCGCTAACTTGTGAAAAAAAATGAAATTCTACATGAACTCACCATGCCCCTCCGCGAATACTTTGGGGTGTCTTCTTTCTAAAATGGTGTCATTTGGGGGGTATTTATACTATCCCAGCATTCTAGCACCTGAAGAAACATGACAGGTGCTCAGAAAGTCAGAGCTGCAAAATGCGGAAACTTACTTTTTTGCACCACAGTTTGTAAACGCTATAACTTTTACCCAAACCAATAAATATAAACTTATTGGATTTTTTTTTATCAAAGACATGTAGAACAATAAATTTAGAGAAAAATTTATATAGAAATGTAGTTTTAAAAAAAAAAAATTACAACAGAAAGTGAAAAATGTCGTTAAAATTTGTATTAATAGCAAAAAAAGTAAAAATGTCAGCAACAATGAAATACCACCAAATGAAAGCTCTATTAGTGAGAAGAAAAGGAGGTAAAATTCATTTGGGTGGTAAGTTGTATGACAGAGCAATAAACGGTGAAAGTAGTGTAGTGCAGAATTGTAAAAAGTGGCCTGGTCATTAAGGGTGTTTAAGCTAGGGGGGCTGAGGTGGTTAAAGAAGACCTGTCACCACAAAAAGCAATGCAACCAGCAGATTTATATATAGTTTTGTTGGATAAGATTAAATATAATTACTGATAACTGTACACAGGGAGGATGTAAATTCAGAAAAATCATACACATAAATGTATGAATTACAAGTTTGCTGAATCTTTTCCCACAAAATTATTTATCAATGTGCTTTTCTCCTCCTGCTCTATAACATGCTTTTTGCAGATTACTTTGCGCTTTGTGGTGACAGCTCCTCTTTAACAATTGCTTCAGTTTCAGCCTAATACACTTAGGCTGGGGACACATCTAGGCGTTTCTGAATCGCGCGTATGACGCGCGTTTTACGCGCGTTTTTGGATGCGCGTTTTTGTAACTAAGAAACGCGCATCATACGCGCGATTCAGTGATTCTCCCCTATGGCAACATTGTCCATAGGCGTGTTAAAACGCCCAAAAGAAGCTCATGTACTTGTTTGGGCGTTGGGCGTTTTACAGCGCGTTCAAATGCGCTGTAAAATGCCCAAATGTGAACCATGCCCATAGGGATGCATGGCTTTTCACATGTTGAGCGTTTTTCAGCGCGTTTGAATGCGCTGAAAAACGCTCAGGTGTGTTCCCAGGGTTAAAGAAGACCTGTCACCTCTCCTGACATGTAAGTTTTAGTAACTACATATATTCCCCATGTAATACCTATTATGGAGCATTTAGACTCTATGTTGTGCCATTCCTGCATTATTCCTGCTAGAAGTTTAAATAACTAAAATTTTAATACATTTAAATAAACAAATAAATTGCCAGCAGTCTGTAGTAAAGGTACTGCTGGGTGTTGCAAGTAGCAGGTGTGTCTGACTCTGTCCAATCAGTGCTGTTGGTGTCAGACTGTGCAGGGCCACACCCCAAACTGGTAACACCCATCTCTCCCTTTACTACAAGCTGCTGGCAATTCAAAGTCATAAGAATAGATGCTCTAGAATTGTTATTACATGGTGAATGCCAGTAAATACCGGTACATCAACAAACATGTCTGGAGATGTGACAGTTCCTATTTAAAGTGGATAAAATTTCTAACAACAGGTTCTCTACTCAACCGTGGACACTCGGCGTCACAACATGTTTACATATACATACACCATATATATGCAACAAACATACACATAAATACACCAGATACAAGGTACACATACATAAATACACCATATATACACTACACACACATACCACCAACTAAGGAGCTAAACTATCAGCTGTGAGTGAAGCAATGGAAGTGAACATCTCCAGCTACCCTGCCGCCGCCAGAGCACTGGATCGGGACTCAGCCGGTAACACGGTTCTCTGATCTAGTTGTAATTTTAACAACCGGATCTGGAGAACTGGAGGGAACTGGCTGAATCCCATGCCTGCTCTTCACCCACACTTCTTGTTACTGTGGTACAGATGGGGCATACAGTTGTAGCAACCAGTGGAGGTCCCTGAGGTCAGGTCCCCATTATTCTAACATGTATCACCCTTTCATTGGATATAGGTGATAACAGCTTGTGGCATGAATGCTCCTTGAATACTGAAACATTCACTTTTGTGGATAATTCTAATTATACATGTATAACCTAACATTTTATGACAAAACAACATTCAAAGCAACAAACACACCATATAATCTGGACAAAGAATACAACCTTAAGGCTATAAAACGTGTAATTTTGCAATACATACAGGCATATTAAATTCACCAGCACGTACAAGGAACATTCTGTTCCACAGACTTAGTTATTTGCAATATTTTTCATTCTTATAGGAAACAAAGTTTCATTATCGGATCACCTGGGATAACGTAAAAGTTTACTTTTTCAACATATTTTACAAATTGTTAGGCTCAAATTAAGAAATACAATTTTTACCTAGAAAGTAAAAACAAAGAAAACAAAGCAAGCTAATCTTGCTACAAACTAATATTAAGAAACACCAATATATTGTAGCATTCCTCTGAGATTTACTTGCTACCTATAAATGAGGTATATTTCACTTCCTCCTTTTAAAATTGTTTGCCACTGCTTCTGTTTGCAAGGGAAATTAGATTGTGAACATTCATAATGTGAACAAACCAGCCAAATACAGGCTTCTAAAAACTCTTTGTTTTCTATCAAGGGAGAAAATATATTTAATGCAAAATATATATGTGATTTATGCAAAGGAAATGTATTTTAAAATGCAAACTATATTATCCAGTGAACATTATAATGTTTATACGTTATTATTTTCTTTTGGATAAACTTCTTTGAAAATCTTGGTGTATAATGAGTTTTTGTATAAGGATATCTTGTTATGTAATATACTCAGATATTTGAAATCAGATCTAATGCAGTATTATTCAAAGTGAAATAGTCCCTGCAACATTTACTCTTGTCACTGAGCACAACAGACTAAGGCCTCATGCACAGGAACGCTTATTTTTTCAGTTTACATTCCGTTTTTTGCGTTCCGTATACGGACCATATAAGGAACCATTCCGTTTCCATATTTCAATTTTTCCGTTCTGTTCAAAGATAGTCCTCATAGAGGACAAGGATAGAACTGTTCTATCAGGGGCCAGCTGTTCTATTACACAAAAAACGGAATGCACATGGACGTCATACGTATTTTTGCGTATCAGTTTTTTGTGGACTGCAAAATACAGAAAAAGCCATACCGTCATGCGCAATAGGCCTAAGGCAATGTTCACATCTGCACAATATTTATCTGTTTCATTCAGAAAAATTAGAAAAAAACTGCAATGCCAGCTCTGTCATATGATGGAAACAAATGGCAGCCGACATCCATTGACTCTAATGGAGTCGATTGGGTTGCGGTCAGTGAGCCCAACATTTTTCCAGACAAAATAGTGCTGCGTGCCAAACATAGCTTTACATAGCTGTTATTCAGATTTCTACCAGAATCCACCCCCGGTTAACATTGCCCTGTTGTGATGCTAGCACAATGACATATATACACTGATGCGGCATCATTTTTTATATATTTTGGGGCGGAAATTCAATAAAAAGTACAATAACTAAAAACCACACTGCTTAAAATATTGAAGGCTGATGAATCAGAAAAACTCCAATCATAAAAGGTGGTGGAGACAGCTGAGCTCCTGTTGCCTCCTCAAGGATGGTTTTATGGAAAAGAGGCCTGAGGAAATAAAAATTCCCTTGCAATGTAACCTCCAGCAAACTTGTTACAGGTAGGCCATTTGGTCACTAGGAGCATCCTGAACCTGGTAATGAGTGCTTAGGGTACTTTCGCACTAGCGGCATAGCTATCCAGCAGGCTGTTCCGGCGGGTGATGCCCAAGTACCCGTGTGCTGCCGTGTTGCCGCTCTTTCCCCATTGACTATAATGGGGCGAGGGGAGGAGCTACGGCGCAGCACGGCAGTGCATTTCAGAAATCGCCAGACTAAAAAGTCGGACCTGCAGTACTTTTAGTCCGGCGATCTCCGGCCGTGCATTGCCATGCTGTGCCTTAACTCCACTCGCAGCCCCATTATAGTCAATGGGGACGGAGCGGCAGCACGGCAGCACATGGGAACTTTCGGCATAGCGGATCCGGCAGGCTGTTCACCCGCCAAAATTGCCTACCGGATAGCCATGCTGCAAGTGTGAAAGTACCCTTAGATTTCATGGTCGCAATTCACAATGGAATCTGAGGGGTTTAAACTCTGTGATTGGAGTTGTCACTGATGATGTATTCTGCTGGCGGGTGTTTACTGTGTAAAATAGTATGCACCTGCCAGCTATAGTGTTCTCTCAGCTCCTGATCATGCGCCACCATTGAAGACCCCATTTCTAATATAAATGCATAGCGGATGTTGGGAAGAGTTTTTGAAGGTGCCAGTAGGCAAAAATAATAAAAAGAATTTACAGTCCAACTGCTAGGACTGCTGGGTCACAAACCTAACTGACCTAGAGGAACGAACAACCCAAACAGGTCACCAGTCAATAATTAAAAAATGTCTTCCTAACTCCACAAAAACAGTTAGATAATTTATCTGTAGAAGTTTAACATGAGTCTTCCCTTTATCAATTTATAACTAGGAATGAGCAAACCCGAACTGCAAAGTTCGGGTTTGTAACAAAGTTTGCGAGTTCAGGTACCCGGACCCGAACCCAGACTCTTTCAATTAACAACTATTGTAGGCTAAATGATGCTGCTCTGTATTTTTGGGAAAAATATATGCTTTACATCTAATTATCATATCTAACTTCTGCCATCATCAGGTTTAGGAAATCTAATTTGAATATTTTTCCAGAGGGGCATCGCCTGGCCTATAATACTGTGGACACGTACTCGGCGTAACAGGTATATCGCCTGGTCTACAACACTGCCATGCGGACATACAGATACGGAATGCACAAGTAATTTTCAGTGTTTATTCCAGCCACATTGAAATGAACGGTTCTGCATACAGGCCACACAAAAAATTGAACAGACACGTTTGTGTGCATGAACCCTTACTGTTAGTTAGAGATGGCCGAACTATCAGCCGGCGAACAGTTCCCGGCGAACATCATTCCGCCCCCTATACATCATCATTGACCAAACTTTGACCCTGTACCTCACAGTCAGCAGACACATTCCAGCCAATAAGCAGCACACCCTCCCTCCCAGACCCTCCCATCTCCTGAACAGCATCCATTTTAGATTCATTCGGAATTTGCAGTCTTAGTGAGAGGAGGGACAGTGAAGCTGCTGCTGATTTAATTGGGAAATCGATAGCTAGGCTAGTGTATTCAGTGTCCACTCCAGTCCTGAAAGACTCATCTGATCTCTGCTGTAAGGACAGCGTCCTGACAGCACCCCAAAAAGCCCTTTTTAGGGCTGCAACATTAGTCTGCTTTTTTCTTCTTCTCCATATATATATTGCAGTTGCCTGGCCTACCCGTGTGTGAGGAGCTGCAGGCCCACAGACTGTAGTGTGCCCACTGCCAGTGCCCACCCCTGTCATCCCGTGTGGCACAGGAGTTTGCATCAAAAAAAGGCATTTCATTTTTACACTTTAGTGTAATTTCAGTTGCTTGCCTGCTAGTGTGTGTCAGGCCGACTTCCACTGACTGTAGTGTGCCCACTGCCAGTGCCCACCCCTGTCATCCCGTGTGGCACAGGACTTTGCATCAAAAAAAGGCATTTCACTTTTACACTTTAGTGTAATTTCAGTTGCTTGCCTGCTAGTGTGTGTCAGGCCGACTTCCACTGACTGTAGTGTGCCCACTGCCAGTGCCCACCACTGATACCGGGTGGCACAGTAGCTTGCCGATAAATAAGGCATTTAATAATTTTTACACATTAGTCTAATTTCAGTTGCTTGCCTGCTGCCAGTGTGTGTCAGGCCCACTTCCGATGACTGTAGTGTGCCCACTGCCAGTGCCCACCACTGATACCAGGAGGCACAGTAGCTTGTTGATAAATAAGGCATTTAATTTTTAGACAGTAGTCTAAATTCAGTTGCTTGCCTGCTGCCAGTGTGTGTCAGGCCCACTTCCACAGACTGTAGTGTGCCCACTGCCAGTGCCAACCACTGATACCGGGTGGCACAGTAGCTTGCCGATAAATAAGGCATTTAATTTTTACACATTAGTCTAATTTCAGTTGCTTGCCTGCTGCCAGTGTGTGTCAGGCCCACTTCCACAGACAGTAGTGTGCCCACTGCCAGTGCCAACCACTGATACCGGGTTTCACAGTAGTTTGCCGATAAATAAGGCATTTAATTTTTAGACAGTAGTCTAAATTCAGTTGCTTGCCTGCTGCCAGTGTGTGTCAGGCCCACTTCCACAGACTGTAGTGTGCCCACTGCCAGTGCTCACCACTCATACCGGGTGGCACAGTACCTAGCATGCGTAGTACCACTTATCTAAAAAAAATGACAGGCAGAGGCAGGCCAGCCCGCAGGGAGCCGTCATGGTCATGGTGCTGTGATTTCCACTGTCCCTGGAATAAAGCCTAGTGTTCAGAGGCCACGTACCCTGAACCCGAAAAATTCTGAGGACATAGTTGACTGGCTTAGACAGGACACCCAATCTTCAACAGGTTCCGCTAAGAACCTTGACGCACCATCCTCTTTCAGCTCAGCTTCGGTCACCTGCTCTCAAGTTACCACGCTCCCACCCACCGCCACTACCACCACTACCACCACAGCCACCACAGCCGCTTTACTTGATCTGTCAGAGGAGTTATTTACACATCAGTTGGATGCAATTAGTAATGCGCAACCATTATTGCCAGATGATGTAGATTACACGGATATGTCTCAGTCAGGCAGGATTACACACATGGACGTACAGTGTGATGATGATGATAATGATGATGTTGTACCCGCTGCTGCTTCCTTTGCTGAGGTGTCAGATACAAGTGAAGCGGTTGATGATGACGATGTGTTCACAGATGCCACGTGGGTGCCTGCTCGAAGAGAAGAAGAGGGGGTAAGTTCAGAAGGGGAGACAGAGAGAAGGAGGAGACGAGTTGGAAGCAGGGGGAGGTCGTCGCAAGGAGTTAGTGGCACAGTCAGACAGCATGTATCGGCACCCGGGGTCAGCCAGACAGCACGCCACTGACGCCAGTCAACGCATGCTGTTGCCACCACCAGAATGCCGTCATTGCAAAGCTCAGCAGTGTGGCATTTTTTTTGTGTGTCTGCCTCTGATAACAGCAATGCCATTTGCAACCTGTGCCAAAAGAAACTGAGTCGTGGGAAGTTCAAAACCCACCTCGGTACAACTGCTTTGCGAAGGCACATGATCTCACATCACAAACACCTATGGGATCAACACATGAGTACAAGCAGCACACAAACTCAAAGCCACCATGCTCCTCCTGGTCCAGCATCTTCAGCCACGTCAACCACTGCTGTCCTCCCTGCCCCCTCTCAACCAACCGCCACTCCGCCTCTCACCTTCAGCAGTTCCTGCTCATCAGCCCACAGTCAGGTGTCTGTCAAGGACATGTTTGAGCGTAAGAGCCAATGTCACAGAATCACCCCTTGCCCGGCGACTGACAACTCTTAGCCCGCCAGCTTTTTCCATACCAGCTGGCGGAGTCTGAAGCCTTCAAAAATTTGTCGCTATTGGGACACCACAGTGAAAAGTACCCGTACAAATTTTTTTAAAAAAAAGGCAATCCCAAACCTCTACAATGTCATTGAAAAGGATGTCATGGCATCTCTGGCATACAGTGTTGGGGCAAGGGTCCATCTGACCACTGATACCTGGTCTGCAAAGCACGGTCAGGGCAGGTATATCACATACACTGCGCATTGGGTCAACCTGCTGACGGCTGACAAGCATGGAATGCGTGGCTCCGCAGCGGAGTTGGTGACACCGCCACGACGTGCAGGCAGACCTACTGCCACCTCCTCTACTCCTACTCCATCCTCTTCGATATCCTCCTCAGCTGAGTCCTCTTCTGCTGCGGCGTCTAGCTGCACATCAACTGAATCCCCCAGCTCCCCAGGGCTATTCCACATCCCGGATACGACAGTGTCACGCTGTCTTGGGGTTGACTTGCCTGAAATCAGAGAGCCACACAGGACCAGCACTCCTGTCCGCCCTGAACGCACAGGTGGATCAGTGGCTGACCCCGCACCAACTGGAGATCGGCAAAGTGGTGTGTGACAATGGAACAAATTTGTTGTCGGCATTGAATTTGGGCAAGTTGTCACATGTGCCGTGCATGGCACATGTGTTGAATCTCATCGTACAACGCTTTGTGTCTAAGTACCCAGGCTTACAGGACGTCCTCAAGCAGGCCAGGAAGGTGTGTGGCCATTTCAGGCGTTCCTACATGGCCATGGCGCACTTTTCCGATATTCAGAGGCAAAACAACATGCCAGTCAGGCGCTTTATTTGCGACAGCCCGACACATTGGAATTCAACACTCCTAATGTTCGACCGCCTGCTCCAACAAGAAAAAGCCGTCAACGAGTATTTGTATGACCGGGGTGCTAGGACAGCCTCTGCGGAGCTAGGAATTTTTTTGCCACGTTACTGGACGCTCATGCGCAATGCCTTTAGGCTGATGCATCCTTTTGAGGAGGTGACAAACCTAGTCAGTCACACCGAAGGCACCATCAGCGACCTCATCCCATTTGTTTTCTTTCTGGAGGGTGCCCTGCGAAGATTGCTGGATCAGGCTGACGATGAGCGTGAAGAGGAAGAGGAAGAGTTGTAGTCACCATCACCACCAGAAACAGCCTTGTCATCATCGCTTGCCGGACCTGCAGCAACGCTGGAAGAGGAGTATGAAGAAGAGGAGTCAGAGGAGGAATGTGGCGGCTTTAAAGAGGAGGAAGACCAACCACAGCAGGCACCCCAGGGTGCTCATTGTTGTCACCTATCTGGGACCCATGATTTTGTACGTGGCTGTGGGGGAGAACAGACCGTCAATGACATCAGTGAGGACGAGGAACGGGAAATGAGTAGCTCTGCATCCAACCTTGTTCAAATGGGGTCTTTCATGCTGTCATGTCTGTTGAGGGACCCTCGTATAAAAAGGATGAAGGAGAACGACCAGTACTGGCTGGCCACGCTACTAGACCCCCAGTATAAGCAGAAAGTGGCAGAAATGTTGCCAAATTACCGAAAGTCGGAAAGGATGCAGCAGTTCAAAACCAAACTAAAAAATAAGCTTTACACAGCTTATAAGGGGGATGTCACAGCACAACGGGAATCTAACAGGGGAAGAGGTGAGTGTAATACTCCTCCTACCAAAGCGGCAAGGACTGGACGATTTACAGCCACAGCCCTTCGGGATCCAGCCTTAGAGAACGACTCGACCGACAGGTAGCAGACTACCTCGCCTTAACAGCAGATATCGACACTCTGAGGAGCGATGAACCCCTTCACTACTGGATGTGCAGGCTTGACCTGTGGCCTGAGCTATCCCAGTTTGCGATAGAACTTCTGGCCTGCCCTGCTTCAAGTGTCCTGTCAGAAAGGACCTTCAGTGCAGCAGGAGGCATTGTCACTGACAAGAGAAGTCGCCTCAGTCAAAAAAGTGTTGATTACCTCACCTTCATAAAGATAAATGAGGCATGGATCCCGAAGGGACTGACAGTGGGGGATACGTTTGACTAACAAAAGGCCTGATTACATGCATTGTCCTCAAAATGGTCCTCATGCTGCTGTATTTAATGTCTGCATACCGGATGACTTTCGTGAATTCTCCACCCCCAACTAGGGTTCAAGCCGCAATGTTTTAGTCACTTTTCTGCCTGGAAAACGTAAATTTTTCCGGCCGCTGCTACAATAGCGGCTGCAACAATGCCATTATTTCTCAGACATGTGTACATGCCTAATTTTTCTGTCCTATGATGCAGCACTGTGGCTGCAAAAACAAAACAAAAAAAAAAAGGCACATACAAGTGTCAATTTTCCTTCGCGATCGTTACTTTGTTGTGGTGAAGGGGCTTGCGTTACACAATGAAGCAATCATCACCTCTATGAGTGTGTTGGCAATGTTGCCACACCCCAGATGATAAGACCGTTGCTTCATTATGGTCAGACCAAAAGCGATCGGACGGCTGGATAATATTTCATATAAAAACATTAATTTACCTTTTTTTTTTTAAAGTTGTATGGGTTTTAATACATAAAATAAAAAATCATAATAAAGTCTCTTAATAGTTTATTAGAAATAATGCAGACAATTAAAAAAAAACATCAATTCCAATACAAAGCAAGTACAGAGCTCAGAACTAAATTATTTCATGATGTCGTAATGGTTCATTAATTCAACAATGTTTAATCAATTTGACACACGTCCCCGGATAGGGTCCGTAACAGGGATTAAACTGATAGGAATAGTACTAGTTAAGACACCACTCATATAGGGTGTCACAGCACATTGCTCTGTGCACGCGCAGTGCCCCAATTTGGAAGTAAGAGGACCGACTAAGCTGCTTTTTCCATCTCCTGGTTTCTAAAATCAATTCAGTTTGGTGTATGAGAGTTTGGTCTGTCACTGTGAAGGCAGTCGAAGGTACCCGGCCTAAATTTTTTTTCACAAAAGGCAATCCCTGATATGGGATGTAACAGGGATTAAACTGATGAGAATAGTACTACAGAAAATACCACTCATATGGGGTGTGACAGTAAATTGCACGGCGCAGACGCAGTGACGTGGATTAAAACAAAGGGGAGGGAGCCAGTGTTTTTTTTAACCATCTTCCCGTTCGAAAAATCAATTCAATAAATGGACCCCAGATTGGAGACGTTAGAGGGATTAAACTGATGAGAATAGTACTACAGAAAATACCACTTATATGGGGTGTGACAGTAAATTGCACGGCGCAGACGCAGTGACCGTGGATTAACTCAAAGGGGAGGGAGCCAGCATTTTTTTAACCATCTCCCCGTTCGAAAAATCAATTCAATAAATGGACCCCAGATTGGGGACGATAGAGGGATAAAACTGATGAGAACAGTACTACAGAAAATACCACTCATATCTGGTGTGACAGTAAATTGCATGGCGCAGACACAGATGACCGTGGCAGCCAATCAGCAGCCAGCCTCTGTGATGTCACGGCCCTATAAGCAGCCTAAGTGCAGGGAAGGATGTGACAGGCGCTAGGGACAGTGCTATGAAAGACTTTATTGTGCTGAAAAAACATTTAGAAGTTCAGGAAAAGATTATTCATAGTGTAGGAAAAGGATAGGGAGGCATTATATACACTATAAAAGGAGAACAGGGTCCAATAGGAGAGAATACAGCCTGGGTAATAGGAGTGATTGTATTACACCTTGCTGCACTAAATGATAGCTCAGTAATTCCAGCAAACCTTGCTTGTTATTGGGGTGCAAGTGTTGTGTGATACAGCCATTTATGGTGTGTATTAATAGGAAATATACGTACGTCCTATTAGCCATTCTGCAGTGATTTTACATTGTTATACATTTTTTGGGGGGTGAATTAACAGGAAAAAACATATGTCTTAAATGCCATTATGCAGTGAAGTTACATTGTACTTCAGCCATTTACGGGGTGTATTAATAGGAAATATACATACATCCTATTAGCCATTCTGCGGTGAATATAGATTGTTATAATCTTTTTTTTGGGGGGGTGTACTAATAGGAAAAAAAAGTCTCAATTTGCATTCTGTGGTGAAGTTACATTGTACTACAGCCATTTACAGGATGTATTAATAGGAAATACACGTATGTCCAATTAGTCGTTCTGCGGTAAATTTATATTGTTATACATTTTTTTGGGGGGTGTATTGATAGGAAAAAAAATACGTTTTAATTGCCGTTCTGTGGTGAAGTTACATTGTACTACAGCCATTTAAGGGGTGTATTAATAGTTAATTTACATACTGTAAGTACTATTCGCCGTTCTGTGGTGAATTTAGATTGTTATACAGCCATTTACGGGGTGTATTGATAGGAAATACACATCCTATTAGCCGTTCTGTGGTGAATTTAGATTGTTGTACATTTTTGGGGGGTTGTATTAATAGGAAAAGTTCTGTGGTGAATTTAGATTGTTGTACATTTTTTTGGGGTTGTATTAATAGGAACAAAAATACATCTTACTTGCTGTTCTGCAGTGAAGTTACATTGTACTACAGCCATTTACGGGGTGTATTAATAGGAAATATACGTATATCCTATTAGCCATTCTGTGGTGAATTTACATAGTTTATATATTTTTTTGGGGGGTGTATTAACAGGGAAAAAATATGTCTCAATTGTAGTTCTGCAGTGAAGTTAAATTGTACTATAGCCTTTTTTGGGCTGTATTAGTTTAATTTTAATTTGATTCTTTTATTATACAGTATGTCAGACAGACAAGTAACAGGCCCTTCAAAGGGAATGGGCAGTGGCCAAAATGTTTCTGTCGCAGGCAAAAGTAGCAGCAGAAGAAGAGGGGGTGGCAGCAGATGTCGCAGCGAGAGGCCTGAGTTCCCAGTGTCATCTAGCTGTCGTGTACTGACCAGCAACCTACTGGTGCTTGAATGGTTGACTCAGTCTTTGACTTTGTTGCAAGTGACATCAGACACCCCCAGCCAAGAGTCAGTGGGTTCTTCTGACACGACACTTAGTTGACATGGCGCACGAGGAGGTCCTGTGCTACCAACTGTCCTCAACCTACTTCTGTCATTTTCTGTTCCCTCAGAAGTATTATATGCTGTAGCCTCGTCTACACTTTTCAGCAAGGATGAGCCACTAGAGGACAGTCAGCAGCTACTGCCCAGCCAAGATCTGATGGAGACATCCACCACTTCCTCCGGTAGGCAAGACAGTAGTGATGATGAGAAGCGGGTGGGAGCTGGCCCTGAGACCGTTGAGAGGGACACAAATTTGGCTTCAGCATGTTGTTTCTATCCAGGGGATGCACAGGTGAATTCACTCAGCAAGGGGAGTAGTAAGGTTCAGGAAGGGTGTGTGTTTAAAAAAAAAAAAAAAAAGGGGTGATATAAAATAAATGAAATGTCTGGAAAAAATTAATTAAAAATTAAATTAAATTTTTTTAATTTAATTAAAATAAAAAAATAAAACATGCATTCATTATGGGAAGGGACATTTAGTCTAGTGTTCTAGACAGGGTATGTTAGGCTTCTTAATATGGCTTTAGTGTGAGATTACAGTATGTGGAAAGCACGTCAAGGAGTCGCTTACAGGGGTCACTCGACCATTTTTTCAGCTCTGCTCTGCAGCTGGCTGTCATGTGTTTTCCAAAATATAGTTCCTCACGCAGAGCTACTAGTGATGTGCATAGGATGCACGTGTCACTTTCAGTTATTTCAGCCCAGCACCCAGACCGAGGAGAGAGGTCCCACAGCAAGGAATCATGCGTCATATCACCCACCACTGGAGAAGGCCACTTTCAGTTATTTCGGCCCAGCACCCATACAGAGGAGAGAGGTCCCACAGCAAGGAATCATGCGTCATTTCACCCTCCACTAGAGAAGGCCACTTTCAGTTATTTCGGCCCCAGCACCCAGACAGAGGAGAGAGGTCCCACAGCAAGGAATCCTGCGTCATATCACCCACCACTGGAGAAGGCCACTTTCAGTTATTTCGGCCCCAGCACCCAGACAGAGGAGAGAGGTCCCACAGCAAGGAATCCTGCGTCATATCACCCACCACTGGAGAAGGCCACTTTCAGTTATTTCGGCCCCAGCACCCAGACAGAGGAGAGGTTCATTCAACTTTGGGTTGCACCGCAAGATCATGGTAAAGTTAAAAAATGAGGATTCAATAAAGAAGTGCCCTGGAGTACAAGAGTACATGGTTGAGGGGAGGCAGTTATAAATGTCTATTCTGCACAAGGAAGGTACAGGTCCTGTGGGATCCATGCCTGGTTAATTTTTATGAACGTCAGCTTGTCCACGTTGGCTGTGGACAGGTGGCTGTGTTTGTCAGTAATGACGCCCCTGCTGTGCTGAATACACGTTCAGACAAAACGCTGGCCGCCGGGCAGGCCAGCACCTCCAAGGCATAAAATGCTAACTCTGGCCACATGGACAATTTGGAGACCCAGAAGTTGAATGGGGTCGAACCATCAGTCAGTACGTGGAGGGTGTGCAGACGTACTGTTCAACAATGTCAGTGAAATGCTGCCTCCTGCTAACACGTTCCGTATCAGGTGGTGGTGCAGTTAGGTGCGGCGTGGAGACAAAACTTTTCCACATTTCTGCCATGCTAACCCTGCCCTCAGAGGAGCTGGCCATGACACAGCTGCATTGGCGACCTCTTGCTCCTCCGCTGCCTTCGCCTTGGGCTTCCACCTGTTCCCCTGTGACATTTGGGAATGCTCTCAGGAGAGCGTCTACCAGCGTACGCTTGTACTCGCGCATCTTCCTATCACGCTCCAGTGTAGGAAGTATGGTAGGCACATTGTCTTTGTAGCGGGGATCCAGCAGGGTGGAAACCCAGTAGTCCGCACACGTTAAAATGTGGGCAACTCTGCTGTCGTTGCACAGGCACTGCAGCATGTAGTCGCTCATGTGTGCCAGGATCCCCAGAGGTAAGGACAAGCTGTCCTCTGTGGGAGGCGTATCGTCATCGTCCTCCGTATCCCCCAAGCCACGCACCAGTGATGGGCCTGAGCTGTGTCGGGTGCCAACCCACTGTGAACCTGCTTCATCCTCATCCTCCTCCACCTTCTCTTCATCCTCCTTGTCCTCCAGTAGTGGGCCCTGGCTGGCCACATTTGTACCTGGCCTCTGCTGTTGCAAAAACCTCCCTCTGAGCCACTTCTAACAGACTGGCCTGAAAGTGCTAAAAATGACCCCTCATCCTCCTCATCCTCCTTCTACTGGGCCACCTCCTCTTCCATCATCGCCCTAAGCGTTTTCTCAAGGAGACATAGAAGTGGTATTGTAACGCTGATAACGGTGTCATCGCCACTGGCCATGTTGGTGGAGTACTCGAAACAGCGCAACAGGGCACACAGGTCTCGCATGGAGGCCCAATCATTGGTGGTGAAGTAGTGCTGTTCCACAGTGCGACTGACACGTGCGTGCTGCAGCTGAAACTTCACTATGGCCTGCTGCTGCTCGCACAGTCTCTCCAGCATGTGCAAGGTGGAGTTCCACCTGGTGGGCACGTCGCATATGAGGCGGTGAGCGGGAAGACCGAAGTTCCGCTGTAGCGCAGACAGGCGAGCAGCAGCAGGATGTGAACGGCGGAAGCGCGCACAGACGGCCCTCACTTTATGCAGCAGCTCTGACATGTCGGGGTTGTTGTGAATGAACTTCTGCACCACCAAATTCAGCACATGCGCCAGGCAAGGGATGTGCGTCAAACCGGCTAGTCCCAGAGCTGTGACAAGATTTCGCCCATTATCGCACACCACCAGGGCGGGCTTGAGGCCCACCGGCAGAAAACACTAGTCGGTCTGTTATTCAATACCCCGCCACAACTCCTGCGCGGTGTGGGGCCTGTCCCCCAAACATATGAGTTTCAGAATGGCCTGCTGACGTTTACCCCGGGCTGTGCTGAAGTTGGTGGTGAAGGTGTGTGGCTGGCTGGATGGAAGCTGGTGGAAGCAGTGGAGGAGGAAGCCGAGTAGGAGGAGGAGGCTACAGGAGGCAAAGAATGATGCCCTGCGATCCTTGGTGGCGGAAGGGCGTGCGCCAAGGAACTGTCCGCCTGGGGCCCAGCTGCCACTACATTTACCCAGTGTGCAGTTAGGGACATATAGCGTCCCTGGCCGTGCTTACTGGTCCACGTATCTATGGTTAGGTGGACCTTGCCACAGATGGCGTTGCGCAGTGCACACTTGATTTTATCGGATACTTGGTTGTGCAGGGAAGGCACGGCTGTCTTGGAGAAGTAGTGGCGGCTGGGAACAACATACTGTGGGACAGCCATGGACATCAGCTGTTTGAAGCTGTCTGTGTCCTCCAGCCTTAATGACAGAATTTCAAAGGCCAGCAGTTTAAAAATGCTGGCATTAAGGTCCAGGGCTCGAGGGTGGCTAGGTGGGAATTTATGCTTTCTCTCCAAGGTTTGTGAGATGGAGAGCTGAACGCTGCCGTGTGACATGGTGGAGATGCTTGGTGACTCAGGTGGTGTTGTCGGTCGCACATCCTCTGTTTGGTGGGCGGCAGGTGCCAACATTCCTCCCGAGGCGAAGGAAGAGGCCGAGGCAGCAGCAGAAGAGGGAGCAGGGGGAGCCAGAGTGAGTTCCTTGCTTTTAAGGTGTTTACTCCACTGCAGTTCATGCTTTGCATGTAGATGCCTGGTCATGCAGGTTGTGCTAAGCTTCAGAACGTTAACGCCTCGCTTCAGGCTCTGATGGCACAGCGTGCAAACCACTCGGGTCTTGTCGTCAGCACATTGTTTAAAGAAGTGCCATGCCAGGGAACGTCTTGAATCTGCCTTTGGGGTGCTCGGTCCCTGGTGGCGGTGGCCATTGGCAGGCGAACTCTCTTGGCGGCGGCTGTTCTGCTTTTGCCCCCTGCTCTCTCTTTTGCCACGCTGTTGGCTCGGTCTCACCACTGCCTCTTCCTCTGAACTATTTAAGTCAGTGGCACCTAGGACCTCATCGTCCCCTGCATCGTCTTCCACACAGTCTTCCTCCCTGACCTCCTGTTCGGTCTGCACACTACAGAAAGACGCAGCAGTTGGCACCTGTGTTTCGTCATCATCAGAGACGTGCGGACTGCGATGAGGTGGTATTCCCATGTCCTCATCATCAGGAAACATCAGTGGTTGTGCATCAGTGCATTCTATGTCTTCCACCACTGATGAAGGGCTAGGTGGATTCCCTTGGGAAACCCTGCCAGCAGAGTCTTCAAACAGCATAAGAGACTGCTGCATAACTTGAGGCTCAGACAGTTTCCCTGATATGCATGTGGGTGATGTGATAGACTGATGGGCTTGGTTTTCAGACGCCACCTGTGCGCTTTCTGCAGAAGACTGGGTGGGAGATAATGTTGTGAATGTGCTGGATCCACTGTCGGCCACCCAATTGATTAGCGCTTGTACCTGCTCAGGCCTTACCATGGTTAGAACGGCATTGGGCCCCACCAAATATCGCTGTAAATTCTGGCGGGTACTGGAACCTGAGGTAGTTGGTTCACTAGGATGTGTGGCTGTGGCAGAATGGCCACGTCCTCTCCCAGCACCAGAGTGTACACTAACACCACCACGACCCCGTCAGCGTCCCTTACTAGATGTTTTCCTCACTGTTACCGTTCACCAAGCACCACAATAATAAAAAAATATTTGGCCCAATGTATTAATTTCAAATTCAGGCCTTTTTTACAGGCACCTAACACAATCTGCCTATTTATTTATGTAGCGTATTACACTAATCCAAGCACAGCAGTAACCACTGATTTAGGGAATATCTCATTTAGGGCTAGTATTTAGGCCCTGGATGAAAGGTATCCTTTATGAACACATTTACACTTGGCCTGCAACTGCTGGAACACCAGTTTCAGGGTATTGCTTTTTGGCAATTGAATTTCTCCCCAGAACAAAATATATGTTTTGTCGGACACTATTACAGTTTTCCAGCCAGTGCTGAAACCACTGATTTATGGTATTGCTATTTTGGCAATTGAATTTCTCCCCAGAACAAAATATATGTTTTGTCGGACACTATTATAGTTTTCCAGCCAGTGCTGAGACACAAGATTTAGGGATTGCTATTTTAGCAATTGGATTTCACCCCAGAACAAAATATATAATTTGCAGGACACTATGAAACTTGGCCAGCCACAGCTGAAACCACTGATTTATGGTATTGCTATTTTGGCAATTGAATTTCACCCCAGAACAAAATATATGTTTTGACGGACACTATTATAATTTGCCAGCCAGTGCTGGGACACCAGATTTAGGGGATTGCTATTTTGGCAATTGAATTTCACCCCAGAACAAAATATATAATTTGCAGGACACTATGAAACTTGGCCAGCCACAGCTGAAACCACTGATTTATGGTATTGCTATTTTGGCAATTGAATTTCACCCCAGAACAAAATATATAATTTGCAGGACACTATGAAACTTGGCCAGCCATAGCTGAAACCACTGATTTATGGTATTGCTATTTTGGCAATTGAATTTCACCCCAGAACAAAATATACACTATTACGGACAGATTTAAACTAGGCCTGCAACAGCTGGAACACCAGATTCAGGGTATTGCTATTTTGGCAATTGAATTTCTCCCCAGAACAAAATATATGTTTTGTCAGGACACTATTATAATTTTGCCAGCCAGCAGCTGAGACCACTAGATTTATGGGATTGCTATTTTAGCAATTGAATTTCACCCCAGAACAAAATATATGTTTTGCAGGACACTATTATAGTTTGCCAGCCACATGCTGAAACCACTAGATTTATGGTATTGCTATTTTGGCAATTGAATTTCACCCCAGAACAAAATATATAATTTGCAGGACACTATGAAACTTGGCCAGCCACAGCTGAAACCACTGATTTATGGTATTGCTATTTTGGCAATTGAATTTCACCCCAGTAACAAAATATATGTTTTGACGGACACTATTATAGTTTGCCAGCCACAGCTGGGACACCAGATTTATGGTATTGCTATTTTGGCAATTGAATTTCACCCCAGAACAAAATATATGATTTGCAGGACACTATGATAACTTGGCCAGCCACAGCTGGGACCACTAGATTTATGGTATTGCTATTTTGGCAATTGAATTTCACCCCAGAACAAAATATATGTTTTGACAGGACACTATTATAATTTGCCAGCCAGTGCTGGGACACCACTGATTTATGGGATTGCTATTTTGGCAATTGAATTTCACCCCAGAACAAAATATATAATTTGCAGGACACTATGAAACTTGGCCAGCCACAGCTGAAACCACTGATTTATGGTATTGCTATTTTGGCAATTGAATTTCACCTCAGAACAAAATATATACTTTGCAGGACAGCTATGAAACTTGGCCTGCCATAGCTGAAACCACTGATTTATGGTATTGCTATTTTGGCAATTGAATTTCACCCCAGAACAAAATATATGTTTTGCAGGACACTATTATAACTTGGCCAGCCACAGCTGATGACACTAGATTTATGGTATTGCTATTTTGGCAATTGAATTTCACCCCAGAACAAAATATATGTTTTGGCGGACACTATTATAGTTTGCCAGCCAGTGCTGGGACACCAGATTTAGGGATTGCTATTTTGGCAATTGAATTTCACCCCAGAACAAAATATATAATTTGCAGGACACTATGAAACTTGGCCAGCCACAGCTGAAACCACTGATTTATGGTATTGCTATTTTGTCAATTGAATTTCACCCCAGAACAAAATATATAATTTGCAGGACACTATGAAACTTGGCCAGCCATAGCTGAAACCACTGATTTATGGTATTGCTATTTTGGCAATTGAATTTCACCCCAGAACAAAATATACACTATTACGGACAGATTTAAAATAGTCCTGCAACAGCTGGAACACCAGATTCAGGGTATTGCTATTTTGGCAATTGAATTTCACCCCAGTACAAAATATATGTTTTTGCTGACACTATTATAGTTTTCCAGCCACAGCTGTGACACCAGATTTATGGTATTGCTTTTTTGGCAATTGAATTTCACCCCAGAACAAAATATATGTTTTGACGGACACTATTATAGTTTGCCAGCCAGTGCTGGGACACCAAATTTAGGGGATTGCTATTTAAGCAATTGAATTTCACCCCAGAACAAAATATATAATTTGCAGGACACTATGAAACTTGGCCAGCCACAGCTGAAACCACTGATTTATGGTATTGCTATTTTGGCAACTGAATTTCACCCCATAACAAAATATATGTTTTGACGGACACTATTATAATTTGCCAGCCAGTGCTGGGACACCAGATTTAGGGGATTGCTATTTTGGCAATTGAATTTCACCCCAGAACAAAATATATAATTTGCAGGACACGATGAAACTTGGCCAGCCATAGCTGAAACCACTGATTTATGGCATTGCTATTTTGGCAATTGAATTTCACCCCAGAACAAAATATACACTATTACGGACAGATTTAAACTAGGCCTGCAACAGCTGGAACACCAGATTCAGGTATTGCTATTTTGGCAATTGAATTTCACCCCAGAACAAAATATATAATTTGCAGGACACTATGAAACTTGGCCAGCCACAGCTAAAACCACTAATTTATGGTATTGCTATTTTGGCAACTGAATTTCACCACAGAACAAAATATATGTTTTGACGGACACTATTATAATTTGCCAGCCAGTGCTGGGACACCAGATTTAGGGGATTGCTATTTTGGCAATTGAATTTCACCCCAGAACAAAATATATAATTTGCAGGACACTATGAAACTTGGCCAGCCACAGCTGAAACCACTGATTTATGGTATTGCTATTTTGGCAATTGAATTTCACCCCAGAACAAAATATATAATTTGCAGGACACTATGAAACTTGGCCAGCCATAGCTGAAACCACTGATTTATGGCATTGCTATTTTGGCAATTGAATTTCACCCCAGAACAAAATATACACTATTACGGACAGATTTAAATTAGGCCTGCAACAGCTGGAACACCAGATTCAGGGTATTGCTATTTTGGCAATTGAATTTCACCCCAGAACAAAATATATAATTTGCAGGACACTATGAAACTTGGCCAGCCACAGCTGAAACCACTAATTTATGGTATTGCTATTTTGGAAATTGAATTTCACCCCAGAACAAAATATATGTTTTTGCGGACACTATTATAGTTTGCCAGCCAATGCTGGGACACCAGATTTAGGGGATTGCTATTTTGGCAATTGAATTTCACCCCAGAACAAAATATATAATTTGCAGGACACTATGAAACTTGGCCAGACACAGCTGAAACCACTGATTTATGGTATTGCTATTTTGGCAACTGAATTTCACCCCAGAACAAAATAAATGTTTTGACGGACACTATTATAATTTGCCAGCCAGTACTGGGACACCAGATTTAGGGGATTGCTATTTTGGCAATAGAATTTCACCCCAGAACAAAATATATAATTTGCAGGACACTATGAAACTTGGCCAGCCACAGCTGAAACCACTGATTTATGGTATTGCTATTTTGGCAATTGAATTTCACCCCAGAACAAAATGTATGTTTTGACGGACACTATTATAATTTGCCAGCCAGTGCCGGGACACCAGATTTAGGGGATTGCTATTTTGGCAATTGAATTTCACCCCAGAACAACATATATAATTTGCAGGACACTATGAAACTTGGCCAGCCACAGCTGAAACCACTGATTTATGGTATTGCTATTTTGGCAATCAAATTTCACCCCAGAACAAAATATATAATTTGCAGGACACTATGAAACTTGGCCAGCCATAGCTGAAACCACTGATTTATGGTATTGATATTTTGGCAATTGAATTTCACCCCAGAACAAAATATATGTTTTGACGGACACTATTATAATTTGCCAGCCAGTGCTGGGACACCAGATTTAGGGGATTGCTATTTTGGCAATTGAATTTCACCCCAGAACAAAATATATAATTTGCAGGACACTATGAAACTTGGCCAGCCACAGCTGAAACCACTGATTTATGGTATTGCTATTTTGGCAATTGAATTTCACCCCAGAACAAAATATATAATTTGCAGGACACTATGAAACTTGGCCAGCCATAGCTGAAACCACTGATTTATGGTATTGCTATTTTGGCAATTGAATTTCACCCCAGAACAAAATATACACTATTACGGACAGATTTAAACTAGGCCTGCAACAGCTGGAACACCAGATTCAGGGTATTGCTATTTTGTCAATTGAATTTCTCCCTAGAACAAAATATATGTTTTGTCGGACACTATTATAGTTTTCCAGCCAGTGCTGAGACACCAGATTTAGGAGATTGCTATTTTAGCAATTGGATTTCACCCCAGAACAAAATATATATTTTGCAGGACACTATGAAGCTTGGCCAGCCACAGCTGAAACCACTGATTTATGTTATTGCTATTTTGGCAATTGAATTTCACCCCAGATCAACATATATAATTTGCAGGACACTATGAAACTTGGCCAGACACAGCTGAAACCACTGATTTATGGTATTGCTATTTTGGCAATTGAATTTCACCCCAGAACAAAATATATGTTTTTGCGGACACTATTATAGTTTTCGAGCCACAGCTGTGACACCAGATTTATGGTATTGCTTTTTTGGCAATTGAATTTCACCCCAGAAAAAAATATAAGTTTTGACGGACACTATTATAATTTGCCAGCCAGTGCTGGGACACCAGATTTAGGGGATTGCTATTTTGGCAATTGAATTTCACCCCAGAACAAAATATATAATTTGCAGGACACTATGAAACTTGGCCAGCCACAGCTGAAACCACTGATTTATGGTATTGCTATTTTGGCAATTGAATTTCACCCCAGAACAAAATATATAATTTGCAGGACACTATGAAACTTGGCCAACCATAGCTGAAACCACTGATTTATGGTATTGCTATTTTGGTAATTGAATTTTACCCCAGAACAAAATATACCCTGTTACGGACAGATTTAAACTAGGCCTGCAACAGCTGGAACACCAGATTCAGGGTATTGCTATTTTGGCAATTGAATTTCACCCCAGAACAAAATATATAATTTGCAGGACACTATGAAACTTGGCCAGCCACAGCTGATTCCACTGATTTATGGTATTGCTATTTTGGCAATTGAATTTCACCCCAGAACAAAATATATGTTTTGGCGGACACTATTATAGTTTGCCAGCCAGTGCTGGGACACCAAATTTAGGGGATTGCTATTTTGGCAATTGAATTTCACCCCAGAACAAAATATATAATTTGCAGGACACTGCTTCCAGCTCACCACTATGTCACTGGGCAACTCTATGGTCTCCTCATGCTGATGCCACCTCACCACTCTGTGGTTTCCCTATGCTGCTGCCACCTCGACACTCAATACTAGCAATACTGATGGATTACTGACTAAATGCTGACCGAGTAAAGGCGGATGCTCAACAGACAGGATCCATTTTTTGGGGGTTATTGTTCTGATGGATCAGAGGAAGGGTAAAATATTCAGTGACTTCAATACAAACTTACTGCTTACACCCTCTCCACTCTATCAGGATGGATCTACTTGTATAAGTGTTTAATAGAACAGGTTCTGTAGAAATCTATGTAGAATCAGCTGTGCCGGTGTAAATGGAGTGCGCTCTTTCACGCTATAGTAGGATCTAGGGCCTCTGCGCGGTTCTTTATATCTGGTGCTAACATTGACCTGTAAGGCTGAGTTCACACTTGAGTAATTTGGTTAGTTTTGGCCCCATGACATGTGCAGTGATTCTAGGAGTGATGCCTATCATCTGCGTGTCATACGGACACACAGTATTGTTTCACTACCACAGCAGACTTCCTATGCGTGTTTCTGCAAGGCACAATTTTCTACACCAATATACAGGCTCTCTGCAGCCAGGAAATAGCTGTTTTTTAATGAGATTCGCCACAATTAAATTTGGATCGAATCAAATCAGTTTGGAAAATTTTGAGAACCGACCAAATCGAATTTTTGAAAAATGTTCACATCTCTAATCATGGTCATTGGTATGGGGATGCTTAAGAAAAAAAAGGTGTATGATAAATAGGTTAAGTTTGACTTACATAGCCTAGTGGAAAGAAAGAAAAGTGGATGACATCTTTCGATTGTCCAAGTATAGAAGATATGAACTGTAAAGATAAAACAGCTGTCACCTGATAAAACAGCTGCATTACTAAGTGGCTGCTTTCATAAGTGGAGTTGAAGAAACCGGAGTTCTACTGCTGAGTGTCTTTTTGTTGGGACTGCAAGTGTCTGAGTGTGGTGTAAAGCTGCTTACCTAGAAAGTTAAGTACTTGCAGTTTAGTTCTGCCATTTAAAACCGCTTTTTTTCTCTCTGTGTAGTGTCATTTAAAGCAGTTTTTTTTTTCTCTGCCTGGTGAGGGGGAGTGGCTTGGCCTAACAGGTGCTATAAATTAGACCACTCAACTCTTCCAGAGCCTGCTCTACCTGAGGCCTGCATTATTAAGTGGCTGCTTTCATAAGTGGAGTTGAAGAAACCGGAGTTTAAGAAAAGGAGCAAGAAACAGAGATTCATTAGATCATCCTTGTATACAGTTGGTTTGATTCTAGCTAGTCTTCCTACTGCTGTAAGGGACCACAGTAAGTAAGAATCTTGATATCACTGCTCTATATTGTATTTATTTATATTTTTTTCCCTCTCTTTTCCTGTGTAATCCCCATTTAGTATGACTTCCATTATTGACAGCGCCGTCCAGTGCACATCTTGTATGATGTATGCAGTCCTGGAACAGCCGTTCGAGGGTGTATATGTTTGTTCAAAATGTGAGCAAATTACCCGCTTGGAATCGCACATCGAGTCTCTAAACAGGCGAGTTGCAACACTGAAAGCCACTGACAATTTGGAAAGAGTTTGCTGCTCACTGAGCAAGCACTCTATGGGGTAGATGTGGGGAGGGTGGTAGCGAGGAGGCTGAGGAGAGTGAGGTAGTTAGCTGGGTAACAGTAAGAAAGCGGGGTAGAGGGAAGAGTGCCAGGGAGGCTAGCCCTGATCTGACACACCCCAACAAGTTTGCACGGTTGGCAGATGAGGGGGGTGACAGTTCAGGGACGGCAACGCTGCAGCCAGACACTTCCTCTGCCAGTCAGGGGAATGTCAGCTCCAGTAAGCAGGGGACCAGGAGAGCAGGGAAGGCCAGACAGGTGCTGGTAGTGGGAGACTCAATTATTAGGGGAACAGATAGGGCGATCTGTCACAAAGATCGTGATCGCCGAACAGTGTGCTGTCTTCCTGGCGCTAGAGTTCGACACATCGCGGATCGGGTTGACAGATTACTGGGAGGGGCTGGAGAAGATCCAGCGGTCATGGTCCATATCGGAACCAATGACAAAGTTAGAGGAAGGTGGAGAGTCCTTAAAAATGATTTCAGGGATTTAGGTCAAAAGCTTAGGGCAAGGACCTCAAAAGTAGTATTTTCTGAAATACTGCCTGTACCACGAGCCACACAAGAAAGGCAGCGGGAGATTAGGGAGGTTAACAAGTGGCTCAAGAACTGGTGTAGGAAGGAGGGGTTCGGGTTCCTGGAGAACTGGTCCGACTTCTCTGTTGGCTACAGGCTCTACCGTAGGGACGGGCTGCACCTCAATTAGGAAGGGACAGCTGTGTTGGGGAGAAAGATGGCTAGAAGGTTGGAGGAGTGTTTAAACTAGGGACTGGGGGGGAGGGTAATTACGTTATAGGAGGGGAAGATAGTGCAGATAGAGACCAGGGGCGAGGTAGTGTGTCTGGGGGAGGAATGGAAGGGGGACTAGAACAGCTCAGAATGAAAGATGTAGGGTAAAAATACACATAAACCTGTCAAATGTATGTATACTAATGCCAGAAGCCTGACTAACAAGACTGGTGAACTGGAATTAGTGATGTGTGAGGAGGACTATGACATAGTGGGAATAACTGAGACATGGCTGGATGATAGCTATGACTGGGCAGTTAATATAAAAGGTTACAATCTGTTTAGAAAGGATCATCAAAACCGGAGAGGTGGAGGGGTCTGCCTCTACGTGAAGTCGTGTCTAAATCCCGTAATTCGAGAATACATCTCTGAGGGACATGAACATGTGGAGTCACTGTGGGTAGAAATACATGGAGCAAAAACAATAATAAAATACTAATAGGAGTGTATTATAAACCACCTAATATACCAGAGTCCACAGAAAATCTATTACTAAACGAGATAGACGAGGCGGCAAATCATAATGAAGTCGTTATCATGGGGACTTCAACTACCCAGATATAGACTGGGAAACTGAAAGCTGTACATCCCATAAAGGAAACAGGTTCTTGGCAATAGTCAAAGACAATTTCCTTTCCCAACTGGTTCAGGACCCCACTAGAGGGACGGCCATACTGGACTTAGTATTAACCAATAGACCTGATAGAACAACAGATGTGCAGGTTGGGGGACACCTGGGAAATAGTGACCATAAAGTTATAACCTTCCAATTATCCTTCAAGCGAGAGTTTCTAAAGGGAGGAACAAAAATACCAAACTTCAAAAAAGCAAAATTTAGCCAACTAAGCGAGGCCATAGGCCTAACTAACTGGGACAAAGTCCTCAAAAATAAAAATACAACCATAAAATGGGAGATTTTTGAAAGCATTGTAACATCTAATTGTGAGAGGTACATACCTTATAGGAATAAAAGGCTAAGGAACAATAAGAAACCAATGTGGATAAATGGAACCGTAAAGAAGGCAATAAATGACAAAAAGAAAGCATATAAATCGCTAAAACAGGAGGGGAGTCAGGAAGCACTGATAAACTATAAGGAAAAAAATAGAATATGTAAAAACTAATAAAATTTGCCAAACTAGAGACCGAGAGATTAATTGCCAAAGAGAGTAAAACTAACCCTAAAATGTTCTTCAATTATATAAATAGTAAAAATATAAATCTGAAGGAGTCGGCCCTCTACATAGCAATGAGGGGGTGTTGCAGAGAGCGACGAGGATGAAGCAAAACTATTAAATATTTTTTTCTCCACTATATTCACTGAGGAAAATAAACTGTCAGATGAAATGCAGAATGTAAAAGTAAATCCCCCATTAAAAGTGCCCTGTCTGACCCAGGAAGAAGTACAACAGCGACTTAAAAAGATTAAAATAGACAAATCGCCAGGACCGGATGGCATACACCCCCGTATCCTAAGGGAATTAAGTGATGTCATAGCCAGACCATTATTTCTTATTTTATGGACTCTATAATAACAGGGAATGTTCCACAGGATTGGCGCATAGCAAATGTGGTGCCAATATTCAAAAAGGGTCCAAAAACAGAGCCTGGAAATTATAGGACGGTAAGTTTTTTTTTTGTTTTTTTTTCAAACTTTATTGACTTTTCTCAATATCAAAACACAAAATCATGTTAACAAAATAAATCTACTAATATTTCCACCCACCCCCCCACCCCCTCAAGCATGCACAAAAAGGGAAAAAAGAAAAAAAAACTGCTCACTCTTCATTCATTCCACCAGTTCCATAACTTAGTACATTTTTCATTAGACCCTCTTTGTTTGTGCAACATACATTCATACTTTTTAACTTTGTTGACTAAATTTAGCCACGTTCGATGCTCTGGGGGGAACGAGGCAAACCACAGTCTAGAAATAATCAGCTAGAAAAGACACTTTAACCAAGAGGCGGAGTTTGGAAGACTGACAGACTATCTCAGAAAAATCACCCAAGATCCATACTCCAGGCACAAATGGAATCTGAATTTGGAGTTTTTGTCTCGAAGTGGTTTGAACCGAGTACCAGTACTCCTTCACTGGAGGACAGTCCCAGAACATGTGTACGTGATCGGCGCCAGGGCAATCACAACGCGGACAATTAGAAGAGTTCCTAAAACCTTTCTTTTGTAACCACAATGGTGTTATATAAATCTTATGGATAATGTTAAACTGTACTACAGTGTGATTAAAATTATGTGAAAGATAAATCATATTCTTCAAAATAGTGTCCCATGCCGGTAAAGCATAGTTTTCAAGTGAAGTAGTCCAGGCTTTTTGTCCTGGAGAGTAACGTTCCGAAAAATAAAGCTTAATTAAGTGCTTATAACAGTGTGAAATTTTTACTTTCATATGTGTTCCTCTTTCTAATAATAATTTGTGAAGAAAAAGTGGAGCTTCGTAGGCCGGTAAGTTTAACATCTATTGTTGGTAAACTGTTTAAAGGGTTTCTAAGAGATGCTATTTTGGAGTATCTCAATGAAAATAAGCAAATAACGCCATATCAGCATGGCTTCATGAGGGATCGGTCATGCCAAACAAATTTAATCAGCTTCTATGAGGAGGTAAGTTCTAGACTTGACAGCTGCGAATCAATGGATGTCGTATATCTGGACTTCTCCAAAGCATTTGACACCGTACCTCATAAAAGGTTAGTATATAAAATGAGGATGCTCGGACTGGGAGAAAATGTCTGTATGTGGGTAAGTAACTGGCTGAGTGACAGAAAACAGAGGGTGGTTATTAACGGTAGATACTCAGATTGGGTCACTGTAACTAGTGGGGTACCTCAGGGGTCAGTATTGGGCCCTATTCTCTTCAATATATTTATTAATGATCTTGTAGAAGGCCTGCACAGTAAAATATCTATTTTTGCAGATGACACTAAACTGTGTAAAGTAATTAACACTGAAGAGGACAGTTTTCTGCTACAGAGGGATCTGGATAGATTGGAGGCTTGGGCAGAAAAATGGCAGATGAGGTTTAACACTGACAAATGTAAAGTTATGCACATGGGAAGGAATAATGCAAGTCACCCGTACATATTAAATGGTAAAACACTCGGTAACACTGACATGGAAAAGGATCTAGGAATTTTAATAAACAGCAAATTAAGCTGCAAAAACAGTGTCAGGAAGCTACTGCCAAGGCCAATAAGATAATGGGTTGCATCAAAAGGGGCATAGACGCCCGTGATGAGAACATAGTCCTACCACTTTACAAATCACTGGTTAGACCACACATGGAGTACTGTGTACAGTTCTGGGCTCCTGTGAACAAGACAGACATAGCAGAGCTGGAGAGGGTTCAGAGGAGGGCAACTAAAGTAATAACTGGAATGAGGGATCTACAGTACCCTGAAAGGTTATCAAAATTAGGGTTATTCACTTTAGAAAAAAGACGACTGAGGGGAGATCTAATAACTATGTATAAATATATCAGGGGTCAGTACAGAGATCTGTCCCATCATCTATTTATCCCCAGGACTGTGACTGTGACAAGGGGACATCCTCTGCGTCTGGAGGAAAGAAGGTTTGTACACAAACATAGAAAAGGATTCTTCACTGTAAGAGCAGTGAGACTATGGAACTCTATGCCTGAGGAGGTGGTGATGGTGAGTACAATAATGGAATTCAAGAGGGGACTGGATTTATTTCTGGAGTGTAATAATATTACAGGCTACAGCTACTAGAGAGGGGTCGTTGATCCAGGGAGTTATTCTGATTGCCTGATTGGAGTCGGGAAGGAATTTTATCCTTTCGCCTTATGACAGCACCCATGGAGAGACCGCCTCCTAACCCAGGACAGGAACCAGGAAAAAACCGACCTCCCATAAAGGAGGCTCCACCTTCCATCACACCAGTTCTGTTTCCTGTCCTGCGGGACAGGAGGGATCAGTAAGATTCTTGAAGAGAGCTGCGGGCGCCCCGGTTTGTATAGTATTAGGAGGGCCTACCCGTGCGGCGTCAGCCTCCAGTGGGAGCCGCTGCAGGTCTGGGCCTCTTTCACCTCCTCCTGCTTCCGCCTCTCCTCGGTTGTGGGGGCTGCCGCTTCTCTGCATCCCCCTGTGCTGCGGGCCTCTGCAGCCGTGCTGCATACCTGGCCGGCTAGGCCGCACTTCCGGTGCGGTCCTGTGCTCCGGTGTGACGCGCTTCTGGGCGACGGCTGGAGTAGGCCGGAAGTGGGAGGAGCCGGCTGTGCGCGCCGACGCTGAAATGCCCAGCCAGCTCAGTCTGCCGGCCGGAGAAGCTACTGGCAGTTTTTCTCTATTTGTTGCCTGTGGTGTGGTGTGAACATGGAGCAGCCCCAGCGCACTGATCCAGCTGATGCCTGCATTGAGACGCCGGTACCTGGTGGGGTAAGAGGGGTGATCCCCTGATATGGAATTCCTCCTGCTTACAGGGATGTCTTCTTTGCCTAGATACCTAAGGAGGCAAAGAAAAGTTCCAGCTCTAAGAGCAGGTCTTGCCCATTATGTAAAAGGAGAATGCCTTCTGCTTGGGTTAAGTCTGCCTGTGAATCCTGTGTTGCCAAGTTATTGGAGGAAGAGGCTGCGTCTTTTATGGGCAGCATTAAGCAGCTTATCCGGGATGAGGTTAAGGAGTCTGTGAGCGGATTATTAAAGTCTCGCCCGAGCTCCTCTGCTACGGCTGCGGGCTACCATGGGGCTGGAAGATCCCAAACCACCCTTATCCCTGAGAGACTCTATGTTTGAGGGACTTGGCCCTAGAAAGAAAAGAGTTTTTGATGTCCATGAGAATGTCCAGGCTACGATTAAACGGGAATGGGATAAGCCCGATAGAAAATTTTTTATCCCTTCGGCAGTTAAGCGGAAATACCCCTTTGACGCGGAGACTTCAGCCCCCTGGGACAGAGCCCCAAAATTAGATGCGCCTGTAGCCAAAATATCTAAGAAATCGGCCCTGCCCTTTGATGATGGGGGTACATTGAAAGATCCCATGGATAGGAGGGCAGATATTTATTTGAAAAAGTGTTGGGAGGCCTCAGCCGCTTCCTTTAAACCAGCCATTGCTGCCACCTCTGTAGCCAGATCCCTTAAGGCCTGGATGAAGGAGCTCGAGGAGCATATTAGAGGGGGGTCGCCTAGAGACCAGCTTTTGTCCTTTCCCCGCCTTTTTTAGTGGGCTAGATTTTTTGAGTGATGCTTCTGCGGATTCCCTTAGGCTGGCGGCCAGAGCGTCGGCCCTGTCTAACTCCGCCCATAGGGCTGTCTGGCTAAAAAGCTGGAATGGGGATGCATCCTCTAAGGCTAAATTATGTGGCATCCCTTGTCAAGGCGAATTTCTGTTTGGTCCGGTATTAGATGACCTCCTCGAGAAGGCCTCGGATGAAAAGAGGGGGTTTCCGTCTACCAGCCAGCCCCCTAAAAAGACCCCTCGGCGTAGGTTTAGCAGGGATTCCTTTAGGGGGAGGGACAGATCCCGACAGTATGCTGAGACCAACCGTAGATCTAAAGGGTTCCTTTTTTCCCGTTCAGAGGCCTCTTAGAAAAAGTCCCAATGACGCCAGGCCTGTGGGGGGTCGTCTGTCATATTTTTTCGATCAATGGCAGAGGATCTCCAACAGTCCCTGGATTTTGTCGATAGTACAAGAGGGACTGAAGCTAAGATTTCTAAATCAGCCGGGAGAAAAGTTTGTGCTGACAGATTTCCGAGCAGACCCCCAGAGGCAATCCACCATTGTTGCAGAGGTACTCTCCCTGTTAGAAAAGAGGGTTCTGGTCCCCGTTCCCAGATCAGAAGAGGCAAGGGGGTTTTATTCGACTCTGTTTCTTGTGAGAAAGACAAATGGTTCATTCCGCACAATAATAAATTTAAAGTGTCTCAATCGCTACTTGGTGTACGAGAAATTTTGAATGGAAACCTTAAGATCAGCAGTAAATCATCTTTTCTCGGGTTGCTTTATGGCCACGATAGATCTGAAAGATGCATATTACCATGTGCCCATTCATCCCTTGCATCAGAAATTTCTCAGAGTAGCGGTACACATGGGAGACAGGATCCTTCATGCCCAGTTCCAGGCCCTTCCCTTTGGGTTATCTCAGGCTCCGAGGGTATTTACGAAAATAGTGGCGGAAATGATGGCCCATGTGAGAGGAATGTGCTGATCATTCCCTACCTAGACGATTTCCTTCTGATAGCCCAGAGTCGTCCTGCCCTGAGATCCCAAATTTCCTGGTTCAGAGAGGTCCTTCACAGGCTTGGTTGGGAGGTAAACATAGAAAAATCCAGCCTCCTCCCAAGCCAGGTGTGCAGGTTTCTCGGCATGACCCTAGATTCCTTGTTACAGAAATGCCTTCTGCCCCTACACAAAGCTCAGCAGCTCATTTCAGAGGTTCAGTCCCTTCTAGCTGCCCGAAAGGTCTCTCTAAGGAGGGCCATGTCCGTTTTAGGCTTAATGACGGCTTCCATTCCAGGGGTAGAGTGGGCGCAGTGCCACTCAAGATGTCTTCAGCTCCAGATTCTGGAGACGTGGGACGGTTGCCCTTGTTCTCTGGACCGGGAGTTCCTGCTCTCCCCGCAGTCCACTCTCTCTCTGGAATGGTGGTTCTGTCTCCCGAATCTACAGAAAGGAGTTCCCTGGAGGAGAGAGGCCCAGGTAGCTCTAACTACGGATGCCAGTCCCTCCGGGTGGGGTGCTCATCTGCAGGATCTTTTGTTGCAGGGGACATGGGACGCAGAGACCAGTGCCCAATCTCAGAACTACAGGGAGCTGAAGGCCATCAGTATGGCTCTTTCTCAAGGTCTTCCTTCCCTGAGGGGCAAGGAGGTGAAGGTGTACTCCGACAATATGACGGCAGTGGCCTATATCAACAGGCAGGGGGGTACCAGATCTCCCAGTCTGATGGACCTGACGAGTCACATATTCAGTTTGGCAGAAGTCTCTCTCTCTCCTCCCTTTCGGCTGTTCATCTAAAAGGGACAGAAAATACGGAGGCGGACTTCCTGAGTCGGCACCATCTCAGTCAGAACGAGTGGTCCTTAGATCAGGAGATTTTCAACAAGATCATAGACCTCTGGGGCCTCCCTGTTATAGACCTTTTTGCCACCAGACTAAACAGGAAGGTGGAGGAATTTTATTCCCTTTCCCCAGGGGATCATCCAAAAGCGCTAGATGCCTTAGCCCAGTCGTGGAAGTCAGGTCTCCTCTATGTCTTTCCCCCCTTGAAACTCCTTCCAAGGGTCCTCAGGAAGATCAAGATAGATCAGGCTACGGTCATAGTCATAGCCCCCTTTTGGCCCAAGACGGTTTGGTTTTCAGTACTCAGAGTCATGTCAATAGCCGACCCCTGGATTCTACCAGTATTTCTGGGACTACTGTCTCAGGGACCAATTCTTCATCCGGAAGTCAGGCCACTCCATCTGACTGCCTGGCTTTTGAGAGGAAGATCCTGAGGAGCAAGGGCCTTTCTGACAATGTGGTCTCCATGCTCCTGGCGAGTCGGAAGAGGGTTACCTCAGAGATTTACTTGAGGTTACTTCTGTCGCTTCGCTGGGGGGCCAGTGGATGTTCTGGAGTCACCTAATTTACCCCTTATTTTGGACTTCATGCAGGAGGGCTGGATCAAGGGGCTTAGGCCCAGCACCTTGAAGGTGCAGGTTTCTGCCCTTAGTGCTTTTTTTGAGTTCGAGCTGGCAGGGCACCCATGGGTGAAGAGATTCATTACAGCAGTGTCCAAGCTTTCCCCAGTCTCCAGGTATACCCTGCCCCCCTGGGACTTGAACCTAGTACTTTCTGCCCTTACATCTGAACCCTTTGAGCCCTTAGAGGACATTTCAGTAAAGTTGCTCTCTTTGAAGTTAGCCTTCCTTTTAGCCATCACGTCGGCTAGGAGAGTGAGTGAGTTAGCGGCTTTTTCTGTCGATCAGCCGTATCTCAGGATTCTGTCAGATAGGGTGATCATTGTCCCTGACCCGGCCTTTCTACCAAAGGTGTCCTCCAGCTTTCATAGGTCCCAGGAGGTAGTGCTCCCATCCTTCTTTCCTTCTCCTGTGACCGAGGCAGAGTCTAGATTCCACTACCTAGATGTTAGGAGGTGTCTGATCCAGTACCTGCAGGTTTCTCGTCCCTGGAGGTCTTCCTCTAGGTTACTACTATGTTTTCAGGGTGTTAAAAGGGGATCTGCAGCCTCATCTCAAACTATCGCTAGATGGATCCGGCAGGCTATTGGGTTAGCTTATACCTCCAAGGGCGAGGTTCCTCCCTCAGGGTTTGGGGCTCACTCCACCAGGGCAGTGTCTACGTCCTGGGCGGAGAGAGCTTCTGTATCTTTGGAACAGATTTGCAAGGCTGCAACCTGGAGTTCCCCGCATACTTTCTTTAGACATTATCGTCTTCATTTTCCTTCAGATGAAGGTTTGGATTTCGGCCGAAAGGTTCTTTCGGCTGTGGTCCCTCCCTGATACTTCTAGCTTATATCTCCATGGGTGCTGTCATAAGGCGAAAGGATAAAATCTAGATTACTTACCGGTAATCTTTTTTCTTTGAGCCTATGACAGCACTCAACTAAATCCCCTATATTAAAAAAAAAAAAAAAAAATAAATTATATATATATATATATATATATATATATATAGGTATATGTTTATATTATATGTAGTTGATTAAGTTTGGTGGTGGGAGTGTATAGTTGTATGTATATGTTCTGTTCTTAGTTCTTGGAAAAGGACTGGTGTGATGGAAGGTGGAGCCTCCTTTATGGGAGGTCGGTTTTTTCCTGGTTCCTGTTTCCTGTCCTGGGTTAGGAGGCGGTCTCTCCATGGGTGCTGTCATAGGCTCAAAGAAAAAAGATTACCGGTAAGTAATCTAGATTTTTTTTCCCCTTAAGTGAGGAAAATTGGCTTCTGCCTCACAGGTTTTTTTTGCCTTCCTCTGGATCAACTTGTAGGAAACAGGCTGAACTGGATGGACAAATGTCTTTTTTCGGTCTTATATACTATGTTACTATGTTACCTCTGATTCTGACACCATGCCTTGGAACCAGGGTTCACATGATTCCTCTTGCTCCTTTTCCTTGCAACCCCAAAGAAGCCTTTCAGTGCATCCTCTCTGTAGTCAATGCCATGTACTAGTGAGTCTTTTTTTTTTCCTAAGGAGGGGACACAAAACCTCACCACACACAATGGCAGATAGTCAAGAAGGTTTCCCTGTTAATGAGTTGTGTGAGAACAGTCAATCTTTGGACTGTCATGACTCATGAATAGGAGGTTCAGGGAGAGGCAGTGGACCCCATGCATAACTGTTTTGGGAATTGGGAGAAGCACCAAGGAGCTCACAATTATATATTTCAGTTTTAGAAAACTGGCGAGGTGGGTGAGGGCTTTGACCACGATTGTGTGTTGGAAAGGACCTGGGAGTCAAACGGGGGTGCTGAGGAGGAGGCATCAGAGAAAAAGGGTGGTAGCCACAGTGGCACCAAGAGTGGAGGCAATTTGTGACCAAAACCTCCAAAATAACTGGCAGGGCCAGATCTGCTTCTGTTGTGGTCAGCTCAGGAATTGGTGATGCCGTTTATAATGTGGGGGCAGGCTCAAAATGTCCAAGCCCTGCTGCCTCTAGCTCTGTGCGAGCAACTCCCATATAGCTTTTTTTTTACATAGGCAGAGAATACAAAACCATACCCATGTGCCAGATCTTCACAATTAGAATAAACCATGGGCGTTCAAACACTAACATAGGTATAAGGTGTCTTTTGAGGTGGAATCACCAGATCCTGTGGGAATAAAGAACTAGCCAGCATTCCGAATCTGAACATGCCTTTCCTTCTACTCTTGGACTACTTTGTATCAGCCAGCCCACATTCCAAGTAGTATGGTTAGCTGCGTCCTCATCTGCTCAGACTCTTTCTTAAACTTCCTCTGCTGAGACATCCATATCATGAGATATCTGTAACAAAATGTGTGGCCCTAAGAAAGTTATTCACTAGGGACAAGCAAATCGACCTCGGATGAAACATCCAAAGTCAATTCACATAGTTTGTTTCAATACTGTACAGAGTGAGTGCTCCGAACAGTATTAGAATGTATTGGCTCCAATGAGCTGAAGTTATTACTTCGCGAAGTCTCGCGAGACTGAGCATAATAACTTCAGAAATTGATTTAGACTGATTTTTTACAGTCTAAATCAATTTCTGAAGTTATTATGTGAACTTCAGCTCATCAGAGCCAATACATTCTAATACTGTACAGAGCACTTGCTCCGTACAGTATTGAAACTAAGTTTTAAGCGAATCGACTTCAGATGTTTCATCCGAAGTCAATTCACTCATCCCAATTATTCACGACCAGCAATTAGTTTTTCTGAAAGCTGAACTCCTACCTGTCCAAGCAGCTGATGGTCCAGCTGCTTTCATACCATTTAGTTGTGGTAAATGTGGAGCACTTCCGTGCCTTTGTCTAATTTAGACTTTTTGGGGCTGAGTGGTGTGGGGGCGGCTCTTGACCAGGCAAGCAAGAGTACCTCCATTCAGAAAAATTTGACACTCATCGGTCCACAAATGTGGTGCACTTATACACCTCTGCCTGAATGTAATTTTTGTGCTCTCTGGCTCAGGTGGTGTGGTGGGACTCTTGCCAGTTCGCAAATGTGACCTACTTGCGCACCTTTGCCTAAATTTAAATTTTATGGTCTCTGGCCCAGGCAGTTGGGTGGAACTCTTGGCCAGGCAAACAAGTGTACCACTCCATTCAGAAACAATTGACTCTCAACTCTGCAGATGCAAATTACTTCCACACCTTTGCCCAAATCTTAATCATTTATTTCAAGCTGCCTCTGCTACAACAAGCATCAGAAGGTGCAACAGCCAGTTTAGTTTACTAGTTGTTACAGAATACGATAACAATTTCTTTTTTCACTGCCGCTACAACTGCCCAAAACATGTCTCGTCAATGTGGAACTGTGGCCCGTTTCCGCACCATCAACTAAATTGATTTATCAAAAAAAAAAAAATTAATTGTCTCTTTCTCTAATTGACTGTGGCCTTTCCTCGGCCCATACCATGTTCCCTGACTCCATGGAACTCATGGTAAGCAGACTGGAAGAGTGGCCCAGTATGCTCCCTATGTTCTCTATTGCCCAGCCTCGAGTGTCATCTCAGAGAGGGTTTTTAGCACCACAGCGGGCATTGGTGACACCTAGAGGGACCAAGTTGTCCCCTTGTCAGTGTACAGGACATCACTTTTGTCAAAATGGAATGGAACGGGAGGATTTTTACACTTCTTTCGCTGAGGCCGATTAATAAATCTGGCCTTGCTGAAGGTACCCTATCTTGCCACTGCTCCTGTCTACCTCACTACAATCATGTTGCGTACCTTATGGTTACTGCTGCCATCATATTACTGCTGCTGTCTGCCTTCCTACCATCATGTTTATTAAAGCATGGCTGCAGCTGATGTCATCATGTCACTGCCCCAGCCTTCCAACATGTTCTGTACCATGTTGCTGGTGCTGCCGCCACAGCTGCAGCTCCAATTCCTCGCTGCTAATACCCTACTACAGCCACTAATAACACTACACAGTCGCCACTACTACTACCACTAATACCCCTAAACAGCTGACCTACTGCCTTGTATGTTTAATGCTATGCTGCTACTGTTGCCGCTACTGTTGTGGTCACATGCCACAATTACCCTACTCTTTCCACATCCACACTATACTCCTGCTGCTCCCAATTAAAAGGGATAATTTTTCTGGGCTTGTTCAGAACCAGCCACTCATCCTTCTGACAATTATCACTTGTGTGTGCATAAATAAAGGGAAAAATGTTTGGCTCCATTAAGGCATCATTTTTGGATGCTTGGTGCCCCAATAGTCACTGTTTCTTTCTCATGACATCATGTCTTTAAACTATCTGTCCCCGATAAGGGACAGTTTTTGGAAGCTTTGTATTATGAAAAAGCATAACACATGCAATGGCACAGTGTGTTTTTAAACACCATAAACCATGCGTTTACTCATAGCTATATAAAGTATGTTAGTTTCACTCATTGCTTTAGTGTTACTTATGACATTATTTACGATTGCTATCATTGCATTTAAGCGATTACAAAGGAGGAGAGAAATTGCAAAAATTAATAAAAGATAAAGAAAAAAAGATAAATAAATTTCCCTTAAAATTCTGAGCCCTAGGAGATTATAAGGAAATATATGCCAATTTAAGGGCAATTGGAGCAATTGGTAGAATCGATTCAGGTCTGATTAAAACTTTTTGAAAAATTTGGTAAGCCTGAAACAAACCAAATCTCAAAAGGTTAACAAAAGTGCAGTTTACAGTGATATTTACTCCCTTTTATGTGCCTTTCACTTCAAAGGGTTGTGCAGCCATTTAAGTTGATGACCTATCTTCAGGATAGGTCATCAATATCTGATCAGTGGGGGTCTGACAACCAACACCTCCACCAATCAGCTGTTTAAAGGTGGAGGTGCGCCTTGCGAGTGCTGCATCCTGTTCATTACTTTGCACTTCAATTCAAAAGTGGCATGTAATGATGAGTAGTCGCTCCATTTAATGCCACTGCTCCTCTAGAGACAACACATAGTGTAAAGACAAGGAAGCGGCCTCCTTATCAAACAGCTGATCGGCGGGCATGCCTACTGTAGGACTCCCGCTGATCAGATATTGATGATCTATCCTGAGGATAGGTCATCAATATAAATCACTGCACAACCTCTCTAAGTGTCCTTTCACACTTGCGTTCTGAGGATCCGGCAGGCACTTCCGTCCCGCCGGATCCGTCAGAACGCAAGTCGCCTGAAAGCATTAGAAGACTGATCAGGATCCTGATCAGTCTTCGAAATGCTTTGAGGTTACTATGGCAGCCAGGACGCTATTAAAGTCCTGGTTGCCATAGTAGTAGTGGGGAGCGGTATACTTACAGTCCGTGCGGCTCCCGGGGCGCTCCAGAATGACGTCAGAGCGCCCCATGCGCATGGATCACGTGATCCATGCGTGTGGGGCGCCCTGACGTCACTCTGGAGCGCCCGTGAGCCGCACGGACTGTAAGTATACTGCTCCCCCGCTCCCCACTACACTTTACCATGGCAACCAGGACTTTAGCGTTCTGGCTGCCATGGTAACCATTGAGAAAAAGCTAAACGTCGGATCCGGCGATGCGCCGAAACGACGTTTAGCTTAAGGCCGGATCCGGATTAATGCCTTTCAATGGGCATTAATTTCGGATCCGGCCTTGCAGCAAGTGTTCCAGATTTTTGGACAGAACAAAAAGCCCAGCATGCTGCGGTATTTGCTGCATCCAAAAAACGTTCCGGTCCTGAACTGAAGACATCCTGATGCATCGTGAACGGATTTCTCTCCATTCAGAATGCATGGGGATGATCCTGATCAGGATTTTTCCGGCATAGAGCGCCGAGGACGGAACTCTATGCCGGAAAAGAAAAATGCCAGTGTGAAAGGACCCTAAATCCAGCTCTGAAACATCCATGCAGCACTAGCTCTCTTCTACATATGGCTACTAAAGATCTATTCAGTTAGATTTATATTTTAGTAAGGGTTTTATTGTCTCTGGAGGGCTAGACTAAGTCCAATCTGACCCCCTGAAATGTTTTAATATCTGAAAATGTCATGTCAATCTAAGGAAATAGTGTGTACACACTACCATCTCAGCATGGTATCACATCTTTACATAGGGTAAAAAATTCTGGCTACCATATTCCGCTACTAAATTGAAAATACAACGGCATATAGTAAAAGCAATTTCTCTTTGCTCATAGTACAAAAAATATAGGGCAAATGTAGGACATGATTTAATTAAATTTAATTAATCTAGTTCATTCATGCTCAGATGAACTGACTTGAACCTATGACATGATTTATTTATATTGGTTTTGAGGTTTTTAATTGCTGTTAGTCCAATTTAATAGACCACATATCGCAATAATTTTGTAAAAGTAGTAGTTATTATGACCTGAAAGCAGAAAGAACTACTAGTGAACATAGTGGAAAATATTCAGAACTATCTGATATCAGCATGTAAAATCACAAAAATCAGCCCCATTAAGAACTTCAGTGGCACTGAGATGCCTCTAGGGCAGTGATGGCTAACCTCCACTGTGGTAAAACTACGACTCCCAGCATGCTCCATTTATTTCTATGGAGTTCTGAGAACAGCCAATCAAGTGTACATCTTGGAAGTCGTATTTTTACCACAGCTTGGGTGCCGGAGGTTAGCCATCACAGCTCTAGGGCATGTGACTGATGAAAGTGACATCACATGGCCTAGGCTAAACTACGAGAAATTTGGGCCTAATTGCCGTTCTGAGGTGCAGTGATATATTCTGAAGCCCTGTTTTCAGTGTATTAGTGGTGAAATAAAAATATATTCGCCATCCAGCGTTGCATATATCTGTTGAAAAGCGAGTTGTGTAAAAGTAGAACAAAGTATGGGCCGAATTGGCATCCTACAGTGCATTGATATACTGTATTGTGAAGCCCAGTTTGCCGTGTATTAGTGGAAGAAAAAAATTATCATTGCATTTATCTGTTGATAAGCCTTGTGTAGTGTAAAAGCTGAAAAAATTAAAGGCCTATTTGCTGTTCAGCAGTGCAGGTATATGTGGTAAAGGCCTTTTTGCGGTGAAATTTTTTCTGTAAAGCGGGCTTTTTTGTGAAATTTTATGGGTGCCTGTACACCTCCTTTTTCTCTATGGACCGAATTATGTAGTGGTGAAATTTGTTATATGAAATGGGCTTTTTTCGTCAACTTTATGGTGATTGGACAACTCCTTTTGCGGTATGGACCAAATTACTTAGTGGTGACACTGGCTTTTTTTTTGGAAAATGTATGGGTGAATGACAACTTTTGCGGTATGGACTGAAGTACTTAGTGGTGAAATTCTTTATGTGACACAGACTTTTCTTGGAAAAATTTTGGGGTGATTGTACACCTCCTTTTTCAGTATGGACTGAAGTACTTAATAGTGAAATTCTTTATGTGACACTGGCTTTTTTTTTAAAAATATATGGGTGAATGTAGACTTTCTTCTGTATGAACTGAATTTCAGTATTCTTTCATTGGTGAATTTTTTTATTTCAAGCATATTTTCTTCGAGAAAAATGATGGGTGTTTAGACCTTCCTTTGCGGTATCGACCGAATTACGTCATCGTGGCTCCAGCAGTAAACATAATGAAGATGCAGATGACAACATACCAGCAGACTTTGCCGTTACCATCTATGCACAAGTAAATCAAGCAGCTTTAGTAAGTGGAAATCATTCATGTGTTTTTATCTGCTCCGTCTGCACCCGATCTCCACAGCACACAAGACATGACAGGAGAGCCTCTGCTTTGGAGTCCAAGTCCAGTTTCTTAGGATCAGGAGTTCCATCAGAATTGTGCATAACATTCTTGCTCCCTGTGAAAAGCCATAACAAAAGGACTCCGTAGGCATAAACATCAGAGGCAGCTGAAGCAACATGTTGCTTACGGTGGTACATGTTTCTTGCTCTAAAGGAAGCTGGGAAGGTTTAGCCCGAAATTCTGGCTGGGAGACAGGGCCATATCAAAGACCTTCTGGGGTCTCACATGGAGGTCGGTGGTCTGGTGTTCATCCCATTTGTCAGGGGGAGTAGGCAACCCTGGGAAAAGCGGCTCCAGCTCTGGCTGAGGTTGTTCTCTTGCAGACAGTGCACTTTGCTTATTGCAGCTGGGTCATCCAGCCATACCTTCGGTGCTGACAACGGGACCAGCGGCTTTTTTGAGGTAGAACGCTACAGAAAATGGACCTTGAAGGGACTCCATGGGGGTCTATGCTATGGTGCCCCCCATATATAGGGTGTGGTGGGCCTGAGGAAGGTAACGGTGCTTCAAAGAGCGCCTGTTAACATACAGCTCCTGCCCAGTCTTTGCATCTTTGATGAAGCCATACCCTCTCTCAACCGAGAACCACACCACGCCCCAGGTCCTCTTCTCAAAAATCGGGTCCCTTGGACAGGGTCGATCCCATACCCTGACTGCCCAGTCCTCAATAGCTTACCGATATTGCCACATATTTTCCCCATGGGCTGTAATCTCTCTGAAGACCATGGGACTTAGTCCTTCAAAAGAGCCATGCTTCCTGGGTGGCGGAGTGGTGACTACGGCTGTCTCCGCCACCTCTCTTCCTTTCAGGGGCCTCTGCACTTGAGAGACGTGTGTCTCTTCGGGTGCTGCCTGCATCTTGGGCACTTCATGACCCCAACATGTGCCGGCCCAGTTTGGCTGACGAGGACGCGCCATATTGTTTCCTCTCTGGCTAGCACACACTGGTGATTCATTCGCATCCTCAACACACACACTGACTTGATATACCCCAGCTATATATATATATATATATATATATATATATATATATATATATAAGTGGGGCCAGCACCACCTAGGGGCGAATAAAGGTAAATGACACTGCCAGCCTGTTAAAGGGAATTACAGCATGATACCACAATAAATTTAATATGATATTTAGCAAGAGTTTAAAGTGCCCACATACAGCACATAAAGGGACACTGCATCAAGATGAATCAGTTGTGGATCAGTCAGGATTTCCACACACCAATGCCTGATGCATCAGACTAGATCATCCATGGTGCCACACCAACACTTTGACAAAAGAGACCGGTTTATTCTGGCTACCTGCCTCAGCTACTATTCTGATGCTGTCACCCGTCTGATGCCACACATCTGATGCCAAGTGCTCCTTCTTTCACCCACCATCTTCAGCGGGTACTGCTATTGCCACACACCTCTACAGTATGTCACCTTTCCACTCTGTGGCCTTCTGATGCAGCAGCAACCTCCAGACTCTGTCATGTTGCGACTCTGTGGTCTTGTGATGCTGTTGCCACCTCCAGACTCTGCCATTCTGCCACTCTGCAAAAAAAGTTAACACAAAAACGGAGCATGAGTAGAAATACAGGAAAAGGGAAGGAGAGAAAAGAGAAATTAGATGGGGGGAGAGGGAAGGGGGTAGGAAGTGGAGAAGATGGGGTTGGAAGGTTTAGAGAAGAAATTGGATAGGGGGAAAAAGGGAGAAAGAGAAGAGGGTGGGAAGTGGAGAAATTGTGTGTGTGTGTGTGTGGGGGGGGGGGGGGTTGGAGAAGAGGATTGAAATGGGAGAAAAAAAGAAAGAAATGAGAATACAGGGTGCCACGGGATTGCAAGACTGAAAAGTAAAGTACAAAAAGTTGTACAAATGGGGAGGCTGCTCACAGAAGAATGAACAGAATGCCCAGACCTGCCTTACTTCCAGGAAGCTGGAAAAAAAATGGAGACTCAAATTGCACCTGTAGGTGTGTCAAGTATGGCTAAAAAGAGCCCCTAAAGAATTTGGACAGAAGACACACGCAGCCGCCTATCCACAGCCAACGTGGACAAGCTGACGTTCATAAAAATGAACCAGGCATGGATCCCACAGGACCTGTCCCTCCCTTGTGCAGAATAGACATTTATAACTGCCTCCCCCTCAACCATGTATTCTTGTACTCCGGGGCACTTCTTTATTGAATCCACATTTTTTTAACTTTACCATGATCTTGCGGTGCAACCCAAAGTTGAATGAACCTCTCCTCAATCTGGGCGCCGGGGCCTAAATAACTGAATATGGCCTTCTCCAGTGGTGGGTGATATGACGCATAAATGCCAAGGGGAAAAGGATATCTGCATCAAAGAAGAACTGGGTGAACCCAAGGTGTAGATGATGGTTTATAGTGCAAAGTAGGTACACAGTGATTCTGTAGGAGAACTATTATCTCTCTAGAATAAAATGGTGGTAGATTCTAGGTATAGGGAGTGTTAAAATGATATAATATAATAAAACTATTAAAATTACATGGCTAAAAAAGCTGTAAATAAGGTCCACTATGTCAATTCCAATATAGTATTCACACAATGGCTGTGTCCTACTCACTTCACTGGGGAGGGTGGGGCAAGATAAGCTAAAGACACTTGTCGCCAGACCCTCCTTGCCACTCTGTGGTCTCCTTATGCTGCTGCCACCTCCAGGCTCTGTCATTGAGCCACTCTACGGCCTTCTGATGCTGCTGCCACCTTCAGACTAGTGTTGATCGCAAACATTCTAGTCGCAAATTTTTATCGCGGATATTGGCACTTCGAGAATTCACGAATATCTAGAATATAGTGCTATATCTTCGTAATCGTGAATATTCTAGATTTTTTTTCATCAGTACCCATGATCCCTCACTGCTTCTTGCTTCTGGGCCAATGAGAAGGCTGCAAAATATATTTGACTTTAGGAGTAGTGTTGATTGCGAATTTTCGTATTGTGAACTTTTCGGTTGCCGATTTTCGCAATCAAGAAAATAATGACTGGAGATCAGAAATTCGACCAAACATTTGTTAAAAATCGCGAATTCGATTATTGCCCTTTCTGCTCATCACTGCTCCAGATTCTGTTATTGGGCCACTCTGTGATCTGCTCATGCTGCTGCCACCTCCACACTAGGTCACCTTGCCCCCCCCTGTGGCCTCCTGATGCTGCCACCACCTCCAGACTCTGTCATTGGGCCACTCTGTGGTTGGCTCATGCTGCAGCCACCTCCACACTATGTCACCTTACCACTTTGTGGCATTCTCATGCTGCTTCTACCTCAAAACTATGTCATAGGGCCACTCTGTGAACTTATCATGCTGTTCTCACCCTCCTCACTTCATGACTGGGCCACCATTTTGCCTTTCGGCCAGGCTGACATCGTAATTTGCCACTAATTTATTCGGGTCGAACCAAATTTTTCCCCAAAAATTTGGCAGACCGACGAATTGAATTTTTGAAAAATTCGGTCATCTCTAATCATCAGCATATGGGAAATGTGCATAAATTCAATAATATTTAACTGGTGCCACAAGTGTGGTTACTCATGATACTGTAGACCCCTATGGTAAAGGTATTGCATTCACAATATCAATCAGTGGGGATTACTTGGATACTTGCTGCAGAGACTTGTGGTCTGTGGTCTGGAGTCCTTCGGGTAATTAGGAAGGAGCATGTAGGTTAGTGCATAAAGTCCGCTTTTTGGCCTCAGGGGTGCTATCCCTAAAATTCTGTACTGCCCCTGCCCCACTTATCAGTGGCTGTACTCTCACTCAGAGTCACTACCTATCCATTAATTCCCAGTTACAATGATGACAGTTCTTTTAATCAGTTGTCCCATGCGGTATATGATCTCCAATTTTCAGGTATTTATTTTTTTAATTATAGGTATATATAAATGTGGTTCTGTAGGAGAACTATAAAAAATGCAGCCTAGTGTACTAAATCTTGTATGTCCTCAAAAGAATAAGCCAGAGAAAACTTAATAAAAAATGACTATTATTTTCAGAAAGTTATTATAATAACAGTTAATTACCCTCTTTTTATCATATTGCTCAAAAGTTGCACATATTCCTCAAAAGCAACACATTTCTAACTCTTTTTGTAGAAAAATAGATTAGGAGATGGAAAGCTACATGAAAGTTGAGTAGGAGATTGATTTTAACTTCAACAACCAGTTGTGCTTAGTACAATATCAATAATTTTTATTGATTTGTGAATAGTTAGTGTTTTTGACATTCATTTATGAACTGCGATAGCCAAGATAACCATCTATAGCAATGACCTTTAAAGTTCTGATTTTGATTTAATCACTGTGAGCTGTATAGGTTTCATTCTTGAAAGGTCAAAACCTAAATTCTTGTTAATCAAAATACTTTATGCTCTAGATAAATCTGTGCAAGTGAACCTACCAGTAGAAAAACCTACTATGTAGCATAATTTGCAGGTAATAAGTAGTCTATGCTTGCTTAAATATTTTATTACCAGAGCTTTAAAACAAGCATATATCAGAATAGCACATCCTTTCACTGGCTATTCATGTCTAGAGCTTAACAGGAACAAAATGTGGAATATTTTTGAATTTTTTATACCCATTTGATCTTTTTCTTTATGGAGCCGGCTCTGCATGGACTATACAGCTCACACCACCTACTCATAATGTCCAGGATAAGAAATAACTCAGATTACAGTGTTTAAAGGAGTTGTCCAAGAAATTTAAAATTAGTAGTGCTGTGCCTGGGTACAGGCCAGCATCTGCAGGAGAACCAGACCAGAGCCACAGAGAATAGCGTTGGAGAAAAGGGTGAGTAAAATATGTTTTTTTTAAGCGATTTGAAAAGTTGCCTAAGATTTTTAATTATTTTGAACAACCCATTTAGCCCCTTAGATGACGTGGTCAATAGTGACTAAGGCCCTTAAGTGGCCAGACAGAGGAAGGAGGCTCCCTCTGTCAAGTTCTTCCCCCATGATGTGATTTCAGGGTTGTTTTTGAAACCATAAGTCAACCTGTGGCAGAGTAAAATAGGATAATGATAATTGCAAGCACAATACACAGAAGCCAAAATGTTTTAAAGAATATAAAAACACAAATATTAAAAATTCCTAAAACAATCCTTTCCCATTTACAGTATCAAAAAAATATAAATTAAAAAAACATAATTGGTATTAACACATCCTTAAAAGGTCCAAATTTAGCCCACAAGATTACCGTTTTAAAAAGAAAATGCATATCAGTAGCTGTTTCTTGAAATTCTTTTCAGGTCCAATTCACAAAAGTTTTCCAAAATCTTTATTCTGGTACAGATTGATTTTACCTGAATCAAAGGTATTATTAAAGGCCAAGAAAGAGACATACTGTATATAACAGTCCTCTGGGAAAAAAGACATGCACTTGAGCTTTCTTTCAAAAGGAAAAGAAAGCTGAGTGTCTCACACCATCAGGTGTAAGGTAGCTCTACAAATGTAATGCTTATCCTTTTAAACAGGGTTTAAAGCATGACTTGGATAAAAGCTAAGCCAAAATGTCATCTGCAGATGAGAAGCCTTGGTCAGGATCCATGGGATACAATTTCTCCTTGTGGAGAATGCCTAGTATGCCAAGTATATGTTGGGAGTATTGTAGGTCAGGCATGACTCCTCTGAGTTTCTGAGAAAAATGTATGCAAATTTCCATCTCTCTCTGATTCACTTTATTTGTAAGAAAGCTGGGTTTGTCAGAATGCCAGAATCTAAATTTTTCCAAAAATGTATGTTGAATTCTGAATTAGATGAATTCATCTCTACTCTGCTCCAAAATAAATGGAATAAAAGGTGATCATAGTGTTGTATGCATAGTACTACAAAACAATACCAATAAAAATTAACCAATTCATAAAGTAGTAAAAAAAATATACATTTGGAATCTTCACTGACCAACATAATAAAGTTGACATGTCATTTTTACCCCAGAATAAACTATGTGAAAAAAAGAAAAAAACAATAGCAGAAGTGCATTTTTTTCCATTTCACCGACAAATAATTTCTTTAACCACATCAGCCCCCCTAGCTTAAACACCCTTAATGACCAGGCCACTTTTTACAATTCCGCACTACACTACTTTCACCGTTTATTGCTCCGTCATGCAACTTACCACCCAAATGAATTTTACCTCCTTTTCTTCTCACTAATAGAGCTTTCATTTGGTGGTATTTCATTGTTGCTGACATTTTGACTTTTTTTGCCATTAATACAAATTTAACGACACTTTTGCAAAGAAATGACATTTTTCACTTTCTGTTGTAAAAATTTTCAAAAAAAACTACATTTCTATATAAATTTTTCTCTAAATTTATTGTTCTACATGTCTTTGATAAAAAAAAGTCCAATAAGTGTATATTTATTGGTTTGGGTAAAAGTTATAGCGTTTACAAACTATGGTGCAAAAAAGTGAATTTTGGCATTTTGAAGCAGCTCTGACTTTCTGAGCACCTGTCATGTTTCTTCAGGTGCTAGAATGTCAGGATAGTATAAATACCCCCCAAATCACACCATTTTAGAAAGAAGACACCCCAAAGTATTCGCGGAGGGGAATGGTGAGTTCATGTATCATTTCATTTTTTTTCACAAGTTAGCGGAAAATGACACTTTCTGAGAAAAAAAAAAAAGTTTCAATTTCTGATAACTTCTGGCAAAAAAAAAAAAAATCTCAGACGGACTCACTATGCCCCTCAGTGAATACCTTGGGGTGTCTACTTTCCGAAATGGGGTCATTTGTGGGGTGTGTTTACTGTTCTGGCATTTTGGGCGGGGCTAAATTGTGAGCCGCCATGTAAAACCTAAAGGTACTCGTTGGAATTTGGGCCCCTTTGCGCACCCAGGCTGCAAAAAAGTCTCACTTATGTGGTATCTCCGTACTCAGGAGAAGTAGGGCAATGTGTTTTGGGGTGTATTTTTACATATAGTGGAAATTGATTTTTCATTGTTTTTTCTCACAAAGTCTCCCTTTCCGCTAACTTTTGACAAAAAGTTTAATTTTTCATGGACTCATTATTCCCCTCAGCGAATACCTTGGGGTGACTTCTTTCCAAAATGGGGTCACATGTGGGGTATTTATACTGCCCTGGCATTTTAGGGGACCTAAAGTGTGAGAAGAAAAATGCGTAAAAATGCCCTCCTAAAAGGTACTCGTTGGAATTTGGGCCCCTTTGCGCATCTTGGCTGCAAAAAAGTGTCACACATGTGGCATCGCCGTACTCAGGAGAAGTAGGGCGATGTGTTTTGGGGTGTATTTTTACATATACCCATGCTGGGTGAGAGAAATATCTCTGTAAATTGACAACTTTGAATTAAAAAAATTTAAAAAGTTGTCGTTTACAGCGATATTTCTCACACCCAACATGGGTATATGTAAAATTCACCCCAAAACACATTGCCCTACTTCTCCTGAGTACGGAGATACCACATGAGTGACACTTTTTGCAGCCAAGATGCGCAAAGGGCCCTAAAACCAATGAGTACCTTTAGGATTTCACAGGCCATTTTACGCATTTGGATTCTCACGCTTTAGGACCCCTAAAATGCCAGGGCAGTATAAATACCCCACAAGTGACCCCATTGTGGAAAGAAGACACCCCAAGGTATTCTGTGAGGGGTATGGCGAATTCACAGAAAAAAAAAAAATTTGGCACAAGTTAGCAGAAATTGTGTTCTTTTTTTTTTTTTTTTTTACAGTCTCATATTCCACTAACTTGTGACAAAAAATAAAATTTTGCATGAACTCACCATACCCCTCACGGAATACCTTGGGGTATCTTCTTTCTAAAATGGGGTCACATGTGGGGTTTTTGTACTGCCCTGGCATTTGAGGGTCTCCGCAATAATTACACGTATGGCCAGCATTAGGAGTTTCTGCGATTCTCCGTATATTGAGCATACGGGTAATGAGATTTTTTTTTTCCGTTCAGCCTCTGTGCTGAAAAAAAAAAAAAATGAACGGCACAGATTTTTTCATTCGCATCGGTCAATGTGGATGAAAAAATCTCTGCCAAAATCAGTGACTGGGGTGCGGTGGGCCGGGCGCTAGCTACCTAACAAGTAGCTAACTAACTGGCGGTGATAAGGGACCCTTATGCCCCATTCACACGTCCGAAATTCTGTTTGTGGAACGGAATTGCGGACCCATTCATTTCTATGGGGACAGACTTTGTCCCGCTTGGATCCAGAATTACGGATCCGCTCTTCCGGGTCTGCACTTCCGTTCCGCAAAAATATAGAACATGTCCTATTCTTGTCCGCAATGTGCGGATCTGCAAAATGCTGAAAGCACATTGCCGGTGTCCGTGTTTTGAGGATCCGCGGATCGGATCCGCGGATCCGTGAATCCACGGATCCGCAAAACACATATGGACGTCTGAATGGAGCCTTACAAGGGGTGTGATCAATGACAGGGGGGTGATCAGGGGGTCTAGATGGGGTGATCAAGGGGTTAATAGGTGAGTGGGGGGGTGGGGGGGTTAGTGTAGTGTTTGGTGCAACTTTACTGTCTTACCTGGTCCTCTGGTGGTCGATCCCAGCAAATGGGACCACCAGAGGACCAGGTAGCAGCTATATCAGACGCTGTTCATAAAACAGCATCTGATATAGCTGTTTCATGCGATTTTATTCGCATCTACAGCATGCCAGCGATGGATCATCGCTGGCAGGCTGTAGCATAACTGCCGTGCCGCGCTTCTCTGTGAACGCGCACGCGTTCACAGGAAATCTCGGCTCTCACGAGATGACGCGCCGACGCGTCATCTCAGAGCTACAGGACCGCCCGCAGGACGCATCCCTGCGTTAGGCGGTCCTGTAGTAGTTAATGTTTCTTAATAAACTATATGGGACACTACATGGTAACAATAAAAATAGAACTCAATGCTCAAAATGAAGCCCTCATTCATCTATGTCAATGGAAACCTAAAAAAGTGAATCTTAAAAGGCAAAGAAGATGCTTGATTTTGAAAGGATTAAGAGAGCAATTTATAAATAATTAATATTTTAACTCATATTATCAATAATATTATTCAGGAAAAAGACTTTATTATTCTGCAATTACTAATTATAAAGACATTATAAATTGTTATAAATGTTGTGGAATCCAAAGTACTCAAAGCATTAAAGGGGTTGTGCAGAGCATTTATAATAATGAGATGACTCATTAATATAAGATTTTCAGGGGTCCGACACCTGGCACCCTCGGTGATCAGCTCTTTATTACACTGTCTTTCGTCTCAGATGCAAGTGTAATTACAAATACTCTCTCTATTCAAGTGACTTATACAGTACTTGTAATTACACTGTGTGGTGTAGTGAAGAAGAAGCAGTGCTTGCTTGTAGAGCTGGCTCCTCTTCAAACAGTTGATCCAACATCCGGCACCCCCACAGATCCGATATTTATGACCTACAGTATCCTGTGAATAGGTCATCAATAGAGATGAGCGAATTTCTCAAAAATTCGATTCGGATGGTTCGCCGAATTTCCCCAAAAGATTCCATTTGATCTGAATTTATTTGTGAAGAATCACATTAAAAAACAGCTATTTCCTGGCTTCTGAGAGCCTGCATATTAGTATAGAACACTGTGCTTTGCAGAAATATGCATAGGGAGTCCGCTGTGCTAGTGAAACACTACTGTGAGTCAGTATGACAGGCAGATGACAGGCGTCACTCTTAGAATCACTTCACACTTCACTCATTGGGTCAGTTACGGGGCCAAAACTGACCAAATAACTCAAGTATGAACTCAGCCTTACAGGTAAATGTTCACGTCAAGAAGAAGCGCACTACTTTCACACTGTCGTCAACTGATTCCACATAGATTTCTACAGAACCTGTTCTGTTACACACCATATACTTTTATATATGAAATAAATACACCCCAATACACTGGTTGTATCAGAACGCACTTTCAACCCAAAAGCAAAGATTAATGGAAGTACTTGTATATATGAAATATACACGCCACACAACTGTTTGTATCAGGCCGCAAATTCACCACACAAGCAAGGATGAATGGAAGTACTTTTTTATCCGAAATAAATACACCCCAAATCTGTTTGTATCAGGCCGCAAATTCACCCCAAAAGAAAGGATGAATGGAAGTACTTTTATATATGAAATTGAAATGCCCCAAATCTGGTCGTATCAGACTGCTAATTCACCCCAAAAGCAAGGATAAATGGTAGTACTTTTATAAATTTTAAATTAACACATCCCAAACTGGTTGTATCAGACTGCAAATTCACCCCAAAAGCAAGAATGAATGGAAGTACTTTTATATATTAAATAAACACAGCCCAAATCTGTTTGTATTAGGCCACAAATTTACCCCAAAAGCAAGGATGAATGGTAGTACTTTTCAGTGGTGTTGCTTGGGCTGGTGTCACCCGGTGTGGTAGAAAATGTTGGCACACACCCCGCCCCCGGAAGCAATCATTTTTTTAGTCATATAACCAAAAATATGTTGAAAGAAATCAAAGTTAAAGCTTTTGAAAATTTTAAAAAAATAACGTTTATTTTAAATCCAGCCTGGATTTTTACCCCCTTAAATTGAGGAAAATTGGCGTCTACCTCACTGGTTTTTATTTGCCGTCCTCTGGATCAACTTGCAGGATGACAGGCCGAACTGGATGGACAAATGTCATTTTTCTGCCTTATAGACTATGTTACTATGTTACTCTACTGAGAAATACAGGGAACACTACAGCATAATATACTGGAATCTACAGTATACGCTGTAAATATATCAGCCCTCCAACCAAGTAATAACACCGCCATACAATGACCAAATAACACCTACATACAGTGACTGGATAACGCCGGCATAAAGTGACTGGATAACGCCGGCATACAGTGACTGGATATAGGGTAATAAGGGGGCACAGTATAGAGCAGTGATGGTGAACCTTTTAGAGACAGAGTGACCAAACTGCAACCCAAAACCAACTTATTTATCAAAACGTGCCAACATGGCAATTTAAACTGAATACCAATATGGTCTGTCTTCCATGCACTTTATCATTTACGTAGCTATAATATCCTGCCTACAGTCAATGCGCTGCTTGTGCTGTTTATAGCGCGCCCTGCACTGATGAATTGCAGAAAAAGTCTAAGGCATATTGGTACATCATAGACTTTTTGCCAGGGTGTGGGACGTGTGCCCACAGAGAGGGCTCTGAGTGCTGCCTGTGGCACCTGTGCCATAGGTTCTCCACAACTGGTATAGAGTATTAGAGGGCACAGTAAACATTATGCGCTCTGTGCACATGACATATCACCTTGGCTGTCTTAGTCACCATCAGCACCATGCAGCCTCCAGTCCTGCCATTCCACCTTCTGTTCAAACTTCGGACCGGGAGAGAAGTCAGGAGTCAGGACCAACCGCAAATCCCCCCCCCCCCCCCAATTGTCTAAATATAATAAATACTATGCGGTCCCCATTGCAGTATTTATTATATTTAGACAAAAATGGGGGGGGATTTTAGGTTGGTGGTGCCTGACATCTCTCCAGGTTAAAGTTAGGAAATGCCCCTTGGCTGCCCCCCCCAAAATATAATACATGCTAATGCTATTAATATAATGGGGTATATTAGGGGAAATATTATATTAAGTCAGTTTGTTATTATTTGAAGCTAAGTATGCGCTCCCTGGGCTACCTACCACCTCCCTCGGCGCGGTACTGGCAAGTCTGGGCTGGTTCAGGCTGTGCTTTGCCTGTGTGGGTGAGTGCTGTCACGTGGACGTGACCAGGGCCGGTGCAAGTATTTTTTGGCAACACAAGCGAAGCTATATCTTGGCGACCCACCACCACCACCACCGCCCGCAGCTCAGCAGCTGGCTTCTCCTCTGTGTGGTCCTGGTATCTTCGCCGTGCTTCAATCGCTGGTTTGAGGACTGTACTTTTTGCCCTATAAGACGCACATAGGATTTATAGGAGTATGATAAGAAACAATATTTTCCATTATACCTCAGGTTAGACCACCAATCAGACCCCCAATGTTAATCACACCTCAGATCAGCCCTCATGTCAGACGTCAGCCCCCATCCATCATGCCCCCCTTGTCAGCCGTCAGCCCCCCCCATGTCAGCCATATTCCCCATCCATCATGCCCCCATGTCAGCCATCATGCCCTCATGTCAGCCATTATGCCCTCATGTCAGCCCCCCATTGGAGGTGTCAGCCCCCATCCATCATGCCCCCCATGTCAGCCGTCAGCCCCCGTCCATCATGCCCCCCATGTCAGCTATCATGCCCCCATGTCAGCCCCCCTGTCAGCCGTCAGCCCCCATGCATCATGCCCCCCATGTCAGCCGTCAGCCCCCATCCATCATGCACCCCATGTCAGCCCCCATCCATCGCGCCGCCCATGTCAGCCGTCAGCCCCCCATGTCAGCTGTCAGACCCCATCCATCATACCCCCCATGTCAGACGTCATCCCCCATCCATCATGCCCCCCATGTAAGCCCCCATCCATCATATGCCCCATGTCAGCCATCAGCCCCTTATGTCAGCTGTCAGTCCCCATCCATCATAACCCCCATGTCAGCTATCATGCCCTCATGTCAGCCGTCAGCCCCCATCCATCATGCCCCCATGTCAGCCGTCAGCCCCCATCCATCATGCCCCCCATGTCAGCCGTCATCCATCATGCCCCCCATGTCAGCCGTCAGCCCCCATCCAGCATGCTCCCCATGTCAGCCATCAGCCCCCATCCATCATACCCCCTGTGAGGCAGTGACAGGCCTCATGGCTGATAGAAGAGAGGAATGGCAGGATTATCCATCTCTTTCCCATCAGTGGGCAGGTCTGAGGCAGCAACAGGTGCCACAATCAAGAGAGCATAAAGCTGTCCTCACAGTGAGATGGGTGTGTCCTGTGAGGTACAGAAGCCTGGAGTGGTTCTGTGTGTGGTTTGATCTGGCAGCGCTGAGAGACCACAAGGCTGGGAGTAGCCTGAAGTTTGGGGGGTCCCGCGACGCCTAGGGCTAAGGGTCGCATGGTCAGCGTCGGGCGGACGACTGGACCACAATCCCCCAAAAGACACCGGTGAGGTAACAGCCAGGAGGCTGATGGACATTGGGCTGGGAAAGCCGCATGGGTGCCGTGTGTGTGAACAGTGTCTTAGGTGAGTCAGGGACACACTGTGTTAAGTTAGAGCCCAGCCGGGCAGGTGTTTGTTTTGAATTTAATTTATTTATGTTGATGCTGGGACAATAAAGCGATGTTTTGGCCCCTAAAGCTGCGGTGGACGACTATCTGTATGTGAACGATCCTCGAGATCAGAGCTAACCCCCCACATTACGTCACGCATGAGCATATTTGCAACATCAAGTCCATCAGTCTCTGTTCCCACCATGGTCTCACCCTCCGTGAGGACCACCGGATAGTCCACAGTATTCACATAATTGTCCCGGACAGACATCATTCTACCTCTTACCCAGGCTAGCATGGGATCTCTGATTTTCGCCATCCCAAACCTAGCCTTGGTCACGGGCACTTTAAACAACATCTTGAGCTTCTCCCCTGCAGATTCCTGCGAGAGAGCAACCGCAACAGGCTTACCAGCCTGTTCAGACACAGCATTTTTCCCATAGTCACTCACCAGCCCGGCAGGTAGCAACTGCCGCTGGCTCACTGCCACTGGGTCTGCCACAAAATTATCAACAGGAACAGTCTTACCGATTGTCGTCACTGACTCAGCACTCCCGGAAGATAAGGGTAGTCCAGGTATATCTCCAGCACGGTCACCACCCTTCTCCTCAATGCAGTAGTTGCCACGGGAGACGCCTTGGACTTGTCTCCTGTCTTTTTCCGGACGGACATTCCAGCCGCACTCTTTAGGACTCTGTGCACAGTCGCAGGGAAAATAGGCACTCCTGAGAAACGCACCACTCTCCACCTCTTTGTCTTCCCGACGGTTGCCCTTGGCAACGGCACATATTACCTCGAACAGTCCACTACGATTCAGAGCAGCCTCTCTGAGTGCAGCACTTGACTTCCTCAACATGCAATTAGTTTCCCGCACCAGCTGCTCTATTATTTTCTCTGTGGCCTCGGTTTTCCGCCAAACCAGACCATCTTTCACCCAGGTCGCCATTTTGACCAAAAAATTTCCACAGGTCAGTTTATTTTATTGTGCTTCTGGCCCTTTAAATACGAACACAGCTTGCACCACAGAAAAAAAATAAGTCCAGAGTAACACCAGCAGTTTTCCAGCAGCACCTGCTCCAGCGAACAAGCAGGCTTCTGGCCCTTTAAATCACTGCACAGCAACACAGCAATTTCCTTGGCAACATTCAGCAGCACCTGCTCTTTTCTGTCAGGTCGTTGCCCCTAGCAACACTTTGCCTTTTTCCAGCAGGGATGATTGCCCGCATCCGACACCAAATGTTGGGGGTTAGCTCTGGTCTCGAGGATCGTTCACATACAGATAGTCGTCCACCGCAGCTTTAGGGGCCAAAACATCGCTTTATTGTCCCAGCATCAACATAAATAAAAGAAATTCAAAACAAACACCTGCCCGGCTGGGCTCTAACTTAACACAGTGTGTCCCTGACTCACCTAAGACACTGTTCACACACACGGCACCCATGCAGCTTTCCCAGCCCAATGTCCATCAGCCTCCTGGCTGTTACCTCACCGGTGTCTTTTGGGGGATTGTGGTCCAGTCGTCCGCCCGACGCTGACCATGCGACCCTTATCCCTAGGCGTCGCGGGACCCCCCAAACTTCAGGCTACTCCCAGCCTTGTGGTCTCTCAGCGCTGCCAGATCAAACCACACACAGAACCACTCCAGGCTTCTGTACCTCACAGGACACACCCATCTCACTGTGAGGACAGCTTTATGCTCTCTTGATTGTGGCACCTGTTGCTGCCTCAGACCTGCCCACTGATGGGAAAGAGATGGATAATCCTGCCATTCCTCTCTTCTATCAGCCATGAGGCCTGTCACTGCCTCACACCCCATGTAAGCCGTCAGCCCCCCATGTCAGCAGTCAGCCCCCATCCATCATCCACCCCATGTCAGCCGTCAGCCCCCATCCATCATGCCCCCCATTTCAGCCGTCAGCCCCCATCCATCATACACCCCATGTCAGCCGTCAGCCCCCCATGTCAGCCGTCAGCCCCCATCCATCATGCACCCCATGTCAGCCCCCATCCATCGTGCCCCCCATGTCAGCCGTCAGCCCCCATGTCAGCCGTCAGACCCCATCCATCATACCCCCCATGTCAGACGTCAGCCCCCATCCATCATGCCCCCCATGTAAGCCCCCATCCATCATACGCCCCATGTCAGCCATCAGCCCCTTATGTCAGCTGTCAGCCCCCTTCCATCATACCCCCCATGTCAGCCATCATGCCCTCATGTCAGCCATCAGCCCCCATCCATCATGCCCCCATGTCAGTCCTCATCCATCATGCCCCCCATGACAGCCATCAGCCCCCATGTCAGCCGTCAGCCCCCATCCATCATGCCCCCCATTTCAGCCGTCAGCCCCCATCCATCATGCCCCCATGTCAGCCGTCAGCCCCCATCCATCATACCCCCCATGTCAGCCGTCAGCCCCCATCCATCATGCCCCCATGTCAGCTGTCAGCCCCCATCCATCATGCCCCCCATATCAGCCGTCAGCCTCCCATGTCAGCCCCCATCCATCATGCCCCCATGTCAGCCGTCAGCCCCATCTATCATGCCCCCCATGTCAGCCGTCAGCCCCCCATCCATCATGCTCCCTTTTGAGGAAGGGTTGAAATATATGCATTTATATATGTATATGCATGCGACCATATGCATGTATATATAATATATATATTATATAATTCCCTGATTCATAGGCCCCTTTAATTGTCCCCTGGGTGACCTGAAACTAGATGCATCAGTGTGAATGTGCCCCAAGCATTAAAACTGATGCAATCTGGTTAAGGGCACCAGAATGACAAGGGTCCGGTCATCCTGTTGACTACAAAGCACTCAGATTAATAAAATCTGAGTCCTTTGTTCTAATTATCTTCAGCGCTGCTGGAGATAATTATACATAATAGAGAGCAGGGAGAAACCTCCCCTCCCTCTATTATCCGCTTCCGATCTGCCAACACGTCCGGAGAAACAGGAAGAGGTTTATCCTAACCATTCCAGTATAGAAAGGATAAACTTCCTGTTACAGATCTGCAAGGAGATCCCAAAATACGATCCCAATGTAGATCCGTTCACTTCATGCAATATTTTCGAGGGTCACTGTAATAAATATTCAGTGGCTCCGGAATATCGTATGGAGCTGTTCAAAATGTGGTTACCAACACACCTTAACCAAAGATATGAGGTAACGGGGAGAATGCAAACCACGAATGGCCAGTTTCATGATAAGGAGGAACGCCTCTCCATACTCACGAGACTGGCCACGGGTCATTGGGACGTCACTCCAGAGGTCCTGTCAAAGTTCAAGCCTACTATACATGATGAACCTTTGTCATTGTGTAGTCGGTTTGAAGCGTTGTACAGGAGGGTTACTAAGGATCAGGATATTGGGATTCCACAAGGCATGGTGTGCATGTTTGTGGAAAAGTTCCAAAACCTTGATACTGCAATCCAGCTGAGTGCAGCTAGGGAGCCATCCCTCACTGATGCGGCCATGATTATTGATCAGTATAGACAGGATATACTGCACAATAAGAAGTCTGTTAAAGTGAGGGAGCATGTGCCTGTACACGTTAGATCGCAAGATGAACGGATACAGCACACAAGGTCTGCATCAACTGTTCGCCCCACGGCCCCGCCATTGGAAAGGACACGACACATTCGTTGTTTCCTGTGCTTACAATACGGACACATGAAAAGGAATTGTCCACAATGGTTAAAGATTAACCAGAAAAATTCAGAGAAGACTGGCAATAACATTGGTTTCAGGATGAAACCTAATTTTGCCAAGAAAGTGGGGGAACAGGTTGATAGGAATCTAGGACATTCACCAAGTCAAGCACCAAAATGCTTGGCTGTCGTGAATGTCCCAGGGGGTGTGGAATCAAAAGATTCCACACCCAGTGATCAGATCAATAGTGCACAAGTGGCAGTATGTACCGCACAGGTACCTACTGGGAGTCTGGTGGATATCGACTGAGGTTTAGGGTCCCTAAAGAATTGGCACCGGTATGTCCTATCATACTGGATTCTTCAGGGAGACCCCATATAAAAGCCACAATAAAAGATAAAGAAATGAAAATCATGCTTGACACTGGTGCGGAAATTTCCATAACCAATATCAAACATGAAAAGGAGAGATGGGGAGTGGCACACCCACTGTAAGAATGGAAGCAAGGTGCTCTGTTGCTAGTTGATACACCCAGATCAAAAAATATATAAATAGCAACAATAAAACACAGCAACTGGCACACTTTCACCTTAAATATTGGAGAGAACATAAGATACAAATAAGTTCATTTATTATCCTAAAAATACAATCATATAAAAACTAATAGAGCCAGAAGTTAATTGCCACTGCCCGGGTTTTCAAATGCTTATCAATTAGTGTCCATTGGAAGGTATCAATTTACTGATATTAGTTAATAATCCCAATTCATTCAGTCAGTATGACGGTATAAGTGTCCATTATTGCAATATAATAATTAATGTTTAAGCCAGATAGTAAAGTCACAAGTTTTGAGTAATATAATATATGGTGGTGAGTTGGGGGAACTGAGTGTGGCGTCCCACACCCGTTACCTGTAAGTTCCACCGCCGTTTGTCCTCTTAGTCAGGTCCGTTTGTGAGTTTGCTCGCTCGCGCAGTGAAGTGAACTTGCTTTTAATCTTCGGCGTTCCACGTGGTGGTGACGTCACTACTTCCGTCCTGCAGGTACGGCAAGTGTGCAGGCGAATACTGATGTAGACCTCGGCGTGTCACGTGGTGGTTGCGTCACTTTTCTATCCGGCCGGTATCCGTGCAATTTAGGATTAAGAATTCTTCTTTGTAGCTGTATAGAAGCTTTATGGGAATGACAGACTGGGACCCCAGTCTGTCATTCCCATAAAGCTTCTATACAGCTACAAAGAAGAATTCTTAATCCTAAATTGCACGGATACCGGCCGATAGAAAAGTGACGCAACCACCACGTGACATGCCGAGGTCTACATCAGTATTCGCCTGCACACTTGCCGTACCTGCAGGACGAAGTAGTGACGTCACCACCACGTGGAACGCTGAAGATTAAAAGCAAGTTCACTTCACTGCAGCAGCGAGCAAACTCACAAATGGACCTGACTAAGAGGACAAACGGCGGTGGAACTTACAGGTAACGGGTGTGGGACGCCACACTCAGTTCCCAACTCACCACCATATATTATATTACTCAAAACTTGTGACTTTACTATCTGGCTTAAACATTAATTATTATAATGCAATAATGGACACTTATACCGTCATACTGACTGAATGAATTGGGATTATTAACTAATATCAGCAAATTGATACCTTCCAATGGACACTAATTGATAAGCATTTGAAAACCCGGGCAGTGGCAATTAACCTCTGGCTCTATTAGTTTTTATATGATTGTATTTTTAGGATAATAAATGAACTTATTTGTATCTTACAATATCAAACATGATTTACACCCCAACAGCCCTCAGTGTGTGGTGATCAGATTTGATCACCAACAAGGGGGCGCAATGGCCCACAGAATTGAAGAGGTAATAGTTCAAATTTCCAGGTGCATGACCCTCAGGATACCCATGTGGTATTATCCCGGTTCTGATAACATTATCGGAACCGATGTAATGACACAAAATGGGTGGATTCTGGATCTGGCAAATTGCATTGTGTGGAAGGGTCCCAGACGAGCTAAGGTGTTTGTCATCCAACGCCAGAGTCTGGGACCACCTTTGCCAGCAGTAGAGAATTCTACTGACGTGCCCGAACACAAGTGGCTTGAGGTCTCATACAATCCAGACCTTGAGCCTATTATGTACGAGCATCCTGATCTGTGGGCCCAGAGTAAGAACGACTGTGGCAGACTTTTTGGCGCTCAGGTGGACATACAAGGTCCTGACCCTCCACCTCAACGCCAATACCGATTTCCACCAGAGGCCACCCATTCAATTATGGACACAGTCCAGGAATTGAAGACTATTGGTGTGGTCATTGAGGGCAATTCAAAATGCAACAATGCCCTCTGGCCAGTGAAGAAGAAGGACACTAATGCATGGAGGCTCACTATAGACCTCCGGGTCCTTAACAAGTACACCCCAATGTCCGCTCCAGTGGTGGCCCAAACTCCTGACATCATGGCCAGAATAAGCGGCAAAAGCCGCGTATTTTCGACCATCGATGTTGCCAACGGGTTCTTCTCCATCGAACTCACGGAATCATGCCGTACAAGTTTTCCTTTATGGTAGGGGACAAACAGTACCTGTTTGCTGTACTGCCCCAGGGGTTCCACAGCAGCCCCATGTATTTTCATCAGGCATTGGCGGCCGTACTGAGTATGTTCTCACGGCCAGAATGCCTTCTACAATACGTGAATGACTTGCTCTTGCATACAGAAACCATGGAGGAACATTTGGTTCTGTTGAGAGAGCTGCTGGGACTCCTAGCAAAGTCAGGATTTAAGCTGAGTCCCCATAAGGCAAATTTGGCCAAAGCGGAGGTAACTTTCCTTGGGGTCCAAATTTCATTTGGAACCAAAGGAATCATGACAGCCCTTGTGGAAGCCATGGTGAAGTTACCCAGACCTGGTACTCTTCAGCATTTGAGAAAAATTCCTGGTGGTGGCCAACCTCATGACGGAATTCATAGAGGATTTTGCTGCCAAAGCGAAACCTCTCTATGAGCTCCTTCGAGGAGAAGAACCTCAATCAAAGGTTGGTCAGATGCGCAGGAGGAGGCCTTTTCAACCTTGAAAAGGGACCTCTCCTCGGCGCCTGTGTTAGCCACCCCACATCAAGATGAGGAAATGGCCATACAGGCGCATGCAGGGATGGAGTCTATCTCAGCGGTCCTTCTACAGAAAGTAGGGTGCGAGACCAGACCGCTGGGTTATTTCTCCAGGTTACTTTCACACGTCGAATGAGGGTTCGATGAATGTGCCAAGCAACTGGCAGCCAAACACTATGCTGTTAAGACCACTGAGCATATTGAAGGCTTCCGGCCCCTCATCTTGCAGACTTTACATTCTCCATTGGCCCTCTTGCTCCGTGATACTCTCCCTGGAGTCTCCCAACAGAGATTCGGGAGATGGAGTCTCGTCAGGTTACCGGGTCACATGTCGGCACAGCAGGCAGAGCTGGAGGCTGTCAAAGAAGCTCTGCATCTTCAGCCTCCAGGGAAACGGACTATATATAGTGATAGCTCATATGTAGTTCACTCCCTCACCCTGCATCTTGACATATGGAAAAGGAGAGAATGTGTAGACAGCCAAAACAAAGCTCTGGCTCATGTGTCGGTCCTGAAGGAGCTGTGGGAGTGGGGCATGGCACACATGGCGGAAGCAGCCATTATCAAAACCCCGGCCCATCAAAAAGGGGACAAACCTTTGATAATGGGTAACAACAAGACAGACAAGCTGGCAAAACTAGCGGCAGTGTCTGGTACCCTCAGGGAACCAGGCACTGAGCCGCTACCATTGTACCGGATTGCAGCCCGTACCCATCTAAGTGACGGAACGGTGTCATTTGAAGAGGAACAAGCCAAAGATCCTTTTCTAATGACACACATCCAATCACCACAGCATCCCTGGTCTTTACAACAAGTCAGGATGTTGGTAAATCCCCTGCAAACAAATGTGGATAGGAAAATGAATTAAAATAAAATAAATAAAAATTAACCAATATCAATTGGAGAGAGGTCCCATAGCAGAGAATCAGGCTTCATGTCACCCACCAATGGAAAAAGGCCACTTTCAGTTATTTAGGCCCCAGCACCCAGACAGAGGAGAGAGGTCCAATAGCAGAGAATCAGGCTTCATGTCACCCACCAATGGAGAAGGCCATTTTAATTTGTTTAGGCCCCAGCACCCAGACAGAGGATATAGGTCCCATAGCAGAGAATCAGGCTTCATGTCACCCACCACTGGAACAGGCCACTTTCAGATATTTAGGCCCCGGCACCAAGAAAGATGAGAGAGGTCGCAAAGCAGAGAATCAGGCTTCATGTCACCACCCACCAATGAAACAGGCCACTTTCAGATATTTAGGCCCCGGCACCAAGACAGAGGAGAGAGGTTGCATAGCAGAGAATCAGGCTTCATGTCACCCACCAATGGAACAGGCCACTTTATGATATTTAGGCCCCTGGCACCCAGACGGAGGAGAGGTTCATTCAACTTTGGTTTGCCCCGCAATATAATGGTAAAATTAAAAACAGAAGATTGAATGAATAAGTGCCCTGGAGTCCAAGAATATATGGTTAAGGGGAGGTAGTTATAAATGTCTAGGGATGGACAGGTCTTGTGGGATCCATGCTTGGTTTATTTTTATGAACGTCAGCTTGTCCACATTGGCAGGCCAGCACCTCCAAGGCATAAAAGGCTAGCTCTGGCTACGTGGACAATTTGGAAACCCAGAAGTTGAATGGGGCCGAACCGTCAGTCAGTACGTGGAAGGGTGTGCACACGTACTGTTCCACCATGTTAGTGAAATGCTGCCTTCTGCTAACACGTTCCGTATCAGGTGGTGGTGCAGTTAGCTGTGGCGTGGTGACAAAACTTTTCCACATCTCTGCCATGCTAACCCTGCCCTCAGAGGAGTTGGCAGTAAGACAGCTGCATTGGCGCGCTTTCGCTCCTCCTCTGCCTTCGCCTTGGGCTTCCACTTGTTCCCATGTGACAGTTGGGAATGCTCTCAGTAGCGCGGCTAGCAACGTTTGCTTGTACTTGCGCATCTTCCTATCACGCTCCATTGCAGGAAGTAAGTTGGGCACATTGTCTTTGTACCGGGGATCCAGCAGGGTGGCAAGCCAGTAGTCCGCACACGTTAAAATGTGGGCAACTCTGCTGTCGTTGCGCAGGCACTGCAGCATGTAGTCGCTCATGTGTGCCAGGCTTCCCAAAGTTAAGGACAAGCTGTCCTCTGTGGGAGGCGTATCGTCATCGTCCTCCGTTTCCCCCCATCTATGCACCAGTGATGGGCCCTTACTAGATGTTTTCCTCATTATTACCGTTCACCACAAAAAGAAAAAAATTATTTGGCCCAATGTATTGAATTCAAATTCAGGCCTTTTTTTTACAGGCACCTAACACTATCTGGCTATCTATTTATGTACCGTATTACACTAATCCAGGCCCAGCAGTAACCACAGATTTTGGAAAATATCAATTGTAGGCCTAGTGTTTAGGCCCTGGATGAAAGGTATCCTTTTACGGACAGATTTACACTTGGAGATGCACAGTAGCGTGTGAAAAAAATATATAGGATTATGCTTTCAGCACTTGTATTTTAACACTTTTTGTAATATACCCTTTAACGGAAAGAAATACACTTAGAGATGCAAAACAGTGTGTGCAAATGAAGAGGATTATGCTGTATTTTAACACTTACTGTAATATACCCTTTAACGGAACAAAATACACTTGGAGATTCACGGTAGCGTGTGAAGTTGTTGAGGATGACCCTATCAGCACTTGTATTTACACCTTGAGTGTAATATAACCTTTTACGGACATAAATACACTTTGAGATGCACAATAGTGTGTGCAAATTTAAAGGATTATGCTTTCAGCAATTGTAATTTAACACGTTGTGTAATATACCCTTTTACGGACAGATTTACACTTGGCTTGCAACAGCTGGAACACCAGATTTTGGGTATTGCTATTTTGGCAATTGAATTTCACCCCAGAACAAAATATATCCTTTGACGAATACTATTAAATTACTTGTCCAGCCACAGCTAGAACACCAGATTTACTGTATTTATATTTTTGCAACTAAATTTCACCCCAGAAAATAATATATCCTTTGACGGGCACTATGAAACTTGTCCAGTCACAGCTGAAACACCAGATTTATGGTATTGCTATTTTGGCAATTGAATTTCAACCCAGAACATAATATATCACATAAATATATATATCACCCCAGAACAAGAGCTATCCTTTGACGGACACTATGAAACTTGTCCTGACACAGCAGAAACCACTGATTTAGGGTATTGCTATTTTGGAAATTGAATTTCACCCCAGAAAAAAAAATATATTCTTTGCCAGACAGTATTACACTTGGCTAGCCACAGCTGGAACACCAGATTTAGGGGATTGCTATTTTGTGAAGTTAATTTGACCTCTATATAAAATATAGAAAATTCTATCCTGAGTTTCTTGGGGTGACAATAAGCCAAGCCCCTGATGTAGGATATAGCAAAAAAAAACACACTACTATTGATGGATTAATGGACTTGGTGTCAGCTTGTGCTGGCGCACCACAAGACACAAAATGGCCGCCGATCACCCCAGAAAAAAGTGACAGAAAAATGCTCTGGGCAGCCTGAAAACAGTGAGCAATTAACTAGCAGAAGTTGAATGATTCACAGCTGTGGATCGATCACTTCATTAAGTGTTTTTGCTAAGTTAATACCTGCCTAATCTCGCCTTAACAGCAGCTGCATCCTATCCCTACACTTATCAGAGCAGAGTGACGTGTGGGGCGACGTGACTTCAGCTTAATTGAATACAGGTTGGGTAGCGCTCCACTTGGTGGACGCGGGTCTCAGGGAATGGTTCCTTAAGCCAAATACTCATGTAGAGAAAGGATGGTTCCTGGACACCACTTTACTTTGCTCAATATAGGTTTATTGCATACATAAATTGCAGATTGCCAGTAATAAAAGTCGACGTTTCGGCATAAATGCCTTCATCAGAACACTGGGAGTGCCGCAGTATGGGAATTGTTATGTGGCTCTATGGCCTCGATGGCTAGATTGGTAGGGCAGTGTCTCTGCCGCTGACTCCAGCTTAAATAGAGGCTGGAGTCCAATAGTAGGCATGGCTGTGATGGCCTCTTGGGGAAAGTAGTATAACGCTTGTTGATTGGCTGCTTTGCAGGCTTTCAAAATGCGCCATAGAAACCACCGAACAATGAACCCAAACCCGAACTTTTACGTAAAGGTTCGGGTTCGTGTCACGAACACCCCAAAATTCGGTACGAACCCGAACTATACAGTTCGGGTTCGCACATCCCTACTAGTGATGATTGAGCACCAAAGTATTCGGGTGTTCGGTTGTTTGGCCGGAACGCATTGCTATATTCGAGTGCTTGGCCGAGCACCCAAGTATAATGGAAGGCAATGGGAGACAATGAGGCACCCCTGCTCTGAAGAGAGGAGGGTGCATGGTCCATTTTTAAAAGGTCAGAAAGTGACAGAAACACCACCGAAATGGGTCCGAAACAGCATTGGGACTATATCTGAATGCATCTTGCACTTCAAGGTTGCTGCTGGGAACCATGTTGTCCGAGTTGTACTCCACTTTTACAGACTGACAAAAATACACACAAACCCCCCCCCCAAAAAAAAAAAAAAATCAATTTCACAGGAAAAATTGTTAGGAAACATTCTTTCCTGTATATTCAATTGTATATAAAGTGCAAGTGCTGCCAGAAATTACAAGCAAGAGGCACTCTGAAACAGCCTGTATATCACATAAAGGAGGGCTTCATTCACATTGTGATACAATTGTTAAGGTAGTGGGACTCGTACACTCATAAAGCCTATGCAATAAGTGAAAGGGCTGCCAAAAACTACAAGAAACCGACACTACAATACACCCTTTATTACATATAAAGGAGGTCATAATACACACCCTTGAAAAATTATGATTGGTGGCCTGCTGTTGACTCTTAAAAACATTTGGAGCAAGGGCGAGGGCCTGCTGGTGAGCTGATGCTCTAAAACATTATATGCGAGTGTCTGATGGTGAGCTGACCCTCTAAAACATTATATGTGAGTGCATGCTGTTCAAATGACACTCTAAAACATTATATGCGAGGGCATGCTATACAGCTGATGCTCTAAAACATTATATGCGAGTGCATGCAGGAGAAAACAAGATTCAACCATATACTCTTTTTTGTGATGGAAAAGGTGCATGGGAATAGACTACAGTAGATTGAGTACATTATAAACGATAGATTGAAATTGCCTCTATGTTCATCAACAGCTCAGCTCTCCTCTGGTGGAGTTGAGAAGTCAGGGGCAATCCAGGCCTTGTTCAGCATTGCCAGTGGACAAGCGGATACGCTTATCTGTTATAATGCCACCAGCAGCACTAAATACACGCTCAGACAAAACGCTGGCAGCAGGGCAGGCCAGCACCTCCAAGGCATAGAGCGCAAGTTCGTGCCTCGTGTCCAGCTTGGACACTCAGTAGTTGTAAGGCACTGAGGGATCATTTAGGAACCTGACACGGTTTGCAATGTATTCCTTCACTATCTTCCAAAACTTTTCCCTCCTTGTACAACTAGGCCGCGTTTCATGGTGATGCTGCTGGTGGGGTGTCATGAATGTGTCTCATGCCTTGAAGAGTGTTGCCCTGCCTTTGTTAAAACTTCTGTGTGTTCCCCTTGTCTCCCTTCCTCGGTTGCCTAAGGAAGTACGGACTCTGCCGGCCGAGTTGTCAGTTGGAAAATTTTGCAGCAATCTGTCAACAAGTACCTTCTGGTATTGCACCATTTTAATTGTCTTCTCCACCACTTGTCTTCTCCACTAGGAAACTTACTTACCGCCCTTACGCGATTCGATTATTGCGCATATTAATTGCAGATTTTTCGCATAACATAAACTGTATTAAAGAATATTCTAAATCAGTACTGACTGATATTTTAGCCTTTATTAAGATATTTTAGTCTTATCGCAGTGGCACACAAGCAAAAAGCTGGCCGGTAATGGATCATTACTTGTGTGCGAATGTGAGAACGTCTCACATTGGCCCAATTACCTTTATGCTTTTTGCTTGTGGGCCAATGGCTGTGGCTCGGCTGGGTAGCACTGCCTTTACACAGCACATTCTAGTCAACCACTGGCGGGAGTGGGAACAGAAGCAGGGTGGTCGTAGCAGCGCCACCAGCAGTGTGCAGGGGACAGAAGCTCCTGCCACTGTACAGCAGCCACCCTAAACTCTTCCACTGATTCATTCCCACTTCCCCACTCCCTCTACTAGAGGTACTGGTACCGGCAGCCATACCTTTGCCTCTTCTGCACCCTCCTCCTCCTCTGCCGTCTGGCGCCAGCCATCAGTCGTTAATGCATTTGAATGCACCGCATCCTACGCCCCCGGGGACTGACGCGTGCGTTCACTCAATATGCTCCTGGTAAGAGTTATCACCCAACATCTGCTGCCCTTCAATCTTGTGGACAGCAATCCATTTAGGCAGATGTTGGAGCAGGCCTAACCCAGATGGCATGTCCAAGCCGCCAATATTTTGCCAGGACCGGCATTCCTGCCCTACAGGAGCATCTTGTGCAGAATGTATCCCTGTCACTGGATCATGCTGTCAGCGACAGGGTGCATCTGACAATGGATGCTTGGACCAGCAGACATGGGCAGGGACTATACATAAGCTTTAAGACCCATTGGGTAACCCTCTGAGTCACCACGGAGAGATCGCGGCATCAGACTTTGTGGTGCCGCTCCGGGGTGTCCAGGGGAGAACTGCTGCTCTCCCGCAAGCTAAACAAGTGTGGGGCCCGTCCGTTGCCGGATGTGCTTCAGCTTGTGAGCTTAGGGGAAAGGAGACACACTGGACCTGAAGTTCTGGCCGCACTACAGGCTCAGGTCCAGTAGTGGCTGACACCCCGCATGTTAGAGGCAGGTATGGTTGTCTGTGACAACGGCAGCAACCCACTTGCAGCCGTCCATTCTGGCAGTCTTACAAATGTGTGCTGCATGGCACATGTCCTCAACCTTGTGGTACAGAAGTTCCTCCGCACATACCCAAGGTTGAGTGACATTGTGCAAAGGGTACAAAGGATTGCCAGCCACTTCCAACGCTCCCCAACTGCCACCGCGTCCCTGTCCAAACTGCAGCAGGACAACAGCCTGCCCCCTCATAGGCTGATTGTGGACAGCGTGACGCAGTGGAACTCCACCCTCCATATGCTGGAGAAGTTGTGGGAGCAGCGACGGGCAGTGAGGGAATACCTGCTGGATCTAGGCACTCCAGGGCCATCACACCTACTCCCATACATCACTAATGCAGAGTGGGGACAAATACACCAGGTCTGCTAAGTGTCCACCAGGACCGGGCCTAGGATGATGAGGAGGAGGAGGAAGAATTAGTTGACATACAGGAGTCTGGGCCTGGTCAGAAGGGAGAGCCGGTGCTGGGGCACCATTAGTCTGGGGGTGGGGCAGCTCCGACCGGGAGCAGCAGCAACAGCAGCAGGAGGACCAAGAGGTCATGGTTCCGGGCAGCCATGAAGAGTCACAGCGGGCTGTCCTCTTCCCCATGGCTGCACATATGCTGCGATGCCTCAGGAGGGACCCCCGGTACAGGAAAATTAAGGGGAGGGATGATTATTAGTTGCCCACCCTTTTAGACCCTCGCTGCAAGGGGAAACTGGAGCAGTTCATCCCAGCCAGCCTGAGGCAGGCCCGTATGGATCAACCGCGGGCCTGTCTGATCAACCGGCTGGAGCAAACAAACCATCTGCCTCATGCTCCAGTTCTCCCCGCCCATCTCACCCAGCCAGTGGCTGGCCCCAGCAGCACCAGCCAAGCACGTGACCTTATGGGTGAGATGAGGCTGTTCTACCAGTCTGTGCGACTCAGTACCAGCAGCATCATCATTAGTGATGTCGCGAACATAAAATTTTCAGTTCGCGAACAGCGAACGCGAACTTCCGCAAATGTTCGCGAACGGGCGAACCGGGCGAACCGCCATAGACTTCAATTGGCAGGCGAATTTTAAAACCCACAGGGACTCTTTCTGGCCACAATAGTGATGGGAAAGTTGTTTCAAGGGGTCTAACACCTGGACTGTGGCATGCCGGAGGGGGATCTATGGCAAAACTCCCATGGAAAATTACGTAGTGGACGCAGAGTCGGGTTTTAATCCATAAAGGGCATAAATCAACTAACATTCCTAAATTGTTTGGAATAACGTGCTTTAAAACATCCAGTGTGTGTATACGATCAGGTATGATGTTGTATCGATCAGGTAGTGTAAGGGTTACGCCCGCTTCACAGACATTGACAGACCACACTCCCCTTTTAATGCACCGCAAACAGTTCATTTGCACAACCGCAAACTCCCCATTTGCACAAGGTTGGATACCAAGCTAGCCACGTCCCGGTGATGTCATTGAAGGTTTCTTCCTCCACCCAGCCACGTACAACACCAAGGGTCCCCAAAAGGTGAACTGAATTGATTTTTCGAACAGGGAGATGGTTAAAAAAAACGCTGGCTCCCTCCCCTTTGTTTTTATCCACGGTGACTGCGTCTGCGCCGTGCAATTTACTGTCACACCCGATATGAGTATAATTTTCTGTAGTACTATTCTCATCAGTTTAATCCCTCTAACGTCCCCAATCTGGGGGCCATTTATTGAATAGATTTTTCGAACGGGGAGATGGTTAAAAAAACGCTGGCTCCCTCCACTCTGTTTTAATCCACGGTCACTGCGTCTGCGCCGTGCAATTTACTGTCACACCCGATATGAGTGGTATTTTCTGTAGTACTATTCTCATCAGTTTAATCCCTCTAACGTCCCCGACTCCCCAATCTGGGGGCCATTTATTGAATAGATTTTTCGAACGGGGAGATGGTTAAAAAAACGCTGGCTCCCTCCACTCTGTTTTAAACCACGGTCACTGCGTCTGCGCCGTGCAATTTACTGTCACACCCGATATGAGTGATATTTTCTGTAGTACTATTCTCATCAGTTTAATCCCTGTTACGTCCCATATCAGGGATTGCCTTTTGTGAGAAAAAATGCCACACTGCTGAGCTTTGCAATGATGGCATTCTGGTGGTGGCAACAGCATGCGTTGACTGGCGTGCTATCTGGCTGACCCTAGGTGCCGATACATGCTGTCTGACTGTGCCACTAACTCCTTGCGATGACCTCCCCCTGCTTCCAACTCGTCTCCTCATTCTCTCTGTCTCCCCTTCAGAACTTTCCCCCTCTTCTTCTCTTCGAGCAGGCACCCACGTGGCATCCGTGGACACATCGTCATCATCAACCGCTTCACTTGTATCTGACACCTCAGCAAAGGAAGCAGCAGCGGGTACAACATCATCATCATCACACTGTACGTCCATGTGTGTAATCCTGCCTGACTGAGACATATCCCCGTAATCTACATCATCTGGCAATAATGGTTGCGCATCACTAATTGAATCCAACTGATGTGTAAATAACTCCTCTGACGGATCAAGTGAAGCCGCGCCGGTGGCTGTGGTGGTAGTGGTGGTGGCGACGGGCGGGTGCGTGGTAACTTGAGAGCAGGTGACCGAAGCTGAGCTGGAGGAGGATGGTGCGTCAAGGTTCTTAGCGGAAGCTGTTGAAGATTGGGTGTCCTGTCTAAGCCAGTCAACTACGTCCTCTGAATTTTTCGGGTTCAGGGTACGTGGCCTCTGAAAACTGGGCATTATTCCAGGGCCAGTGGAAATCACAGCACCACGACGGCCCCTGCGGGGTGGCCTGCCTCTGCCTGTCATTTTTTTTTTTGATAAGTGGTACTACGCGTGCTAGGTACTGTGCCACCCGGTATGAGTGGTTGGCACTGGCAGTGGGCACACTACAGTCTGTGGAAGTGGGCCTGACACACACTGGCAGCAGGCAAGCAACTGAAATTAGACTACTGTCTAAAAATTAAATGCCTTATTTATCGGCAAGCTACTGTGCCACCCGGTATGAGTGGTTGGCACTGGCAGTGGGCACACTACAGTCAGTGGAAGAGGGCCTGACACACACTGGCAGCAGGCAAGCAACTGAATTTAGACTACTGTCTAAAAATTAAATGCCTTATTTATCGGCAAGCTACTGTGCCACCCGGTATCAGTGGTTGGCACTGGCAGTGGGCACACTACAGTCAGTGGAAGTGGGCCTGACACACACTAGCAGCAGGCAAGCAACTGAAATTACACTAAAGTGTAAAAATTAAATGCCTTTTTTGATGCAAAGTACTGTGCCACACGGGATGACAGGGGTGGGCACTGGCAGTGGGCACACTACAGTCAGTTGAAGTCGGCCTGACACACACTAGCAGCAGGCAAGCAGCTGAAATTACACTAAAGTGTAAAAATTAAATGCCTTTTTATGCAAAGTCCTGTGCCAGCCGGTATGAGTGGTGGACACTGGCAGTGGGCACACTACAGTCAGTGGAAGTCAGCCTGACACACACTGGCAGGCAACTAACCTTAGATTAAAGTGTAAAAATTAAGTGCCTTTTTTTAAGCAAAGTCCTGTGCCACACGGGATGACAGGGGTGGGCACTGGCAGTGGGCACACTACAGTCAGTTGAAGTCGGCCTGACACACACTAGCAGCAGGCAAGCAGCTGAAATTACACTAAAGTGTAAAAATTAAATGCCTTTTTATGCAAAGTCCTGTGCCAGCCGGTATGAGTGGTGGACACTGGCAGTGGGCACACTACAGTCAGTGGAAGTCAGCCTGACACACACTGGCAGGCAACTAACCTTAGATTAAAGTGTAAAAATTAAGTGCCTTTTTTTAAGCAAAGTCCTGTGCCACACGGGATGACAGGTGTGGGCACTGGCAGTGGGCACACTACAGTCAGTTGAAGTCGGCCTGACACACACTAGCAGCAGGCAAGCAGCTGAAATTACACTAAAGTGTAAAAATTAAATGCCTTTTTATGCAAAGTCCTGTGCCAGCCGGTATGAGTGGTGGACACTGGCAGTGGGCACACTACAGTCAGTGGAAGTCAGCCTGACACACACTGGCAGGCAACTAACCTTAGATTAAAGTGTAAAAATTAAATGCCTTTTTTTTAAGCAAAGTCCTGTGCCACACGGGATGACAGGGGTGGGCACTGGCAGTGGGCACACTACAGTCAGTTGAAGTCGGCCTGACACACACTAGCAGCAGGCAAGCAGCTGAAATTACACTAAAGTGTAAAAATTAAATGCCTTTTTATGCAAAGTCCTGTGCCAGCCGGTATGAGTGGTGGGCACTGGCAGTGGGCACACTACAGTCAGTGGAAGTCAGCCTGACACACACTGGCAGGCAACTAACCTTAGATTAAAGTGTAAAAATTAAATGCCTTTTTTGATGCAAAGTCCTGTACCACACGGAATGACAGGGGTGGGCACTGGCAGTGGGCACACTACAGTCTGTGGGCCTGCAGCTCCTCACACACAGGCAGGCCAGGCAACTGCAATATGTATATAAAGGGAAAAAAAAGCAGACTAATGTTGCAGCCCTAAAAGGGCTTTTTGGGGTGCTGTCAGGACGCTGTCCTTACAGCAGAGATCAGATGAGTCTTTCAGGACTGGAGTGGACACTGAATTCACTAGCCTAGCTATCAATTTCCCAATTAAATCAGCAGCAATTACACTCTCCCTCCTCTCACTAAGACTGCAGCTTCAGAATGAATCTAAAATGGATGCTGTTCAGGAGGTGGGAGGGTCTGGGAGGGAGGGTATGCTGCTGATTGGCTGGAATGTGTCTGCTGACTGTGAGGTACAGGGTCAAAGTTTGCTCAATGATGATGTATAGGGGGCGGACCGAACAACGCATATGTTCGCCCGGCAGAGGCGAACGCGAACAAGCTATGTTCGCCGGGAACTGTTCGCCGGCGGATAGTTCGGGCCATCTCTAATCATCATCAGTCACCACCAGCGGCTGCCTGCATGGTGGCAGACTACATGGGGTCCGTTGTTGCTTCCGACAGCATGAGCACCAACGACCCCATGGAGTACTGGGTTGCCAGGCTGGACACCTGCAGTGAGCTTGCTCAGGATGCACTGGAGTTATTTTTTTGTCCCCCTCCAGCGTACTGTCTGAGTGGACATTCAGCGCGGCAGGTGGGGTGGTCACAGAGAAGCGGACACGTCTGTGGACAGACTGACATTTATCAAATGAATGAGTCCTGGATCGGCAGTGACTTTTTGGCCCCCGCTGTCAGTTCAGGGCACTGAAGGGTCCCTTGTCCATCCCTCTCCTTGGCTCTCCCTCTAAAAATCTGTTGCTTTTTAAGTTTTTATTCTTATTTCTTAATGTTTTTAATTATTTATTTATTAAATTATTTATATATTTATTGATGATTTTTTTATATTTTTATTGATGCATGTAATTATTTATTTAATTATAAATTTCTATATTTATATATGTTTTAATGTATTTATATATTTTCATATTTATTAATTTATTGCAATCATGTATTTCTCGATTATTTGATTTATTGAGGGTAAAATTTGGTACTTTATGTATTTAATATTTTTTTAATCATGTATATTTAGATTTATTTAATTTCATTTTGCATGTTGATCACTTTTTGTATGTATGTATCGACTACTTTCCCAAGAGATTATTTGATCGAAATCATGTATTTAGACTTTTTTTTATTATCACGACCAGCGTCCTGAGCACAGACGTGTGACACAAAGGGAGGGAAAAGGAAAAGACCTGTTCAAGGGAGAGGGAAAGGTGGTGACCCCTAACTCACCTAGAAGCTGGCACCTGACTGCCCTGACGTCCCTAGACGGGTTTTTCACCTGTACGCCGATCACGTGCCTAAACCCTGGCTTTCCTTAAGATGAGCCCTAAGTAGTGAAAAGGGTGGTGGGAGCACTAATCCTCACCACTAACACTAAAGGAAAACACCAGGGAGAGGACAGACAATACAGACAAAACATATAAGCCCAGGTGGGCGACAACAGCGGACAACAAAAGCCCAACAGGGATCCGGAGGGTAACGCTCTGGTACGACAACCAGGAACAACAGCTACACAACTCCAGTGGGTCAGTATAGAAGTCCAGGCAGGAAGCTTTATATCTGGCAACCAGAGAAGTGGGAAGGGGGAATATAAGGAGGTCGGGAGTGACGGACAAGAAACAGCTGAGGAGAAGAAGCTACGGATCCCTGAGTGAGACAAAAGGGATTGCAAGGCAAACACAGAAAGCTACCATTAAGTAACAGCATGATCTTTAGACATAGAGCGCACAGCCACCCGCTGCGACTTCCTGACGCTGGGTATAACGGAGTCAGACGTGGCTCCTGACAGCCTCGTGACAATTATTTTGTAAACAATCCTTTTACATTAACAGTCTACATACAATTATTGCATAATAATAAATAGGAACAGTCAATATTGCATCGCAAGTGAACTAGAGCAAATTGTCTACTTAATTTACATCACTCTATTCTATTTAATAATTTTGTAAGCCATATTAGTTTGGACCTTGTAGTCTGCTATAATCTCAGGACACTGTGCTTGATGCGTAAAAAATAATGGAAAATAGATCTCTGACATACCAATTGTCACACACACAGTACTCCACACACCACCCGCACCAGTGTGCTATCGGCTTACATACTGTATCAGTTACATCAAGTCTGTAGCAGAACACTGCGTTAACGCAGCCTGGCTCACCATGTGCTTATTGCTCCTAGCCAGAGGGCGGCAGGACTGGCGATCAGCGCTAGACACACTCTGGCACGACCACGCTGTCCTCTGCCCGTCAGAGCCCAGAAGTCAGTGTAGAAGTTGCTTGCCTTGGGATGGGTGTGGAATTGTCCCTTGCTCTGTCACCTGAGTTAGGTCCCCTTCCCCTTGGTCATGACTCTGTCACGGTCCCCGGCTACTGGCGGGGTCCTCAGCGGCTGCCTCCAGTGTGCAGCCTGGTTCACCTATCGCGGGTCATGCTGCAGAATAAGGGCTTTAGCTGAGATGCTTGGCTACACACGGGGAGTAGTGTCACACAGCCTGGAGCAGACTTCACCAGGAGTGTGCTAACAGGCACAGGGGGAGCATCTGCACTGTCATACAGCAGAGCGGAGTTTGTAGGCTTTTTAGAAGGGACCATGTGTTCTGGAGTGACATTCAACAGCCGTTAAAATTAACTCACATAACTAATATATCTGTGCTTCATCTTTGTGGACTTGACATATAAAATCATATCAAGTTTCCTTGTGAAAAACGTACAGTAATCCAGTCCTCTACAATGCCGATATCTTGATTGGTAGATAATTTGTGGTCTACCTAGGAGAGATGGGGTACCTAGATAATTTATACCAGAATGGACCACTTGTATATATCTATCTACCCCTTCTACATTACAGAGGACAGGATTAGTGTACGTTTTTATAGAAGTTAAATGAATAAGAATTTATATGTAAACTTGACAAAAAAAGAAGCACGGATACATTACTTATGTAAGTTAAGTTTACTGGCATTTCTCTGTAACTGTCAGCAGTTTCCTGTTGAAGTCTGCTCCAGGCTGTGTGACACTACTCCCTGTGTGTAGCCAAACCTCACAAAAGGCTTATTCTACAGCATGACCAGTGATATATAAACCAGGTTCCGCAATGGAGGCAGCCGTCGAGGACCCCACCAGTAGCCCGGGGACCGTGAAAAAGTTATGCCCAGGGGAAAGGGAACTGACCCAGGTGCCAGAGTCAGGGACACTTCCACACCCGGCTCAAGGCAAGCAACTTCTTCACTGGCTTCTGGGCTCTGACGGGCAGAGGACGGCAGGGTTGTGCCCATGTCCTTAGTCCACAATGTGTGTCCAGCGCCAATCGTGTATGGGTGGGGAGAGCGGCGGTACACATGCCTCCTCACAGACATAGGGAGGAAGACAGAGCCATCGCTAAACCCCGCCAGTCCTTCCGCCCTAAGGCTCGGAGGAATCACCACATGGTGAGGCTGCATTAAAACAGTATTCTGCTACAGACTAGTTGTACCTGATATGAAAACTGAGAGCAGAAGGGTGCGGGTAGAGTGGATAGCTTTTTTGTTATTCATTTATATTGTGGGTTCAGAAACTAAAATATCTTTCCCTTAAATATGTAAAACTGAAAACATAGCATTAACTATCCATGTTATCCCATTACTGCTTTACACAATGAACTTACTACTGTATAACATGTGTTTTGTTATATTTTTTGTGTTGGCCAGGTCTGGTGGGGGGTCCATTCCTGGGAACACATTCCTGCTGCTAGCGTAGAACCTGCTGCGGTCAGAGGTGTCTTAGTTTAGTTTTGGTGTTGCCCAGGTCTGGTGGGGGGTCCATTCCTGGGAACATATTCCTGCTGCTAACATACAACCTGCTGCGGTCAGAGGTGTCTATGTTTATCTTTGTTGTTGCCCAGGTCTGGTGGAGGGTCCATTCCTGGGAACACATTTCTGCTGCAAATTTAGAAGCTGCTGTTGCCTGTCCTGCTGAGTATTGCCAAGCTATGTGTAGGCCTTATACTCGACCGTTACCAAAAGCCTGCTGTTGCTGCCTGTTATGCTCATGCTGAGTTATCTATGTGCCTTTTACCACACCATTACCTGCTGCGGCCTGTCCTGCTGAGTCGGGCCGAGATATGTGTAGGCCTTATACTCGACCGTTACCAAAAGCCTGCTGTTGATGCTTGTCATGCTCATGCTGAGCTATCTATGGGCCTTTTACCACACCATTACATGCTACTGCCTGTCCTGCTAAGTTGGGCCGAGATACGTATAGGCCTTATACTCAACCATCACCAAAAGACTGCTGTTGCTGCTTCCTGTCATGCTCATGCTGAGTTATATATGGGCCTTTTACGCCACAATTACCTGCTGCTGCCTGTCCTGCTGAGTTGGGCCGAGATATGTGTAGGCCTTATACTCGACCGTTAACAAAATCCTGCTGCTGCTGTCTGTCATGATCATGATGCTTTATGTTTATGCCTTATACTGCACAATTACCTTTATCTGTTGCCACTGCTGTTACCTGTCCTGAATCAGCGTAGTTAGTCCCATCTATGTTCAGACCTTATACTACAGCATTAACATTTAGCGATCCTGTGTAATTGAGTCTATAAATTTGACGTCCTTAATACTACAGACTTACAATTGACATGCTGTAGGCCTTAAACTGTAGCGTTACTACACCGCCTTTCCCACCTCAGATCGGTATGAGCCCCCTATTGGATGATTACTGCATGGGCAATAATCTTTCAGCTGGGCAACAGGTAACCCCAACTGGTGCAATGAGTTGCTTCTCATTTCTTAAACAACCATGTGGAAAGACACATTTCGTGTTTGTGTAAAAAATGTTAGCCTGTTTGAAAAGAGGCAAATCATTGGCATGCATAAAGTCAATAAAACATTAATCTGTGGTTGATGCAGTTGGTCAGGTCTAGGTTCAACTACTGTATGTGGTCCAAGAATGAGGTCAGGTGACTTCATGATTCATGAACATACTGAATTAATAGTTTGTTGCATCCATGGATTTTTTTCTTCCAGGATGGCACGGGCATATTCCAAGATGACAATGCCAGGATTAATCGTGCTCAAATTGTGAAAGAGTGGTTCAGGGAGCATGAAACATCATTTTCAAACATGCATTGCCCAACACTTAGTACAGATTTTAACCCCTTTCGAAATTATTTTTTTGTAGTAGTTTAAACTATTTTTTTTAGGACTAGCAGTGCATTTCCCTGCTGCTGTCTGCTGTTATTCTACAGAATTAATATGTGCCATTCTAGTACAGTCAGTGTTAACAAATACCTGTTGATGATGTCTGTACTGATCGTGCTAAGACAACCAGCATGGACCAATTATACTTGATAGGACTTGTATAGAGAATAGAGTATTAGAATTCTCTTAAACTGGTGTGCATGTTTCAAATTTGTGCATGTGCTCTGTTCATTATGTATTGTCAATAATTATATAAATCAAAATTATTCTTTTTTTATTGTTAAAAATAATCGTGCGGTGTTAAGCTTCATTCACAAAATATAAATTTTTTAATCTATTTTATTTTATAGTTTATTATTTTGCTCAAGTTGGGTTTGGGGAGGCCCCGTTGGGTATGACTGGCGTTATACTCATCCGTGTGGTAATCCGGTTTTGTTTTTGTTTTGTTTTGTGAATGGAGCGTTATTGCCACATGTATATATTGATTGAAGTATTTATATTTATATTTTAATTCTTGACAAATATGTAATGATAATTTGCACATACACATTTTATATAAACACAGCTTTAAAATTAGCAGTATAAACTGTAGACTATCTAATGTTCTTGAAGCCATGTCACCAATTTGAGAGTGATTATACTTTTTGCCTCACATTTTTATGTCTGTAAGGCGGAAGCTATGCTCTGACATGCACAGTTAACGGGACGCTAGGATCCATGCTGATTAGTTCTTAGCCCATGCATTTGTAATTTTAGTATTGTAACAGCTTTTTTTCCCTACAAACATTTTTATAAATTATTTTTTAAAATTTCTCAAGCACATGAATTAAGCTAATGTTATTAATAAACATAGTGTTAGTGAAGTTATTAATCTGTTCACTGTATACTTACTAGTATCAAATTTTCCTATATTTATAAATTATTATTTTTTTGGGAGAAAATTTAATAAGCATTTTACTTTTGGGTGATGCACGTAATAATATCTTTCTGTGAAAAATCACAACATTTACTATAAAACAGGGTAATAATGGTAGATAGGGCACTCTAACATTTGGGTACCGCAGGGGTAATAATAGATCAAATGTTATAAAATCCTTGTGTGGTTTATTAATTTAAAATAAAATCAATGATAAGAACATAAATACCAAATAATTCAATCAGAGGTCAAGGGCTTTCTGAATAAAGTGCATACCTAACACATATATATCAAATCGGATCTATTTCCAGCTCCACCAACCAAGCAATTGAGATAGTATTTGGATATTTCTTAATGTCCCAGATATATTAAAACAAGTCCAAACTACACGTAGGGTTAATTGTACAACGTCCACCCTATACTCATAGAGTCTCCGTATCCTAAATCAAGATCGTTCCTCTGCTACTGGTGAGAGCGGCGTCCCGCTGCCCAGTGTATACTCGCGGCGTCCCGCTGAGTTAAATGCGCATATAAATAAAGTTAGCAATCGCTTCCTTACCACCTTAGTGGTGTCCACTGGATGGACCTTACCGGGTTTGTAGTGATGTGCCCTCGACACGGTACTTCTCTGTGGATGCAGATTATTGTCCGGTCTCAAGAGTAGCCTCCCCGTACCTCACCTCGGCGTTGCAAGTGCGGGTCACATGAATGGAGATTCCCGATTATGCCAGCATCAGTTTCTGTGGGTTTTGGGGTTATTCCAACTGTTAAGCTGCAAGCCTCCTGGTAATTAATGGTCCGTCAATCGTGGATATGAATTCACAAGGGGAGATATTACCAAACACGTTTCGGGGTTTGTTTCAAAGCGACCCCTTCTTCAGTGGTGAAAGTGCCCCCTCTGTTGCCCCTCCTTTATAGGGGTTACGGAGATCCTAAAACATCGGGATGGATTTCCATTTGGGGTGGAACACGGATCCATAAGGATATATATACATATGTGCATATAGTATTTGTGTTTATCGTGAAGGAAGATGAGATATATACATATCTTCCAGACAGAGCTGTATACAAACACACATTAGTAAAAAGTTCTTCAAAATAAAATCTTCATATTGCATAATTCATCCCAAAAACATTCTCTATCTCTTCAATGCAACCAAATTATTTAAAAAAACTTTCATAAGAGTATCGAAAGAATGGAGCTGGATCTAGAGCTTCAAAAAACGCATCAAAATGCATCTGCGGTTTCAGTGCGTTTTTGATGCGTTTTTAATATCAATATGTCAGGAATGGTGAAATTCATAGATATATGTAATAACATAAGAATAGAGTTAAAAATAAAGAGTCCTAAGCTGGTTTCATTCTTTAAAAATTTCTCTAAAAAATCTTTGCCATTTCACTTCGAATAAAGATAGGGGACAGTAAGGTTCAACGCTGAAATTTCAAGGAACGATCTTGATTTAAGATACGGAGACTCTATGAGTATAGGGTGGACGTTGTACAATTAACCCTACGTGTAGTTTGGACTTGTTTTAATATATCTGGGACATTAAGAAATATCCAAATACTATCGCAATTGCTTGGTTGGTGGAGCTGGAAATAGATCCGATTTGATATATATGTGTTAGTTATGCACTTTATTCAGAAGGCCCTTGACCTCTGATTGAATTATTTGGTATTTATGTTCTTATCATTAATTTTATTTTAAATTAATGACCCACACAAGGATTTTATAACATTTGATCTATTATTACCCCTGCGGTACCCAAATGTTAGAGTGCCCTATCTACCATTATTACCCTTTTTTATCTGCTGTGTAGAATTGGTGAATCTACAGTTAGGAGTACCTACTTTCGGGTGTTATATCACTCTAGTGCGACATACCATTTTCTTATAATTTACTATAAAACATTGTCATTGGCACTAATAAGTTTGGTCACTCCATGATAACTGTCCAATTGTGTTGAACAAAAAGTTAATTACTGTTTAATAAACACACAATTTCGGTTTGAAGTCACGGGGCATTCATTTTTTGTTATGTGATATCTTGGACTACATTATATTGGCCTCTACAATCTTAAACTAATAAATTAGATTTAAAAATTTAATGTAAAAAATATATTATTTTTTATGCCTGGGGGATGACTTAGGATGTAACCAAAGAACAAACATGCAGCTGTTGGGTTAGTATACATTTTTATAGTTATTTACCCCATCTGCCGGGGCACATTCCTGGGAAAACTTTCCTGCTGCAAACTAATAACATGCTGCTGTATGTTCCTGCAGAGTTAGGCCGAGCTATATGCAAGCCTTAAACTTCAATGTTAACTTACCATCTGCCTGCCGCTCTTGTCCCGATCCTTCAGAATTATGTGTAGGCCTTATACTCCACTGTTAAAAATGACTGCTTCTCTTGTCCGGATCCTTTAGAGTTTTGTGTAGGCCTTATACCACACCGTTAACAATGACCCCCGCTATTATCCTGATCCTTCAGAGTTTTGTGTAGGCCTTATACTACACCGTTACCAATAACTGCTGCTATTATCCTGATCTTTCAGAGTTTTGTGTAGGCCTTATACTACACCATTAACAATGACTGCTGCTATTATCCTGATCCTTCAGAGTTTGGTGTAGGCCTTATACTACACCGTTCATAATGACTGCTGCTATTATCCATATCCTTCAGAGTTATTCATAGGCATTATACTCCCCCATCTCTATGTACCTGCAGCTGCTCTATGTCATGATAATGATGGGTTTTGGATGGACTCAAGGGGCCTTACTGTAACCATATTGGTTAAAATAGAGATGTAGCAGGGGTCACACACACACAATTAACTCAATTTTCTTAACTCACCACGTTATCTTGAAACAAAAGCCATTGAAAAGCAATTGCTTAACGCATTTAGTTGAGATAACACGTCTCATAAAGCATGTGTGTTAACCTTGCTACATCTGTAAAACAGTAACCATAAAAGTATGTAAAAAAAAAAATCTAAGAATATAGGTAAACAACTAAACCTTTATGGAAACTTTAAATGTGTAAGAAAAAAATGATATACAACTATAAAATCAAGCCAATTTTTGGAGTTTGTCATTGAGGTTTAGCAGCACCTCCAAGACCTTGTTATACTTCTCCTCCATTTGAAGCATTTTGTGGGAGAATTGCAGCTTGAGCTCCCTTACATTCCTCAGCTGGTGCTCCCAGAGGTCTTTCATATCTTGGCGATACTCCCGCTGAATTTTTTCTCAAACTTCTCTTTGTACTTTTAAGACAAAAAATAAATTATATAAATAATTTTGTCTTCAGATTACAAGCCAATTAGTGATTATTGTATAAAGCTGCTGACAATTTAAATCTTATTTCGTTATATTTCCATAGTTGTTTATTTAGGAATAGTTCATTAAAGTCTAGTGTTTTTAAGTTAATGTTTTTTATGTAGATTAATAATTTAGTGTATTGTGTTGCTGTTTTATATTACTGTTGTTCTTCTTAAGTTGTTCTACCTTCATCTTTACGTTTCTCCCCCCCCTTTTTTAATACCATTTATACCATTTTATAGATAAGGATAAATATTGATGTGTGCACTGTAGTAGCCCAAAGGGGAGAATCAAGGATGCTCAGTAATATGTCTCACTGAGAATGTATGCCTCAGTGAGATAATTCCCAGGAATCAGCGAGCAAATGACATTAGGGTACTGGGAGGTTATCATTAAAGTGTATTTTGGGTCCAAGTTTTCGGAGTTACCAGAGACAATAGGTGGGACAGGTGACTCCCGTACTACATCCAAGGTTTTCATAAAGGTGTGGTTAAAAAGACTGGGCAGATAAATTGCGGACAGGTGATCTGAATGCTGAACAAACTGCGAGGGGAACATTATCTCTGAAATACCGTAAAGAATATTGAGATACTAATGTTTTGTTACCCTGCTTGGACTGAACTCAAAGTGTGTGACTTAATGTTATCCAATATGTGTGGGTGTGTGTGTGTGAACAGTGACTGAGTTAAAACACCAACAAAATATATTTACCCTCCTGGCTGGGGGTGGTCACGACCTCCTCCTTGTCCTCCCTGTCTTCCTCCTGAGAAGCTGGGGGGGGGGGGGATCAAACGGTGTGGTGTGATGGTCCGGTTAGTTCGAAATATCCTACTAGGAGGACATCTCTTAAGCTCGGGCACCACGCCAAGGTCTTTCAAGTAGCCCGAGGCCCTACCACCCACCTACCTGTGCCGTATGGGCGATTCCAGGGGCCAGAGGGCTGAATCACGGGAGGATAAGGCCTGACTAACAAACAGCTTCCCAGCAACCTCCAGCATGTAGCCGTGCTTGCAATGGGAGGTGCCTGTGAGCCCCACCTGAGACTGGCTGATATGGCCCAGGGCCTCACAGGTGCACCTAAATGTAGCCTGTAGATGAAAAGCAGGCACATTTAAATTAGAGTTTATACACCTCCAAACATAAGAATATACAAACCATTAGAAAACATGATGTGGTGTTAAACAGGCAGGATATGCTCAAACCCATATGCAGTTGTGCATGTATATAGGGGGGCATATCCTGCACTTGTAGTCCGTTGCTGATGGCAATCAACAGCAAAAAAATGCATACAATTGAAGATGCCAGCAACGGACTACAAGTACCACAATAACCATCCTATATAAGGTAACCATTATGTGGAGAACAATCAAAAACTTAATAGCAAAGACAGGTGCACTCTGCGGTAATACTAAACCCTCACACTGATGTTAAAATTGAGAGGTTAGTTCGACATATCCTACTAGGAGGACATGTTTTAAGCTCGGGCTCCGCGCCAAGGTCTCTCAAGTATCTCGAGGCCCTACCACTCACCTACCTGTGCCGTATGGGCGATACCAGGTGCCAGTGGGCTGTATTACGGGAGGATAAGGCCTGACTAACAAACAGCTTCCCAGCAACCTCCAGCATGTAGCAATGCTTGCAATGGGAGGTGGGAGGTGCCTGTGAGCCCCACCTGAGACTGGCTGATATGGACCAGGGCCTCACAGGTGCACCTAAATGTAGCCTGTAGATGAAAAGCAGGCAAAATTAAATTGGAGTTTATACACCTCCAAACATAAGAATATACAAACCATTAGAGGGTTTAGTATTACCGCAGAGTGCACCTGTCTTTGCTATTGTTAAGTTTTTGATTGTTCTCCACATCCACATAATCGTTACCGTATGTAGGATGCTTATTGTGGTACTTGTAGTCCGTTGCTGGCATCTTCCATTGTATGAATTTTTTTTCCGTTTATTGCCATCAGAAACAGACTACAAGTGCAGGATATGCTCCCCTATATACATGCACAACTGCATATGGGTTTGAGCATATCCTGCCTGTATAACACCACATCACGTTTTCTAATGGTGTGATGGTCCGCCCTTTTTCCGCCTCATCGCTTCACCCTCCTCTGGTGGGGTAGGGGCATTCTGCTGCCCAGAGGGTCTGGCCTACTCCTCCTCCTCTTCTGATGCAGAAACCTCCACCACGCCTTTCTGGAAGGCCTGCGGCGGACGGAGGGAACCGGAACATCTATAATGATACAATTTTTATAATTTATAAAAGCAACTCTTAAAGCATAACTGTACATATAGATTACAGAGCGTTGGTGAAAGATACAAAAGTTATGTAAGCATTGTACCTGGACATATTTTGTCTCGGATCTCTCTGATCCGATCTAAATGCCACCACTTTAGATCGGACCATTTCTTCACGATGGACATCCTCTTGTGCTTGCGATTGTGATCCCTCCACAGCTCATACCCGATGGATCTCACTATACGACGCTTTTCAGTGTAGGACCTCTTCTTGTCGTACCCCTTCTCCAACATGAGCTGTAGGATAAAAATGCAAGTATATAATCCTAATTTTGTAAAATACAAGTGTTAGAAATTAAAGGTGTTCTCCGGGCTTTTTCTATCCTCAGGATAGTTCATTAATATCAGATTGGCGGTGGTCCGACACCCTGCACCCCGCCGATCAGCTGTTTGAGGAGACGGCGCGCAGTGCGCACGAGCCGTCTCTCTTCTCTCTCCCTGCCTGCTTCTGTCCCATCGACATAAAGCGGTGAGCAGAAATAGAGAAGAGTACGGCACATGCGGGCCGCTCTTCTCAAACAGCTCATCATCGGCGGGGGTGCCGGGTGTCGTACCCGGCCGATCTGATATTGATGACCTATCCTGAGGATAGGTCATCAATAGAAAAAGCCTGGAGAACCCCTTTAATGTATTTATCTACACACACACAAAAAAAAAAAAATAGTGTTTGAAAGGGAAATATTATATTTAAGGTTACCATTATAACATCTGATTGTATTGAAATTGTATGTGTGTGGGGTATGAGCAGTTAGATATTGACCATCTGAGGAGAGGTGTACCTGTCTAGTGAAGTGAAGGTACATTATGGGGTGTACAGCTGGTTCGCCTCCCCGTGGTGCACCCTGGGTAACACTAAATGAACCAGCAAATACAGGCGGTCAAACATTACTTCTCATGTCATGACCAAGAGGGCACAAATTAGAATCTATAGACTGTGTGTGTGTGTGTGTGTTGGGGGGGGGGGGTGGCAGGGGGTATATAGTGGGGGTATATTGTGTGTGGGGTACAGTGTGGTGTATATAGTGTGATGCAGGAAAATGGATGTGCAATGTGCATATGAATATTTTAATGCCATTTTTTCGCGATTAGAAAACAATGTACAAATATCACAAAGTCACGAATTCGCAAATATATGATTAATATTTTGCGAAATATTCGCAATGTATCGCAAATTCGAATATGGAACCTGCCGCTCATCACAAATACGGACACTGTTTGCAGATGTTGTACACTGTTGGATACAGAACACCACAGATTATGGACACTAGATGTGGTTTAGATTATTGGAATTTGTAATACAGACACTGTTTGTAGATGTTCTACAATATTGGTTACAGAACACCACAGATTATGGACACTATATTAGGCCCAGATTATTGGAATTTGTAATACAGAAATCACAGAAAAAAAATGCACCAAACGGATATGCCACTGACTATACTAGCTAGTCAAACAAGCAGATATTAAAAGCTGAGACTTTTGCCAATATATTCCTGTCAGGAACACATCGGAGCCCCTCATGCACCACGTCACGGTCGCTCAGTATGGCATGGGGTCCTACCACTACGCTAACTATGGTGTAAACCAAGTGTTCAATTGGGTTGAGGTCTGGAGACTGTGGGAACCAATCCAGCACCTCTACTTCATAGTCACTGAACCATTTCTTCGCCAATCTTGACATAAGCTTTCGGTCATTTTCCTGCTGGAACACTATGCGATCCTTTTCATACCCTTAGTACTCTAGTGTATGAAGTAACTCTTCTTGTAGGATACTCACATATAGCTCAGCATTTAGACCACCATCGATCCTGGTCAAATATCCAATGCCTTTGGCTGTGAAACAACCCCATATCATCAGGTTTCCTCCACCAAACTTCACAGTTCCTTTAATTTTCCGACCCATTAGCCCCCTTTTCCCTTGTTTCTTCCACATCCATTTGCACTCATCAGAGCCCAGTCTATTGACTTTTTTCTCATAGCTCCAAATCAACTGTTTCTAATCTTCTACTGTCCACTGTTCGTACTTTTTTGCAAACTTCAGCAGACACTTCTTATGACAATATTAAAGTCGTGGCTTCTTCAACTTTTTTCAGGCTACCATTCCAGACTTGTGTAATGTGTGTCGTCACACAGTGCTTGAATGGACGTCTGTGATCTCACTATTACGAAGCATACGAACCACCTCCACTGCCGTGCTTGTCACGCCAGAACTGATAGACCTTGTGATGAGCCGACTTGTTGACTCTGATATTTTGAATGCTTGAATGTCCACCTCTTGGTTTTGGAATGAATGGACGGACTTCATTTTGTATTCTTCCAACTGTCATGGCACTCACACAATGCAGTTTGGTCTGCATAACTAACCATATGCTAAATAGTTGCGTGTCTGATTTATGTATGAGATAGACAAGATGGTTGTCTATAAAATGATGATAGTCTCAAGTTCGAAGTTGTAGTGGATGGGGAGATATGGAGTCTGAAAGTCAAAAGTCCAAAACACAGTTAACCATTTTGCTCGTCAGTGTATCGATAACATGGGATCGATCATTCACAATAGTGTCAAAACTTACATACTCTTTCCTTGTACAACGACCTCTGCACAGGTTACAGAACATGTCTAGAAAACACTCCCATGTAATTTAATTACTCTCCTCCAGACTATTGTGTCTATGGTCCCTAGTGGCTGCTGTACAGTAGATGTAAATCTCTAAATGCAATAACAGCTCAGGTAAGATGGCAGCCCTCATAATCATGTTCAGGAAATAGAATAAAAAAATTTCAATCATAAAATAAAATAATATTAGAAAAAAAAAGTCACTATCTGGTTGTAACATGCAAAAATAATTATAGATGGTACATTATACTTTAATTTTAACTAAGTTTTCTGTTCCTGTGCATGAAATAATGTATGAAATAGTCCCTCCTATGAGGGTGCTGCTACTCATGGTGTGAGTTGTAGCTAACATTCTCTAATTATCGTGCTCAACTTAGTTCGTGTCACAGTTCTTCCCACTAAAAGACATTTAAGTACTTTAGATATAATGTGGTCATTTACATGGTAAGATAGTTTATGTGACAATTAACCTTATTCTCATGGAAGACTGAGTCAGCCAATTGCCACTAGCAATTTAACTTTATCGATATAGCCATCTAGTTTGGCTGTTATTTGACACACAGCACAGTAACTTTCTTCTCCTCTGCTAGCTAAAGCAAAGCACTCTGCTTCTTCTCTGGCCACAGAAATCCCCAGAGAACATTAGCTCAGAAGCAAACAGGGTATAAAGTATACACATGTTTTATTTAAGTAATAGTATAATGATGAGCTAGCTCCTCTAGGATTCATTTTCAAGGATCATGGAGTAATTCCTTTAGCCCAAGTCTTTCTCATTGTCAGCACAATCATTGTGCTGGTTAAAATAAATAACATGATAAATTTACACACAGTCTATTATGAGTATCTGTTAAGTGTAAAAAAAAAAGTGTATACCTGTTATTCAAAATTACTTATTGCCATTGAATAGAGCTCCTGCATTTATAATATATTGGCATATTTGCAGTGTTATTAGATTATATCTGAGACAATCTTGGACCAACTTCATTTTTTGCTTTCTTTCTTCTCTCGTACCTTAATCGATTCATCATGTATCAAAGTTACTTAAATTGTCCTGAAAATTGGTATATAACACCCTCTAGTATACTAGGACTCTAGGACTTCTTTTTATGAATTTTTGATCTTTCTCTCCTCCCTCTCCCCGTTTTACGCTCTTGAACATAATGACAGTAATAGCAAATAACCTCTAGCAGCAGCAGCAAGTTCAGTCTCCTCAACAGGATGGAGCAGTTTTGTCAAATGCCACGCCAGGCTGAGGTAAATTATCAAGCGGAGACCTCCCATCTCAATGCCTGGTTACAGGTCTACCTACACTCTGGCCTGGGCAGGCAGACTAAAACTGTGGTCCAAAATGGCACAATATGCTCTCGTTCTTGTTTCTTACCCAGTGTCATCTGCAGGGAGCATGGTTACACCCAAATGGACTAAGCAGTCCAAAACATCACTTGTGTCAAAATAAACAAAGCCTAGATTTGGGAGGATTTTCACCCTCCTTTGGCTTAGGCCAATGAGTAGATTTGGCCTTGCTGAAGATGCCCCATCTTGGCACTGTTGCTGTCTGCCTTGCCTACCATCATATTCCATATGGCTGCTGCTGCCTCCATCATGCCACTGCCACCATCATGTCAGTGCTGCTGCTGACTGCCTGCTAACATGTACTATATGGCTGCTGCTGCCACCACTTCCACAGCTACTACTCCTCACTGCTAATCTTTTACTGCCACCACTATTTACGCTACTCGTCCACTACTACTACCACCACCACTAACACTACTACTATACACTACTACTACTACAGTACTATTACTACTATTATTACCCATAGACAGCCTATCTACTGCCTTCTATGTTCCATACTATTCTGCTTCTGCTGCTGCTACTATTATGGGCATGTGCCTTTTCACCAGGGATGGCTCAAGGTTCATGTGGGCTCTTGGGCGATAAATCTCAGTAGGCCCCCTTGTGGCATTATTTTACATTAACATGTCCCCCTGTGGCTCTCACACCATATAATGACCCCCCATGCCCCCCAGAAAGTATAATGACCCTTATTGCCCCCCATGCAGTATAATTACCCCCCAATACAGTATAATGACCCCCAGTGGCCCCTCGCACACTATAATGACCCCCAGTGCCCCTGCAAAGTACATCACATACTGTATATCTTTACAAAACATACAGTGCCCTATACCTCTTACATCCAGTGACGTCTCCTCTGATGTAGATGTTCTCGTTCCTCATCTTCTCCATTCAGACCAGACCACCGTGATGATTTAATGTGACAGTAGAAAAATTCTGGGAGCAACAAACCACAAACTTCCAGGCTAGCAGAAATTAATGGGCTAACAGGACTACAAGAACCAAGAAAGAAAGAAAGAGATAACACTGCAATAATAAGAATTCTAGATACAAATGAACAAAGCTCACACTATATTTGGCAACTAAAGTAAAAGGTGTGAATATTTAAAGGAAGGCTAGGTTATCACAAATCCCTTCCTGAATTACCAACACTGAGCAAGAGGATTATCTGACCCATAGATCAAGCGAACAAAAGACCACAGCGTCGTAGGCTCCAAATGTAGCTCCAAACTGTTTATTCAGACAGTCATGTCCACCATTCAAAAATGCGATGTTCTGGCTGTACAACTGCTTTTTTCAAGCATGAAATCAAAGTGCACATTAGATACATATACTGTTAACCCCACCTAATACACCATTAGTTAAAACACAAATGTCCTTCATCTATAATAAAGCATATAGCAAATCCTCCCTCGTTCCACATAATAGTGTTATAAAATGATGAATATGACTCATATAAAATCATAAGGTATCCATGTTTGGACAAACACATAACGGATCTCTCTATCTGATCATATATATAAGACACATGGTAAATAAGAATGCTGATAGAATCTCCTCTTCCTCAGTGAGAGCTGGAAAAACCTCACCAGAAAGTGCCCATGCTCCTGCTACTAGGACATATAGATAATAACAGAAGGGCAGCAGCATGTGGGGATAACAGGGCCAAAATCCTCCTATTCAAAGCTTTATCCCTGTGTGTGCATAACTGTGCATACACACAGGACACACCGCATTTTGGATACAGACTGCCCTTACTCTTCCACATGCAAAGCCACACACCCACGCAGAACCTCTGTGTGCTATCTTGGTTTAGGGTTGTGGTCTATAGCAACGAACAGTTATTCAGACAATAAATTGAATCATGTTAAACTATACACTAATCGGATCCTAACCTCATCGAGGTAGTACCCTTTAACCTTAAATATACAACACTATGGTACACCAATCTCTTGTAAAAATTATCAATATTTATTAAATATCCTTTAAAATATACATTAATTACCATGAATAAGAGGAGAAACAAGAAAAATATGCGCCATACATCTTGCTTTGCCACATAAACGCAGCACAGTGTTAATCACTAACTAGTGGTCCACTATTAACCGCTACAGGACCGCCTAACGCAGGGATGCGTCCTGCGGGCGGCCCTGTAGCTCTGATACGACGCGAGATGACGCGAGGACGCGCCCGCACATGCGCAATGCGCGCCATCGGCGCGCTCGCATGTAGTTATACTACAGCCTGCCAGCGCCGATCGTGCGCTGGCAGGCTGTATATGGCAGAAAAAAAATCGCAGATCAGACGTTGTTCTGTGAACAGCGTTTGATCTGCTTGCTGCCCGCTTCTCTGGTGGTCCCTTTGCTTGGGACCACCAGAGAAAAATATCAAAGTGCACCAATCACCACACAACCCCCCACCGACCCCACCCACCCACCACCCCCTGTCACTGATTAACCCCTGATCTCCCATGTCACCCCCTGATCTCCCATGTCACCCCCTGATCACCCCCTGTCACCCCCTGTCACTGATCACCCCTGTAAGGCTCATTCAGATGTCCGCATGTGTTTTGCGGATCACGGATCCGCAAATCCGCGGATCCATAAGCTACGGACACCAGCAATGTGCTTTCCGCATTTTGCGGATCCGCACATTGCCAGAACTATATAGAAAATGCCTTTTCTTGTCCGCAATTGCGGACAAGAATAGGACATGTTCTATACTTTGCGGATCTCAATTACGGATCCGCAATTACGGATCCGAGCGGGACAAAGTCTGTCCCCATAGAATTGAATGTATCCACAATTCTGTTCCGCAAAATTTTGCGGAACAGAATTGCGGACACTGAATGAGGCCTTAGGGTCCCTTAGCGATCGCAGCTTTATAGCTTTTCCCTCTTTTTTTGCACATTTTTAGAGATTTTTCATCCACATTGATCAATGTGAATGGAAAAATCTGTGACGTTCATTTTTTCTTTCAGCGCAGAGGCTGAGCGGAAAAAAAATTCTCATTACCCGTATGGTCAATATAAGGAGAATCGCAAAAACTCCTAATTCTGGCCATACGTGTAATGATTGCGGAGACCCCTAAAATGCCAGGGCAGTACAAAAACCTCACAAGTGACCCCATTTTAGAAAGAAGACACCCCAAGGTATTCCGTGAGGGGTATGGTGAGTTCATGCAAAATTTTATTTTTGTCACAAGTTAGTGGAATGTGAGACTGTAAAAAAAAAAAAAAAAAAATACCATTTCCGCTAACTTGTGCCAAATTTTTTTTCTGTAAACTCGCCATGCCCCTCACGGAATACCTTGGGGTGTCTTCTTTCCACAATGGGGTCACATGTGGGGTATTTATACTGCCCTGGCATTTTAGGGGTCCTAAAGCGTGAAAATCCAAATGCGTAAAAATGTCCTGTGAAATCCTAAAGGTACTCATTGGTTTTAGGGCCCCTTTGCGCATCTTGGCTGCAAAAAGTGTCACACATGTGGTATCGCCGTACTCAGGAGAAGTGGGGCAATGTGTTTTGGGGTGTATTTTTATATATTCCCATACTTTGTGTGAGAAATATCGCTGTAAACGACAACTTTTAAATTTTTTTATTCAAAGTTGTCAATTTACAGAGATATTTCTCTCACCCAGCATGGGTATATGTAAAAATACACCCCAAACACTCGCCCTACTTCTCCTGAGTACTGCGATACCATGAGTGATACTTTTGCAGCCAAGATGCAAAGGCCTAAAACAATGAGTACCTGTTAGGAGGGCATTTTACGCATTTTCTTCTCACGCTTTAGGGCCCCTAAAATGCCAGGGCAGTATAAATACCCACATGTGACCCCATTTTGGAAAGAAGACACCTCAAGGTATTCGCTGAGGGGCATAATGAGTCCATGAAAAATTAAACTTTTGTCAAAAGTTAGCGGAAAGGGAGACTTTGTGAGAAAAACAATAAAAAATCAATTTCCACTAACTTGTGCCAAAAAAATCTTCTATGAACTCGCCATGCCCCTCACGGAATACCTTGGGTGTCTTCTTTCCAAAATGGGGTCACATGTGGGGTATTTATACTGCCCTGGCATTTTAGGGGCCCTAAGCGTGAGAAGAAAATGCGTAAAAATGCCCTCCTAAAAGGTACTCATTGGTTTTAGGGCCCCTTTGCGCATCTTGGCTGCAAAAAGTGTCACTCATGTGGTATCGCCGTACTCAGGAGAAGTAGGGCAATGTGTTTTGGGGTGTATTTTTACATATACCCATACTGGGTGAGAGAAATATCTCTGTAAATTGACAACTTTGAATAAAAAATTTAAAAAGTTGGCGTTTACAGCGATATTTCTCACACGCAGCATGGGTATATGTAAAAATACACCCCAAACCACATTGCCCCACTTCTCCTGAGTACGGCGATACCACATGTGTGACATTTTTTGCAGCCAAGATGCGCAAGGGGCCCTAAAACCAATGAGTACCTTTAGGATTTCACAGGGCATTTTTATGCATTTGGATTCTCACACTTTAGGGGCCCCTAAAATGCCAGGTGAGTATAAATACCCCACATGTGACCCCATTTTGGAAAGAAGACACCCTAGGTATTCTGTGAGGGGCATGGTGAGTCCACAGAATTTTTATTTTTGGCACAAGTCAGCGGAAATTGTTTTTTTGTTTTTTTAATTTTGTTTTTTACAAAGTCTCATATTCCACTAACTTGTGACAAAAATAAAATTTTACATGAACTCACCATACCCCTCACAGAATACCTTGGGGTGTCTTCTTTCCAAAATGGGGTCACATGTGGGGTATTTATACTGCCCTGGCATTTTAGGGGCCCCTAAAGCGTGAGAAGAAGTCTGGAATCCAAATGCGTAATAATGCCCTGTGAAATCCTAAAGGTACTCATTGGTTTTAGGGCCCCTTTGCGCACCCAAGCTGCAAAAAAGTGGCACACATGTGGTATCGCCGTACTCAGGAGAAGTGGGGCAATGTGTTTTGGGGTGTATTTTTATATATTCCCATACTTTGTGTGAGAAATATCGCTGTAAACGACAACTTTTTAAATTTTTTTATTCAAAGTTGTCAATTTACAGAGATATTTCTCTCACCCAGCATGGGTATATGTAAAAATACACCCCAAAACACATTGCCCTACTTCTCCTGAGTACGGCGATACCACATGAGTGACACTTTTGCAGCCTGGGTGCGCAAAGGGCCCAAATTCCAACGAGTACCTTTAGGTTTTACATGGCGACTCACAATTTAGCCCCGCCCAAAATGCCAGAACAGTAAACACACCCCACAAATGACCCCATTTCGGAAAGTAGACACCCCAAGGTATTCACTGAGGGGCATAGTGAGTCCGTCTGAGATTTTTTTTTTTGCCAGAAGTTATCAGAAATTGAAACTTTTTTTTTTTTTTTCTCAGAAAGTGTCATTTTCCGCTAACTTGTGAAAAAAATGAAATGATACATGAACTCACCAAGCCCCTCCGCGAATACTTTGGGGTGTCTTCTATCTAAAATGGTGTAATTTGGGGATATTTATACTATCCTGGCATTCTAGCACCTGAAGAAACATGACAGGTGCTCAGAAAGTCAGAGCTGCTTCAAAATGCCGAAATTCACTTTTTTGCACCATAGTTTGTAAACGCTATAACTTTTACCCAAACCAATAAATATACACTTATTGGATTTTTTTTTTTATCAAAGACATGTAGAACAATAAAGTTAGAGAAAAATTTATATAGAAATGTAGTTTTTTTTAAAAAATTTTACAACAGAAAGTGAAAAATGTCATTTTTTTGCAAAAATGTCGTTAAATTTTTATTAATAGCAAAAAAAGTAAAAATGTCAGCAACAATGAAATACCACCAAATGAAAGCTCTATTAGTGAGAAGAAAAGGAGGTAAAATTCATTTGGGTGGTAAGTTGCATGACGGAGCAATAAACGGTGAACGTAGTGTAGAGCGGAATTGTAAAAAGTGGCCTGGTCATTAAGGGTGTTTAAGCTAGGGGGGCTGAAGTGGTTAATAACCCTGTGGTGATCTGAACCTATTCCCTCCTAAAAAGACAAACCCGTCTATATGGGACTGGACAAGATCTACCTGACGATCAAATAGTCATCCCCCACAATGGAAAAACACCTGCAACTAGTGCCTACCTCAGCCGCATACACCAAGTCAAGCAAGAAGACGCACCCCTCGACGCGCGTTTCGCGTACAGCTTCTTCTGGAGGTGAGATCTAATGGACGTGGCAGGCTCCTTTTTAAGTCGTCACCTGACCTATGGGGGATCGTTCCTCAACCACATGGCTCTAGGACGTCATTACGGCGCATCGCTCCTCAGCAATCGCTGCGGACAGTTCTTCCGCCCGGCCCCACCTTGGCCTCAGTGAGGGCAGCTCGGACTACTTCCGCAACCGACGTCACTCAAGGCTTTAGTGTTGTCAGGGTCCGGTGCAAGCGCCGCCTCAAAAGCCAGTCAGCGATGCGCTCCCGTTCCTGAATAAATGCCAATTGGGAGGGCAATCTATAAAATAAGTATGGTAACGATACACTCTCCAAACTATTAAACATTAACTGTAAAACAAGCAATCTTATAATAAAATTCTGCAGGGAGTTGGGTGGAAATGTATTATTCTATTAACCTACTGGGGATAAAATTCTCTCAAATCTCGGCGCCTAGCTACCCCCACCCTAATACCACATACGTGTATTTTACTAAAAACCCACTAACTTTCATATATTCAGTGACCAAAGTACAAAGGGTGCTATAATTACCTTCCATAACAAAAATAAACCTAGCCTAATTTCTCTGACCAATAAATTTTTCATAAACTAACTTATCTAACCTAAAGTGCTTGTGCATTAAATTCATCGTTAATAATATATTCAATCAAGCCTCAAACGGTAAACTAAGCTTTCCCATATATTTGATATGGGTGCCTCGTGTAACAAAATTACCACAAAGTGTTCCATTCATAAAAAAATTTGCTCAATTAAAACTCATAAGTGCTGAAGATTAAAGTGCATAGTGCTTGATACAGTAAAACATCCCCTTATCTCACATATTCAATGGATCACCCAAGCCCGTAAGTAGACATCCCCTACATACATGATAAATTTACATCAATCAGCCAATCCTAGGCTACTTAATGCAACAATGTCCATCCTCCTCCGATATATCTTGCTTTAGTATTCATTCCGATTATTCCTCTTTCCGCAGATTTTGGAATCCACCAGCCATTTCCATCCTTCATCCCCAACCGGAACCAATCCCCCATCCGCCAGGGAATAACTTCCACATATAACCATCCAGGATCAACAATACGGTAAGTAATCTGTAATCATTAAAAACACAGTTAAAATCTGAAAACATTAAAAAAAAAAAAAAACACCTAGCCCCCCACTCTACAAAAATGCTGCAAACCCCAATGATTCATTTAATCCCGGTGGTTTCATGGTCCCTAATCTGAAAATCCAGCGACTCTCTTTCTGGGCCAAAAGTTTTCCCACATTTCCACCTCGTATGCCCAGATGGATGACTTCTATACCTTTAAATTTCAGAAGATCGCCGTTACTCTGGTGGAACATCTTGAAGTGGCGCGGGATCGTTTTAAGTTTGGTGATGTCCTTCTCTTCTTTCCCTTTTTCAATATCTGATATGTTCCCTCACCCTCCTTCTTAATTCCCGCGTTGTCAAGCCTATGTAGATCTTTTTGCAAGGGCATTCAGCATGATAAACCACCCCTCTAGAAGAACAGGAGATGTATTCTCTGATTGAATAGTTCCTATCATTATTCATCCCTTTAAACTCCTTGGCACTAACCATGTTTTTACAGGCTACACACGATCCACAAGGGTAAGAACCTTTAAGCCCTTCCTTTTTATCCACTGCTTCAGGCACATAGTGACTATGCATCAAAAAATCCTTCAGATTTCTGGCTCTTTTGGCAGTTAATAATGGTCTGTCGGTTATGCATTCTTTCAATATTTTATCCGTTTCCAATACATGCCAATATTTCCCCAATATAGTCCCCACTGTTTGTTATAATTCGTTATGAATCTTGTTTCAGATTCACATGGTACCTTATGTACCTCATTCGGACACAATAGCTGCTCTCTCGTTTTTTGTTGGGCTCGCATCTTCCCTTTTTTAATGCTCCTGTTACTGTAACCCCTTGCTTTGAACCTCTCAGCCAAATTTACCTCTTGTTGATGATGATCTACTGAATTGGAACAAATTCTCTTGATCCTCATGAATTGTCCAACTGGAATCCCATCAATTGTTGCTTTGGGGTGAGCCGACTGGGCATGAAGGAGGGCATTGACCGCCGTAGATTTTCTATGTACATCAGTCTCCACTCTTCCATCCTCTCCAATTTTGATCAACAAATCCAGAAAATTTATTTCTCGGCCAGCCTGAAAAGTTAGAAAAATGTTCAGATCATTACAATTCATTCGATCCATAAATATCTTTAACTCATCTTGGGTGCCTTCCCAAACAAATAAGATATCATCGATAAAGTGCACAACTGGATGCGCTTTATCGATACCAGGCAAGTCACTCACAAAGATCTCCCTCTCCCAGGCCCCTAAGAATAAATTAGCGTATGACGGGGCACATGTGGCCCCCATCGCCACACCTTGGACTTGGAGATAATACCTGTCTAGGAAGACAAAGAAATTGTGGCTCAAGGCGAAGCGTAGTAGTTCCAAAATTAGTTCATTTAACTGTGGATTTAAGTTGTTACTCCTCAAGAACTCCGCAACCGCCTTCAGCCCATCTTCATCCCTGATATTAGAGTATAAGGCCTCCACATCAGCTGTTACCAAAATCATAATGTCCTCCTTTGTATTGACCAAAGGTTTCAGATGGAAATCTATATATCGACATACCTTCTCATAGTCATGTCATAGTCATGTTAAACTATGAAGAACTAGTGCAGCAAGTGCATAGGTGTTCTATATCAGGATGCTTCAGACCCGGCATGTGTATTCCTATATATGTTACCTATTATAAGGATAGAAAAAGGTGAAAATGAAAAACAAATAATTTTTATGCATATGCTGTACGATTTTTGCAGATGATTTGTGATTATTCAGATGAATTTTACATTCATTGGTTTTCTCCCCTATGTAGTATAGACCACAAGGGCAATATATCATAAAAATTACGTATTCACATCTACAGGTATAGCTGCCCTTAATTTTTTATTTCCGACCCATATGGGGATGTACGAAATTGTTACCTTTTATGATACTGTTACAATGGCTACACTTCAAACATGGAAAATTCCCAATTTTTTTCAACTCCACCCTCAACCCCTGTCCCTGCCTACTTACACTACCCGCCCTAGGCAACGGGGCGTAACTGGGCGACGGTCCCTTACTTAACGTAAGTGCACAGAGGAAAGATAAGAAGGGTCAACAAGCCAAAGGTCAGAACCAGGAGAAGCGGGCCGTACAAATGGAACGAGCAAAAGCAAGGTCAACAGTCAAAGCCGAGGTCAATCCAGGAGAGCAAATACGTACAAAGGATGAGACGAAGTCGAGGTCAAAGAACGAGCCGAGGTCACAAGGTCAGGAGGTCAATCAGATAAGCAGCTGCAGACTAGAACCAAAGGACAAGGAAGCTCCAATAGACCAGTATCACAGGCAACCTGTGGCCAGCAGGTTGCCTGTATTTATAGTGGGGAGTGAGGGTCATGTGACGTGGCCAGCGTCACATGACCGACAGACAGATAAGTCGAGCACCGAGTGATCAGCTCGGTGCTCAAGGCAGACCTAGGAGCAGGGAGCCTCCCAGCTAGCAAAGCTGCCCTGGGAACAAGGCTGAACACAGATCCTCGCTCCTGAAGTTAAGCAGCAGGTCTGCGGCTGATGGAAGACCGAGTGCACCTTCGGCGCCTCGTTACAATAATTTTTTGTAGCAAGGGGCATGGATAACCCCGTGCTTGAAATGTGTTACTCATTTGTCCTGAATGTAAACCAAGGAGATGCGGATCTGTAACTAATTTTTTTAATACATAAGGATTGACTCCATGGTAAGGATTAAACTATAGGACACGGATGGAAACTATCAAAGGGCAAAATATTGTTTCTATCAGTATCCTTAACATATAGGTCAGTTTCAAGTTTACCATTTCTCACAGTAATCAGAGTATCCAGGAACTGTATCTGATCGGTGGAGTACACCATGGTGAATTGTAGTTCTGCTAAAAAAGCTTTGAGCATATCTCCATCTCCTGTCCCCACAATGAATGTGCCATCGATATATAGAAACCATGTTAGTACATACTGAAACCAGACAGAAGTATTTACAAAACGTTCTTCAAATTCTGCTATATAAATGTTAGCATATGTGGATTCCAAATTCGATCCCATTGCAAATCCGATCCCTCTTTGGGACATAGAAATTGTACCCAAACAGAAAATAATTTTGTCTGAGGACAATTGCCAACAGTTCCAGAGTAGAGATGAGCGAACACCTGGATGTTCGGGTTCAACGAGTTCGGCCGAACTTTCGAAAAATGTTCGGGTTCGTGATCCGAACTCGACCCGAACTTCATCCCGAACCCGAACCCCATAGAAGTCAATGGGGACCCGAACTTTTGGGCACTAAAAAGGCTGTAAAACACACCCGGAAAGGGCTAGAGGGCTGCAAAAGGCAGCAAAATGTAGTTAAATCCCCTGCAAACAAATGTAGATAGGGAAATGATGAGTTAACATAAAATAAATAAAAATTAAACAATATTAATTGGAGTGAGGTCCCATAGCACAGAATCAGGCTTCAAGTCACCCACCAATGGAGAAGGTCACTTACTATTATTTTGACCACAGCACCCAGACAAAGGAGAGAGGTCCCACAGCAGAGAACCAGGCATCATATCACCCACCACAGGAGTAGGCCACCATTTAGTTACTTTGACCCCTACACCCAGGCGGAGGAGAGAGGTTACACAGCAGAGAATCAGGCATTTAGATCACCCACCACAGGAGTAGGCCACCATTGAATCAGACCCCGGCAACCATGTCAGATGGCACAAGCATAAGCTTTATATCAATCAGCACAGGAGAAGGCGACTTTGACAGACTTTGACCCCTACACCCGGACGGAGGAGAGAGGTTTCAAAGCAGAGAATCAGGCATTTAGATCACCCACCACAGGAGTAGGCCCCAATTTAATGGGACCCCGGCAACCATGTCAGATGGCACAACCATCAGCTTTATATCAATCAGCACAGGAGAAGGCGACTTTGAAAGACTTTGACCCTACACCCAGATGGAGGAGAGAGGTTTCACAGCAGAGAATCAGGCATCATATCAACCACCACAGGAGAAGCCACCATTTAGTTACTTTGACCCCTGCACCCAGGAAGAGGAGAGAGGCACCACAGCACATATTCTGGCATCATACTAACCACCACAGGAGAAGCCACCATTGAGTTACTTTGACCCCTGCACCCAGGAAGAGGAGAGAGGCCCCACAGCACATATTCTGGCATCATATCAGCCACCACAGGAGAAGCCACCATTGAGTTACTTTGACCCCGCACCCAGGAAGAGGAGAGAGGCCCCACAGCACATATTCTGGCATCATATCAGCCACCACAGGAGAAGCCACCATTGAGTTACTTTGACCCCTGCACCCAGGAAGAGGAGAGAGGCCCCACAGCACATATTCTGGCATCATACTAACCACCACAGGAGAAGCCACCATTGAGTTACTTTGACCCCTGCACCCAGGAAGAGGAGAGAGGCCCCACAGCACATATTCTGGCATCATACTAACCACCACAGGAGAAGCCACCATTGAGTTACTTTGACCCCTGCACCCAGGAAGAGGAGAGAGGCCCCACAGCACATATTCTGGCATCATATCAGCCACCACAGGAGAAGCCACCATTGAGTTACTTTGACCCCGCACCCAGGAAGAGGAGAGAGGCACCACAGCACATATTCTGGCATCATATCAGCCACCACAGGAGAAGCCACCATTGAGTTACTTTGACCCCCGCACCCAGGAAGAGGAGAGAGGCACCACAGCACATATTCTGGCATCATATCAGCCACCACAGGAGAAGCCACCATTGAGTTACTTTGACCCCTGCACCCAGGAAGAGGAGAGAGGCCCCACAGCACATATTCTGGCATCATATCAGCCACCACAGGAGAAGCCACCATTGAGTTACTTTGACCCCTTCACCCAAACAGAGGAGAGAGGTTCCACATCAGAGAATCAGGCATCATATCAACCACCACAGGAGTAGGCCCCAATTTAATGGGACCCCGGCAACCATGTCAGATGGCACAACCATCAGCTTCATATCAATCAGCACAGGAGAAGGCGACTTTGAAAGACTTTGACCCCTACACCCAGATGGAGGAGAGAGGTTTCACAGCAGAGAATCAGGCATCATATCAACCACCACAGGAGAAGCCACCATTTAGTTACTTTGACCCTGCACCCAGGAAGAGGAGAGAGCACCACAGCACATATTCTGGCATCATATCAGCCACCACAGGAGAAGCCACCATTGAGTTACTTTGACCCCTGCACCCAGGAAGAGGAGAGAGGCCCCACAGCACATATTCTGGCATCATACTAACCACCACAGGAGAAGCCACCATTGAGTTACTTTGACCCCTGCACCCAGGAAGAGGAGAGAGGCCCCACAGCACATATTCTGGCATCATATCAGCCACCACAGGAGAAGCCACCATTGAGTTACTTTGACCCCCGCACCCAGGAAGAGGAGAGAGGCACCACAGCACATATTCTGGCATCATATCAGCCACCACAGGAGAAGCCACCATTGAGTTACTTTGACCCCTGCACCCAGGAAGAGGAGAGAGGCCCCACAGCACATATTCTGGCATCATACTAACCACCACAGGAGAAGCCACCATTGAGTTACTTTGACCCCTGCACCCAGGAAGAGGAGAGAGGCCCCACAGCACATATTCTGGCATCATATCAGCCACCACAGGAGAAGCCACCATTGAGTTACTTTGACCCCTGCACCCAGGAAAAGGAGAGAGGCCCCACAGCACATATTCTGGCATCATATCAGCCACCACAGGAGAAGCCACCATTGAGTTACTTTGACCCCTTCACCCAAACAGAGGAGAGAGGTTCCACATCAGAGAATCAGGCATCATATCAACCACAACAGGAGTAGGCCCCAATTTAATGGGACCCCGGCAACCATGTCAGATGGCACAACCATCAGCTTCATATCAATCAGCACAGGAGAAGGCGACTTTGAAAGACTTTGACCCCTACACCCAGACGGAGGAGAGAGGTTTCACAGCAGAGAATCAGGCATTTAGATCACCCACCACAGGAGTAGGCCCCCATTGAATCAGACCCTGGCAACCATGTCAGATGGCACAACCATCAGCTTTATATCAATCAGCACAGGAGAAGGCGACTTTGAAAGACTTTGACCCCTACACCCAGATGGAGGAGAGAGGTTTCACAGCAGAGAATCAGGCATCATATCAACCACCACAGGAGAAGCCACCATTTAGTTACTTTGACCCCTGCACCCAGGAAGAGGAGAGAGGCACCACAGCACATATTCTGGCATCATACTAACCACCACAGGAGAAGCCACCATTGAGTTACTTTGACCCCTGCACCCAGGAAGAGAGAGAGGCCCCACAGCACATATTCTGGCATCATATCAGCCACCACAGGAGAAGCCACCATTGAGTTACTTTGACCCCTGCACCCAGGAAGAGGAGAGAGGCCCCACAGCACATATTCTGGCATCATATCAGCCACCACAGGAGAAGCCACCATTGAGTTACTTTGACCCCCGCACCCAGGAAGAGGAGAGAGGCACCACAGCACATATTCTGGCATCATATCAGCCACCACAGGAGAAGCCACCATTGAGTTACTTTGACCCTGCACCCAGGAAGAGGAGAGAGGCCCCACAGCACATATTCTGGCATCATACTAACCACCACAGGAGAAGCCACCATTGAGTTACTTTGACCCCTGCACCCAGGAAGAGGAGAGAGGCCCCACAGCACATATTCTGGCATCATATCAGCCACCACAGGAGAAGCCACCATTGAGTTACTTTGACCCCTGCACCCAGGAAAGGAGAGAGGCCCCACAGCACATATTCTGGCATCATATCAGCCACCACAGGAGAAGCCACCATTGAGTTACTTTGACCCCTTCACCCAAACAGAGGAGAGAGGTTCCACATCAGAGAATCAGGCATCATATCAACCACAACAGGAGTAGGCCCCAATTTAATGGGACCCCGGCAACCATGTCAGATGGCACAACCATCAGCTTCATATCAATCAGCACAGGAGAAGGCGACTTTGAAAGACTTTGACCCCTACACCCAGACGGAGGAGAGAGGTTTCACAGCAGAGAATCAGGCATTTAGATCACCCACCACAGGAGTAGGCCCCCATTGAGATCAGACCCTGGCAACCATGTCAGATGGCACAACCATCAGCTTTATATCAATCAGCACAGGAGAAGGCGACTTTGAAAGACTTTGACCCCTACACCCAGATGGAGGAGAGAGGTTTCACAGCAGAGAATCAGGCATCATATCAGCCACCACAGGAGAAGCCACCATTGAGTTACTTTGACCCCTGCACCCAGGAAGAGGAGAGAGGCCCCACAGCACATATTCTGGCATCATACTAACCACCACAGGAGAAGCCACCATTGAGTTACTTTGACCCCTTCACCCAAACAGAGGAGAGAGGTTCCACATCAGAGAATCAGGCATCATATCAACCACCACAGGAGTAGGCCACAATTTAGTTTATTTGACCCCTGCATCCAGGAAGAGGAGAGAGGCCCCACAGCACATATTCTGGCATCATATCACACACCACAGGAGAAGGCCTCTTTCAGTGATTTAGGCCTTTGGACCCAGACAGAGGAGAGAGGTCAGAGATTAGCTTCATATCCCCCAGCACAGCAGAAGACCGCTTTATTTGACTTAGGCCTCAGCACCCAGACAGAAGACAGAGGTAGCATGGCAGAGGTTATGGCTTCATGTCACCCGTTAGTTTAACCGGCCACTTTCATCTGGTTAGGCCCGGCGCCCAGACAGAGAAGAGTTTCATTCAACTGTGGGTTTCATAAAATTTGTATCAAATAAAGAAGTGGCCCGTAGCACAACAAGACATGTTTTAGGCAGTTAATAAGGACTACTCTGCACAAGGGAGGGACAGGTCCTGTGGGATCCATGCCTGGTTCATCTTTATGAAGGTCAGCTTGTCCACGTTGGCTGTGGACAGGCGGCTGCGCTTGTCAGTAATGACGCCCCTGCCGTGCTGAATACGCGTTCAGATAAAACGCTGGCCGCCGGGCAGGAAAGCACCTCCAAGGCATAACATGCTAACTCTGGCCACGTGGACAATTTCGAAACCCAGTAGTTGAATGGGGCCGAACCATCCGTCAGGATGTGGAGGGTGTGCAGACATACTGTTCAACCATGTTAGTGAAATGCTGCCTCCTGCTAACACGTTCCGTATCAGGTGTCGGTGCAGATAGCTGTGGCGTGGAGACAAAACTTTTCCACATTTCTGCCATGCTAACCCTGCCCTCAGATGAGCTGGCCGTGACACAGCTGCGTTGGCGACCTCTTGCCACTCCTCTGCCTTCACCTTCCACCTGTTCCCCTGTGACATGTGGGAATGCTCTCAAGAGCGCCTCTATCAGCGTGCGCTTGTACTCGCGCATCTTACGGTCGCGCTCCAGTTCAGGAATTAAAGTGGGCACATTGTCTTTATACCGGGGATCCAGCAGGGTGGCCACCCAGTAGTCTGCACACGTTAAAACGTGGGCAACTCTGCTGTCGTTGCGCAGGCATTGGAGCATATATTCGCTCATGTGGGCCAGGCTACCCATGGGTAAGGACAAGCTGTCCTCTGTGGGAGGCGTATCGTCATCGTCCACCGTATCCCCCAGCCACGCACCAGTGATGGGCCTGGGCTGCCACCCCGCTGTGAACTTGCGTCATCCTCGTCCCCCTCCACCTCCTCCTCCTCATCCTCCTCGTCCTCCAGTACAGTGCCTTGGCTGGCGACTTGTGAACCTGTCCTCTGCTGCTTAAACAAACCTCCCTCTGAGCCAATTCGAACAGACTGGCCCGAAAGTGTTAGAAACGAGCCCTCATCCTCCTCCTCCTCCTCCTCCACCTGGGCCACCTCCTCTAACATCATTGCCCTAAGTGTTTTCTCAAGGAGACATAGAAGTGGTATTGTAACGCTGATAACAGTGTCATCGCCACTGGCCATGTTGGTGGAGTACTCGAAACAGCGCAGCAGGGCACACAGGTCTCGCATGGAGGCCCAATCATTGGTGGTGAAGTGGTGCTGTTCGGCAGTACGACTGACGCTGAGCGTGCTGCAGCTGAAACTCCACTATGGCCTGCTGCTGCTCGCACAGTCTCTCCAGCATGTGCAAGGTGGAGTTCCACCGGGTGGGCACGTCGCATATGAGGCGGTGGCGGGAAGGCCGAAGTTCCGCTGTAGCGCAGACAGGCGAGCAGCGGCAGGATGTGAGCGGCGGAGCGCGCACAGACGGCCCGCACTTTATGCAGCAGCTCTGACATGTTGGGGTAGTGGTGAATGAACCTCTGCACCACCAAGTTCAGCACATGCGCCAGGCAAGGGATGTGCGTCAAACCGGCTAGTCCCAGAGCTGCCACGAGATTTCGCCCATTATCGCATACCACCAGGCCTGGCTTGAGGCCCACCGGCAGAAACCACTCGTCGGTCTGTTGTTCAATACCCCGCCACAACTCCTTTGCGCTGTGGGGCCTGTCCCCCAAACATATGAGTTTCAGAATGGCCTGCTGACGTTTACCCGGGCTGTGCTGAAGTTGGTGGTGAAGGTGTGTGGCTGACCGGATGAGCTGGTGGAAGCAGTGGAGGAGGAAGCCGAGTAGGAGGAGGAGGCTACAGGAGGCAGAGAATGATGCCCTGCGATCCTAGGGGCGGAAGGACGTGCGCCAAGGAACTGTCCGCCGGGGCCCAGCCGCCACTACATTCATCCAGTGTGCAGTTAGTGAGATATAGCGTCCCTGGCCGTGCTTACTGGTCCACGTATCTGTGGTTAGGTGGACCTTGCCACAAATGGCGTTGCGCAGTGCACACTTGATTTTATCGGACACTTGCATGTGCAGGGAAGGCACGGCTGTCTTGGAGAAGTAGTGGCGGCTGGGAACCACATACTGCGGGACAGCCATGGCCATCAGCTGTTTGAAGCTGTCTGTGTCCACCAGCCGGAATGACAGCATTTCAAAGGCCAGCAGTTTAGAAATGCTGGCGTTCAGGCCAAGGGCTCGAGGGTGACTCGGGGAATTTGCGCTTCCTCTCTAAGGTTTGAGATATTGAGAGCTGAACGCTGCTGTGTGATATAGTGGAGACGCTAGTTGACGGTGGCGGTGGTGGTGGTGTCGGTGGCACATCCTCTGTTTGCTGCTCGGCAGGTGGCAACATTCCTCTCGAGGCGGAAGCCGAGGCAGCAGCGGTAGAGGGAGCAGGGGAGCCTCAGCGAGTGCCTGGTTTTTAAGGTGTGTACCCCACTGCAGTTCATGCTTTGCATGTAGATGCCTGGTCATGCAGGTTGTGCTGAGGTTCAGAACGTTAATGCCTCGCCTCAGGCTCTGATGGCAGAGCGTGCAAGTCACTCGGGTCTTGTCGGTAGGACATTGTTTAAAGAAGTGCCATGCCAGGGAACTCTTTGAAGCTGCCTTTGTGGGGCTGGGTCCCTGTTGGCGATGTCCAGTAGCAGGCGAACTCTGGGGGCGGCGGCTCGTCTGCTTTGGCCCCCTGCTCCCTCTTTGGCTTCGCTGTTGTCTCGGTCTCACCACTACCTCTTCCTCTGAACTGTGAAAGTCATCGCCACGACCTTCAGTCCATGTGGGGTCTAAGACCTCATCGTCCTCTGCATCGTCTTCCACCCAGTCTCCCTCCCTGACCTCCTCCTGTTCAGTCTGCACACTGAGTGAGTACCGCTTTCTTTGACAGATTCTAGTATGGGTACATATATGTTTTCCCAACCCCAGCACATTAGTTTGCTAATTCCAGATGTATGAAACGCAGGCCTAACTGTATCGAGTATATTGAACGCCAGATAAACTAACTTGGCCTTTTTTAAATAAAAAAAAAATTCCCTCACTGGAATCCTTTCAGTCTTTTGACTGTATGGATTACAGATGGAATGACTGTTATATGTGAGTACCGCTTTCTTTGACAGATTCTAGTATGGGTACATATATGTTTTCCCAACCCCAGCACATTAGTTTGCTAATTCCAGATGTATGAAACGCAGGCCTAACTGTATCTAGTATATTGAACGCCAGATAAACTAACTTGGCCTTTTTAAATAAAAAAATTCCCTCACTGGAATACTTTCAGTCTTTTGACTGTATGGATTACAGATGGAATGACTGTTATATGTGAGTACCGCTTTCTTTGACAGATTCTAGTATGGGTACATATATGTTTTCCCAACCCCAGCACATTAGTTTGCTAATTCCAGATGTATGAAACGCAGGCCTAACTGTATCTAGTATATTGAACGCCAGATAAACTAACTTGGCCTTTTTTAAATAAAAAAAAATTCCCTCACTGGAATACTTTATGGCTTTTCACTGTATGGATTACAGGTGGAATGACTGTTATATGTGAGTACCGCTTTCTTTGACAGATTCTAGTATGGGTACATATATGTTTTCCCAACCCCAGCACATTAGTTTGCTAATTCCAGATGTATGAAACGCAGGCCTAACTGTATCTAGTATATTGAACGCCAGATAAACTAACTTGGCCTTTTTAAATAAAAAAATTCCCTCACTGGAATACTTTCAGTCTTTTGACTGTATGGATTACAGATGGAATGACTGTTATATGTGAGTACCGCTTTCTTTGACAGATTCTAGTATGGGTACATATATGTTTTCCCAACCCCAGCACATTAGTTTGCTAATTCCAGATGTATGAAACGCAGGCCTAACTGTATCTAGTATATTGAACGCCAGATAAACTAACTTGGCCTTTTTTAAATAAAAAAAAAATTCCCTCACTGGAATACTTTATGGCTTTTCACTGTATGGATTACAGGTGGACGGGTATTAGTAGGGGTGACACAAGCACACCCAAGTCCCTGATGTAGGATTTCTATGGCACAGACCACTATTACAAGTGATTAATGGACGTTGGGAGAGATTGTGCTGCAGCACTAGTCCCAAGATGGCCGCCGCCTATCAGCCCAGTAACATGTGCCACAAAATGGTCTGCACAACCTTTAAAAAAAATAGCCTTGGACTGTGCTGCTAAATCGCTATTGGTCTGACTCTGAATCCCAGGTGTAGATGTCTGACTTGTTTGGAGCTTTGGAATGCACACTGTGGCAGCTTCTGCTGCAGCACTACAAGTCACAAAATGGCGGCCGGCGGTCAGCCCAGGTACATGTGGATGGAAAAATCACTCTGGCCACTCTAAAAATAGCCAATCCCTATCAAAAAAGCAGCTCAGCTGCAGTTGTTCAGATGAATCACAGGTGGAGGAGAGAAATTTGCTTCCAGTTATTCAATTATCCCTGCCTATTCTCGCCCTAGCATCAGCTGCGTCTATCCCTGTTCTATTCACATCGGGAGTGAGCACGTCCCGACGTGCGCACAAGCTTATAAAGAGGCTGAGTCACATGCTGCACTCGGCCAATCACAGCCTTGCCAATAGTAGGCATGGCTGCGATGGCATCTTAGGGCAAGTAGTATGATGCATGTTGATTTGCAGCCTTTCAAAATGCGCCTAAATACATGCCGAACGACGAACCCGAACCCGAACTTTTACGAAAAAGTTCGGGTTCGGGTCCGTGTCACGAACACCCCAAAATTCGGTACGAACTATGCTCGAACTGTTCGCTCAACACTATTCCAGAGGAAAGACACGGACCTGTTAAGAGAAAGTAAATTTCATCATACGATCTACTAAGGTCTGTAGGCCCCAGTTGTGATCAATAGATTTATATAAGCTAACCACATTAAATTACATCAATATGACTTCTCCAGAGAACTGTAGAAGTTACAATTTTTCTAAGAAGTCATTGGAGTCCCTGATGTAAGGTGTATAGTTAGTTGCCAATTTTCCCAAGACCTTGTCCCTATAAATAGCTAGATGACTAAACACTGAATCATTCCCAGATACAATGAGACTTCCAGGAGTGGACCCTCAGGTTTTTTATGTATCTTAAGTAGAACGTATAATTAGGGTGTTCTAGGATGTTTACAAATCTAATATTCCACTAGCTCCTTATCGATGACCTGGTTGTCGAAATACAGAGATCGGATGTAAGGCTATTGTATAGCAACTGCTCCAAATAATGTTAGTAAACAGGGGGGATGAGAAAAAAGGGAAATCCTTTCCGTGTGTAAAATGCCACATACTGCGTGTAATGTGTCCCATATGTCAAAATATAGGAACAACCTCCTGTTTTCAGTATATGGGCTGGTGAATTTAGGGGTTGATAAAAAAAAGAACAGGAGGTGGAAAAGTTTTTATCATCAATACAAGAAGTTCTTAAAAGGAGTGGTTAATGTCAAATTTCATTTAGATACTAAATCATTACCAATAGCACAAAACTTTAGCTCTGTATCACCTACTCTTTTGAATAATTCTAAAATATTCACGTACCTTCTTCATACTTCATACACTAAACTGACAAAAGTATTGGATCATAAATTTTAATCACTGAATTTTGGTGTTTCATTCAGTTCAGTTGCCAAATGTGTATGTTACGGTATATCCCGGTATAGTGAGGGTTAATACCGTTCGGGCGATTCCCCTGGAGAAGAGCACAGCAACCCACAACCGCTGAAATCCACCGAACTGGAACCATACGAAGTCCTCCTCTCCTGGAACAGGCAAGAGAACGTTCTGATGTAGCAATTCCCCCCAAGTACGAGACGAGGCTCCGTATTAATGGTTAAACAGGAATTCTAACTTTATTGAGGGCTACCTGCCGGGTATTTATGCAGGTCTCCCACCTGGTGGACACTCCCCTAGGGGACCAGAAGGAAGACTGCGACACAGGGGATACAGCAGCCAATCACACACAATGGGACAATACAGACACCCCCAGCATATCCCTCCCCTCTGCCTGTGATACAATTACCCTACACAGGTTAATGTAATCATCACAGGCAGGAGAATACACAATGTCTTCTGTCCTGGAGACAATCGAGGACTCATTCAATTATCTCTCAGGACAAAGGGAAATCGCCAATACACACGTGGGGACAATAAGACAGACATCACTATTCAATATACCATGTCCCACCCTTTACAGTACACACAGACATTTAACATATCCCCAGATGGCTTGGATCTGTGCGCTCAATATATCCAAACAGCGCTCAGATGCCACAAACACAGTCAAATCGCCATGGGGTTTAAGTTTAACATGGGCTGATGAGAGGGCCCATAATCCTGGGGCAAGAGGCTGGCAATCTGTCCCCTCCAAAACCCAGTGGCGCGGTTGGTTTCGCCATACATCTCCCCTTTTCCAAACAGACTAACAGGGTATCTGACCTTCTGCTGGTCAGTGCCCTTGTTAGTCCAGCAGCCCACCTACAAAACAGAAACAGCAGTACAGCCCACCCACAATAAATGGTTACTACACCTGAGCAAGGGATAAACCTGTCCATGTCCATGTGCCTCACTACGGCTGTGTGGGGGACTGGTAGACTGCCTGAGTGGGTTGCTGAGTGGGCAGAGACCAGCGGTACTCTGCCCTGGTGCCAGCGCTACCACGGAAGTAGCCTGGTTGGAGCCTGGTTGTTGTAGGGGGAGACCGACTGTCTCCCCTTTAGATACACAGCTCTGCTGTTGTAGGGAGAGACTGACTGTCTCCCCTTTAGATAGACCACCATGCTGCTGTGGGGGGAGACTGACTGTCTCCCCTTTGGCTAAATGGCCCTGTTGCTGGGGACAGGACCGACTGTCCCTACCCCTGTGCTGTGAGTGCAGAGACCACGGTCCCATCTGCACTGTTGTGGGGCTTACTGTCTCCCCCTGGTGCGTTAAACTGCCGCTGGGGGATGGAGACTGAGCTCCCAATTCCCTGTAAATCACACGGCCGATGGGGAATGGAGACGATGCTCTTCTCTCCCTGCAAAACATACTGCCGCTGGGGAGCAGGACCGACTGTCCCTACTCCCTTAAAATCCGGCTGCCGCTGGGGAGAGCAGGTAACAAGCTTCTCTCCCAGACATACTTCCAGCCGCTGGGGAGGGAGACCGACTGTCTCCGCTCCCAACACAGTGTCCTGCTGCTGGGGAAAGGAGACTGGGCTCTCTATTCCCTGCCGGACTCTCTGCCGATGGGGAGGGAGGACAAGGCTCTCCTCTCCCAGTAAGTCACTCTGCTGCTGGGGGCCAGGACCGACTGTCTCTGCCCCCTGTAACTTAGCCTACCGCTGGGAGAGGGGGTAACAAGCTCCTCTCCCATACATACTTCCAGCCTCTGGGGAGGGAGACCGTCTGTCTCCGCTCCCAATACAGTGTCCTGCTGCTGGGGAAAGAAGACTGGGCTCTCTATTCCCTGCTGGACACTCTGCCGATGGGAAATGGAGCCTGGGCTCCCAATTCCCTGCACTTGACTCTGCCGCTGGGGGACAGGACCGACTGTCTCTGCCCCCTGTAACTCAGCCTGCCGCTGGGGAATGGAGACTGGGCTCCCAATTCCCTGCAGGACCGGTGGAGAGACCTCGGTCCCATCTCCACCGGCCACCTGGGGTTCTTCCCAGTAGATCTCCACAATATCCTCCCAGCTGAAGGGCTCTGGACCTGGGTCTGACACTCTGCTCTCTCGCTGAGCCCTCTCACTGGAGTGGAACAGCTGCTGGTAGTCCTGTTCCAGCTCCATCTCCCGGGTCACCAGGTGGACCAGGTCTTGCTCAATTTTGTGAGTGTCGTCCCAGTCATACCTGCTCTCCCGCCACTCAAAGAGGTCCCTGAACCGGGCTTGTGTAGGGCTCCCAAACTCCAGCTCTGAAAAAGTCTACCATAACAAGCCAGGACCATCAAACTCCTCTCCCTCTGGCATGTCATGCTCGGCTGTCCGGGTAGGTACCGAGCTTCATACCACCAGAGTGCCTGGTAGGCATCTTCCAGCCACATCTCCCGCCTTACCAGGTGCTTCAGGTCTTCTACCCACTCTTCCAGGGGCTGCTCTCCTAGGAAGGGCATCCGCAGGGCTACTCGCTTCTGCTGTCGCTGCTCGTCCTTGGGGAGCCTCTCGTCCCACAGATACTCCACAATACCCAGTGCCTGGTACCAGATGCCTTTGCGGACTGCATCTCGGTCATCCATGACACCCTCATCATACTCCACTAGTGGTTCCATACCGGTGCTGTACTGGGACACGCTTTGCCCTCAAATTGTAAAATCCACGGTGCCTTCTGTTGCTGTCCTTCTGGCTGTAGGAACGATCCCGCTGCTTGCCACCAGTTGTTACGATATATCCCGGTATAGTGAGGGTTAATACTGTTCAGGCGATTCCCCTGGAGAAGAGCACAGCAACCCACAACCGCTGGAATCCACCGAACTGGAACCATACGAAGTCCTCCTCTCCTGGAACAGGCAAGAGAACGTTCTGATGTAGCAATTCCCCCCAAGTACGAGACGAGGCTCCGTATTAATGGTTAAACAGGAATTCTAACTTTATTGAGGGCTACCTGCCGGGTATTTATGCAGGTCTCCCACCTGGTGGACACTCCCCTAGGGGACCAGAAGGAAGACTGCGACACAGGGGATACAGCAGCCAATCACACACAATGGGACAATACAGACACCCCAGCATATCCCTCCCTCTGCCTGTGATACAATTACCCTACACAGGTTAATGTAATCATCACAGGCAGGAGAATACACAATGTCTTCTGTCCTGGAGACAATCGAGGACTCATTCAATTATCTCTCAGGACAAAGGGAAATCGCCAATACACACGTGGGGACAATAAGACAGACATCACTATTCAATATACCATGTCCCACCCTTTACAGTACACACAGACATTTAACATATCCCCAGATGGCTTGGATCTGAGCGCTCAATATATCCAAACAGCGCTCAGATGCCACAAACACAGTCAAATCGCCATGGGGTTTAAGTTTAACATGGGCTGATGAGAGGGCCCATAATCCTGGGGCAAGAGGCTGGCAATCTGTCCCCTCCAAAACCCAGTGGCGCGGTTGGTTTCGCCACAGTGTAAAACTGTATAGCTACCTACAGTAGCTATACAGTCTGCCTTTACACAAAATTGTGAAAGATTGCATCAATCTAATGAGCTTACATGATTTGAGAGTGGTGCTGTAATAGGACAACACCATTGCAAATTTCGATTGTGAGTGTTATTATAACTAAGTGGAAGCATTTAATAACCACACAACTCAGTCAAAAAGTGGCAGACCACATAAAGTTACAGAGCAGGGTTGACAAGTCTTGAGGAGCATAGTGTATGAAAAACACCAACACTCTGCTAACTCCATAACTGTAGAGTTACAAACCACCTCTGACATTAAAATCAGCACAAATACGGTGCAATGAGTTTGTGTGTAAGACTTTTACTGTCCCACACAGACCACTTACCTCAATCCCATTGAACACCTTTGAGATAAAAAAAGAAAAAAGAGTGGGAATAATGTCAAACCTTGCAAATGCTTTTCAGGATGAATGGGAAAATCATCCCACAGATATACTCAAAAATGTTGTAGGCATCAGTAAAATCTCCTTTAGAAGATTTTTTTATATTACCATGTACTTAATATAACCTTTTTTAAATGGGAATATCCACTTTTTCAAACAATTTTGAACTAAATAGATTGTAAAGTATGTACTAATGTATTGTATTCCTGAATATGTCTTTATAACATTAAAAGGTCCATTTTATTATGCAGAGCTTTAACTCCCCTACCTTATACTGCTACAGAGAGACATTGGAGTTTAACTATAAAATTCAGTCCAACTTTTGGCTAAGGGGGGGGGGGGGAGCTAAGAAGCTGACTTTGTACTACTTTAACATTGAACTTAATAATAAAACAGTATGCAGTACGTGACGGACCGTCTGGCACCCCGACCGGGTACCTCTGTCAATCGATGCTTTCTAGTGCACACTGAGTACTTCCAAGCACTCCACCGGACACCATCAGCACTGTAGTCCCCACAGGGTCTCGCTGCCCTGACCTCCACCCATCCTGGGCCAAAGACCAGTATCCAGCTTCCATTTGGAAGAACCATGTTGTAATCCAAGGGAGTATAATACATATAGAAATTCCCAGAGTAAATATAGATGTTCCCCCCCTACATGAGATGAGACTCTATGTCAGGGATCAGCAACCTCCGGCACTCCAGCTGTTGTGAAACTACAATTCCCAGCATGCTCCATTCATTTATATCAGAGTTGTTAGAAGAGCAGAACAAGTATGCATGCTGGGAGTTGTAGTTTCACAACAGCTGGAGTGCCAGAGGTTGCCTATTCCTGCTCTATATTGAGGGTGAAACAAATCTCAAATCTTTAATGAAGACCAACTCAGTATATATACAGTTCAAGAAGTCTAACAACATAAATCAATCAAACATGAACAGCATGCAAACAGACATCCCCCTCCTTAGTGTCTTAATGAAAGAAAAGGGAGAGAGGAGACACATGTGATGGGATTATCTCCTAAGTGTATCATGGAGTGATCTACTCCTCTACCCCGGAGTCGGCTACTCCTAGAGTCAGCTATCTTAATCCCATCACTAACGCAATAGAACAAAGGGACAAATAAACACATTCATTGGGAGTCTCAGTGCAGAGTTAACTCTTTTTGTGTTGCGGGATTCACACCCTGCACCTTTAATGAGCGATAGGAAAGATGTGCTCTATAACTCCACACATAAATCTGAGTTAATAGTTCTTTGTAACCCCAAGAGGTCTGAGGGGGTCTCCATAATTCTGGGTCCATAGTCCGTAGTAAGGAGGCTAGCCCTCAGTCTTCTCCAGCAGTCCCAGTGATGGTTCAGTCCGTCACACAGTAAGCTCGTAAACTCCCCTTTAATGTATCTGCATGTAACCAGCATTTTATCATTTATAGTATCTTTTTAACACATGGAATTTGGAGGTGTTTTCCAGAAGTATATTTTAAGTATTGATTCAGAAGAAAATTATGTGCATAAATCTATATATTTTTTTAAATCTGGACAATCACTTTAAGTTGGAAGTTTTCTTTATGCAACATTTGTAAACTATTCAGACTAAAAAATTATTTTAAGTCCAAAATGGAACCGCGCTGCTTTCAATGGGGAAGTTCCTAGGATTCACAAGACCACAGCTCCCGGAATGAAGGAAAAACAGCTCACACACCGACCGGATCAAATCCACAGTGTTAAGATAGCTGCAATAATTAAACACACATAGTGCAATACGATTTTAAAACAAAGCTCTTCGCTGTTTATTGCACTTACAAGATGGATGATGGAAACAGGCTCATAACAAATCACTGTGTGAAGTTCACATCAATGCCCGACCCGGGTTTCGCTCCTTCCAAGCTTCGTCAGGGGCTAAAGTGTAAATCATCTGGAAACACCCTCTCATTTTATAATGAGGATCTCAGCTGGTGACTAATCGCCATTAACTGCCTGGTTAGTGGTAAGGTCGATGCAATTGAACCATCGATTAAAAACAAAATATTTCACATACAAAAGACCAAAACATAAACACATTTGTCATTATACCATATTCATTCTAAAACTTGGAAAATTTGTAAAATAAGCGTGAAGCAAACCTACTAGTATTCACACAAAATTTTCTTTTATACCCAAAATTTACTCGCTATGCAGCCAGATCCGCCGCACAGCTTAGTGCCTTCTATCATCGTTCTCTGATGTCACTCATGCCTTTATTCGCAATATATTGCACTGCTTTTAGGACCTTCAGTTCAAAAAACTTCGCCCACATCGGGCTGGGAAAACAGTGGAGCTAATCTTCAAGGACCTTTCATTCATAAAAGGTGTCCACCACTCAGCTTCTACACACCTTAAAGTCCCACCCCACCCTATTCCGCCCCTTCATTTTGATTGGGTGGAACCAGTGTGGGAGGGAACACAGTTACATCACATGTTGATTTTCACCAATGAAGGCATCGTTATTTGAAAAGCGAAACCGGAGAAAATACTAGTTGATACAGTAGTCGTAACATTCTTACTAGTTGATATACATACATGCAGTTAGAGGATGTTATCAAGGCATCACTTGGGACTATACGAGGCAAGGTTTCAAATCGAATTCAATATTAAAACCGGAGGGGTGGAGGGTGCCCATCCGGTAAATCCATTCCACTTCTTTGCGATCTATCTGGGCAACCTTATCACCCCCTCTCCAATGCGGTTTCACCAATTCCACCCCCATAAACTTTAGGCCCTTGGGGTCCTGTTGATGTTTTACCTTGAAGTGGGCAGATACACTATGGGTCATCAGACCCTTGCGGATATTGCGAATATGCTCTTGTATCCGCGTCTTAAGTTTTCGTAAGGTGCGACCCACGTATTGTGTCCCACAGGGACATTCCAGGACATATATCAGTCCCTCCTTCTCACAAGAGCAATCCCCTTTAACCTTGTATGTTTGTCCATTAGTCTGAGAAGTAATTGTCTCGGTTCTAATTTCTCTATTCTCCCTCCTGCGGTTTTGCACGGTCCACAAAAGCCGCACCAGGTGAAGCGATTCAGTTCTGTTCTCTTGAGGGCATTGCTGGGGGAATGGCACTGCGTACCAACCTATTGCCTATAGTTGGAGCCTTCCTGTACACAAAATCGGGACGAGGGGAAGGACCAAACCCAATACCGGGTCATTCGTTAGCGTTTTCCAATTTTCTTCACTGCCTGTTTTAAAAACCTGCCATTTGATTATACCCGTGGCGTAAATCTCCATCTTTCTTGTTATATGCAGTCTTGCTACCTCTATCCCTATCTCGATTCTTTTATCTCTCACTTTGGATATGAGAGATAAAAGAGATCGAATAGAGAGACAAGGCTAACAGGCTGCTAGAAGATGTTCGTTTTTCACGTGGTATTATATCAAATAACAGGCCTGTGAAAATGGCTGTGACCCAGTATTGAGATTTGGTCCCTTCCCCCACCGTCCCTGTATTGCAGAAAACTCCAACCCAGCAGGCAATAGAGCAATGCACTGAGTGCCATTGCCTCAGAGCTGAAGACTGGTAAACTCGCCTGGTAGGCTTTTGTGGTTCAGTCTGCTGAGTAGAAAAGTGAAGGCTGGCTGAAACCACTTCTTTCGGGCAACTGTACAAACATACAGGCAAAGAAGGACGCTCTTGTGAAAGGAGGAGACTGTGCCTGTCTGAATGTACGTAGTCTGCTTTGCTAAACTAAGGCAGGATACAGAGTATTATAACTGAGTCTGTGTATCTGCCCACTCAGGCAAAAGCTGGCAAGTTGGAGGCTTAAAACATGAGTGAAGTGGTGAGCGCATTGAGAGGAATGGGATTTGCTTGGCATGCAGTGGAGTGGTGGATGAGCACCGCTGCACCTCGTTTAATATTGGTGTTGCCTGTCGTCCCCAGAATGATGCGCGATGGCGTCACTCTGCTACGTAGTAAATGTTCGACTACTGCGACTAGCATTTTCTCGATTCGTTTTCAAGCTGCGATGCCTTCTGGTGAAAATCAGCATGTGATGCGACTGTGTTTACCTCCCACTTCGGTTCCACCCAATCCAGAGGCCGTAGGAGATGAGGGAATTGAACAGACAGTAATGAAAGCTGATGTGGTTACCACATGGCTCCGATATTGAGCGGTTTGAACTGAAGGTCTAAAAGCAGTGCAGCTCAGTCGACATGAGTGACATCGAAGAAAACGATGATAGAAAACAAGCATAACTCTTGGCGGATCTTTCTGCGGTAAAAATTCTGTGTGATCTTGAGTTTTATCGCGTATTTTACGATTTGAGTTACAGGAATAATGTGTATGGCATTTGGAAATGGACATGTTTTGATTCTTTGCTATGTGAATATTCGATGGTTCTGTCGTGCCACCGCAGCCAATGACGGTGGCTCGCAATGAATCCTCATTAGGAGGAAGTGTTTCAGACTGTTTACAGCCCCTGACAACTGAAGGCCCGAACGTGTTGTGATTTGTTATGTTGTTTCGTCATCTTGCTAGTGCAGAAAACTATTTTAAAATAGTGACCCGCTGCGTATTGTTTGGTATTGCGGCTATCTTCTTTACTGAATTTGATCGTCGTGTGTGTATTCATTTCCCCATTGGCAGCGGTTCGACCCCCAGACAGGCGTGAATGTGTTGGCTGACACAACACGCGCGGAACCTGCAGCAGCAAGGAAGAGGACTGCCCTGAGTGTGTCCGGTATTATTTGACTCTAAAAAATTATTTTGCTAGCACATCACTTTTCACTAATATAATAAGTTCTATAGAAAAACATTGCAACAGATTTTTTTGGATCAAAGGCACTACATTATATATTATTAAAGAGGGTTCACACACCAGTCAGCTTTCTAAATGTACAAGATTAAATAAAGATATTATTCTTGATGTATGTGCTAATAACAACTCAATAGGCTCAATAGGGCCATCAAAGATTTTCAGTAGGGTATAAAACAAAAAACTCTACTTTGAAAAAACATTAAGCACTGTCATGGGATTGATGATAACATTTATATTTGTGATAAATCAACTAAGTTCCGAAATTCAAAACACCATTATTAACATTTCTAGTGCTTCATTAATTATTCAAGTATAAGTCATGGAAATGAGGCTGTAGAAAACAATAATATATTTAAGACTGATTCCATTACACCTCCATAATAGCCAAAAGCTATTTACTAAACACAGCAGCATTTGGTTAACAACACTAATCAAAATATTTTACAAAACTAAATTGCTTTGATAAACATGAAGTTCTACCTTGTAGCTCTATTTGAAATTAGTGCACAGCAGTGGACATGTGCTCTATAGTAAGTTATGAAAGAACCATTTAGTGGTGATTAAACATTAATACTCTTTAAACATATTGCTAATTCTCATTTTCCTTTAAACAATGTTTAAAACTCTTACAAATGTTGAAGAAATGCAAAACATTGAACAGTAGTGACATTATCTTTTTATATCATTAACACCTTACTGACATCTGAAATAAATGTACGCTGGATGTTGGGTCTTTAAAGGTGGTGCTTGCTCAGGAGATGAATGGGCGATATAGCTGGCAGGTGCCTGCTGTTTTATGCAGCAGAGACCCACTGGCAATGTCTATAATCAGAGGTAACTCCAATCACAAATCTTTAACCCCTCAGATAGTTTGGTCAATTGTGATCACAGCATCTTAGAGATTATTTATCAACACCAAGCTGCTTCTGAGGCCTGAAAACCCCTTAAGTTGCTGTGGCAGCCTGGGGCATTCAGGCCAGGCTTGTCATAGTAAAGTTCTTAATGTGCCCTGCCTCAGGCATGGCCTAATATGAACATCCCAAGTTTACTATAAACTGCAGTAGTATCCCTATGCAATCTATGGCGATCACAAGTGGGAGCTGGGTGAAGAGAGGGCATAATCATCATCAGGGGGCGAGCGTGGCAGTATGCCTGTGAAGTTACAGAGCAGGGTTGACGAGTCTTGAGGAGCATAGTGTATGAAAAACACCAACACTCTGCTAACTCCATGACTGTAGAGTTACAAACCACCTCTGACATTAAAATCAGCACAAATACGGTGCAACGAGTTTGTGTGTAAGACTTTTACTGTCCCACACAGACCACTTACCTCAATCCCATTGAACACCTTTGAGATAAAAAAGAAAGATGAGTGGGATCCAAGATCTCTCACCCAACAATAATGTCAAACCTTGCAAATGCTTTTCAGGATGAATGGGAAAATCATCCCACAGATATACTCAAAAATGTTGTAGGCATCAGTAAAATCTCCTTTAGAAGATTTTTTTATATTACCATGTACTTAATATAGCCTTTTTTAAATGGGAATATCCACTTTTTCAAACAATTTTGAACTAAATAGATTGTAAATTTTGTACTAATGTATTGTATTCCTTAAAATGTCTATATAACATTAAAAGGTCCATTAAGAAGCTGACTTTGTACTACTTTTACATTGAACTTAATAATAAAACAGTATGCAGTACGTGACGGACCATCTGGCACCCCGACCGGGTACCTCTGTCAATCGATGCTTTCTAGTGCACACTGAGTACTTCCAAGCACTCCACCGGACACCATCAGCACTGTAGTCCCCACAGGGTCTCGCTGCCCTGACCTCCACCCATCCTGGGCCAAAGACCAGTATCCAGCTTCCATTTGGAAGAACCATGTTGTAATCCAAGGGAGTATAATACATATAGAAATTCCCAGAGTAAATATAGATGTTCCCCCCCCTACATGAGATGAGACTCTATGTCAGGGATCAGCAACGTCCGGCACTCCAGCTGTTGTGAAACTACAATTCCCAGCATGCTCCATTCATTTATATCAGAGTTATTAGAAGAGCAGAACAAGTATGCATGCTGGGAGTTGTAGTTTCACAACAGCTGGAGTGCCAGAGGTTGCCTATTCCTGCTCTATATAGAGGGTGAAACAAATCTCAAATCTTTAATGAAGAGCAACTCAGTATATATACAGTTCAAGAAGTCTAACAACATAAATCAATCAAACATGAACAGCATGCAAACAGACATCCCCCTCCTTAGTGTCTTATGCCTGTGAGGCAGCAGAATGGAAGCAGTGGGAGATCTGGAGCCAAGCACAGGAGGGGTACACTGTCTACTACTCAGGAGACTACCTGTGAGGAATACACTAGCTGTGCACAGGTTTATAAAAGCAATAGTGTTGAGCGCGAATATTCGAATAGCAAATTTTTATTGCGAATATCGCAACTTCGATAATTCACGAATATTGCGAATATAGCGGTACATATTCGCTATTTCGAATATTAGATTTTTTTTTTTTTAGCTGTTAATCCTTGTTGCTCTCTGGTTGTCTTCCCACTTCCCAAAAGCTGTTCTTACCTGTCCGGAGGATTCCTGGCTTCCTGCCTGCTCCAGTTAATACACGTTGCCGCTTCTGCCTGCTTCCTGTGTGCATGGAGCGTCCCCATCCCAATGGGAACACCTCCATGCTAAAATGTACTTTCGAATGCGAGAATCACGATCTCACAAATTTGATTAAGTTGTAATCGCAATGCGATTAATAGAACCTGAATTATTCGCATTGCAATATTCGTTATATTCTAGCAATACAACCGTTAGGAATTTAGCTCTAAGATCAATTTGCAATGGGATTATATGTTCGCTTCGTGAATTAAACTTAGAGCTGAGTTGCTAATAGTTGTATTGCTAGAATATAATGAAGATTGAGAACATAGTACTATATTCGTGAATTCGTGATATTCGTCATCTTCGTTATATTATAGCAATATAACCATTAGGAACTGACTCTAAGCTCATTTCGCAATGCGATTATATGTTAGCTTTGCGAATGAAACTTAGAAATGAGGTCCTAATGGTCATTGCTAGAATATAACGAAGATTGAGAATATAGTGCTATATTCGTGATATTCGTTATATTCCAGCAATACAACCATTAGGAACCCAGCTTTAAGTTGAAATCGCAATGCGAGTATGTGTTCGCATTGCGAATTAAACTTAGAGCTGAGTTCCTAATGGTTGTATTGCTAGAATATAACGAAGATTGAGAATATAGTGCTATATTCGTGATATTCATTATCTTCGTCAATTCTAGCAATACAAGTTACAACCATTAGGAACTCAGCTCTAAGTTTAATTCGCGATGCGAATATAAGTTCGCGTAACATTCGCAATATATAGAATAATGACGAATATTTGATTTCGACGAATATATGACGAATATTCAATTAAATATTCGCGAAATATCACAAAATCGAATATGGCACCTCCCGCTCATTACTAAAAAGCAATAGCATGCAGGCATCTCACAGTGGTGGAGGGAAAATACTTGGCAGTGTGGTAATTTTTTACAACGTCACTTAGGAAAATTATTGTGGTGGTATGCAGGATGTGTGGGCAGAAGGTGAGGCGAATATTTTATAACACTCTATCTGCATATAAAGCTATTGTTCTGACATGCATGTAAAATGTAATCAAATACACTGCTGTAATGTCAAATTACTTACAGTGATCAGTAGTTCTTCCTCACTGTCGTGAAATTTGCTTCCCACCATCTTTTCCAATCTTCTCAAACTTCGAGTAGTTTGACTTAGGCCATACCCCTTTTGCGCATGTGCATTGAGCGAATTTTCCATTGCGATTTTCACAATGTAAAAAAAAGTGCACGAAGATAGCAAATTAGCGAATTCACGAATATATGGCGAATATTCGCCCATATATTCGCAAAATATCACAAAATCTAATATTGCCCATGTCGCTTACCACTAATGGCTTTTGCAAACCCAAGTTGGAGAGTCCCAAGCAGATGTTACTTTTCCCAAAAAGCGGTACCAGCCCTGCACACGTACGTTGAGCAGAAGGTGGGCTAGTCCTTGCGCCTCTCAGGGTCTGGTAGAGTTTACACAGGGGATGAATTGCTTGCGTCATCAATAAAGAAATCTACCACTGTCCACTCACCAACTGGAGATAGGAACCATTGTTACTGATAATGGGAATAACATTTTGTCTGCGCTGCATCAGGGAGGGCTGACCCATGCGCCTTGTATAATGCACATGTTCAATCTTGTTGTAACCCAATTCATCAAGTCTTCCACTGAGCTGCATGAGCAGCAACCTAAGTCTGGAGTCTCTGATCAGCAGTTTTCTTCAGCCTCCTGCTGGTGATGGAACCACCTAGCAGCAAAAACAGCAGGACATCCAGCAGAACCTCAATTAGCAGGTGGTGGCATACTTGGACTGCACCCTGTCACCCATGATCCAATATCCCTTGGACTACTGGGCATGCAAACTTGAAGTGTGGCCGCAACTGGACGAGTGTGGCATCAGACCGGTCGTTCAGTGCGGTGGAGGGCATAGTTAAACCTAAGAGAACTCACCTTTCCTCCCAAAATGTTGAGAGACTAACCTTCATAAAGATGAATCAGGTGTGGATCAACCAGGATTTCCAGTCATTGGTGCCTGATGAAACAGAATAGATCATTCAGCCACTATACTGTAGTGTGCTGCCACACTGGAATGTTGTGAATATTCTAGCCACGTCCTGCTTTCAAAATTGTGATACTGCAATCCGCCTGATGCCACCCACCTGATGCCTCTAATGCCATTCCTACAATGGGGCTTCTTTGCCTACTGATATATACTGTGTATATATAGAATTTTTACAAAGATATGCATCACACTGCTGTTATTGGGTTCTGCTACTACTTTGATATGCGACCATCTTGTGCTGTATGCCACTGCTGCTGCATCTCTTCCCCACTCTGTCATGGGGCCACTATACCTAACAATACTGCCAATGCTGCTGCTGCCACCCTCCCCACTCTCTCATGGGGCCACTACTTTAATATTAGTGCACTGCACAGGTATTTACACAGATTGAGATAAATTGTAGCAGAGTCTGTAATTCGGCAGTTTACAACGCTCTTCCTTCAGCCTCAATCCACTCTTCCTGCAGTTTAAGTTCCAAGACTTCACACTGAGATTGGGCTACCAAGTGGGAAGAATATAATTAGGCAGATTGGCATGGGTATAACTGATTTATCACGTTTCATGACAAATTAATTCGGAACAAGTCGAATTTCTTGTCGAACTATAGCAAAGGTGCCCGAATGGAATTTTTCAAAACTGCTCTCATCTCTAATAACAATAATAATATAATAATAATAATAACAATAATAATATTTGAAAAACAAATCATATAGTATGGAAGTTACATATTAAGGTGAAATACTAATTGTTGACATAATAAATATTTTTTTAAAAGAATGCTATCATTTCTAATACTTCGATTCAATAGGTATACCAAGAAAATGATATATTTTCCTGTATGGATACTAGCCACAAAGGTTGGGTATAAATGAGATATTAACTCTCTGTGGTGAGGATTAAATGTCACAAGTTTTACTTGTTTTTAACTTTATACCAGAAAATTGCAATGTTCAGAGTGAAAAAACTCTTTCTGATACATATTTGATTTTTTTAATAACTATAGAGACTTTTAAAGCAGTGTAAAACTCTGTCTGGCTTGAAATTTCATCAAATGTCTGGCAGCAATAATCAGGTTAGTGCAGACATAGATGTATAAGCATTTGAACTTCTCCCATCTATAATGTAATCAATGTCTCATGTGAAATAACATTTTGTGAAATTTAACACACAGCTCAGCAACTTTTTCATATCTGTACTTGTCATTTTAACAGCCCAAAAAGTCTTTGTGACAAAATGCATTCATTTATTTTCTATATAAACATTTTGGCAGACAGGTCACATATTTTGAATAACATAAAGAAAGCCATTTGAGAAAGTACCGAAGTGCAGCTTTTTATTTAAGCCATTTTTGTGGATTCTTTGAGAGTTGCCAAATACTTGATTGTAACAATCAGAGAAATTGATATGCAGCCTGAACTTATTTTCACGTTAGAGTAAGAAAATTGGGACCTTCATATAAGACTTGAAAAATAGGCCTCACACACATGGCCATATTAAGGATGAGTGAACCAGTTCGGTCCAAACTTTGCTATTTTTCTTACAGCAGACGAACCCAAATACTTTCAGGTTCTTTTTGGATGAATCTAATAAAACGGCATGTAGCACCATTTTTGTGCACATGTCAGCAGAAAAAAAGCATTAGGGAGGAAGAAGGGTTCTCATATGATCCTGAGAGGAAGTGGGGGGAGGGCTTGCCCTGATTAGCTCCCAGGCTCACAGACAGCCTGAATGGGCCAATCAGGGCTGCTGCAGACAGGGAGGTGCCCTAGCAGAACACCATTCTGTGCTGGGCCGTGAGAGAGGGTGGTTGGATCTTCCAGTATCTGCCCGACAAATGATTGTAGTAAGTCAGGGAGAATGAAAAATCAATCAGGGACAGTCATAAATCAATCAAGTTTGTATTCAATTACCCGGGAGAGCAATGGGAAAGGCTAGGATTACAAAGAAGAAGAATTTTGCGTAAATAGTATAAGAACAAGCAGGGAAGCTGACAACCAGGGAGGAAGGAGTAAGAAGCGGCCTCTGTGACTCATGGAAGAACTGCAGCTGCTATAACCCTCAAAAGCAGCAACTTACAAGAAAATACTTTAAAATGCATTGTCCATTTTCACAGAAATCCTTTTTTTTTTTTTTTGGGGGTTAAGTAAAAACTTTACAACAAATGTTCTATCATCAATCTAGCATAGCACATAGAATATTAGTGAAAACTCTGTGTCAGGTCATCTCACATATTTAATTTAATATTTCTTTGTTTCTGTTTCAAAAGTTTAAGTATTATCTACACAAAAATTCATGAAAAACTGCAGCGCTCACCTTTGAACATCAGAGGAGACACAAAATAGCATGACCTGGACACGGCCACATAGAAAGTCCAATCAAAAAGATAAATTCCAGCTCCTCTTAAAATGTGATCTTTATTGACTTCAGATTAAAAACCAGACATCAACATGGTAGAAAAAATTCTTTCAGTGATGCGTTTCGGGCTCCTTAATTACTGCCCTTTATCAAGACATACAAAAGTGAAATAAAACCAGCTTAAATACAGAGTAGGAACTCACACTAATTAGCTTCATACCCTTACCCAACCCAATCACATTGAAGATCCGGTGGTAGGGTGGGGAAGGGGGAGTAAGAAAAAAACTGCATAATATAGAGAAACCCTATCTGTCAGAATAGTTACCTATATTGTAAGGTTAAATCATATTTCTTGTTAAGACCGTTCGTCACACGAGTTCGCAAACTAAAAATCCAAAAGGTCTCTCTGCTTAGTAACTTGAGAACTTGAGCCTCTGATCACCTCCCCTATTCGGCATAGAAACCCTTGCAGACGTATTATGCCACCGGCAGTACCGGCACTCGCACCTTCAGGAAGGAGGTTGCAGGTAATACCACTCTTTTGGCCTCATCCTGCCATCCCCCACATGTAGTCAAAAATATTCCAAAGGGAGAGATGCTGAGAGCTAAACGTTATTGTTCAACACATGATTTTTTTGAATCAAAGACGAGTGTTATTGCAAAGAGACTACGGATCAGACAATACACCTCACATAGTGTGAACAGAGCCAGAGAATGGACTTTGAAACGTGACAGAACAACTCTGCTTTTTCCACACACCCCTGCGGGAGACAAAAAATGTAGGAAAGCTGCATGCAAACGTAGGGACAATCGTTACAACTCACCCATTACCTTTGTCACAAATTATAGTAAGGGGATTGGCTCTTTCTCCGAAACATTGTCGGAGTGGGCCGATTCCCTACTTCAGCCACTAGTACCTTGTATGCTTGGCTATCTTAGGGATACTTGCATGGTATTACAAAACTTTGTTCATTTTAAATGGTACAAAAGCTATATGTGGGTTACCGAAGACATTATTTCCCTATATACCAGCATTCCTCACCACCTTGACATTAAAGCTTTACAATGGTATTTGGTCACCCATAGCAACTATACTGTTGAGTTACAGGATTTTATTTGTATATGTATAGATTTTTTGCTCAGACATAATTATTTTATGTTTAATGGAGATTATTTTCTTCAGGTATCAGGAGTTGCTATGGGTGGTAGAGATGTCGCGAACATAAAATTTTCCGTTCGCGAACGGCGAACGCGAATTTCCGCAAATGTTAGCGAACGGGCGAACCGGGCGAACCGCCATAGACTTCAATAGGCAGGTCGAATTTTAAAACCCACAGGGACTCATTCTGGCCACAATAGGGATGAAAAAGTTGTTGCAAGGGGACTAACACATGGACTGTAGCATCCTAGAGGGGGATCCATGGCAAAACTCCCATTGAAAATTACGTAGTTGACGCTGAGTTGGGTTTTAATCCATAAAGGGTATAAATCACCTAACATTCCTAAATTTATTGAAATAACGTGCTTTAAAACATCCAGTGTGTGTATACGATCAGGTATGATGTTGTATCGATCAGGTAGTGTAAGGGTTACGCCCGCTTCACAGTGACAGACCAAACTCTGACAGACCAAACTCCCCGTTTAATGCACCGCAAACAACTGCAAACAGTCCATTTGCACAACCGCAAAGTCCCCATTTGCACAAGGTTGGATACCAAGCTAGACATGTCACGTTCCTTGTCGTCGCTGACGTCATTGAAGGTCTCTTCCTCCACCCAGTCCCGTACAACACCAAGGGTCCCAGAAAGGTGACAAGAAGCCCCCTGGGACACCTGCTGTGGTTAGTCTTCCAACTCCTCAAAGCCACCTTTTTCCTCTGACTCCTCTTCTTCAAACTCCTCTCTCTGCGTTGCTGCAGGTCCAGCAATCGACGACGACAAGGCTGCTTCTGGTGGTGATGGTGACCACAACTCTTCCTCTTCATGCTCATCTATGGCCTGATCCAACACTCTTCGCAGGGCACGCTCCAGAAAAAATGCATATGGGACGAGGTCGATGATGTTGCCTTGGGTTTGACTGACCAGGTTTGTCACCTCCGCAAAAGGACGCATGAGCCTACAGCCATTGTGCATGAGCATTCAGTAACGCGGGCAAAAAATACCCAGCTCCGTAGAGGCTGCCTTTTTCTTTTTTAAATTAAAAAAATCTGTTCTTGCCAGTTTAATCTCTGTTTTGTCCCCAATCAGGGGCCGATGTATGGTATAGACTTAGGAGATGTAAAAAGATGGTTGGTCGGTCCTCTTCCTTCCAATTTGGGGCACTGCGCGTGCGCCGTGCAATTTACTGTGCCACCCTGTATGAGTGGTTTGTTAAGTAGTACTATTCCTATCAGTTTAATCACTGTTACATCCCCTATCAGGGGACGTGTATCGAATAGATTTTAGAAACTGGGAGATGGAAAAAGATTATTGGTCGGTTTTTCTTACTTCTAATTTGAGGCACTGCGCGTGCGCCGTGCAATGTACTGTGCCACCAATACAAATAGTGTGACCTACTATTCTTACCATTTTAATCTTTGTTAAGTCCCCTATCAGGGGACGTGCATTGAATTGAATCCTTGCATGGGGAGATAGAGAAAAAAGCTTGCACTGTCCGCTTCCTTCTAATTTTGGGCACTTGCAATGGAATATGCCACCAATGCAACTAGTGTTAAATAAGTACTATTCCTATCAGTTTAATCTCTGCTTTGTCCCTTATCAGGGCCAGGGCCGGTGTAGTGAATAGATTTTTGGAACCGGCAGATGGAAGAAGACCCATGCTCGGGCCGCTTCGTCTGAACTTTAGGTCACTGCGCGTGCGCTGTGCAATGTACTGTGACACCCTATATGAGTGGTGGGCAGTGGGCACAGTACAGTCAGTGGGCCTGACACACACTAGCAGGCAACTGCAATTATATTAAAGGGTAAAAATTAAATGACTTTTTTATCTGCAAGGTACTGTGACACCCTATATGAGTGGTGGGCAGTGGGCACAGTACAGTCAGTAGGCCTGACACACACTGGCAGGCAACTGCAATTATATTAAAGGGTAAAAATTAAATGACGTTTTTATCTGCAAGGTACTGTGCCACCCTATATGAGTGGTGGGCACTGGCAGTGGGCACAGTACAGTCAGTGGGCCTGAAACACACTGACAGGCAACTGCAATTATATTAAAGGGTAAAAATTAGATGACTTTTTTATCTGCAAGGTACTGTGCCACCCTATATGATCGGTGGACAGTGGGCACAGTACAGTCAGTGGGCCTGACACACACTGGTAGGCAACTGCAATTATATTAAAAGGGAAAAATTTAATGACTTTTTTATCTGCAAGGTACTGTGCCACCCGATATGAGTGGTGGGCACTGGCAGTGGGCACAGTACAGTCCATGGGCCTGACACACACTGGCAGGCAACTGCAATTATATTAAAGCTTAAAAATTAAATGACGTTTTTATATGCAAGGTACTGTGCCACCCTATATTAGTGGTGTGCACACAGTACAGTCTGTGGGCCTGCGGCCTCTCACACACGGGCAGGCAACTGCAATACAGTATATATATAGAAAAAATATATATAAAAGCAGACTGATGTACCAGCCCTAAAAAGGGCTTTTTGGGGTGCTGTCAGGGCGCTGTCCTTACAGCAGATGAGTCTTTGAGGACTGGAGTAGACACAGAACACTGGCCTAGCTAACGCTTTCCCTATTAATTCAGCAGCAGCAGCACTCTCCCTGCTCTAACTAACATTGCAGCTTCAGAATGAATCTAAGATGGATGCTGTCCTTGCTTTTTGATAGAAGGTGGGAGGGTCTGGGAGGGAGGGTATGCTGATTGGCTGGAATGTGTCTGCTGACTGTGAGATACAGGGTGAACGCGAACAAGCGATGATGTTCGCCGGCGAATAGTTCGGGACATCTCTAATGGGTGGCAAATTTTCACCATCTGTTGCTAACATTTTTATGGCTTGGTGGGAGGATACATTTTTGTTTTCAGATAGCAGTCCCTATACCCACTCCCTAAAATGGTATAGCCGTTTTATTGACGACATGTTGTGGGTGTGGCAGGGTGAGGCGGTTTTCATTTAGTATCTCAATCACTGCATTCCCTCTATCCAAATTACCTTCCAGAGTGATCCCTATTCAGTCGTCTTCCTGGACTTACGTTTGCAGGCGAATTACGCCACCGGCAGTGTGGGCACTTGCACCTTCAGGAAGGAGGTTGCAGGTAATACCACTCTTTTGGCCTCATCCTGCCATCCCCCACATGTAGTCAAAAATATCCCAAAGGGAGAGATGCTGAGAGCTAAACGTAATTGTTCTACACATGATTTTTTTGAATCGGAGGGGAGTGTTATTGCAGAGAGACTACGGATCAGACAATACACCTCACATAGTGTGAACAGAGCCAGAGAATGGGCTTTGAGACGTGACAGGACAACCCTGCTTTTTCCACACACCCCTGTGGGAGACAAAAAACACAGGAAAGCTGCATGCAAACATAGGGACAATCGTTCCAACTAACCCGTTACCTTTGTCACAAATTATAGTAAGGAATATACACAAATATGTAATATTGTTCGTAAACATCTACTGACTTTAAACTATGACAAGGGCTGGTCAGATATAGTGACAGCAGGGGTTAGATTTGTGACTAAAAAAGTGCCTACTATAGGACAGAGTCTCAGTCCCAGTTTGTTTTATGATCAAAAAGTAAGTATACCCACCTGGCTTTCCACTAGGGCCAGTTACAGGTGTGGTAGTACTAGGTGTATCTGCTGTAAATTTGTGACGGTCATCAGCAATGTAGTCTCACTCTCTGCGGCTAAGGGTAAAGGATATTCAATACAACAGTACATTAATTGTAATGTGGAATTTGTGGTCTATGTAATTACCTGCAGAGACTGCTAATTACAATATGTAGGCTGTACCACCAAACAATTGAAGGTCATGATCAGAAAGCATCTTTCAGACATACCACATTATAAGTAACGTAATGTTTCAGCAGCGACACCTCATCCTGCAACTGTACACAGGGGAGATACATCTACGTTAACTGTTCATGGAATTGAAAAGGGCTTCTATGCCGATTAGGGTAGGGGATCGGAGGCTCAAGTTACTAGGCAGAGAGACCTTTTGAATTTTAAGTTTGGGAACTCGTGTGCCAAATGGTCTTAACAAGAAATATGATTTAACCTCCCCTCCCCCTCTCTACCACCGGATCTTCAATGTGATTGGGTTGGGTCAGGGTATGAGTTCCTACTCTGTATTTAAGCTGGTTTTATTTCACTTTTGTATGTCTTGATGAAGGGCAGTAATTAAGGAGCCCAAAACGCGTCACTGAAAGAATTTTTTCTACCATGTTAATGTCTGGTTTTTAATCGGAAGTCAATAAATATCACATTTTAAAAGGAGCTGGAATTTATCTTTTTGTTTAAGCATTATCTACACACATAGTTCAGTTCAATTTTTATAACTTTTGGGGGAAAGTTATTGAAGTTCCGTTGTGTACGTATTGGATTGCTATTATACAGCTCTGTATTCCAGCAAACCGTTCTTGTTATTGGGGCGCAAGTGCTGTTTGATACAGTCATTAACAGGGTTTATTACAAGGAAATGTTTCTATGTCTTATTTGCCCTTGTTCGGTGGAGTTATATGTTCTGAAGCATTTTTTGGATTGTATTAGTGGGGAAAAATGGCTTATTAGCTGTTGTGTGGTAAAGTGCTAAAATTACAGCCCTTTTTGTCGTGTATTAGTGGCAAAAGAAAAATATGTTTGCCGTTCTGCGGTGCAGTTATATGTTCTAAAGCCCTTTTTGTTGTGTATTAGTGGCAAAAGTAAAATATATTTGCCATTCAGCAGTGCAACTATATGTTCTAAAGCCTTCTATGGCATGTATTAGTGGCAAAAGTAAAATATATTTGCCATTCAGTGGTGCAGTTATGTGTTCTAAAGCCTTCTGTGGCATGTATTAGTGGAAAAAGATAAATATATTTTCCGCACAGTGGTACAGTTATATGTTCTGAAGACTTTTGTGGCGTGCATTAGTAGCAAAAGAAAAATATATTTGCCATTCAGAGGTGCAGTTATATACTATAAAGCCCTTTTTGTCGTGTAATAGTGGCAAAATAAATATATATTTGCTGTTCAGCGGTGAAGTTCCATTGTACTAAAGCCATTTACAGGGTGTATTAATAGGATAGATATGTACGTCCAATTAGCCGTTCTGCGGTGAATTCTGATTGTTATATTATTTTTTTGGAGGGGTTTATCAATAGGAAAAATAATACGTCTTATTAGCTGATCTGCAGTGAACCAACATTGTTATAATGCCATTGTGAAATAGTTCCGTGAAACAGCCTTTTTTGGGAAAATTGATGGGTGATTGAAGACTTCTTTTTGCTGTATGGACCGAATTATGTCGATTAGCCATTTAGTGGTCTTTTTTGGTAAATTTGGTCAGTAGCTGTAACTACGGTCAAGTACAATATATGTCCTTTACGGCCACTGGGTAAATGTGGTCCCTGCCCAGCCACACCACCAACTTGGCCAGGTGACGCTACTTCTACCTTCACGTTTTCACGCCGTTGGTCTTAAGACAATGTCTGCCTCTGCCTCCTACCTTGTCCTCGGCCTTCACTGCATGAACAATTCACAGTGCTCCTCCGGCATACCACATGTGCAGGGCACGGTAGTATTAGGCTGTTCTACACCTCGTTTGCCTGGGCTGCTCCGTGTCCTTCATCAAGAAATCGAATCTTGTCTTTCTCCGTGACAACTGAAAATCGAAACTATGGTCACCGACAATAGGAAGAACATGGTGTCGGCGCTGTGTCAAGGAGGGCTGAGCCATGCGCCCTGCATGGCACATATCTTCAATCTGGTTATCAAGAGGTTCCTGAAGTCTTCCACCCATCGGCAAGACATCCTAAAAATGGCCAGGAAACTTTGCATGCCCTTCAGCCACTCGTACACCGCAAAACACACTCTCCTTAAGCTGCAGTGGCAGAACAACATGCCGCAACATAGGCTGATATGCGACGTTTCCACCCATTGAAATTCCACCCTCCATATGTTGGGCCGACTATACAAACAGAGAAAGGCCATACACGATTTCCTGATGATAAATAAAGACAGGAGTACTCTCCTGTATAACTTCTATGTCAGCCCGTGGCAGCTCATGTGTGACACCTGCCGTTTGCTCAGGCGCTTTGAGGAGGCCACATTATTTGTCGCCAGGACTACGGGATGAACGATGTCATTCCACTGCTTCATATCCTGGAACAGATGCTGGTAAATCTGGCTGGTCAGGGGACTAGAGATGTGCCACCTAGATCTCATGGCAACATGAGTCCTGTGAGAGGTGAACTGGAGGAGGAGGAGGACATTGGAGCATAAGCAATGTGTACCGAAATGGGTAGTTTTCTACACAGGTGACAGGAGAGGAGTTGCAGGATCAGCCAGAGGAGCTACAGGGCAATAAGGAAGACGAGGCAGAGGACCCAGACACACCATGGCAGAATGCAGTGGAGATGGAGGCCGGGAGTCCCTCTGAGTCACTTGCACAAATGGCCCAATGCATGCTCACTTGCTTGATGTGACAGACAAATTGTCAGCATTCGGCAGAGGGACGACTTTTGGCTCTCAACCTTGTTGGACCCTCGCTAACCATCCAAAATGGGGGCCTTTTTTAAGCCCGGTGACAGGGAGGACAAACTGAACTACTATAGAGACATCCTATGTAGTCAGTTGGCCGCTGCCTATCAGCGCAATCGTCCATCCTCTTGCAGGTCTGACCGGAGGGGCCTCTGCGCTCATGTTCCTCTGCCATGGCTGCTGTAGCAGGGTGGGGGGTAGGAGCAGTTCTAGCAACATCAGCAGCAACTTGAGTCTTGAGTCGCTGATGAGCAGCTTTCTTAATTCGCCTAGTGAAGAAACTACTCACCAGTAGCAGCAGGTAGACCTGGAGCAGGACCTGAACCAGCAGGTGGTGACATACTTGGACAGCACTCTGCCACCCTACATTGAAGATGCACTGGACTACTGGGCAGCCAAACTGGATTTGTGGCCGCAACTGGCAGAGTTTGTCTTGGAAAAGCTATCCATGCCGGCCAGTAGTGTGGCATCAGAGTAGGTGTTTAGTGCAGCGGGGGCCATAGTTACCCCAAGAAGAACTCGTCTGTCCACCAAAAATGTGGAGTGACTGACCTTTGGCAAGATGAAACAGGCATGGATCAGCCAGGATATCCACCCACCAATGCCTGATGCATCAGACTAGATCATCCATGGTGCCACACCAACACTTTGACAAAAGATCCAGGTTTCTTCTGGCTACCTGCTTCAGCTACTATTCTGATGTTGCCATCCGCCTGATGCCACACATCTGATGCCAAGTGTTCCTTCTTAAACCCACCATTGTCAGCGTGTACTGTTATTGCCTCCCACCTCCCCACTCTATCACCGGGTCACTCTGTGGCCTCCTGATGCTGCTGCCACCTCCACTCTATGTCACCTTGCCACTTTGTGGCCCGCTAATGCTGCTGACACTTCCACACTATGTCACCTTGCAACTCTGTGGCCTCTTCATGCTGCTGTCACCTCCACACTATGTCACCTTGCTACTCTGTGGCCTCCTGATGCTGCCACCACCTCCACACTATGTCACCTTGCAACTCTGTGGCCTCTTCATGCTGCTGTCACCTCCACACTATGTCACCTTGCTACTCTGTGGCCTTCTGATGCTGCCGCCGCCTCCACACTGTCATGGTGCCACTCTGTGGCCTCCTCCTGACACGGCAGCTGCCGCCACCTCCACACTCTGTCATTGTGCCAATTTTTGGCCTCCTGATGATGCTGCTGCCACCTCCACAATGTCATTGTGCCACTCTGTGGCCTCCTCATGCTTCTTCCACCTCACCACTATGTTATAAAGCCATTCTGTGGACTTCTCATGCTGTTTCCACCCTCCCCACTTTATGACTATTTTGCTTTTCGGCCTAGCTGACATCATCATTTATTTGACCCTTTTGATCTGTCAGAAGGAAGGAAAAATGAGACGCATAACAGATCCTTTCTGTGTAGCAGCTGTAAGGCCTGTATGGTCTCATCAGAATTGCCTTGTGATTTGGTAGCCAAAAGCAGGTGTGGGTACAAAACACAGAAGACATGCAAATATTCCATTCATGTGTCATCTCTGTTTTAGATCCACTCCTGTTTTTTGGCATTAGCAATACTGATGGATTACTGACCAAATGCTGACCGAGTGAAGGCGGATACTCAACAGACAGGATCCGTTTTTGGGGGGTTATTGTTCTGACGGATCAGAGAAAGGGCAAAATAATCAGTGATGTCAACACAAACTTACTGTTGACACCCTCTCCACTCTGTCGAGGGGCTCTAATTGTTAATCTGACGACTATGTAAAAGGAGTGCGCTTCTTCTTGGTGCTAACATCGACCTGTAAGGCTGAGTACATACTTGAGGTATTTTGTCAGTTTTGGCCCCATGACTGCCCGAATAAGTGAAGTGTGCAGTGATTCTAAAAGTGACGCCTGTCATTTGCATGTCATACTGACTTACAGTATTATTTCACTACCACAGCAGACTCCCTGTACGTGTTACTGCAAGGCACAGTGTTCTAAACCACTTTAAAGGGTCTCTGCAGCCAGGAAATAGCCGTTTTTTAACAAGATTTACCAGTAATAAATTCATATCGAACCAAATTTTTTCAAAAAATTGGTCGAAGCGGACGAATCAAATTTTTTAAAAATTCTTTAATTTCTAGTGGACACCTGTAGCAACTGTTACAGGCAGGGACACTACATGTCTTTCATGGCCCACTGGGTCAATGCAGGCATGGGATTCAGCCAGTTCCCTCCAGTTCTCTATATCTGGTTGTTAAAATTCCAACTGGAGCGGGGAACCGTGTTACCGGCTGAGTTGCCATCCAGTGCTATGGAAGCGGCAGGGCAGCTGGAGATGTTTGCTTCCATTGCTTTGTGCTCCACTGATAGTTTAGCTCCTTAATTGTCCGGTATCTGTGTGTAGTGTAGATATGGATGGTGTAATTATTTATGTGTACCGTGTATATGGTGTATTTATGTGTATTTAAATATGTGTTGTGAAGCTACGTGTCCGCCGTTAAATATTGAACCTGTTGTGAAAAATTTTTATATCACCCCTGGGTCAATGTTTTTTTACAGCAGCGACGAGGCAGCACCCCAGCAACAAGGCCAGGTCCCACATCAAGCACTTTTCCACCTCCACATCCATGGACATATTCCGGTCCCCAACAGCAGCAGAGCAAATGGTTGTTCACACTACCCCTCCTTTCTATGTCATGTATACAACTGGGCAATGTGGTCAATTAAAATGGGCGCAACATTCTGGTCGCACTAAACCCGGGTGAAATAACACGTGCTCCCTGCATGGTGCACTCAATCAACCTAGTTGTGCAGCGCTTTCTAAATAAGTACACTGGCTTACGCAAGGTGCTGGAAACATCCAAGAGACTATCCAAGCTCTCCTGGACCTGCAGCAAGAGAATGGTCTGCCACTGCACCTTTTAATCCGAGATGTGCCAACTTGCTGGAATTCAACATTGCACATGTTGCAACCTTGCAAGCATCTGTACAAGCAGCAGAAAGCTGTGAATGTTTTTTTTTATGGACAATCCAGCCTCAGCAGCAGGGAACATGTGTTGCTTCGAGGTCAGGTAGTGGCAGATTATGCGAGATGCCTGTCGGGTGCTTAAGCCCTTCAAAGAGGCCACAAAGTTTGTCAGCAGGGACAAACTGTGGCATGAATGACATCTTCCCTCTCATATTTATCTTAGAACAGACGCTGACACTCATACAATACATCAGGGGACCACACTGGAGGAAGAGCAGCTGACGCTGCTGATGTTGTCGCTCCTATAGATGATGGGGACACACAAAGTAAATCTGCCATGGAGAAGGAGGATGATGATGTAGATGAGGGAGATGAGGATGACAAGCTGCCACTCTAAAGTGGAGGAGCAAGAGGACGATGATAAGGATGGCACCGGAAAGAACTGGCTCCTTGGACACACTGGCCAGAATGGCAACCAGTATGCTCGCTTGCTTACCCAGTGACAGACGTATCGCGTATATCAAGAAGCATGATGATCAGTGAATAGTCAAACTTTTAGACCCTTGCTACCAAGGCAAAATGGGGAAAAGTTTTCCTCTTGCAGAAAGGGAGGACAAAATCACATTTGTACCAGCAAACACTGTGTATGCAGCTTGCCACAGCTTACGGGGAGCAGACACCTATTGCAAAAGGCCTCTCTGCGACTGCCACAGAGTCACCCCCTTTCTATCGCCATGAGAAAAAGAATCAACAGCCATTTCAGTCTCCTCAACATGATAGAGCAGTTTTTCCATGTACCACACCAGGCTGAGGCCAGTCAGCAAGCCGCCAGCTCCTGCCTCAATGCCCAGGTTCAGGCGTACGTAAACTCTAGCCAGTCTCTGGTTCATACCCTGTTCACTGGCAAAGCACACTCTCTTTTTATGCCCAGTCTTCAGTGTTATCTTATAAAAGCAGGTTGTTTACACTGGGTTCAGACCTGAGCGTTTTTGAAACGCGCGTTTTACGCGCGTTTTTGTCGCGCGTATTTTAGCATGTTTTTGCAAATAGGAAACGCGCATCAAACGCGCGTTCGTGATTCTGGAGACCAAAAGAAAAAGGCATATCTACACCTTAACGCGCGTTTTACGCGCGTTCCCATTGAAGTCTATGGGAGGAAAAGCGCGACAAACGCCCAAAAAACCGCTCCTGAACGAGCTTATGCGTCGGGCTGTAAAACGCTCAAGTGTGAGCCACTCCCATAGGGATGCATTGGTTTTCATGTGTTGAGCGTTTTACAGCGCGTTTGAACGCGCTGTAAAACGCTTAGGTGTGAACCTAGGGTTACTGTATAGACAGAAAAACAGGGCGCACCATAGGGTAAAAACGTTTGGGAATTTGAAATAAACTCCAATTTAGGAGGCTCACCTTTTTTAGTATTTTATTCTAATTGCATTATCATGTCACATGTGCAACATATTTTTTGTCACATTTCTTTGTATTTTTTGTTCCCTATTATACACCTATATTCTAACAGTGATTCCTAATAATATTGGGTGTTATCACGATTTTTTGCGCACAACGCACATATTCAATAGCCATATACTGTGTTTTTATCATCACTTTTAGATATTCAAACGGCACCAATATGATTATGTATTATGATTCACCTATGTAACTCCATTTTATGATTTTGATATATCCCATGTATATGTATTTTGGAACACCCTATGCTCTAATCAATAATCTGACAAGCACTGTACTAACAGCGAGTAATTAATTCGCTATATGTGCGTTACCTCCTAATATGACCTGCATTGTATTATGTTGATTTCCCTGGCCTGGCATGGTTCGCGCTGGATCGCGGGGCCGTGCTCTGTGTCCCTCCTCTGGGCGTCTCCATGCCAACTGGACGATCACAGAGCTCTGGCCGCCGCGTTTGGTGCTACCTCGTATGTCCAGGTGAGGTAAATCCTAAATCCTCGATTGGCTGTCCTCTGATTGGCTAGAGGTGGTTTAAATGTTGATCCCCACAGTATTGGCCATCCCAGTTTTGCAGGTTCCTTGCAGTTGTTCTGGTGAGTTATTTGCACCACTGTATAGGTGCACCGCACTTTGTATTAGCCTTCATATGATTATGCTTTGATATGTGTTAGTAGGAGCACACTGCCGATACTGGGGCATATTAGATTATAAACGGGCCCTGCTGCATTTTGTATATGTACTTTTTGGCAGTCTCTGCAGTCTTTTTGCTCCCTTTGAACATTGCCTTTTTTTGGGTACTCACCATATGCATTAAATTTTGATATAATGAATTTCTGCTATTTTGCACAGTAATTTTAATATACTATGTTTTATGTACTGTCCTTGACTCTCGACATTTGAGTCAGTACCTGCAACTGGGATGGTGTTTCTTGCTCCATACCCCCTTTTAAATGTATATGTAACTACTATGTACTGTGATAATAAAGTTTATACTTTTGCATATTTGGAAGTCTATGAGCTCTAGTTTTTCTTCTTTTTTTCGCTTCATTTGCGAGCTTCTTCCTGTGATTTGCATACTGGGTGTCTGTTTATATGCCACACCACTTGAGTGAATACGTGATAGGCTAAATACACTCAGGGCCGTTGTTTTTTTTTTTTTTTTTTTTTTTATTATTAACTTAAGTGGATGGCCACATATCTCCTCTCCGTTATTTTCTAAAACTCTAGAAGAATAAGTAGAGAAAGGAACATATCAGTAAATTAATAGCAGCATTATAATAATACATATATCTGAGAATAGAAAAGGGAATACATTGTGAACAGGATCATGGAGGGACCAAGGCAAACCACATCAAATCACGTTCATGGTCACCTTAAAGCGGCTGTCTGGGTTCACAGCTAGTGACAAGCGGTAGGGGCAATATTCGATGTTGTGATATTTTGCGAATATATGGCCGAATATTTGACATATATTTGCAAATTCACAAACTCACTATCTTCGACACAATTTTTTTACATTGCAAAAATTACAATGTAAAATTTGCTTAATGCGCATGTGCAAAAGGGGCGTGGCCTAATTTTGAAACTGTTTTCAAACTACCCGGAGTTTGAGAAGATTGGACAAAATGGTGGGGAGCAATTTTCGAGTCAGTGAGAAAGAACTACTGATCAAATACACATTACAGCAGTGTATTTGATTACATTTCACATACATGTCAGAACAATCGCTTTATATGCAGATAGAGTGTTATAAAATATTTGTGATTGCGAAAATCGCCCCTTATGATGCAAATTTCTTTTTGCAATATATACAACTTCACATTTTATCAGGTTTAAGTAGATATTACTGATTGATGAACTTAGTATTGTTGTGACATCACGGCACTATGTCTGAGCAAACCTTTTTGAGTATACAAAAAAGGGGGGACATGGTGTCATGAACCTTATAATGATGGTTGATTTATATGGTGAACACAATTAAACTAACCTGGGTTACAGATGCAAGTTGAGCAGTCTGTGTGTGTCCCCGAGGATGGATGAAGATCTTGATTGGTGAATCGAGCAACGGACATCTCGTGGGGTCTATAAAAGAAAGATCAGCAGTTAGGTGCTGCGTAGTTCCAGTGAATCGTTGAAGAAACCCCAGCCCAACCCACCCAAAGGAAAAAGATGTCATGGTGTTTAAATGGGGAAATAGTCGCTCATTGAGCAGACTATGTAGTTAAGGTTAGTAAATGAATGGTAAGCTATTGATAAGTGGAAAGTATTGGTAATTATTAGTTATTTGACCTTAAAATATGGTAACAATAAACACTGTGGCAAAATATATGCAAAAAATAAAATAAATTGAGTTTAAGAACTTATTCTGGACTATGTAATTTTATTGGGCCTTTTGGTATCGGATGGGTAAATATGACACCATGTAGTAGGTATGTATGGACAGCAGAGAAATATCTCTCACATGCACATTGCACATCCATTTTCCTTCCGCACACTATATTCCACACCCAGTCTATAGAATATAGGACTCAGGAGAAGCTTTCTTTGTCTGACCGCCAGTATTTTCTGGTTCATTTAGAGTTACCCAGGGTGCACCACGGGGAGGCAAACCAGTGTTACACCCCATACCGTACCGTCACTTCACTAGACAGGTACATCTCTGCTCAGCTGGCCAATACCCGATTGCTCAGACCCCACACATATACAATCGCAATACAATACGATCTTATAATGTTAACATAAAATGTAATATTCCCCCTTCAAAGACTTAAATACTTTTCGATGAGGACATTATTTTCAATACTTGTATTAAAAAAAATTGGGATTATATGCTTGCGACTGTATCCTGCAGCGCATGTTTAAGTGGGGCTACGACCGGACCGAAGAAAATGTAGGGGCAATCACCCGAGGATGTCCGTATTGAAAAAATGGTTCGATTTGAAGCGTCGGAACTCGGATCGAATCAGAGAGATCCATGATAGAATATGCCCAGGTACAATGCTTACATTACTTTGTATCTCTTGCCAACACTCTGTAATGTACATATACATTTATGAAAATAAGTATTTCATCCCTTTAAAAATTATTACTTATTAACTGGTGTGACATGTAGCAAATCAGCAGGTTACATCATACTTCTCTACCTCGCCATGAGTATATATATATTTATACACACAGCGAGGTACAAATCTATGAAGTAACCACCTGATTTTGTACGCTTTACACATACAGAAATATATATGTGTGTGTGTATATATATATATATTTATAATATATATATATATATATACATAAAATGTAATCATCATTCTGTATTCCAGTAAAAGGCCCCGTACATCATTCATTACATTAGATGCATCCCCCACTTAGCTCCTTAACGCCCGATAGACGTGACTTAAATCTCAGTGACATAAATGTACTGCATGGTGATCGGGCGGGTGCAGGAGCTGCGCCCGCCCGATCGGGGGCAGGGGTCTGATAGTCACTGATAGCCGGACCCCTGTTGTATGCACCGTGGCACGTGCGAGCTTTAAACATGTGCGGGGTTTCCATCGGGTCCCCGCACTGCTGTGACAGGGAAGGTAGCCGATGCCTTCCTTAGGCATCGTGGCTGCCATCCGGGAGGCCCTGCGAGATCCAGCCCCCTGTATTACACTGGTAAAATACTTACAGCCAATGCATTACAATACAGAACTATTGTAATGCATTGTAAAGGGAATCAGACCTCCAAAAGTTGAAGTCCCAGTGAGATACAGAAAATCAACTGACAAAAAAGTTTAAAAATTAAAGGTTTCAAAAAAGAAAATGTTCAAATTTTCAATAAAAAAGTGTCCTTTTCCCAAAATAAAATTAAATAAAAATTTGAAAAAATAAGGAAAAAAAGAAAAGTTGACATACTATGTATTGCTGCATCCGTATCGACCGGCTCCATAAAAATATCACATGACCTGAACTCAGGTGAACACCGTTAAAAACTAAAAAATAAAAACTGTGCTAAATAAACCCTTTTTTTTTTACACATTACATCACTAAAAGTGCAGCACCAAAAAGGCTTATGGCCCCCAAAATAGTACCAATCTAACCATCATCTCATCACGCAAAAAAGTAGCCCAAATATGGCTCTCGGAATATGGAGACACTAAATCATGCTATTGTGTAATATTAAAATACAAAAAAAAGTATACATATTAGGAATCGCCACGTCCGTAATAACCAGCTGTATAAAAATATCATATGACCTAACCCCTCAGATGAACACCATAAAAAAAGGCCTTTTTTGTCACCTTACATAACAAAAAGCGTAATACCAAGTGATCAAATTTTTTGTAAATTTGGTATTTAAAAAAAAATAAAAATGACATTTTGTGACTGAATTTTACCACTGTCATGAAATACAATATGTGACAATAATTTTTTTTAAGAATGGCCTGAATAAGTAAAAGAGTTTTAAAGTTACTACCACATAAAGTCACACGTCAGATTTGCTAAAAATGGCCTGGGCAGAATGGTGAAAAATGGTCATTAAGGGGTGAATTTGCATTTGTTATGAGTTCTAAATTGTTTGTCTAAATTCTAAACATTGTGTGATTACAGGTGTTCCTGTTCCCTCAGTCTGTTGCAGGTCGTCGACGGACGAAATGGACGTGGTGGTGGTGGTGTCCGGCGAGGAGGAGGAGAGATGCCAAGCCCGGACCCTTACAGCAAGAGCCTGATGCACCACCAACACCACCTGAAGTGGGTGAAGAGGTGGAGGTGGAAGAGTCTTGTCCCTCCCAGAAACCAGATTCCCCACCCCTGGCTCCTGATGAGAAGTAGGAGGAGGTTGTCACCAGCCCCCGCCAGGAGGATAAATATGTGCACACAGCAATATCATTCGGTATCCATGCATCTTAATCTGAATTGCAATTAATTTAAAAAATGTTTTAATCCTAACAGTAATTAATAAATTCTTTTAAAAAATGGGGCAGCTGCAAACTGAACACAATGCAGGCATGCAGGACATGTGGAGGCAGCCGCAGGAAATGCGGAGGCAGCAGCACAAGATGGAGGTGCTGCAACGCAAAAGAATGAAGGAAATGTCAGACCTCCATGAAGTGTTGAAAAAGTTGCCTTAGAGGCCTGTTTGTAAATAAATATTGTTTTCCTGTTATAACGTGTGGTTATATTTTTTAATATTGCTATGTTTTCATGTAATTTAAACCGATAAGGTTGCAGTAAGGACCCTTTAGTCCTGGGTAAAACTTATCAGAATCAGGAAAGGCAGCAGCAGCAGGTAAATTGTAATGTGGCAGTATAAGGCCTGCACATAGCTCGACCAAACTTTGCAGGTTCAGGACAGACAGCAGCAGGTAAATAGTAACGTGGTAGTATAAGGCCTACACATAGCTCTGCCAAACTCAGCAGGATGAGGACAACATCAGCAGGTAAATGGTAATGGTCAAGTATAAGGCCTACACATAACTCAGCAGGTTCAGGACAACAGCAGCAGGTAAATGGTAATAGTGTAGTATAAGGCCTACACATACCTCGACAACACTCATCAGGACAGACAGGAGGTTCTTTGTTTGTAGGATGAATAAATATGTTCCCAGGAATGGGCCCCCGCCAGACCATGGCAACCCCAAAAATAAATGTATACACCTCTGACAGCAGCATGTTCTTGGTTGGCAGCAGGCATATATATATATATATATATATATATATATATACACATGCCATGGCACAGCCTCAAAAAAATGTGCGTTTATTCAACCAAAAGCGACGTTTCAGTCCACACAATGGGACCTTTCTCAAGCAGTGACCAAAGGGAATGGTGCCAAGAACAAATACAAACTCAGGCGATTCGTAATGTGTCTAAAACTAAAACATAATGTTAAAAAAAATGCAATACCATACTGTGAAGAGATTAATAACTTCCATGAAAGTATCTACTTAAGTCATCAAATATCCATATTTAAAAAATATGTCAAAAAGCAACTTTGTCATTAAAATATCAGATGTACCGACTAAAAACATAATGGAGGGGGCCAAGAACTAATCAGCATGGATCCAATATAGCATCCCATTTGGTTACCTGCACACATTGGCGCATTGCTTCCTCATTACATAAAGAAACATGTGATGCAATCATGTGATCGCATCGACGGAGGAACACACACAGGCCGCGAGTGTGCATAGACAGGGTGTTCATATCATAAGAGATCGTGTGTTCGCACCAAAAAAAGAGCGCAAGCTGAGCCACAAAAGCATCCTGTCTATGCGGTCACATAATAGCAAACCTTGGAAATGATAAGAATAACTCCCAAAATGGTGACATGGCATCAAGAATATTATATGTACCACAGTTTATATTGTAAAGTGAAAAGCTTTGATTCTATAAAAATCACATGTGCACATTATCATTACATAGTTGTCAAGAAGTAACATAAAATGTAAATGTTTATACTGTATAGATATATACATGTGGCAATAACGCTCCATTCCCAAAAGCGGATTACCACATGGATGAGTATAACGCCAGTCACATCCAAACATGTGGAGAGGTCAACACGGAAGTCAGGCATCCTGTTCAGGATGACAGACAACACCATTTTCGAACCTAAATCCTGAATAAAACAAACAATTAAATAATAAAATAATACAATGTAGTTAGGTTCATCAATCAGTCCTGTACAATGTTAACTGCACAAGACCTTTTGACAAGGGAAGCCCACATACGGTAACCACCAAGCTTTAGGCCCCTTTCACACGGTCTCCTGTTCTGTCTTCAGCTGGGGGGGGTAAAGAACCTTCCGTGACGTCACTGGGTCACATGGGTCACATGGTCCAATCACTTGCTCCCATCACAATGGTAATGGAAGCATGTTATTGGACCATGTGACCCAGTGACGTCACGGAAGGTCCTTTACCCACCCAGCTGAAGACAGAATAGTAGACTGGCAGCTACGCGCTCAATTGGAGGGGATGAGTTACTTTTTATTTAATTTTTAACCCTCAATCACCCATTTTACTTTGCCTTCTGTATTTAGAATGCTATTATTTTCCCTTATAACCATGTTATAAGGGAAAATAATGAAGATCGGGTCCCCATCCCGATCGTCTCCTTGCAACCATGTGGGAAAATCGCATGACATCCGCACTTGCTTGGGGATGCTTGCGATTTTCCCGTAGCCCCATTCACTTCTATGGGGCCTGTGTTGCGTGAAAAATGCAGAATATAGAACATGCTGCGATTTTCACGCAAACCAAGAGTGATGCGTGAAAATCACCGCTCATGTGCATAGCCCCATAGAAATAAATTGATCCGGATTCAGTGCGGGTGCAATGCCTTCACCTCACGCATTGCACCCGCGTGGAAATCACGCCCGTATGAAAGGGGCCTTAGTAAGAACCACAACAGGGCAGCCCAAAACCCAAGAAAAGCAAAATTATAACATATAAAACAAAATAAATAAGACAATTTTTTTTTTTATGAGAATGAAGTGTGATTGTATTTTATTCAAAAGAATATATATATATATATAAATATATATATATATATATATATATATACCTAATGAATTATTAGGAACACCTGTTCTATTCCTCATTAATGCAATTATCTAATCAACCAATTACATGGCAGTTGCTTCAATGCATTTAGGGGTGTGGTCCTGGTCAAGACAAACTCCTGAACTCCAAACTAAATGTCAGAATGGGAAAGAAAGGTGATTTAAGCAATTTTGAGCGTGGCATGGTTGTTGGTGCCAGACGGGCCGGTCTGAGTATTTCACAATCTTCGCAGTTACTGGGATTTTCACACACAACCATTTCTAGGGTTTACAAAGAATGGTGTGAAAAGGAAAAAACATCCAGTATGCGGCAGTCCTGTGGGCGAAAATGCCTTGTGGATGCTAGAGGTCAGAGGAGAATGGGCCGACTGATTCAAGCTGATAGAAGAGCAAAGACTGAAATAACCACTCGTTACAACCGAGGTATGCAGCAAAGCATTTGTGAAGCCACAACATGCACAACCTTGAGGCGGATGGGCTACAACAGCAGAAGACCCCACCGGGTACCACTCATCTCCACTACAAATAGGAAAAAGAGGCTACAATTTGCACAAGCTCACCAAAATTGGACTGTTGAAGACTGGAAAATGTTGCCTGGTCTGATGAGTCTCGATTTCTGTTGAGACATTCAAATGGTAGAGTCCGAATTTGTCGTAAACAGAATAAGAACATGTATCCATCATGCCTTGTTACCACTGTGCAGGCTGGTGGTGGTGTAATGGTGTGGGGGATGTTTTCTGGGCATACTTTAGGCCCCTTAGTGCCAATTGGGCATCATTTAAATGCCACGGGCTACCTGAGCATTGTTTCTGACCATGTCCATCCTTTCATGACCACCAGGTACCCATTCATGACCACCAGGTACCACATTCTCTGATGGCTACTTCCAGCAGAATAATGCACCATGTAACAAAGCTCGAATAATTTCAAATTGGTTTCTTGAACATGACAATGAGTTCACTGTACTAAAATGGCCCCCACAGTCACCAGATCTCAACCCAATAGAGCATCTTTGGGATGTGGTGGAACAGGAGCTTCGTGCCCTGGATGTGCATCCCTAAAATCTCCATCAACTGCAAGATGCTATCCTATCAATATGGGCCAACATTTCTAAAGAATGCTATCAGCACCTTGTTGAATCAATGCCACGTAGAATTAGGCAGTTCTGAAGGCAAAAGGGGGTCCAACACCGTATTAGTATGGTGTTCATAATAATTCTTTAGGTGAGTGTGTATATATATATATATATATATATATGTCTTGACAATATATGATGAACAGAGCAAATGCGCAAAAATGTAGCATGCACACCAGTTTAATAGAATTCTAATAATCAATAGTTGATAAAGTCCAAGGGCGAATATGTGGTCCATGCTAGTTGTCCTCAGCAGTATCACGACAGACAGCAGCAGCAGGTATTTTTTAAGGGTATAGTATAAGGCCTACATCTAGCTCGACTAAACTCAGCAGAAACCGAACAGACAGCAGCAGGTAAATGGTAACGCTGTAGTGTAAGGCATACACATAGCTGGGCCTAACTCAGCAGTAACAGAACAGACAGCAGCAACAGGGAAAGGGTAACTGTAGTATAAGGCATACACATAGCTGGGCCTAACTCAGTAACATCAGGACAGACAACTGCAGCAGGAAAATGGTAACGCTGTAGTGTAGGGCCTACACATAGCTTGCTCTAACTCAGCAGGAATAGAACAGACAGCAGCAGGGAAATGGTATCACTGTAGAACAAGGCCGACACATAACTCATCAAGATCAGAACAGACGGCAGCAGCAGGTAAAGGTAACAGTGGAGTATAAGTCCTACACATAACTCAGCATGATCAGGACAGACAGCAGGAGAAGCAGGTACATGGTAATGGTCGAGTCTAAGGCGTACACATAACTCGGCCTAACTCAGCAGGTACAGACAGCAGCAGGTTCTTTGTTTGCTGCAGGAATGTGTTCCCAGGAATTGGCCCCCACCAAACCAGGGAAACACCAAAAATAAACTTAGACACCTCTGACAGCAGCAGGTTCTTTGTTTGCTGCAGGAAAGTGTTCCCAGGAATGGGCCCCCCACAAGACCAGGGCAACACCAAAAATAAACTCAGACACCTCTGACAGCAACAGGTTCTTCGTCTACAGCAGGAATGTGTTCCTAGGAATGGGCCCCCACCAGAGCAGGGCAACACCAAACATATACTTAGACATCTCTGACAGCAGCAGGTTCTTTGTTTGCAGCAGGAATGTGCTCCCATGCATACAAAATGCAATATTTTTCTTTGGCAAAATTGTTTATCGATTGTATTTTAACTTTGTACAACCCACAACAAATTAGTATGACATTAGCTCCACACGCTGCCCGCACCTGTCTGCTTTCAGTTTCCATATCTGGCACATCGAGTCTGCAGAAGAACACTGCCTACCGCGTTGTGCACTGATTCCCCCAAGCCAGAGGCAGCAGGACTAGCGGGGTTTAGCAGCAGCTCTGTCATCCTCCTTTTGTCTGTGAAAAGGCATGGTTACCGCTGATCACACGACCCATACATGATCAGCGCCACACACACGCCGTGCTCCAGCCATCGACAGCACCCAGCTGTCCTCCGCCCGTCAGAGCACAGATGCCAGTGAGGAACCAGCTTGCCTCGACCCTGGTGTGGAAGTGTCCCTGGCTCTGCTGCTGCGATCAGTTCTTCTCAACTCGGTGATAACTTTGTTACGGTCCCCAGCTGCTGACGGGGTCCTCGGTGGCTGCCTCCAGTGCTCAGCCAAGAACATTGATTGCAGGTTATGCTGCTGAATAAGCCTTTAGCTGCAAGGTTTGGCTACACATGGGGGTAGTGTCACACAGCCCTGGCCAGACTTCACCAGGAAGGTGCTCACAGGCACCGGGGAGCACCTACACTGTCATCCAGCAGAGCGAAGTTTGGAGTCTGTTTTGAAGGCAACATGTGTTCTGGAGTTGCATAGTTGCATGGAGTTGCCTGTAAACTTACCCCACATAACAAATGCAGCTGTGCTTCATCTTTGTGGACTTGACATATAGTGTTGAGCGCGAATATTCGAATTCCGAATTTTATCTACTTCGAGAATTCGTGAATATTTCAAATATAGTGATATATATTCATAAATACGAATATTCGTTTTTTCTTTTTTTTTTTTCATCTGAACCCATTACCTAGTATGCCTACCTGCTTCTTGCTTGTGGGCCAATGTGAGAAGGCTGCAATATTGTAGTCTGTAGTAAATTAGAATATTCTTCGATATTTAATTTATTTTCTTATGCGAAAAATCGGCAATTTAATATTCGCTTATGCAAATATTCTAAAACACGAATATATAGCACTATAGAATATAGTGCTATATATTTGTTTTTTAGAATATTCATCATTTTTTTCCATCTGAAGTCATGATTCCTCCCTGCTTAGGTTGCCTTTGGTCCAATGACTGTTCACATTAAATTGGAAAAAATGACGAATACTCTAAAAAAAAACAATATATAGCACTATATTCTATAGTGCTATATATTCGTGTTTTAGAATATTCGCATCCGCGAATATTACATTGCCAATTTTTCGCAATCAATAAAATAATCTCGAATATGAATATTTGCGAATATATGACAAATATTCTAAAGAATATTCGCGAAATATTACGAATTCGAATATTGCTCCTGCCGCTCATCACTATTGACATAGAAAGCATGACCTGTGATCGATGATCCGGGCTGTGCACTGGAAGCAGCCGCTGAGGATCTCGCCAGCAGGAACCCATCATCAACAAGTGGAGGGAAACTGATCCTGGCGGCAGAGACGGGGACTTTTCCACACCTGGGCCGAGGCAAGCTGGTTCCTCACTGGCTTCTGTGCTCTGACAGGCAGAGAACGGCTTGGTGCTGCCGATGGCTGGAACCCAGCGTATGTGTGGCACTGATCATTTATGGGTCGTGCGAGCATCGGTAACCATGACTCTTCACAGACAAAAGGAGGATGAGAGAGCAGCTGCTAAACCACGTCAGTCCTGCTGCCCTCTGGCTTGGAGGAATCAGCATATGGCACAGCAGGCTGCGTTACCGCAGTGTTCTTCTCCAGACTCGATGTGCCTGATATGGAAACTGAGAGCAGACTGGTGTGGGCAGCATGTGGAGCGCTGTGTGCCAATTGGTATCTGAGAGGTCTATTTTCCAGTATGGTTTATGTTATGAGATCACACAGAGGACTAAGGCCTCTTGCACAAAACCGTATGGCTTTTTCAGTATTTTGCGATCCGTTATTAACGGATCCGTTGTTCAGTCTTTTTTGTTTCAGTAGTGTTTCCCTTTCTGTTCCATTTACATATGGTTTCCTTGTCTGATCAGTTTTTTGCAGATCGCAAACAAAAACGGAAGCAAGACATATACAGTAATTACATAGAAAAATTGGGCTGGTCAGAAAATTTTCAATAGATGGTTCCGCAAAAAATGGAATGGATATTGAAGACATACGGATGCATCCCGTATCTGTTCAGTTTTTTTTACAGCCCCATTGACTTGAATGGAGCCACGGTACGTGATTTGTGGGCAATAATAGGACATGTTCTATCTATAAACGGAACAGAAAAATGGAAATACGGAAACGGAATGCATACGGAGTACATTCCGTTTTTTTTGTGGACCCATTGAAATGAATGGTTCCATATAACGAACACAAAAAATGGAACGTAAACAAAAAAAAAAGAGATCTATATTAGGGCTGAAACGATTAATTAATTTAATAGATTTATTTGACACAAAAAGCCAATTTGGTCAAAAAAAAGGCTCAAGTTTGGGCCGAAACGTCGTACCACATGGGTGAATAAAAAACACCTTTTTTTGACTTCTGGATGTGCTGTTCGTTTTTCGGACTTATATATATATATATATATTTCAACAATTAGTTAAATGAATAAATAAATAAGAGGTTTAATAAATTAATTAAAAAAGATAAATAAACTCCTCGATTGGAAAAAAAAAAGTTGTTTGCCAAAAAACATACGTAAAGAAATTCAACAGTAGAAAAATATATATAAATAAAGTCAGTAATAAATAAATAAATAAATATATAAAAATTTCATCCATAAATAATAAATAAATACATAAATAAATTCATCAATAAATACATAAATACTGAAATTAGAGATGAGCGAACACCTGGATGTTCGGGTTTGAGAAGTTCGGCCGAACTTCCCGAAAATGTTCGGGTTCGGGATCCGAACTTGACCCGAACTTTATCCCGAACCCCATTGAAGTCAATGGGGACCCGAACTTTTGGGCACTAAAAAGGCTGTAAAATAGTCCAGGAAAGGGCTATAGGGCTGCAAAAGGCAGCAAAATGTAGGTAAATGCCCTGCAAACAAATGCGGATAGGGAAATGAATTAAAATAAAATAAAATAAATAAAAATTAACCAATATCAATTGGAGAGAGGTCCCATAGCAGAGAATCATGTGTCATATCACCCACCACTGGAGAAGGCCACTTTCAGTTATTTAGGCCCCAGCACCCAGACAGAGGAGAGAGGTCCCACAGCAAGGAATAAGGCGTCATATCACCCACCACTGGAGAAGGCCACTTTCAGTTATTTAGGCCACAGCACCCAGACGACAGAGGAGTAGAGATGAGCGAACATTTAAAAAAAGTCCGTTGTTCGGGGTTCGGGTGGTGGTTAATTGCGCATCCCGTTATGGATTCCACAATAGCGCATATGGAATCCATAAGGGGCGGCTGCCACCAACCCGAACTGTAGAACAGCTGAAGGACCTGGCGTGACGTCACTGTCATGTGATCAGTGCAGGGGGCGTGGCTCAGCACTGGATTTGATCCCGTGCTGAGCCACGCCCCCTGCACTGATCACATGACAGTGACGTTACGCCAGGTCCTTCAGCTGTTCTACAGTTCGGGTTGGTGGCAGCCGCCCCTTATGGATTCCATATGCGCTATTGTGGAATCCATAACGGGATGCGCAATTAACCACCACCCGAACCCCGAACAACGGACTTTTTTTTAAATGTTCGCTCATCTCTACAGAGGAGAGAGGTCCCACAGCAAGAAATAAGGCGTCATATCATCCACCACTGGAGAAGGCCACTTCCAGATATTTAGGCCCCAGCACCCAGACAGAGAAGAGAGGTCCCACAGCAAGGAATCATGCGTCTTATCACCCACCACTGGAGAAGGCCACTTTCAGTTATTTCGGCCCCAGCACCCAGACAGAGGAGAGAGGTCCCACAGCAAGGAATAAGGCGTCATATCACCCACCACTGGAGAAGGCCACTTTCAGTTATTTAGGCCCCAGCACCCAGACAGAGGAGAGAGGTCCCACAGCAAGGAATAAGGCGTCATATCACCCACCACTGGAGAAGGCCACTTTCACTTATTTAGGCCCCAGCACCCAGACAGAGGAGAGAGGTCCCACAGCAAGGAATAAGGCGTCATATCACCCACCACTGGAGAAGGCCACTTTCTGTTATTTAGGCCCCAACACCCAGACAGAGGAGAGAGGTCCCACAACAAGGAATAAGGCGTCATATCACCCACCACTGGAGAAGGCCACTTTCAGTTATTTAGGCCCCAGCATCCAGACAGAGGAGAGAGCTCCCACAGCAGAGAATCAGGCGTCATATCACCCACCACTGGAGAAGGCCACTTTCAGTTATTTAGGCCCCAGCACCCAGACGACAGAGGAGAGAGGTCCCACAGCAAGGAATAAGGCGTCATATCATCCACCACTGGAGAAGGCCACTTCCAGATATTTAGGCCCCAGCACCCAGACAGAGGAGAGAGGTCCCACAGCAAGGAATCATGCTTCATATCACCCACCACTGGAGAAGGCCACTTTCAGTTATTTTGGCCCCAGAACCCAGACAGAGAAGAGAGGTCCCACAGCAAGTATTAAGGCGTCATATCACCCACCATTGGAGAAGGCCACTTCCAGATATTTCGGCCCCAGCACCCAGACAGAGGAGAGGTTCATTCAACTTTGGGTTGCAACGCAAGATCATGGTAAAGTTAAAAAACTGAGGATTCAATAATGAAGTGCCCTGGAGTACAAGAATACATGGTTGAGGAGGAAACAGTTATAAATGTCTATTCTGCACAAGGGAGGGACAGGTCCTGTGGGATCCATGCCTGGTTAATTTTTATGAACGTCAGCTTGTCCACGTTGGCTGTGGACAGGCGGCTGCGTTTGTCAGTAATGACGCCCCCTGCCATGCTGAATACACGTTCAGACAAAACGCTGGCCGCCGGGCTAACTCTGGCCACGTGGACAATTTGGAGATCCAGAAGTTGAATGGGGCCGAACAATCAGTCAGTACGTGGAGGGGTGTGCAGACGTACTGTTCAACCATGTCAGTGAAATGCTGCCTCCTGCTAACACGTTCCGTATCAGTATAAAAGCCCGGAAGACCAATAGTATCGGGAATAGGATCTATTTCCTGTAATCTCTCCCAGTACCTAGATAAGATACTACAGCCTTTTGTAAAAAAGATCCCCTCCTATATAAAGGACTCCACAGATATTATTAAAACATTGGAGGAAATCATCTGGGACAAAAAGTGGAGATTGGGCACATTGGACGTAAGTTCGTTATACACGGTCATAGATCACACGAAAGGCATAGGGGCAATTGATCAACAACTAACAAAGAATGGGGCCTTCAGAAGGGAACAGGTGGAATATATCTTAGAGGGAATCCAATACATTCTAACTCATAATTATTTTGGTTTTGGGCAGGACTATTATGTCCAGACAACAGGGACGGCCATGGGCACCAGATTCGCCCCCAGCTATGCTAACTTATTTCTGGCGCAGTGGGAGGCAGAAGCCATTGCCCCCAAGCTGGGGGAGAATCTGGTGCTATGGCGTCGATTCATCGACGACATTATATTTATTTGGCGAGGCACAGAGGATACATTAGAGAAATGATAAGGGTTTGAGATTTACTCCTACCATTAGTCAGGATCGAGTAGAGTTCCTGGACCTAGAAATCCAAGTCAAAAATGATAAATTAACTTGCAATACCTATTTTAAACCTATTGCTAGAAATAGCTTTATCAAATATTCCAGTTGCCACCTACCGAGGTGGCTGATGAATGTCCCTACAGGACAGTTTAGAAGGCTAAAACGTAATTGCACGGAAGAACTAAAATTTGAGGAAGAGGCCCAGATACTCAAGCAACAATTCATTGAAAAAGGATACCCGGAGGAGAATATCAATAAATCCCTGAACAAGGTTAGAAACATGGAAAGGATAAATTTCTTTAACCCGAAGGAAGTAGAGGGGAAGGATGAAGTCCTAAGATTAATTTTACCCTTCCACTCACAATACTGAACGGTAGAAAGAATAATCCAGAGACACTGGCACCATTTAGGGAACGATAAAATAATTGGAGCACACATGGGGGAGAGACCACAGATAGCATATACAAAAGCATCAAATCTGGGGAACAAAATAGCCCCCTCAATAGGAAGAAGAAACCCTGTGGGAATTACAACATGGTTGAACTTATCCGGTTTCTTCAGATGTGGTAGGTGTGCAGGGTGTAGGGCTACATCATTTCCTAGGAAAACAACTCAAGTAGACTCTGTTAGGAATAAATTTTCTATAGAGATCAAAGAGGGGTTGACTTGCAATTCTACAGATGTGATCTATGTAATCCAGTGTTCATGCCCCAAACAGTATGTGGGGAGAACAAAGAGACCTCTAAAAAAAGGATTTCTGAACATCTGGCCAACATCAGGAAGGGCTATCAATTGCATTCATTATCCAAACATTTCAAAGAGTGCCACAATTGTGACCCCTCATCCCTGAAGTTTGCCGCAATAGAAAAGATAAGGAAGACATGGAGAGGGGAAATCACATAGCCAGGATGTCTCGTCAAGAATCTAGGAGGATTTTTGATCTTGATACGTTGATACCTAGAGGACTGAATGCTGAATATGAAATATTCGGGTTTCTGTGAGATGTGGGACTGGTGATGACGGGACTTCGAGGTCAGGTCGTTCTATCGACACTTCGATCTCCCCTCCTTATCAATCCCGCACCTCTATACTTCAATCAATCATTTAACAATTTTTCTTCATGAAACGGGAACCCGGTATATGGGCAATTGGACCCTATATTTTTCGCAACTTCAGTCACTCCAAGTATTTTTAGTAGCATTTTTAGGAGTTTTTAAAGAGTTTTTTAATAAAGAGCACAGTTTTTATTTCATGCAAGTGATATATATTGCATTTTTATCAGATTCACTAATTAGGTGTATGATGTATAGTGTTATGTTCTTATATCCACATCCACCAACAGGCACTTATGTTGTTTGAGATTGTGTAGAATGGAACCAACTCCGAATGGCTAGGGGGATCGAATTGATCCAGTTCAAGTTTTGTGCAAAACCCACATGACGTGCAATGGGAGGAGTTATGGACCTATTTAAGTTGGACGGATACTCACTGCTGAACAACCACTGAAGAAGGGGTCGAACCCCGAAACGCGTTTGGTGTGCACAGCAGTGAGAACAGGAGCTACAATCACACCCACAGTGGAGGTACCATTTTCCTCCCAAAGGAAACAGTCTCTGCTCCGATCGAAGAATCTACCATACCGAAAGGTACCCACGCAAGCGCAGTGAATCTTTACTTGCGCAAGCGCATTTAATCTCTGCCGCCAGTACCGGGTCACGTGGGACGCCGCGTTCAAACCCGGAAGTGCGCGGGACGCCGCGCGCGGAGACACAAACACTGCAGCTGGCAAGCGCTGGGAAGCAGACGGAGAGAGGTACGCCCGAGGAGGGTAAGACAGTTTAATATATATGTGGGTGGACTGTAAGAGCTACTGGACGATATTAAGTGGATATCTCCACAAGGACAATATAGTGAAAGCTGCAATGGATACCTAATTTCGGGGACTCAAGGACATAAAGAGTCCACACTGTTTGGCCTAGCGTTTTTTGCACGAATTGACTTTTTTGCACGGCATTATTTCACACAGAGCTATTTTTGCACAGAGCGTTTTTGCACAGGAACTTTTATACAGAGCTTGTTTGCACAGAGCCGTATGTTGCACTGAGTTGTTACTATATACAAAGAGAGTGAGGATATCTGCGTATGTTACACTTATAAAGGAGTTTGGGCCACTTGTGATTTTACGTATGGAATAAAAGGTTTATATCTGCACTAGGCTATTCCTTTGTGTTTCCCAGAAAAGGTGTAGCCCCTCCATTCGTTTGATTAGTTACGTTCCGTATCAGGTGGTGGTGCAGTTAGCTGTGGCGTGGAGACAAAACTTTTCCACATTTCTGCCATGCTAACCCTGCCCTCAGAGGAGATGGCCGTGACACAGCTGCATTGGCGACCTCTTGCTCCTCCTCTGCCTTCGCCTTGGGCTTCCACCTGTTCCTCTGTGACATTTGGGAATGCTTGTACTCGCGCATCTTCCTATCACGCTCCAGTGCAGGAAGTAAGGTGGGCACATTGTCTTTGTACCGGGGATCCAGCAGAGTGGCAACCCAGTAGTCCGCACACGTTAAAATGTGAGCAACTCTGCTGTCGTTGCACAGGCACTGCAGCATGTAGTCGCTCATGTGTGCCAGGCTCCCCAGAGGTAAGGACAAGCTGTCCTCTGTGGGAGGCATATCGTCATCGTCCTCCGTATCCACCCAGCCACGCACCAGTGATGGGCCTGAGCTGTGTCGGGTGCCACCCCGCTGTGAACCTGCTTCATCCTCATCCTCCTCCACCTCCTCCTCATCCTCCTCCTCCTCCAGTAGTGGGCCCTGGCTGGACACATTTGTACCTGGCCTCTGCTGTTGCCAAAAACCTCCCTCTGTGCCACTTCTAACAGACTGGCCTGAAAGTGCTAAAAATGACCCCTCATCCTCCTCCTCCTCCTGGGCCACCTCCTCTTCCATCATCGCCCTAAGCGTTTTCTCAAGGAGACATAGAAGTGGTATTGTAACGCTGATAACGGTGTCATCGCCACTGGCCATGTTGGTGGAGTACTCGAAACAGCGCAACAAGGCACACAGGTCTCGCATGGAGGCCCAATCATTGGTGGTGAAGTGGTGCTGTTCCACAGTGCGACTGACACGTGCTGCAGCTAAAACTCCACTTTGGCCTGCTGCTGCTCGGACAGTCTCTCCAGCATATGCAAGGTGGAGTTCCACCGGGTGGGCACGTCGCATATGAGGCGGTGAGCGGGAAGGCCGAAGTTGCGCTGTAGCGCAGACAGGCGAGCAGCAGCAGGATGTGAACGCCGGAATCGCGCACAGACGGCCCGCACTTTATGCAGCAGCTCTGACATGTCGGGGTAGCTGAAAATGAACTTCTGCACCACCAAATTCAGCACAAGCCCCAGACAAGGGATGTGCGTCAAACCGGCTAGTCCCAGAGCTGCGACGAGATTTTGCCCATTATCGCACACCACCAGGCTGGGCTTGAGGCCCACCGACAGAAACCACCACCAACAGGTCTGTTGTTCAATACCCCGCCACAACTCCTGCGCGGTGTGGGGCCTGTCCCCCAAATGCATGAGTTTCAGAATGGCCTGCTGACGTTTAACCCGGGCTGTGCTGAAGTTGGTGGTAAAGGTGTGTGGCTGACTGGATGAGCTGGTAGAAGCAGAGGAGGAGGAAGCCGAGTAGGAGGAAGAGGCTACAGGAGGTAAAGAATGATGCCCTGCGATCCTTGGCGGCGGAAGGACGTGCGCCAAGGAACTCTCCGCCTGTGGCCCAGCCGCCACTACATTTACCCAGTGTGCAGTTAGGGAGATATAGCGTCCCTGGCCGTGCTTACTGGTCCACGTATCTGTGGTTAGGTGGAGCTTGCCACAGATGGCGTTGCGCAGTGCACACTTGATTTTATCGGATACTTGGTTGTGAAGGGAAGGCACGGCTGTCTTGGAGAAGTAGTGGCGGCTGGGAACAACATACTGTGGGACAGCCATGGACATCAGCTGTTTGAAGCTGTCTGTGTCCTCCAGCCTTAATGACAGCATTTCAAAGGCCAGTAGTTTAGAAATGCTGGCATTCAGGCCCAGGGCTCGAGGGTGGCTAGGTGGGAATTTACGCTTTCTCTCCAAGGTTTGTGAGATGGAGAGCTGAACACTGTCATGTGACATGTTGGAGATGCTTGGTGACGCAGGTGGTGTTGTCGGTGGCACATCCTCTGTTTGGTGGGCGGCAGGTGCAACATTCTCCTCCCGAGGCGGAGGAAGAGGCCGAGGCAGCAGCAGAAGAGGGAGCAGGGGGAGCCAGAGTGAGTTCCTTGCTTTTAAGGTGTTTAGTCCACTGCAATTCATGACTGGTCATGCAGGTTGTGCTCAGGTTCAGAACGTTAATGCCTCGCTTCAGGTTCTGATGGCACAGCGTGCAAACCACTCGGGTGTTGTCGTCAGCACATTGTTTAAAGAAGTGCCATGCCAGGGAACTCCTTGAAGCTGCCTTTGGGGTGCTTGGTCCCTGGTGGTGGTGGCTAGTAGCAGGCGAACTCTCTTGGTGGCGGCTGTTCTGCTTTTGCCCCCTGCTCCCTCTGTTGCTACGCTGTTGGCTCGGTCTCACCACTGCCTCTTCCTCTGAACAATGAAAGTCAGTGGCACGACCTTCATTCCATGTGGGGTCTAGGACCTCATCGTCCCCTGCATCGTCTTCCACACAGTCTTCCTCCCTGACCTTCTGTTCGGTCTGCACACTGCAGAAAGACGCAGCAGTTGTCACCTGTGTTTCGTCATCATCAGAGATGTGCGGACTCCGATGGGGTGGTATTCCCATGTCCTCATCATCAGGAAACATCAGTGGTTGTGCATCAGTGCATTCTATGTCTTCCACCACTGGGGAAGGGCTAGGTGGATTCCCTTGGGAAACCCTGCCAGCAGAATCTTCAAACAGCATAAGAGACTGCTGCATAACTTGAGGCTCAGACAGTTTCCCTGATATGCATGGGGGTGATGTGACAGACTGATGGGCTTGGTTTTCAGACGCCACCTGTGCGCTTTCTGCAGAAGACTGGGTGGGAGAAAATGTTGCGAACGTGCTGGATCCACTGTTGGCCACCCAATTGACTAGCGCCTGTACCTGCTCAGGCCTTACCATCCTTAGAACGGCATTGGGCCCCACCAAATATCGCTGTAAATTCTGGCGGGTACTGGAAGCTGAGGTAGTTGGTTCACTAGGACGTGTGGCTGTGGCAGAATGGCCACGTCCTCTCCCAGCACCAGAGGGTACACTAACACCACCATGACCGCGTCCGCGTCACTTACTAGATGTTTTCCTCCTTGTTACCATTCACCAAGCACCACAATAAAAAAAAAAATTTGGCCCAATGTATTGATTTCAAATTCAGGCCTTTTTTTACAGGCACCTAACACTATCTGCCTATTTATTTATGTAGCGTATTACACTAATCCAGGCACAGCAGTAACCACTGATTTAGGGGAAAATCTCTTTTAGGGCTAGTATTTAGGCCCTGGATGAAAGGTATCATTTTATGGACAGATTTACACTTGGAGATGCACAGTAGCGAAAAGTATGTGAAAAGTAGTGAAACAATATGTAGGATTATGCCTTCAGCAATTGCATTTTAACACTTTTTGTAAAAAAATGGACAGAAATAAAATAGGAGATGCACGGTAGCGTGTGAAGTTATTGAGGATGACCCTCTCAGCACTTGTATATACATCTTGAGTGTAATATACCCTTTTACGGACAGATTAACACTTGGCCTGCAACAGCAGGAACACCAGATTCAGGGGATTGCTATTTTGGCAAGTGAATTTTACCCCAGAACAAAATATATATTTTGACGGACACTATTATACTGTCACGACCCGCGTTGGGGTCGTGACTCGTGATTGCGGCAGGCGGTTGCCGTTGGCATCCAGCGCGCCACGACCGAGGTTTCGGTCGTGTTTGTTGTGCCGCATGCACTTGCCGGCGGCGAGGTGTTCTTGCCGCATGTGAGGGCTGTCTGTTTGTTGCCTCACTTGTGGTTGCCGCTGGTACTTGTGGTGCATATGTGTCATTCCCCCTTTCCTGTGCACGATTCCCTTGTTTAGTGTTTTCTGTGTATGTGTGGCGTGCACGGGGTTTAGGTGTGGCTAAGGTGTGGCTGCATTGTGGGTGTGACCTCAGGCCTCCTTATTACCTTGTGTGTGGAACCTGAGGTCAGTTTGTTTGTCCAGCCATGGTGTGAGCATGGCTGGAGTGTGTTTGGATCCCACCTTTATGTCTGCGTGAGCCACCCTTATTTGTTATATTGTTTTCTCTGTTTGATTGTATTCCCCTCCTGTGTGCTTCTGCTTACCCTTTCCCTCACTTGGTTATGTCTTTGTTGTGGGTTTGTATGTTGCAGTTTGTTGGTATGTTGCTCCGGAAGGGGCTTGCTTACCCGGAGGGGTATAGCATACACCGGATGGTGTGTTGCCCGGCCAGGTCTCCCCCCAGGCATCTGGTTTCCGCTTGGGGGTCCGGGAGGTCCTGGCGCTGCTTCTCAGTCTTCAGCACGGCAGGTAAGTGTGGCTTCCTTGTACATGTTTCCTATGTAACTTGCCTGCCGTGCGGGCACACACTGTTCGGGTCCCGGCTGCAGAGGGGCCTCGGGAGACTTCTGCTCCTCCGTGTCCCTGGGGGAGCAGGTGGTCTCTGCCCTGTTAGTTCCAGGGTCGAGCAGGGTTGTCCAGGGCTTTAGGTTCCTGTCGTATGGGCCCTCCCACCCTTGGGGTCGGCCCATACTCGTAGGAGACCAGGGCCAGCTTTAGGGACATGCTAGATTAGCGGTTCCCTTGTCCCTGCTTTTTAGCCCTTGTTTGGCCCAGCGGCCGCGGACATTGCACGGCGGGGGGTTTTCCCCACCTCCCGCCGTGACATATACTTTGCCAGCCAGTGCTGAGACACCAGATTCAGGGTATTGCTATTTTGGCAATTGAATTTCACCCCAGAACAAAATATATGTTTTGGTGGACACTATTATACTTTGCCAGCCAGTGCTGGGACACCAGATTCAGGGTATTGCTATACTGCGAGGTGAATTTCACCCCAGAACAAAATATATGTTTTGGCGGACACTATTATACTTTGCCAGCCAGTGCTGGGACACCAGATTCAGGGTATTGCTATTTTCGCAATTATATTTCACCCCAGAACAAAATATATGTTTTGGTGGACACTATTATACTTTGCCAGCCAGTGCTGGAACACCAGATTCAGGGTATCGCTATTTTGGCAAGTGAATTTTACCCCAGAACAAAATATATGTTTTGGCGGACACTATTATACTTTGCCAGCCACTGCTGGAACACCAGATTTAGGGGATTGCTATTTTGGCAATTGAATTTCACCATAGAAAATAATCTATCCTTTGCCAGACAGCAGATAGTATTACACTTGGCTAGACAAAGCTGGAACACCAGATTTAGGGGATTGGTATTTTGGCAATTGTATTTAACCCCTTAATAAAATATAGAAATTGCTATCCTGAGTTTCTAGGGGTGACAATAAGCACAGCCAAGCCCCTGATGTAGGACATAGCAAAAAAAAAACTAGTATTGATGGATTGATGGACTTGGTGGCAGATTGTTCTGATGCACCACAAGTCACAAAATGGCCGCCGATCACCCCAGAAAAAAGTGACAGAAAAACGCTCTGTGCAGCCTAAAAACCAGTGAGCAATTAACTAGCAGAAGTTGAATCATTCACAGCTGTAGATCGATCAGTTCATTAGGTGCTGTTGCTGACTTTTCCCTGCCTAATCTCGCCCTCACAGAAGCTGTGTCCTCTCCCTACACTAATCAGAGCAGTGTGACGTGCGGCGCTACGTGACTCCAGCTTAAATAGAGGCTGGGTCACATGCTGCACTTGGCCAATCACAGCCATGCTATTAGTAGGCATGGCTGTCATGGCTTCTTAGGGCATGAAGTAAAACGCCAGCTGATTGGCTGCTGTGCAGCCCTTCAGAAAGCGGTAAGAAATCGCCGAACAACGGACCCGAACCCGAGTTTTTTTTTTAAAAAGTTCGGGTCCGGGTCCGTTTCATGAACACCCCAAAATTCGGTACGAACCCAAATTATGCTCAAACTGTTCGCTCAACACTAACTGAAATATATAAATAAAGTAATAAATAAATATATTAAACATTAATCCATAAATAAATAAATTCATCAAGAAAAATATACAGAAGTTAAAAAACAACGAAGTTTGGGAGGGAAAGCCAAGGAGAGGGATTGACAAGGGCCCCTTCAGCACCCGGTACCAATGGCAGGGACCAAGAAGTCGCTGCCGACCCAGGACTCATTAATTTTAATAAATGTCAGTTTGTCCTCAGAGTCAGTGGACAGACGGGTCCGCTTGTTGACGACCACCCCACCTGCCGTTCTGAATGTCTGCTCAGACAGTACGCTGGAGACGCAAGACAGTACATCAAGCACATACTGAGCGAGCTCATGGCAGGTTGCAGCCTGGCAACCCAGTACTCCATGGGGTCGTCGGTGCTTATGCTGTTGGAAGCACCGTCGGAACCCATGTAGTCTGCCACCATGCGAGCGATCCGATGATGGTGACTACTGCTGCTGCTGCTGCTGCTGCTGCTACTGGATCACGCAGACTAGTAGAACAACCTCATCTCACCCATAAGATCACCTTGGCCAGCCACCTGCTGGTTTAGATGGGCGGGCAGATCTGGAGTGTGAGGCTTAGGTTTTGCCTGCTCCAGCCGGAGGAGCAGAGAGGCCTGCAGATGTTGCATATGGGCCTCCCTCCGGTTGGTTGTGATTAACTGCCCCAGTTTCCCCTTGCAGCGAGGGTCTAAAAGCGTGGCCAACCAGAAATCATCCCTCTCCTTAATTTTACTGATCTGGGGTCCCTCCTGAGACATCGCAGAATGTGACATCTTGGTCCTCCTGCTGCTGCTCCCTGTGGGAGCTGCCCCACCCCTGGACTAGCAGTACCCCCAGCACCGGCTCTCGCTCCTAACCAGGCCTAGACTTCTGGACGTCGGAAAACTCCTCAACAAATTTTTCCTCATCCTCCTAATCCTGGGCCTGGTCTTGGTGGAGCATTATTGCCTCTTCTTGCTCCACCCAGGCACTCTCCGCAACCTTGAGCAGGCGATCTAGTGTCTTGTCCAGCAGGAACACTATGGGGAGCACTTCATTGAGGCTGACATGTTCCCTGCTGACCATCTTGGTTGCCTGCTTGAATGGGGCCACCACGTGGCAGACCTGGTGTATCTGCCTCCACTCCGCATTGGTAATGTAGGGGAGTGGGTGTGATGGCCTGAAAGTGCCTTGGTGCAGCAGGTATTCTTTCACCGCCCGCCGCTGCTCCCACAACCTCTCCAGCATGTGCAGGGGGGAGTTCCACCGCGTCACGCTGTCCATAATCAGCCTGTGAGGTTGAAGGCTGTTGTCCTGCTGCAATTTGGAGGCACGCAGTGGCGGTTGGGGAGAGTCGGAAGTGGCTGGCAATCCAACGTACACGTTGCATGATGTCGCTCCACCTTTGGTATGTGCGTAGGAACTTCTGTACTACAAGGTTGAGGACATGTGCCATGCAGGGCACATGTGTTAGACTACCAGCATGGAGGGTGGCGAGGAGGTTGATGCCATTGTCACAGATAACCATACCTGCCTGGAGCCTTCGGAGTGTCAGCCACTTGTGGACCTGAGCCTGGAGGGCAGCCAGAACATGAGGTCTAGCGTCTCTCCATTACCCTAAGCTCACAAGCTGGATCACGGCCTGGCAGAAGACGTTCCCCCACACTTGTGTAGCTATGAGGACCTTTGCTGGGGGGCTCAGCAGCATTGGAGACAGTGGCTTGAGGGAGAGCAGCAGATCTCCCCTGGACACCCTGGGGCGCCACCACAAACTGAGATGCTGCCACATCTGATGATCCCTCCCCGGCGCCTCAGACGGACACCCAATGGGCTGTAAAGCTTTTGTATCGCCTCTGCCCATGTCTGCTGCTCCAGGTATCCATTATCAGATGTACCCTGTCGCTGACAGCGTGATCCAGCGACAGGGATACATTCTGCACAATGTGCTGGTGTAGGGCAGGGACGCCGGTCCTGGAAAAGAAATGGAGGCTGGGGACACGCAATCTGAGTTGGGCTTGCTCCAACATCTGCCAGAATGGATTGCATTCCAAAATTTTGAGGGGCAGCAGGAGTTGGGTGATAACCATTGCCAGGAGCCCATCGGTTGGGACCCCGAGTCGGTCCCCGGAATTGTAGGGCGAGGTGCGTTCAAATGTGTCGGACTCGGTGCGCACAGGTGTAGCCAGCACCTGCTGCTGCTGCCGCCTCCTGCTGTCAATACCACTGGGGGCCCTGCCACTGGGATCCCTGCTGATCTGGCACACCGTTTGCCTCGGTTGCCTACCTTCCTCATCAGTGCTGCTGTCACCTGACAAGGGAGGTGGCACCCATTCTAAATCACCCTTCATCGCCTGTGATGTCAGACCCAAGGTCGACCAGTGGTTGACTGAGGGGAACAGCAGACGTGGAGCTCCTGACCTGGCTCCGCTGTCCCCTTGCTGATGCCTGGGTCTGACTAGGTACGTGGGTTCTGTGGCTGAAACCACCCGCACCAGTTGAAAGGGATGTCACTGGGGTACTGACGGGCGGTTCCCCCTCCTCCTCCTCCTCCATCCCTTCCAAAAGGTCCTGAGCATCCGGACCTAGCTCTATCTCACTCTCCTGCATTACCACCCCCAAGATGTCCCTTTCACTGTCGCTATCAGCATCAGGGTTAATTATTGGTTGCTGGGGGGCTGGTCCCGCAAGATGTGGAGTGCTGCTTCTGCTCAGAGCCGGGGCAGAGGACTCCGTGCCACTGGCCTGTGTCACAAATGTCACAACAGCCTTGTCATTCTGAGATAAAACGGGATGGCTGCTACGCAAAAAAAAAATCACGGATAAGGCATGCGCCCCTGTCTACTGCGCCCGCCCCTCCATGGGTAGAGGAGCTGCCCCGTGCTGGCAGCAGTCTAGCACTGGAACCAATTCCCCTACCACGGCTGCTGGAATGACTACAGCCACTCATGATTTTGACTCATAAATAGGGTTGAGCGAACTTGTGTTTTAAATAGAACCTTTCATCAGGGTAAAAAATGTGTACTAAGTATGCTGACATATAGAGTGGCGCCCAGGGATCTCCCTGCACTTACTATTATCCCTGGGCGCCGCTCCATTCGCCCGGTATAGGCTCCGGTATCTTCTGGGACTTGCTTCTACTAGGAGGAGCCTAGTACACTTGGTTATAGTAGGCATATCCCAGGTTGTAGCGCTGGCCACTGGCAGCGCACAGCTCATATCCTGGGAGAAAAAAAAACTCCCAGGATATGAGCTGTGCGCTGCGATTGGCCAGTGCTACAGCCTGGGATACGCCTACAAAGTGTACTAGGCTACTCCTAGTAGAACCAAGTCCTAGAAGATACCGGAGCCGATACCGGGCGAACGGAGCGGCGCCCAGGGATAATAGTAAGTGCATGGAGATCCCTGGGCGCCGCTCTACATGTCAGTATACTTAGTACACATTTTTTACCCTGATGAAAGGTCCTCTTTAAGTTTGGCGTCTGAAGTTCGGGTTCGGGTTATCGCAGAATCTTGTTATGGATTCCGCTACCGCGGACCATAACTGAATTTGGAAACCACAACGGCCTGTTATGGTTCAAATTCCTTTACGGTCCGTGGTACCAAAATCCATAACGGGATTCTGCGATAATCCAAACCCGAACTTCTGACGCCAAACTTAAAACACAAGTTCGCTCAACCCTACTCATAAATAAAAAAGTTTTTAAACAACAGGGAAAAAATAGAGAAACAAAATAATGAAGGAGTTTGGGCAAACTTTATTGGGTTGGGGACAAAGGTGCAAAATTGAAATCAAATAGACACAAAACCCTAAATCACTAACACTAAAACACAGGCAAATTTTATTTTTATTTTTTTCAAAGACAAAACACGCAGAGAATAATCCCTTGCTAGTACAAGAAACCCTAAAACAGTAACACTAAAACACAAAGCCTTTTACAGTTGGGTTTTTTGTTTTTTTTCACAGACAAAAGACGCAGACAATAATCCCTCCCTAGTACAAGAAACCCTGAAACAGTAACATTAGAACATAGGCAAAGATTTTTATTTTATTTTTGCAGAAAAAAGACGCAGACAAACCTAGCACTCAAAACCCTAAGGCACAGCAAAATACTTTTTTTTTCACAGACTAAAGAGACAGCAAAAGACAGAATACACTAAACTATACTATATCTCTGTCTAACCTACACTGCACCCTGCACTGAACCCTATCAGCGAACTAACTAACCTAAACTATCTCACTACTGCATGAAACAGCACAAAATGACTGCTGGGGATTTTCTTATATAGTAAGGGGTAGGCAACTTTACTGTTGGTTGCTAGGGATGCTGCTAAGCTGTTACAGAGATATTGCAGCCTTCACCTTTGGTCCACAAGCTAAAAGCAGGAAGGGATCATGTGTACTGTGGAAAGAAACAAAACGAATATTCGAAATCTAGAATATATATCACGATATTCAAAATATTTGCCAATTCTCGAAGTGGCGATATTCGCGATAAAATTTGCATATTTGCACTCAACACTAGCGATGATGGAAGAGGATGTGGAAAAGGAGGAGGAGGAGGAGGAGAAGGGATAATTTCCACAGTTATTAGGCCAGTCATTCACAAGTGGCTAGGAGGGTGTGTTCCTGCACCAACAGAGGCCAGGTACACAACTGTCCAACCAGGGTACAGTTCTGTAGGACGAGGAGGAGGAGGATAATGAGGAGGAGGAACTGTGTTCACAGCAAGGTGGCACCCAAAGCAGCTTATGGGCATCAATGGAGCTTGGCTGGGGGGATACAGAGGACACAGAAAATACACCTCCCACAGAGGACAGCTTGTCATTGCCTCTGGGCAGCCTGGCACACATGAGCGACTATATGCTACACTGCCTGTGCAACGACTGCCGAGTTGCCCACATTCTAACCAGTGCTGATTACTGGGTGGCCATCCTGCTGGATCCCTGCCACAAGGACAACGTGCTGTCCTTAATTCCGTCACTGGATTGTGATCTGAAGATGCGCAAGTACAAGTGCACGCTGGTAGACTCACTGATGATGGCATTCCCACCTGACAGCAAAGGGCTCAGTGGAAGCACAAGGTGAAGGCAGAGGAGGAAGAAATCTCCAACACAGCTGGGGCACCGTCAGCACCTCAGAAGGAAGGGTTAGAATGGCAAAAATGTGGAAAAGCTTTGTCAGCACGCCACAACAACCAGCACCACTAGCTGATACGGAATGTCTTAGGAGGCAGCATTTCAGCAATATGGTGGAACAGTACATGTGCACACACTAGCACATACTGACTGATGGGTCTGCCCCATTTAACTTCTTAGTCTCTAAATTGGGCACATGGCCTGAGCTTGCCCTCAATACAGCAATGGGTCACTTTTGCTACATTTTTCAAGCTGCTAGAAGTTTCCTGAGACTGTAGAAACTGGTTGGCACGGCAGAACATTACAATAGCTTTATATGCAGATAGCGTGCTCCTATATATTCGCGATTGCGCAAATCGGCAAATAATGATACGCATATTTTGGCACAATACGTGCAATTTCCCATTTTAGCAGGTCTGACTACATATTAGTGATTGGTGCACTAAGTATTATTGTGAACTTGTGACATCACAGCACTATGTATGTAGCATGTATGGTTCTTATATAGTAAGGGGTAGGAAACTTTCCTATTGGTTGCTAGGGATGTTGCTAAGCTCAGACAAAGACATTGCAGCCTTCTCATTGGCCCACAAGCAAGAAGAATGGAGGGATCATGGGTTCAGATTTAAAAAAATCTAGAATATTAGCGAATACGAATATATGGCACTATATTTTAAATCTTTGCGAATTCTCGAAGTGGCGATATTCACGATTAAAACTTGCGATTTGAAAATTCACGCCCAACACTAGTCATAAATGAACATCTTATATTTCAGCTTTACATTGGCAATAATAATGCAATGAAATTGTTATGCTATATTCAATATTGCTAAGCATTACCCATTGGAGAACAATAAAGGAAATGGAGTATATGACTATGTGAATGTCAGAGATGTATAAAATCACCCTATTTCAAACACCAATTGGATTATATAAAAATACAAATTGTGGGCTACTAGATCAATAGGGTTCTGCTATTGTGTTCTAGTCTGTCTGCTTTAATTGCTCTCTAGTGTCTCATGACCTTTGCTTTCTGTCACTTATGACTTCTTTCTTGCTTAATACTGTCCATGTTCTATTGACCGATGCTCTCCATTTGCCAGTTTCATGCCTTCAAGGTAACTGCTGCAATATTATATTGCTATAGTAGTTTCCTTATCTAATTACTTTTGTAACTAACAGTTCTTAGTATACAATTTTCTCAGAAAAGACTTGGTGCATTATGATACTTCAAAGTGTACATTATTTCATCTAAATGTACTGAATGTACAGTACATGCCAAATTGTAGCACAAAGTTGAAATAATATTTAAAAAAGATGTAAAACATTAAATTCTGTAGTTTATCTTCAAGAAGTACAGATTTAGGACAAACATACAGTATATAGGGAGGAGCAAACACCTGGAAGTTCGGGTTCGCCGGGTTAAGCCGAACTTCGGCACAAAGTTCGGGTTCGGGACCCGAACTTGACCCTGAACCCAAACCCCATTGATGTTAATGGGAACCCGAACTCTGGGGCACTAAAATGCCTATAAAACAGTCATAGTAAGGGCTAGAGGGCTGCAAAAGGAAGCAAAAGGGGTGTAAGAGGAGGTTGAGGAGGCGGTGGATGCGGTGGGAAGCCTCCAAAACATTGTGAAAAAGAAAAGAGAATGCAAAGAGAAGGTGAGCTGGAGTATAACAATGGCTGGGTGCGGCCGGTATACTTGTCTATTCAGCACAAGGTATGGACAAGTTCTGTGGTATCCATGCCTGGTTCATTTTAATGAAGTGAGCTTGTCCACATTAGCTGTGGACAGGCAGCTGCGCTTGTCTGTGATCACCCCTGCCCCCCCGCCATGCTAAACACACTTTCAGAGAATACACTGGCTGCAGGGCAGGCCAGCAGCTCCAAGGTGTAAAGGGCAATCTCAGACCATGTGCCCAATTTGAAGACCCAGAATTTGAATGGGGCAGACCCATCAGTCAGAAACTGTAGGCGTGTGCACACATTCTGTTCCACCATGTTACTCAAATGCTCCCTCCTGCTAAGACGTTCCATATCAGCTGGTGGTGCTGGTTGTTGAGGCGTGCTGACAAAGCTTCTCCACATCTCTGCCATGCTAACCCTCCCTTCTGAGGTGCAGGTGGTGCCCCAGCTGCATTGGTGACTTCTTCCTCCTCCTCTGCCTTCGCCTTCTGAGCCCCCACTGTCAGGTGGGAATGCCATCAGCAGAGTATCATCATATGATTACGCTCCAGTGAAGGAATTAAGGATGAAACGTTGTCTTTATAGCGGGGATCCAGCAGGGTGGCCACCCAGTAACTAGCACTGGTTAGAATGTGGGCAACTTGGTGGTCGTTGCGTAGGCACTGTAGCCATGTGTGCCAGGCTGCCCAGAGGCAACGACAAGTCCTGCGGGAGGTGTATAGTCTGTGTCCTCTGTATCCCCCCAGCCACGCTCCATTGATGCCCATGAGCTGCTTTGGGTGCCACCCTGCTGGTGACACGGTTCCTCCTCATCATCATCCTCCTCCTCTGCATCCTCCAGTACTGTGCCCTGACTGGCTTGATAACCATGGAAATGATCCCTCTTCCTCCTCCTCTTCCTCCTCCGCCACATCCTTTTCCTTCATCGCCAAAGTGTTTTTTCAAGGAGACATAAAAGTGGGATAGTAACGCTGAGAACGGCATCATCAGGACTGGCCATGTTGGTAGGGTACTCGAAACAGCGCAACAGGGCACACAGGTCTCGCGGTGGGAATTTACGCTTTCTCTCTAAGGTTTGTGAGATGGAGAGCTGAACACTGCTGTGTGACATGGTGGAGATGCTTGGTGACGCAGGTGGTGGTGTCAGTGGCACATCCTCTGTTTGGTGGGCAGCAGGTGCCAACATTCCTCCCGAGGCGGAGGAAGAGGCCGAGGCAGCAGCAGAAGAGGGAGCAGGGGAAGCCTGAGTGAGTTCCTTGCTTTTAAGGTGTTTACTCCACTGCAGTTCATGCTTTGCATGTAGATGCCTGGACATGCAGGTTGTGCTAAGGTTCAGAACGTTAATGCCTCGCTTCAGGCTCTGATGGCACAGCATGCAAACCACTCGGGTCTTATCGTCAGCACATTGATTAAAGATGTGCCATGCCAGGGAACTCCTTGAAGCTGCCTTTGGGGTGCTCGGTCCCTGGTGGCGGTGGCCAGTAGCAGGCGAACTCTCTTGGCGGCGGCTGTTCTGCTTTTGCCCCCTGCTCCCTCGTTTGCTACGCTGTTGGCTCGGTCTCACCACTGCCTCTTCCTCTGAACTATGAGAGGACCTCATCGTCCGCTGCATAGTCTTCCACACAGTCTTCCTCCCTGACCTCCTGTTCGGTCTGCACACTGCAGAAAGACGCAGCAGTTGGCACCTGTGTTTCGTCATCATCAGAGACGTGCGGACTCCGATGAGGTAGTATTCCCATGTCCTCATCATCAGGAAACATCAGTGGTTGTGCATCAGTGCATACTATGTCTTCCACCACTGGGAAAGGGCTAGGTGGATTCCCTTGGGAAACCCTGCTAGCAGAGTCTTCAAACAGCATAAGAGACTGCTGCATAACTTGAGGCTCTGACAGTTTCCCTGATATTCATGGGGGTGATGTGACAGACTGATGGGCTTGGTTTTCAGGCGCCACCTTTCTGCAGAAGACTGGGTGGGAGATAATGTTGTGAACGTGCTGGATCCACTGTCGGCCACCCTGTACCTTCTCAGGCCTTACCATCCTTAGAATGGCATTGGGCCCCACCAAATATCGCTGTAAATTCTGGCAGGTACTGGAACCTGAGGTAGTTGGTTCACTAGGATGTGTGGCTGTGGCAGAATGGCCACGTCCTCTCCCAGCACCAGAGGGTACACTAACACCACCATGACCGCGTCCGCGTCCCTTACTAGATGTTTTCCTCATTGTTACCGTTCACCAAGCCCCACAATAAGAAAAAAAATATTTGGCCCAATGTATTGATTTCAAATTCAGGCCTTTTTTTACAGGCACCTAACACTATCTGCCTATTTATTTATGTAGTGTATTACACTAATCCAGGCACAGCAGTAACCACTGATTTAGGGGAATATCAATTGTAGGGCAAGTATTTAGGCCCTGGATGAAAGGTATCCTTTTATGGACAGATTTACACTTGGAGATGCACAATAGCGTGTGAAAAAATATGTAGGATTATGCCTTCAGCAATTGTATTTTAACACTTTGTGTAATATACCCTTTAATGGGCAGAAATACAATGGGAGATGCACGATAGCGTGTGAAGTTATTGAGAATGACCCTCTCAGCACTTGTATCTACACCTTGAGTATAATATAGCCTTTTACGGACTGACTAACACTTGGCCTGCAACAGCTGGAAAACCAGATTCAGGGTATTGCTATTTTGGCTATTGAATTTCACCCCAGAACAAAATATATCCTTTGCCGGACACTATTAGACTTGGCCAACCACAGCCGAAACCACTGATTTATGGTATTGCTATTTTGGCAATTGAATTTCACCCCAGAACAAAATATATCCTTTGCAGGACACTATTAAACTTGGCCAGCCACATCTGAAACCACTGATTTACGGTATTGCTATTTTGGCAACTAAATTTCACCCCAGAACAAAATCTATCTTTGACGGATACTATTAAACTTGTCCAGTCCCAGCTGGAACACCAGATTCAGGGTATAGTTATTTTGGCAATTAAATTTCACCCCAGAAAAAAATATACCCTGTTACAGACAGATTTCAACTAGGCCTGCAACAGCTGGAACACCAGATTCAGGGTATAGCTATTTTGGCAATTAAATTTCACCCCAGAAAAAAATATACCCTGTTACAGACAGATTTAAGCTAGGCCTGCAATAGCTGGAACACCAGATTCATGGTATAGCTATTTTGGCAATTAAATTTAACCCCAGAAAAAAATATACCCTGTTACGGACAGATTTAAGCTAGGCCTGCAACAGCTGGAACACCAGATTCAGGGTATTGCTATTTTGGCTATTGGATTCACCCCAGAACAAAATATATCCTTTGCCGGACACTATTAAACTTGGCCAGCCACAGCTGAAACCACTAATTTATGGTATTGCTATTTTGGCAATTGAATTTCACCCCAGAACAAAATCTATCCTTTGACGGATACTATTAAACTTGTCCGGTCACAGCTGGAACACCAGATTCAGGGTATTGCTATTTTGGCAATTGAATTTCACCCCAGAAAAAAATATACCCTGTTACAGACAGATTTAAGCTAGGCCTGCAACAGCTGGAACACCAGATTCAGGGTATAGCTATTTTGGCAATTAAATTTCACCCCAGAAAAAAATATACCCTGTTACAGACAGATTTAAGCTAGGCCTGCAACAGTTGGAACACCAGATTCAGGGTATTGCTATTTTGGCAATTGAATTTCACCCCAGAACAAAATAGATCCTTTGCAGGACACTATTAAACTTGGCCAGACACAGCTGAAACCACTGATTTACGGTACTGCTATTTTGGCTATTGAATTTCACCCCAAAACAAAATATATCCTTTGCCTGACACTATTATACTTTGCCAGCCACTGCTGGGACACCAGATTTAGGGGATTGCTATTTTGGCAATTGAATTTCACCACAGAAAATTATCTATCCTTTGCCAGACAGCAGACAGTATTACACTTGGCTAGCCACAGCTGGGACACCAGATTCAGGGTATTGCTATTTTGGCAATTGAATTTCACCCCAGAACAAAATATACCCTGTTACGGACAGATTTAAACGAAGCCTGCAACAGCTGGAACAACAGTTTTACTGTATTTCTATTCAACTGAATTTTACCGCAGAAAATAATTTATCCTATGACGGACACTATGAAGCTTGTCCAGCCACTGCTGGGACACCAGATTTACGGTATTGCTATTTTGGCAATTACATTTCACCCCAGAACAAAATATATCCTTTGCAGGACACTATTAAACTTGGCCAGCCACAGCTGAAACCACTAATTTACGGTATTGCTATTTTGGCTATTGAATTTCACCCCAGAACAAAATTTATCCTTTGACGGACACAATTATACTTTGCCAGCCACTGCTGGGACAGAGTTAGGGGATTGCTATTTTGGCAATTGAATTTCACCACAGAAAATTATCTATCCTTTGCCAGACAGCAGACAGTATTACACTTGGCTAGCCACAGCTGGGACACCAGATTCAGGGTATTGCTATTTTGGCAATTGAATTTCACCCCAGAGCAAAATATACCCTGTTACGGACAGATTTAAACTAGGCCTGCAACAGCTGCAACACCAGATTCATGGTATTGCTATTTTGGCTATTGAATTTCACCCCAGAACAAAATATATCCTTTCCCGGACACTATTAAACTTGGCCAGCCACAGCTGAAACCACAGATTTATGGTATTGCTATTTTGGCAATTAAATTTCACCCCAGAACAAAAGCTATCCTTTGACGGATACTATTAAACTTGTCCAGTCACAGCTGGAACAGCAGATTCAGGGTATTGCTATATTGGCAATTAAATTTCACCCCAAAAAAAAATATATACCCTGTTACGGACAGATGTAAACTAGGCCTGCAACAGCTGGAACACCAGATTCAGGGTATTGCTATTTTGACAATTGAATTTCCCCCCAGAACAAAATATACCCTTTTATGGACAGATTTAAACTAGGCCTGCAACAGCTGGAACACCAGATTCAGGGTATTGCTATTTTGGCAATTGAATTTCACCCCAGAACAAAATATATCCTTTGCCAGATACTATTAAACTTGGCCAGCCACAGCTGAAACCACTGAATTATGGTATTGCTATTTTGGCAATTGAATTTCACCCCAGAACAAAATATATCCTTTACCGGACACTATTAAACTTGGCCAGCCAAAGATGAAACCACTGATTTATGGTATTGCTATTTTGGCAATTGAATTTTACCCAAGAACAAAATATATCCTTTACAGGACACTATTAAACTTGGCCAGCCACAGCTGAAACCACTGATTTATGGTATTGCTATTTTGGCAATTGAATTTCACCCCAGAACAAAATATATCCTTTGCAGGACACTATTAAACTTGGCCAGCCACAGCTGAAACCACTGATTTATGGTATTGCTTTTTTTGGAATTGAATTTTACCGCAGAACAAAATAGATCCTTTGCAGGACACCATTAAACTTGGCCAGCCACAGCTGAAACCACTGATTTACAGTATTGCTCTTTTGGCTATTCAATTTCACCCCAGAACAAAATATATCCTTTGCCGGACACTATTATACTTTGCCAGCCACTGCTGGGACACCAGATTTAGGGGATTGCTATTTTGGCAATTGAATTTCACCACAGAAAATTATCTATCCTTTGCGGACAGCAGACAGTATTACACTTGTCTAGCCATAGCTGGGACACCAGATTTAGTGGATTGCTATCTTGGCAATTGAATTTCACCACATAAAATAATCTATCCTTTGCCAGACAGCAGACAGTATTACACTTGGCTAACCACAGCTGGAACACCAGATTTAGGTGATTGCTATTTTGGCAATTGAACTTAACCCCCACCACAAGTCACAAAATTGCCGCTGATCACCCCAGAAAAAAGTGACAGAAAAACGCTCTGTGCAGCCTAAAAACCAGTGAGCAATTAACTAGCTAAAGTTGAATGATTCACAGCTGTAGATCGATCACTTCATTAGGTCTTTTTGCTGACTTTTCCCTGCCTAATCGCGCCCTCACAGAAGCTACGTCTTCTCCCTAAACTAATCAGAGCAGTGTGACGTGCGGCGCTACGTGACTCCAGCTTAAATAGAAGCTGGGTCACATGCTGCACTTGGCCAATCACAGCCATGCCATTAGTAGGCATGGCTGTGATGGCTTCTTAGGGCAAGAAGTAAAACGCTAGCTGATTGGCTGCTGTGCAGCCCTTCAGAAAGCGGGAAGAAATCACCAAACAATGGACCTGAACCCAAACTATTTTTAAAATGTTCGGGTCCGGGTCCATGTCCCGAACACCCCAAAATTCGGTACGAACCCGAACTATGCTCGAACTGTTCGCTCAACACTAAATACGACCAATATGTTTTCCCATTTATTTTTACTGATTAAAGCATACCTAGCACAAATGTAAAATATCAATCCTTTCAGCCAATGTGCAATTTAGTAGGTTTCTTAAAATCAAAAATCTTTGTGCTTCAGACCAAAGAAGTACCCAAGTTCCCTGATCCTTACAAGTTATTTATTATAAACCATGAATTATGACAAGCCTGTATTTGAAATATATGTTTTGTTCTATTGATATATACAGCAGCATTGGGTGACCCAGAGAAGTACCCTCCACGGTATGCATTACTCCCATTAGCATCTGTACATTAACTGGAAAAGCAGTACAATTTGTCATTTCTTTAACAATTCCATTAGCACCTCTATGAAAACTGCCAAGCAGACAACTTTAATTGTTCTGTCCCAGGAAAATGGCTTCAGACTCATAACATACGATATTAATTATTTATCTACATGTGCAATCATACCAACGTTTATGATGCAATTAAAAGTTGATTTTTACATTTTCTGTTGGATAATTTATTCTGGTCAGTGCAATGAACCACATTCCATAACTTGTTATATTGCTATAGATTTTCAGTACTGAATAACCATTCTCCTAAAACATTTGGGCTTTTTTAGCCAAAAGTGTTTTGAATTGTAAGTTGATTTCCACATTATTAATGATTTTCTTCTGTACTTATGTACACAGTAGTGTTGGGCGTGAATATTCGAATTGCAAATTTTTATAGTGAATATCGCGACTTTGAAAATTCGTGAATATTTAGAATATAGTAATATATATTCGTATTTTCGAATATTCTAGATTTTTTTAACCCATGATCCCTCGCTGCTTCTTGCTTGTGGGCCAATGAGAAGGCTGCAATATATTTGTCTGAGCTTAGCAACATCCCTAGCAACCAATAGGAAAGATGCCTACCCCTTTAGTATATAAGAACCTCCCAAGCAGCCATTTTCTGCAGTTTATTACAGTTCTGAGACAGACAGCAGTGTTATTTCTGTGCTCTGTGCTTTGCTATGTCACATTACATTAGATAGATAGTTAGTTAGTTAGTGACATAGTAACATAGTATACGGATGTAGCATGGTTGAGACTCCTGCTTTCTGAGATGTGTTAATTAAACTATAGTTAACTAAACTGGTTAAGCAATTGCTTCTCAATGGCTGTTGTTTCAAGATAACGCAATGAGATAATGAAATTTGAGTAAAGGGTTGGAGTCTTACCCCTGCTACACCTGTATAAGACCAAAAAAAGACATTTGTCCAGTTCGGCCTGTTTCCTACAAGTTGATCCAGAGGAAGACAAAAAACCCCTGTGAGACAGAAGCCAATTTTCTCCACTTAAGGGGAAAAATATTCCTTCCCGACTCCAGGCAATCAGAATAACTCCCTGGATGAACGACCCCTCTCTAGTGGCTATAGCCTGTAATATTATTACACTCCAGAAATACATCCAGTCCCCTCTTGAATTCCTTTATTCTACTCACCATCACCACCTCCTCAAGCAAAGAGTTCCATAGTCTCACTGCTCTTACCGTAAAGAATCCTCTTCTATGTTTGTGTACAAACCTTCTTTCCTCCAGACGCAGAGGATGTCCCCTCGTCACAGTCACAGTCCTTGTGATTAGAGATAAGCGAACACCTGGATGTTCGGGTTCGAGAGGTTCGGCCGAACTTCCGGAAAATGTCCGGGTTCGTGATCCGAACTCAACCCGAACTTCATCCCAAACCCCATAGAAGTCAATGGGGACCCGAACTTTTGGGCACTAAAAAGGCTGTAAAAGACTCCCGGAAAGGGCTAGAGGGCTGCAAAAGGCAGCAAAATGTAGGTAAATCCCCTGCAAACAAATGTAGATAGGGAAATGATGACTTAACATAAAATAAAATAAAATTAACCAATATTAATTGGAGTTAGGTCCCATAGCACAGAATCAGGCTTCAAATCACTCACAAATGGAGAAGGTCGCTTACTATTATTTCGACCCCAGCATCCAGACAAAGGAGAGAGGTCCCATAGCAGAGAATCTGGCATCATATCAACCACCACAGGAGAAGGCCACTTTCAGTGACTTAGGCCTTAGCACCCAGACAGAGGAGACATGTCAGATAGCACAAGCATTACATTTATACCATCCAGCACAGGAGAAGGCCACTTTTAGTTACTTTGACCCCTGCACCCAGAAAGAGGAGAGAGGCCCCACAGCACATATTCAGGCATCATATCACCCACCACAGGAGTAGGCCACCATTTAGTAAATTTGACCCCTGCACCCATGTCAGCTGGTACAAGCATCAGTTTCACATCACCCAGCACAAGAGAAGGCCACTTTGAGAGACTTTGACCCCTGCACCCAGACGGAGGAGAGAGGTTTTAACAGCAGAGAATCAGGCATTTAGATCACCCACCACAGGAGTAGGCCACCATTTAATGGGACCCCGGCAACCATGTCAGATGGCACAAGCATCAGTTTCACATCACCCAGCACAAGAGAAGGCGACTTTGAGAGACTTTGACCCCTGCACCCAGACGGAGGAGAGAGGTCCCACAGCAGAGAATCAGGCATCATGTCAACCAACACAGGAGTAGGCCACCTTTTGTTTCTTTGACCCCTGCACCCAGAAAGAGGAGAGAGGTCCCACAGCAGAGATTCAGGCATTTATATCAGCCAGCACAGGAGAAGGCCGCTTTCAGTGACTTAGGCCTTAGCACCGACACAGAGGAGACAGGTCAGATAGCACAAGCATCAGTTTTACATCAACCACCACAGGAGAAGGGCACTTTTAGAGACTTTGACCCTGCAGCCACACGGAGGAGAGAGGTCCCACAGCAGAGATTCAGGCATTTATATCAGCCAGCACAGGAGAAGGCCGCTTTCAGTGACTTAGGCCTTAGCACCGACACAGAGGAGACAGGTCAGATAGCACAAGCATCAGTTTCACATCAACCACCACAGGAGAAGGGCACTTTTAGAGACTTTGACCCTGCACGCAGAAAGAGGAGAGAGGTCCCACAGCAGAGATTCAGGCATTTATATCAGCCAGCACAGGAGAAGGCCGCTTTCAGTGACTTAGGCCTTAGCACCGACACAGAGGAGACAGGTCAGATAGCACAAGCATCAGTTTTACATCAACCACCACAGGAGAAGGGCACTTTTAGAGACTTTGACCCCTGCACCCAGAAAGAGGAGAGAGGTCCCACAGCAGAGAAAAAGGCATCATGTCAACCACCACAGGAGTAGGCCACCTTTTGTTTCTTTGACCCCTGCACCCAGAAAGAGGAGAGAGGTCCCACAGCAGAGATTCAGGCATTTATATCAGCTAGCACAGGAGAAGGCCGCTTTCAGTGACTTAGGCCTTAGCACCGACACAGAGGAGACAGGTCAGAGAGCACAAGCATCAGTTTTACATCAACCACCACAGGAGAAGGGCACTTTTAGAGACTTTGACCCATGCAGATACACGGAGGAGAGAGGTCCCACAGCAGAGATTCAGGCATTTATATCAGCCAGCACAGGAGAAGGCCGCTTTCAGTGACTTAGGCCTTAGCACCGACACAGAGGAGACAGGTCAGAGAGCACAAGCATCAGTTTTACATCAACCACCACAGGAGAAGGGCACTTTTAGAGACTTTGACCCCTGCACCCAGAAAGAGGAGAGAGGTCCCACAGCAGAGAATCAGGCATCATGTCAACCACCACAAGAGTAGGCCACCTTTTGTTTCTTTGACCCCTGCACCCAGAAAGAGGAGAGAGGTCCCACAGCAGAGATTCAGGCATTTATATCAGCCAGCACAGGAGAAGGCCGCTTTCAGTGACTTAGGCCTTAGCACCGACACAGAGGAGACAGGTCAGATAGCACAAGCATCAGTTTCACATCAACCACCACAGGAGAAGGGCACTTTTAGAGACTTTGACCCTGCACCCAGAAAGAGGAGAGAGGTCCCACAGCAGAGAAAAAGGCATCATGTCAACCACCACAGGAGTAGGCCACCTTTTGTTTCTTTGACCCCTGCACCCAGAAAGAGGAGAGAGGTCCCACAGCAGAGATTCAGGCATTTATATCAGCCAGCACAGGAGAAGGCCGCTTTCAGTGACTTAGGCCTTAGCACCGACACAGAGGAGACAGGTCAGAGAGCACAAGCATCAGTTTTACATCAACCACCACAGGAGAAGGGCACTTTAGAGACTTTGACCCCTGCAGATACACGGAGGAGAGAGGTCCCACAGCAGAGATTCAGGCATTTATATCAGCCAGCACAGGAGAAGGCCGCTTTCAGTGACTTAGGCCTTAGCACCGACACAGAGGAGACAGGTCAGATAGCACAAGCATCAGTTTCACATCAACCACCACAGGAGAAGGGCACTTTAGAGACTTTGACCCCTGCACCCAGAAAGAGGAGAGAGGTCCCACAGCAGAGAATCAGGCATCATGTCAACCACCACAGGAGTAGGCCACCTTTTGTTTCTTTGACCCCTGCACCCAGAAAGAGGAGAGAGGTCCCACAGCAGAGATTCAGGCATTTATATCAGCCAGCACAGGAGAAGGCCGCTTTCAGTGACTTAGGCCTTAGCACCGACACAGAGGAGACAGGTCAGATAGCACAAGCATCAGTTTCACATCAACCACCACAGGAGAAGGGCACTTTTAGAGACTTTGACCCTGCACCCAGAAAGAGGAGAGAGGTCCCACAGCAGAGAATCAGGCATCATGTCAACCACCACAGGAGTAGGCCACCTTTTGTTTCTTTGACCCCTGCACCCAGAAAGAGGAGAGAGGTCCCACAGCAGAGATTCAGGCATTTATATCAGCCAGCACAGGAGAAGGCCGCTTTCAGTGACTTAGGCCTTAGCACCGACACAGAGGAGACAGGTCAGAGAGCACAAGCATCATTTTACATCAACCACCACAGGAGAAGGGCACTTTTAGAGACTTTGACCCCTGCAGCCACACGGAGGAGAGAGATCCCACAGCAGAGATTCAGGCATTTATATCAGCCAGCACAGGAGAAGGCCGCTTTCAGTGACTTAGGCCTTAGCACCGACACAGAGGAGACAGGTCAGATAGCACAAGCATCAGTTTCACATCAACCACCACAGGAGAAGGGCACTTTTAGAGACTTTGACCCCTGCACCCAGAAAGAGGAGAGAGGTCCTACAGCAGAGAATCAGGCATCATGTCAACCACCACTGGAGTAGGCCACCTTTTGTTTCTTTGACCCCTGCAACCAGAAAGAGGAGAGAGGTCCCACAGCAGAGATTCAGGCATTTATATCAGCTAGCACAGGAGAAGGCCGCTTTCAGTGACTTAGGCCTTAGCACCGACACAGAGGAGACAGGTCAGATAGCACAAGCATAAGTTTTACATCAACCACCACAGGAGAAGGGCACTTTTAGAGACTTTGACCCCTGCAGCCACACGGAGGAGAGAGGTCCCACAGCAGAGATTCAGGCATTTACATCAGCCAGCACAGGAGAAGGCCGCTTTCACTGACTTAGGCCTTAGCACCGACACAGAGGAGACAGGTCAGATAGCACAAGCATCAGTTTCACATCAACCACCACAGGAGAAGGGCACTTTTAGAGATTTTGACCCCTGCAGCCACACGGAGGAGAGAGGTCCCACAGCAGAGATTCAGGCATTTATATCAGCCAGCACAGGAGAAGGCCGCTTTCAGTGACTTAGGCCTTAGCACCGACACAGAGGAGACAGGTCAGATAGCACAAGCATCAGTTTTACATCAACCACCACAGGAGAAGGGCACTTTTAGAGACTTTGACCCCTGCAGCCACACGGAGGAGAGAGGTCCCACAGCAGAGATTCAGGCATTTATATCAGCCAGCACAGGAGAAGGCCGCTTTCAGTGACTTAGGCCTTAGCACCGACACAGAGGAGACAGGTCAGATAGCACAAGCATCAGTTTCACATCAACCACCACAGGAGATGGGCACTTTTAGAGACTTTGACCCTGCACGCAGAAAGAGGAGAGAGGTCCCACAGCAGAGATTCAGGCATTTATATCAGCCAGCACAGGAGAAGGCCGCTTTCAGTGACTTAGGCCTTAGCACCGACACAGAGGAGACAGGTCAGAGAGCACAAGCATCAGTTTTACATCAACCACCACAGGAGAAGGGCACTTTTAGAGACTTTGACCCCTGCACCCAGAAAGAGGAGAGAGGTCCCACAGCAGAGAATCAGGCATCATGTCAACCACCACAGGAGTAGGCCACCTTTTGTTTCTTTGACCCCTGAACCCAGAAAGAGGAGAGAGGTCCCACAGCAGAGATTCAGGCATTTATATCAGCCAGCACAGGAGAAGGCCGCTTTCAGTGACTTAGGCCTTAGCACCGACACAGAGGAGACAGGTCAGATAGCACAAGCATCAGTTTTACATCAACCACCACAGGAGAAGGGCACTTTTAGAGACTTTGACCCCTGCAGCCACACGGAGGAGAGAGGTCCCACAGCAGAGATTCAGGCATTTATATCAGCCAGCACAGGAGAAGGCCGCTTTTAGTGACTTAGGCCTTAGCACCGACACAGAGGAGACAGGTCAGATAGCACAAGCATCAGTTTCACATCAACCACCACATGAGAAGGGCACTTTTAGAGACTTTGACCCCTGCACCCAGAAAGAGGAGAGAAGTCCCACAGCAGAGAATCAGGCATTATGTCAACCACCACAGGAATAGGCCACCTTTTGTTTCTTTGACCCCTGCACCCAGAAAGAGGAGAGAGGTCCCACAGCAGAGATTCAGGCATTTATATCAGCCAGCACAGGAGAAGGCTGCTTTCAGTGACTTAGGCCTTAGCACCGACACAGAGGAGACAGGTCAGAGAGCACAAGCATCATTTTACATCAACCACCACAGGAGAAGGGCACTTTTAGAGACTTTGACCCCTGCAGCCACACGGAGGAGAGAGATCCCACAGCAGAGATTCAGGCATTTATATCAGCCAGCACAGGAGAAGGCCGCTTTCAGTGACTAAGGCCTTAGCACCGACACAGAGGAGACAGGTCAGATAGCACAAGCATCAGTTTCACATCAACCACCACAGGAGAAGGGCACTTTAGAGACTTTGACCCCTGCACCCAGAAAGAGGAGAGAGGTCCTACAGCAGAGAATCAGGCATCATGTCAACCACCACTGGAGTAGGCCACCTTTTGTTTCTTTGACCCCTGCAACCAGAAAGAGGAGAGAGGTCCCACAGCAGAGATTCAGGCATTTATATCAGCTAGCACAGGAGAAGGCCGCTTTCAGTGACTTAGGCCTTAGCACCGACACAGAGGAGACAGGTCAGATAGCACAAGCATAAGTTTTACATCAACCACCACAGGAGAAGGGCACTTTAGAGACTTTGACCCCTGCAGCCACACGGAGGAGAGAGGTCCCACAGCAGAGATTCAGGCATTTATATCAGCCAGCACAGGAGAAGGCCGCTTTCAGTGACTTAGGCCTTAGCACCGACACAGAGGAGACAGGTCAGATAGCACAAGCATCAGTTTTACATCAACCACCACAGGAGAAGGGCACTTTTAGAGACTTTGACCCCTGCAGCCACACGGAGGAGAGAGGTCCCACAGCAGAGATTCAGGCATTTATATCAGCCAGCACAGGAGAAGGCCGCTTTCAGTGACTTAGGCCTTAGCACCGACACAGAGGAGACAGGTCAGATAGCACAAGCATCAGTTTCACATCAACCACCACAGGAGATGGGCACTTTTAGAGACTTTGACCCCTGCACGCAGAAAGAGGAGAGAGGTCCCACAGCAGAGATTCAGGCATTTATATCAGCCAGCACAGGAGAAGGCCGCTTTCAGTGACTTAGGCCTTAGCACCGACACAGAGGAGACAGGTCAGAGAGCACAAGCATCAGTTTTACATCAACCACCACAGGAGAAGGGCACTTTTAGAGACTTTGACCCTGCACCCAGAAAGAGGAGAGAGGTCCCACAGCAGAGAATCAGGCATCATGTCAACCACTACAGGAGTAGGCCACCTTTTGTTTCTTTGACCCCTGAACCCAGAAAGAGGAGAGAGGTCCCACAGCAGAGATTCAGGCATTTATATCAGCCAGCACAGGAGAAGGCCGCTTTCAGTGACTTAGGCCTTAGCACCGACACAGAGGAGACAGGTCAGATAGCACAAGCATCAGTTTTACATCAACCACCACAGGAGAAGGGCACTTTTAGAGACTTTGACCCCTGCAGCCACACGGAGGAGAGAGGTCCCACAGCAGAGAATCAGGCATCATGTCAACCACCACAGGAGTAGGCCACCTTTGTTTCTTTGACCCCTGCACCCAGAAAGAGGAGAGAGGTCCCACAGCAGAGATTCAGGCATTTATATCAGCCAGCACAGGAGAAGGCCGCTTTCAGTGACTTTGGCCCCCTGCACCCACACAAAGGAGACATGTCAGACAGCACAATTATAACATTCATATCACCCAGCACAGGAGAAGGACACTTTCATGTACTTTGGCCCCGGCACCCAGACAGAGGGAAGGTTCATTCAACTCTGGGTTGCACACCAAGATCCTACTTAATTTCAAAAATAGATTTTTCAATGAAGAAGTGGCCAGGAGTACAAGACAACATGGTTTAAGGCAGTTATTAAGGACTACTCTGCACAAGGGAGGGTCAGGTCTTGTGGGATCCATGCCTGGTTCATTTTTATAAACGCCAGCTTGTCCACGTTGGCTGCGGACAGGCGGCTGCGTTTGTCAGTAATGACGCCCTGCCATGCTGAATACACGCTCAGAAAAACGCTGGTCGCCGGGCAGGCCAGCACCTCCAAGGCATAACATGCTAATTCTGGCCACGTGGACAATTTGGAAACCCAGAAGTTGAATGGGGCCGAACCATCCGTCAGTACGTGGAGTTGTGTGCAGACGTACTGTTCAACCATGTTATTGAAATGTTGCCTCCTGCTAACACGTTCTGTATCAGGAGGTGGGGCAGTTAGCTGTGGCGTGGAGACAAAACTTTTCCACATTTCTGCCATGCTAACCCTGCCCTCAGAGGAGCTGGCCGTGACACTGCTGCGTTGGCGACCTCTAGCTCCTCCTCTGCCTTGGCCTTGGCCTTCCACCTGTTCCCCTGTGACAGTTGGGAATGCTCTCAGGAGCGCGTCTACCAGTGTGCGCTTGTACTAGCGCATCTTCCTATCACGCTCCAGTGCAGGAAGTAAAGTGGGCACATTGTCTTTGTACCGTGGATCCAGCAGGGTGGCCACCCAGTAGTCAGCACACGTTAAAATGTGGGCAACTCTGCTGTCATTGTGCAGGCACTGCAGCATGTAATCGCTCATGTGTGCCAGGCTCCCCAGAAGTAAGGACAAGCTGTCCTCTGTGGGAGGCGTATCGTCATCATCCTCTGTATCCCCCCAGCCACGCACCAGGGATGTGCCTGCGCTGTGCTGGGTGCCACCCCGCTGTGAACCTGCTTCATCCTCATCCTCCTCCACCTCCTCCTCATCCTCCTCGTCCTCCAGTAGTGGTCCCTGGCTGGCCACATTTGTACCTCCCCTCTGCTGTTGCAAAAAACCTCCCTCTGAGCCACTTCTAACAGACTGGCCTGAAAGTGCTAAAAACGACCCGTCATCCTCCTCCTCCTCCTCCTCCTGGCCCTGGCCCACCTCCTCTTCCATCATCGCCCTAAGCGTTTTCCCTAGGAGACATAGAATTGGTATCGTCACGCTGATAACAGTGGCATCGCCACTGGCCATGTTGGTGGCGTACTCTAAACAGCGCAACAGGTCACACAGGTCTTGCATGGAGGCCCAATCATTGGTGGTGAAGTGGTGCTGTTCCGCAGTGCGACTGACCCGTGCGTGCTGCAGCTGAAACTCCACTATGGCCTGCTGCTGCTCGCACAGTCTCTCCAGCATGTGCAAGGTGGAGTTCCACCGGGTGGGCACGTCGCATATTAGGCGGTGAGCGGGAAGGCCGAAGTTCCGCTGTAGCACTGACAGGCGAGCAGTGGCAGAATGTGAACGCCGGAAGCGCGCACACAGACGGCCCGCACTTTATGCAGCAGCTCTGACATGTCTGGGTAGTTGTGAATGAACTTTTGCACCACCAAATTCAGCACATGCGCCAGGCAAGGGATGTGCGTCAAACCGGCTAGTCCCAGAGCTGCCACGAGATTTCGCCCATTATCGCACACCACCAGGCCGGGCTTGAGGCCCACCGACAGCAACCACTGGTCGGTCTGTTGTTCAATACCCCGCCACAACTCCTGCGCGGTGTGGGGCCTGTCCCCCAAACATATGAGTTTCAGAATGGCCTGCTGACGTTTACCCCGGGCTGTGCTGAAGTTGGTGGTGAAGGTGTGTGGCTGACTGGATGAGCTGGTGGAAGCAGAGGAGGAGGAGGAGGAAGCCGAGTAGGAGGAGGAGGCTACAGGAGGCAAAGAATGATGCCCTGTGATCCTTGGCGGCGGAAGGACGTGCGCCAAGGAACTCTCCGCCTGGGGCCCAGCCGCCACTACATTTACCCAGTGTGCAGTTAGGGAGATATAGCGTCCCTGGCCGTGCTTACTGGTCCACGTATCTGTGGTTAGGTGGACCTTGCCACAAATGGCGCTGCGCAGTGCACACTTGATTTTATCGGACACTTGCATGTGCAGGGAAGGCACGGCTGTCTTGGAGAAGTAGTGGCGGCTGGGAACCACATACTGGGGACAGCCATGGCCATCAGCTGTTTGAAGCTGTCTGTGTCCACCAGCCGGAATGACAGCATTTCAAAGGCCAGTAGTTTAGAAATGCTGGCATTCAGGCCAAGGGCTCGAGGGTGACTAGGTGGGAATTTGCGCTTCCTCTCAAAGGTTTGAGAGATGGAGAGCTGAACGCTGCTGTGTGAAATAGTGGAGACGCTAGGTGACGGTGGTGGTGGTGGTGTCGGTGGCACATCCTCTGTTTGCTGCTCGGCAGGTGGCAACATTCCTCTCGAGGCGGAAGCCGAGGCAGCAGCGGTAGAGGGAGCAGGGGAGCCTGAGCGGGTTCCTTGTTTTTAAGGTGTGTACTCCACTGCAGTTCATGCTTTGCATGTAGATGCCTGATCATGCAGGTGGTGCTCAGGTTAAGAACGCTAATGCCTCGCCTCAGGGTCTGATGGCACAGCGTGCAAACCACTCTGGTCTTGTCCTCAGCACATTGTTTGAAGAAGTGCCATGCCAGGGAACTCCTTGAAGATGCCTTTGGGGTGCTGGGTCCCTGTTGGCGCTGGCCAATAGCAGGCGAACTCTCTGGACGGCGGCTGTTCTGCTTTTGCCCCCTGCTCCCTCTTTGGCTTCGCTGTTGTCTCGGTCTCACCACTGCCTCTTCCTCTGAACTATTTAAGTCAGCGGCACGACCTTCAGTCCATGTGGGGTCTAAGACCTCATCGTCCTCTGCATCGTCTTCCACCCAGTCTTCCTCCCTGACCTCCTCCTGTTCAGTCTGCACACTGCAATAAGACGCGGCAGTGGGCACCAGTGTTTCGTCATCATCAGAGACTCGGTCACTCTGCTGTGGTGGTATTCCCATGTCCTCATCATCTGGATACATAAGTGGTTAGTGCGCCAGTGCATGGAATGTCTTCCACCGCTGGGGAAGGGCTAGGTGGACGCCCTGAAAACCGTGGGAGCAGAGTCTTCAAACAGAATAAGAGACTGCTGCATAACTTGAGGCTCAGCCAGTTTCCCTGATATGCATGGGGGTGATGTGACAGACTGATGGGCTTGGTTTTCAGGTGCCACCTGTGCGCTTTCCGCAGAAGACTGGGCGGAAGACAATGTGGTGAACGTGCTGGAAGCACTGTCGGCCACCCAATCGACTAATGCCTGTACCTGCTCAGGCCTTACCATCCTCATAACGGCATTGGGCCCCACCAAATATCGCTGTAAATTCTGCCGGCTACTTGAGGGAGTTGGTTCACTACTTTGTGCGCCTGAGGCCGAACGGCCACGCCCTCTGCCAGCAACAGAGGCTCCACGGACACCACCACGACCGCGCCCTCGTCCCTTAATAGAATGTTTCTCATTGTTGCGATTCAACTCGCACCACAATAAAATATATTATTTTTTTAGCCCCAAAATTCCCACACTGGAAGATATAATTCCTTTTTCCGGTATTAATTACAAGAAGACTGCTGCAAATTGGACACCAGAATTTTTAATATGCTAGTTTTGGTACATAGATTCCCACACGGGAGATATAATTCCTTTTACAGGAGTAAAACGTGAGGCCTACTGTTTCTGGTCTAACATAACACCAGATTGATTAAATTGGCCTTTTTTCACCAAAATTACAACACTGGACAATAATGCCTTTTTGCGGTATTAATTACAAGAAGACTGCTGCAAATTGGACACCAGAATTTTTAAAATGCTAGTTTTGGTACATAGATTCCCACACAGGAAAATATAATTCCTTTTTACAGGAGTGAAAACGTGAGGCCTACTGTTTCTGGTCTAACAAACACCAGATTGATTAAACTGGCCTTTTTTTCACCAAAATTACAACACTGGACAATAATGCCTTTTTGCGGTATTAATTACAAGAAGACTGCTGCAAATTGGACACCAGAATTTTTAAAATGCTAGTTTTGGTACATAGATTCCCACACGGGGAGATATGATTCCTTTTTACAGGAGTGAAAACGTGAGGCCTACTGTTTCTGGTCTAACAAACACCAGATTGATTAAATTGGCCTTTTTTTCACCAAAATTACAACACTAGACAATAATGCCTTTTGCGGTATTAATTACAAGAAGACTGCTGCTAATTGGACACCAGAATTTTTAAAATGCTAGTTTGTGTACATAAATTCCCACACTGGAATATATAATTCCTTTTTCCGGTATTAATTACAAGAAAACTGCTGCAAATTGGACACCAGAATTTTTAATATGCTAGTTTTGGTACATAGATTCCCACACGGGAGATATAATTCCTTTTACAGGAGTGAAAACGTGAGGCCTACTGTTTCTGGTCTAACAAACACCAGATTGATTAAATTGGCCTTTTTTTCACCAAAATTACAACACTGGACAATAATGCCTTTTTGCGGTATTAATTACAAGAAGACTGCTGCAAATTGGACACCAGAATTTTTAAAATGCTAGTTTTGGTACATAGATTCCACACGGGAGATATAATTCCTTTTACAGGAGTGAAAACGTGAGGCCTACTGTTTTTGGTCTAACAAACACCAGATTGATTAAATTGGCCTTTTTTTCACCAAAATTACAACACTGGACAATAATGCCTTTTTGCGGTATTAATTACAAGAAGACTGCTGCAAATTGCACACCAGAATTTTTAAAATGCTAGTTTTGGTACATAGGTTCCCACACGGGGAGATATAATTCCTTTTTACAGGAGTGAAAACATGAGGCCTACTGTTTCTGGTCTAACAAACACCAGATTGATTAAATTGGCCTTTTTTTCACCAAAATTACAACACTGGACAATAATGCCTTTTTGCGGTATTAATTACAAGAAGACTGCTGCAAATTGAACACCAGAATTTTTAAAATGCTAGTTTTGGTACATAAATTACCACACGGGGAGATATAATTCCTTTTTACAGGAGTGAAAACGTGAGGCCTACTGTTTCTGGTCTAACAAACACCAGATTGATTAAATTGGCCTTTTTTTCACCAAAATTACAACACTGGACAATAATGCCTTTTGCGGTATTAATTACAAGAAGACTGCTGCTAATTGGACACCAGAATTTTTAAAATGCTAGTTTGTGTACATAAATTCCCACACTGGAATATATAATTCCTTTTTCCGGTATTAATTACAAGAAAACTGCTGCAAATTGGACACCAGAATTTTTAATATGCTAGTTTTGGTACATAGATTCCCACACGGGGAGATATAATTCCTTTTACAGGAGTGAAAACGTGAGGCCTACTGTTTCTGGTCTAACAAACACCAGATTGATTAAATTGGCCTTTTTTCACCAAAATTACAACACTGGACAATAATGCCTTTTGCGGTATTAATTACAAGAAGACTGCTGCTAATTGGACACCAGAATTTTTAAAATGCTAGTTTGTGTACATAAATTCCCACACTGGAATATATAATTCCTTTTTCCGGTATTAATTACAAGAAAACTGCTGCAAATTGGACACCAGAATTTTTAATATGCTAGTTTTGGTACATAGATTCCCACACGGGAGATATAATTCCTTTTACAGGAGTGAAAACGTGAGGCCTACTGTTTCTGGTCTAACAAACACCAGATTGATTAAATTGGCCTTTTTTCACCAAAATTACAACACTGGACAATAATGCCTTTTTGCGGTATTAATTACAAGAAGACTGCTGCAAATTGGACACCAGAATTTTTAAAATGCTAGTTTTGGTACTTAGGTTCCCACACGGGGAGATATAATTCCTTTTTACAGGAGTAAAAACGTGAGGCCTACTGTTTCTGGTCTAACAAACACCAGATTGATTAAATTGGCCTTTTTTTCACCAAAATTACAACACTGGACGATATAATGCCTTTTTGCGGTATTAATTACTAGAGGACTGCTGGTATTTCAGAACACCGGAATTTTTAAAATGCTAGTTTTGCTAGATAAATTTCTCACACTGGGAGAAATATTGCCTAAGCCTTTTTACAGTATTAATTACAACAGGAGTGCTTCTTCTGGTCTAACACCAGAATAATTTTATTATTACGGTGAAAGCTTTTTTTAATTTATATTTCTGGCACATAAAAAAAAAAAATATTTGACAGTATTGGACTCGGCTGTAGTTGCACTGGCTAGCCTAGCTGGAACAGCACATTCATGGGATTTGCTATCCAAGTGGGTTACTTTCAGTTTCACCACTGATATATTAAATTTCTTTGCAGTTAGTATGGGTGACACAAGCACAGCCAAACCCCTGATGTAGTATATCTATGAAAAAATCGACTATTACATGAGATTAATGGACGTTGTGGCAGCTTTTGCTGTAGCACCACAAGTCCCAAAATGGCCGCCACCTATCAGCCCAGTAACATGTGCCAGAAAACGGTCTGCCCAGCCAGAAAAAAAATAGACTTTGACTGAGCAGCTGAATCGCTGTTGTTCTGATTCACAGGTGTAGATTTTACACTTCTTTGGAGCTTTGGTTTAGACTCTGTGGCAGCTTGTGCTGGCGCACCACAAGTCCCAAAATGGCCACCGCCGGTCAGCCCAGTTACATGTGCCAGTAAAAATCGCTCTGGCCAGTCTCAACAAAATAGTGACTTTCAGTGAACAGCTCAGCTGAGTTGTTCTGATGCACAGGTGTAGAAAGGTAGATCATTCAATCACTTCTTTATCCCTGCCTATCTCGCCCACACAGAAGCTGCATCCTCTTCCTACACTAGTCAGAGCAGTGTGACGTGCGGCGCTACGTGATTCCAGCTTAAATAGAGGCTGGGTCACATGCTGCACTTGGCCAATCACAGCCATGCCATTAGTAGGCATGGCTGTGATGGGCTCTTAGGGCAAGAAGTAAAACGCTAGCTGATTGGCTGCTATGCAGCCCTTCAGAAAGCGGGAAGAAATCGACGAACACCGGACCCGAACCCGAACTTTTTTGAAAATGTCCGTGTTCGGGTCCGTGTCACGGACACCCCAAAATTCGGTACGGACCCGAACGATTTTTGAACTGTTCGCTCAACACTACTTGTGATAAATAGATGATGGAAGAGATCTCAGTACTGACCCCTGATATATTTATACATAGTTATTAGATCTCCCCTCAGTCGTCTTTTTTCTAAAGTGAATAACCCTAATTTTTATAACCTTTCAGGGTACTGTAGATCCCTCATTCCAGTTATTACTTTAGTTGCCCTCCTCTGAACCCTCTCCAGCTCTGCTATGTCTGTCTTGTTCACAGGAGCACAGAACTGTACACTGTACTCCATGTGTGGTCTGACTAGTGATTTGTAAAGTGGTAGGACTATGTTCTCTTCACGGGCATCTAGTTCTCATCACGGGCATCTGTACCCCTTCTTTCTTTCAAAGTACCCCTGCACTGCATAGTGCATACCTGATTGGGAAATATATTCTGTAAATTAGGTGGCCTTCAGATTGTTGGGTGACCTGTGCCCCTTCTTTCTTTCAAAGTACCCCTGCACTGCATAACTGAATTTAAAATATATTCAGTAAATTAGGTGGCCTTCAGATTGTGTTGGGTGATCTGTACCCCTTCTTTCACTTAAAGTACGCCTGCACTACATACCTGACTGGGAAATATATTCTGTAAATTAGGTAGCCTTCAGATTGTTGGGTGATTTGTACCCCTTCTTTATTTCAAAGTACCCCTGCATACCTGACTTGTAAATATATTCAGAAAATTAGGTGGCCTTCAGATTGTTTGGTGATCTGTACCCCTTCTTTCTTTCAAAGTACCCCTGCACTGCATAACAGACAGGGAACTTAATTCATTACAATTGGTGGTTACATTGTTGCCTGATATAAAGGCTTTTTTTGGCTGTGAAGACAAAGGTAGTCGCCAAAACCGTGTTTTGTTTTCTTTTTGTTTTTTTTAATAAATTGGGGTAGACCCCAAAACATTGGGAAATATAAAAAAGAAAACAAAGAGTAAGTGCGCTGTGGTATAACAATGGTTGGGTGAGGCCGGTATACATGTACGGTGTCCATATTAGGACATCGTCAGACATCATCCACAACTCCATCCTCCGTCAGGCAAAACACCCTCCTTCGTCAGCCCAAACTCCATCAGTCCTCTTCCCTCAGGCAAAACTCCATCCTCTGTCAGCCAAAACTCCTTTCTTCCTCATCCAAAACTGCCTCCTCCCTCAGACATCAGCCAAAACGCCCTCCTCCCTCATCCAAAACTGACTCCTCCCTCAGACCTCAGCCAAAACGCCCTCCTCCCTCATCCAAAACTCCATCAGATGTCAGCCAAAACTCCCTCAGACCTCAGTCAAAACTCCCTCATCCAAAACTGCCTCCTCCCTCAGACCTCAGCCAAATCGCCCTCCTCCCTCATCCAAAACTCCATCAGATGTCAGACAAAACTCCCTTCTCCCTCAGAAGTCAGTCAAAATTCCCTCCTCCCTAACTCAAAAGTATGTAATACACAACTCTTAGCCTGAAGAAGCTGCTAGCTGCTGGAAAGGCAAAGGACCTGTGATGATGTCATGACCATGTGATTAGTCATGTGTGTGAGAGGGGTCAGATTTCACAGTGGCTGTGTACAGAACTGTAGTCATCAAATAGAGCTGTGTATTAGAGATTAGAGATGAGCGAACTTCAAAAATTAGTTCGGGGTTAGTACTGGATTTGATCCAGTGCTGAGCCACGCCCCCTGCACTGATCACATGATGGTGACGTCACCCCAGGTCCTTCGGCTTTTCCAAAGTTCGGGTTCGTGGAAGCCGCCCCTTATGGATTCCATATGCCGGGATAGTCCGCGGTAGTGGAATCCATAACGGGATGCGGCGATTACCCCAACCTGAACGCCAAACTAATTTTTGAAGTTCGCTAATCTCTATTAGAGATGTGTATACTGTGTAGTAGAGATATGTGTGTATCCTATCTCTAGGAATGGAAGGAGGGACTAGAACAGCTCAGAATGAAAGATGTAGGGTAAAAAATACACATAAACCTGTCAAATGTATGTATACTAATGCCAGAAGCCTGACTAACAAGACTGGTGAACTGGAATTAGTGATGTGTGAGGAGGACTATGACGTAGTGGGAATAACTGAGACATGGCTGGATGATAGCTATGACTGGGCAGTTAATATAAAAGGTTACAATCTGTTTAGAAAGGATCGTCAAAACCAGAGAGGTGGAGGGGTCTGCCTCTACGTGAAGTCGTGTCTAAATCCCGTAATTCGAGAATACATCTCTGAGGGACATGAACAGGTGGAGTCACTGTGGGTAGAAATACATGGAGCAAAAACAATAATAAAATACTAATAGGAGTGTATTATAAACCACCTAATATACCAGAGTCCACAGAAAATCTATTACTAAACGAGATAGACGAGGTGGCAAACCATAATGAAGTCGTTATCATGGGGGACTTCAACTACCCAGATATAGACTGGGAAACTGAAAGCTGTACATCCCAAAAAGGAAACAGGTTCTTGGCAATAGCCAAAGACCATTTCCTTTCCCAACTGGTTCAGGACCCCACTAGAGGGACGGCCATACTGGACTTAGTATTAACCAATAGACCTGATAGAACAACAGATGTGCAGGTTGGGGGACACCTGGGAAATAGTGACCATAAAGTTATAACCTTCCAATTATCCTTCAAACGAGAGTTTCTAAAGGGAGGAACAAAAATACCAAACTTCAAAAAAGCAAAATTTAGCCAACTAAGCGAGGCCATAGGCCTAACTAACTGGGACAAAGTCCTCAAAAATAAAAATACAACCATAAAATGGGAGATTTTTAAAAGCATTGTAACATCTAATTGTGAGAGGTACATACCTTATAGGAATAAAAGGCTAAGGAACAATAAGAAACCAATGTGGATAAATGGAACCGTAAAGAAGGCAATAAATGACAAAAAGAAAGCATATAAATCGCTAAAACAGGAGGGGAGTCAGGAAGCACTGATAAACTATAAGGAAAAAAATAGAATATGTAAAAACTAATAAAATTTGCCAAACTAGAGACCGAGAGATTAATTGCCAAAGAGAGTAAAACTAACCCTAAAATGTTCTTCAATTATATAAATAGTAAAAATATAAATCTGAAGGAGTCGGCCCTCTACATAGCAATGAGGGGGTGTTGCAGAGAGCGACGAGGATAAAGCAAAACTATTAAATATTTTTTTCTCCACTATATTCACTGAGGAAAATAAACTGTCAGATGAAATGCAGAATGTAAAAGTAAATCCCCCATTAAAAGTGCCCTGTCTGACCCAGGAAGAAGTACAACAGCGACTTAAAAAGATTAAAATAGACAAATCGCCAGGACCGGATGGCATACACCCCGTATCCTAAGGGAATTAAGTGATGTCATAGCCAGACCATTATTTCTGATATTTACAGACTCTATAATAACAGGGAATGTTCCACAGGATTGGCGCATAGCAAATGTGGTGCCAATATTCAAAAAGGGTCCAAAAACAGAGCCTGGAAATTATAGGCCGGTAAGTTTAACATCTATTGTTGGTAAACTGTTTGAAGGGTTTCTAAGAGATGCTATTTTGGAGTATCTCAATGAAAATAAGCAAATAACACCATATCAGCATGGCTTCATGAGGGATCGGTCATGCCAAACAAATTTAATCAGCTTCTATGAGGAGGTAAGTTCTAGACTTGACAGTGGCGAATCAATGGATGTCGTATATCTGGACTTCTCCAAAGCATTTGACACCGTACCTCATAAAAGGTTAGTATATAAAATGAGGATGCTCGGACTGGGAGAAAATGTCTGTATGTGGGTAAGTAACTGGCTGAGTGACAGAAAACAGAGGGTGGTTATTAACGGTACATACTCAGATTGGGTCACTGTAACTAGTGGGGTACCTCAGGGGTCAGTATTGGGCCCTATTCTCTTCAATATATTTATTAATGATCTTGTAGAAGGCCTGCACAGTAAAATATCTATTTTTGCAGATGACACTAAACTGTGTAAAGTAATTAACACTGAAGAGGACAGTTTTCTGCTACAGAGGGATCTGGATAGATTGGAGGCTTGGGCAGAAAAATGGCAGATGAGGTTTAACACTGACAAATGTAAAGTTATGCACATGGGAAGGAATAATGCAAGTCACCCGTACATATTAAATGGTAAAACACTCGGTAACACTGACATGGAAAAGGATCTAGGAATTTTAATAAACAGCAAATTAAGCTGCAAAAACCAGTGTCAGGCAGCTGCCGCCAAGGTCAATAAGATAATGGGTTGCATCAAAGGGGCATAGACGCCCGTGATGAGAACATAGTCCTACCACTTTACAAATCACTAGTCAGACCACACATGGAGTACAGTGTACAGTTCTGGGCTCCTGTGAACAAGACAGACATAGCAGAACTGGAGAGGGTTCAGAGGAGGGCAACTAAAGTAATAACTGGAATGAGGGATCTACAGTACCCTGAAAGGTTATCAAAATTAGGGTTATTCACTTTAGAAAAAGACGACTGAGGGGAGATCTAATAACTATGTATAAATATATCAGGGGTCAGTACAGAGATCTGTCCCATCATCTATTTATCCCCAGGACTGTGACTGTGACAAGGGGACATCCTCTGCGTCTGGAGGAAAGAAGGTTTGTACACAAACATAGAAAAGGATTCTTCACTGTAAGAGCAGTGAGACTATGGAACTCTCTGCCTGAGGAGGTGGTGATGGTAAGTACAATAAAGGAATTCAAGAGGGGACTGGATTTATTTCTGGAGTGTAATAATATTACAGGCTACAGCTACTAGAGAGGGGTCGTTGATCCAGTGAGTTATTCTGATTGCCTGATTGGAGTCGGGAAGGAATTTTTTTCCCCTTAAGTGATGAAAATTGGCTTCTGCCTCACAGGGGTTTTTTGCCTTCCTCTGGATCAACTTGTAGGAAACAGGCCGAACTGGATGGACAAATGTCTTTTTTCGGTCTTATATACTATGTTACTATGTATTACACAGTACACAGCTCTGCTACATTCAGGTTACACACACACACACACAGACAGCTCTGCTACATGTAAATTGCTACCTGCAGGTTACACACACAAACACAGCTCTGCTACATGTAGATTGCTACCTGCAGGTTACACACACACACACACACAGCTCTACTACATGTAGATTGCTACCTGCAGGTTACACACACAGCTCTGCTACATGTAGATTGCTACCTGCAGATTACACACACACACACAGCTCTGCTACATGTAGATTGCTACCTGTAGGTTACACACACACACACACAGCTCTACTAGATGTAGATTGCTACCTGCAGGTTACACACACAGCTCTGCTACATGTAGATTTCTACCTGCAGGTGACACACACACAGCTCTGCTAGATGTAGAATGCTACCTGCAGGCTACACACCCACAGCTCTATTTGATGACTATAGTTTTGTACACAGTAGCCGCTGCTATGCAAATCTGACCCCTCTCACACACGTGACTCATCACATGGTCATGACATCATCATAGGTCCTTTGCCTTTCCAGCAGCTAGCAGCTTCTTCAGGCTGGGAGTTGTGTATTACATTTGAGTTAGGGAGGAGGGAATTTTGACTGACTTCTTAAGGAGAAGGAAGTTTTGTCTGACATCTGATGGAGTTTTAGATGAGGGAGGAGGGCGATTTGGCTGAGGTCTGAGGGAGGAGGCAGTTTTGGATGCGGAAGAATAGAGTTTCGGCTGACAGAGGATGGAGTTTTGCCTGAGGGAAGAGGACTGATGGAGTTTGGGCTGACGAAGGAGGGTGTTTTGCCTGACGGAGGATGGAGTTGTGGATGATGTCTGACGATGTCCTAATATGGACACCGTAATGTAGGAGAGGATCATTCAACAAAATATGCCAGTGTCGAGTAAAGGTACCTTTACACGAGTAGATGATTGGTCTGATTGAGCGACAAACAAGTCATTTCTCGGTGTAGAGAACGTTGCAATAATGTACCATTTAGACGCTTCGATTATTATTGACAAAATTGTAATTTTTAAAGCATACTCCATCGTTTGTAAAGCAGACAGTTGCACATACATAAAGCTATAACTTGAATGGCATGCTTAAACATACCCATGGTGTAATCGTCTTTAAACTTGCGTGCAGTGATCAATTCCTGTTTACACGTATGAAATCATTAAGGTCCAACGATGATTTTTGTGCCCACACAAACGATCGAACCAATGAGAAATCTACTGATTGTCGGTTGATGCTCTATCATTTATTGCTTTTATACTGTTCGATAATCTTTATAATTTACACGATAATTGCCTCATATAAATGTACCTTAAGAATCTTACGGATATTGGCATGAGAATGGTTATTAGAAGGGACATAATTGTGACTATAATTGGTCTCACTAGGCTTCTGAACCCTGGGTAGGAGATATTTTGGGGTATTGTGAGAACCTTTAGAAACACTCCTTTAACCATTGCTTTTAGATATCCCTTTTCTTTAAACCGTTTACCCAAAATATCACTTAGTATCTTAGTCATTAGTGATACTACAGTTGCGGCATAGCCTTTTCAATTGTCCAAATGGTACAGTCATGTGAAAAAATTAGGACACCCTTTGAAAGCATGTGGTTTTTTGTAACATTTTTAATAAATGGTTATTTCATCTCCGTTTCAACAATACAGAGAGATTAAAGTAATCCAACTAAACAAAGAAAACTGAAGAAAAGTCTTTTCAAGATCTTCTGTAAATGTCATTCTACAAAAATGCCTATTCTAACTGAGGAAAAAGATAGGACACCCTCACATGTATTCCCTCTTAAATTGGCTCAGATCTCACACAGGTATATCACACCAGGTGCACATAATTAGTAGATCGTTACTCTGCATGTTGAATGAGGCTTGCCCTATTTAAACCTCAGACATTTAGTTTGGTGTGCTCCTGACTGTTGAAGTGAGAGTGAGCACCATGGTGAGAGCAAAAGAGCTGTCAGAGGACTTCAGAAAAAAGATTGTAGCAGCCTATGAGTCTGGGAAGGGATTTAAAAGATCTCCAAAGATTTTGAAATCAGCCATTCCACTGTCCGGAAGATAGTCTACAAGTGGAGGGCTTTCAAAACAACTGCCAACATGCCCAGGACTGGTCGCCCCAGCAAGTTCACCCCAAGAGCAGACCGCAAGATGCTAAAAGAGGTCTCCAAAAACCCTAAAGTGTCATCTCGAGAACTACAGCAGGCTCTGGCTACTGTTGATGTAGAAGTACATGCCTCTACAATCAGAAAGAGACTGTACAAGTTTAACTTGCATGGGAGGTGTGCAAGGAGGAAACCTTTGCTTTCCAAGAGAAACATCGAGGCCAGACTGACATTTGCCAGAGATAAAGTTGACAAAGACCAGGACTTCTGGAATAATGTTCTTGGACAGATGAGTCCAAAATTGAATTATTTGGACACAACAGCAGAGGACATGTTTGGCGTAAACCAAACACAGCATTCCAAGAAAAGAACCTCATACCAACTGTGAAGCATGGAGGTGGAAGTGTCATGGTTTGGGGCTGCTTTGCTGCAGCAGGACCTGGTCAGCTCACCATCATAGAATCCACGATGAATTCTACTGTGTATCAGAAGGTGCTTGAAGAACATGTGAGACCATCAGTTAGAAAATTAAAGCTGAAGCGGAACTGGACCATGCAACATGACAATGACCCAAAACATACTAGTAAATCAACCAAAGATTGGCTGAAAAAGAAGAAATGGAGAGTCCTGGAATGGCCAAGTCAAAGTCCAGATTTGAATCCCATTGAGATGCTGTGGGGTGACTTGAAAAGGGCTGTACGTGCAAGAAACCCTCAAACATCTCACAGCTGAAAAGTTCTGCATTGAGGAGTGGGGTAAAGTTTCCTCAGACCGATGTCGAAGACTGGTAGATGGCTACAAGAACCGTCTCACTGCAGTTATTTCAGCCAAAGGAGGTAACACTCGCTATTAGGGGCAAGGGTGTCCTATCTTTTCCTCAGTTAGAATAGGCATTTTTGTAGAATGACATTTACAGAAGATCTTGAAAAGACTTTTCTTCAGTTTTCTTTGTTTAGTCGGATTACTTTAATCTCTCTGTATTGTTGAAACGGAGATGAAATAACCATTTATTAAAAATGTTACAAAAAACCACATGCTTTCAAAGGGTGTCCTAATTTTTTCACATGACTGTATATTGTTCTTCCATTTTTTAAAGTGCGAACTGCGGTAATCCAAAAGGCTACTGCAGTCAACTTTCTTTAAAAAAAAGTCTTAGTGACAATCCGTAGGAGAAACCTACAGTAGATCCAGATATTCAATAGATTTATTGGAGATATTGCCTGTGACCTCCAAACTCCATTCATTACAGTTTAAATACACCTTAAATTCATGAAAGATGGTTAGTGGCCCATCCCATATAAACAGAAGGCACTCCAGCTGCTGTGAAACTACAATTCCCAGCATGCTCCATTCACTTCTATGGGAGTTTGGAGAAGAATAGAGTACATATGCATGCTGGGAGTTGTAGTTTCACAACAGCTGGAGTGCTGGAGGTTGCCTAACTCTGCACTAGGTGGTAGGACTACTTATTAGAGGAATAAATATATTTAACTCAAATTCCCCCATATGCAAGTTTGCAAAGGACGGAACAAATCGTGTCCCCATGGCTGTCCCTCAAGTTTGCAAATATATGTGATACTGTAATATATATCTTATGCCATCAGTAATAAAGGACTTTTGGTGGGCTGTTCGGGTCAGATTTTAAAAAGGTAAGTATCCATTTTTCGTGAGGGAAATTTGAGTATAGTAGACTGACATCTAAAATGGCCCAATGATACGTTGGGATCCAGGGGAACACTAATAGAAAAACAATAAGACTGAAAGAGTCTTTGAGATATGATGGTAAGGTAGTGACATATTTTTGCAACTGTATGTATGTCTATTAAGCTTTTGTGAATTTTCAGGAAATTAAATTAAATAGACATTGCTGGATGGTCTACCATCTCACTTTTAGTGAGAACTCCATCCATGTAAGCATAATTTATTAGATCGCAAAAAGTGACTACATACTCCTTGGACGGATCTTTGGATAGTGTTTGATGATAATTTGTATCGGAGAGAATACTGTTGTCCTCCTGTATATAAGTCTCTCTGTTTTGAATAGCGACTCCCCCTCCCTTATCTGCATTTCTAATAACAATGATTATATGTGAGGAAGGTTATAAGGTCTTTCAAAGTGTGTGAGATTATCACCTGACATATCCCTATATTCTAAATATTTGTGAATTCTCGAAGTGGCGATATCTGTGATTAAAATTTGAGATTCGAATATTCGCGCCCATCACTACTGCTGAGCTGACCATCGAAAAAAATTATGTTTGAGGGCCTGCTGCTGAGCTGACCATCGAAAAAATTATGGTTGAGGGTCTGCTGCTTAGCTGACTCTCTAAAACATTAGGGGTGATTGCCTGCTGCTGATCTGACCATGCAAAAAATATGGGCGAGGGCCTGCTGCTGAGCTAACCATCGAAAAAATAATGGTTGAGGGCCTGCTGCTGAGCTGCTGCTAAGGGAACCTGTTACCACATTAGGAGCGTCTATATGATGGAGGTGGAGGATGAGAAAAGTAAGATTGAACCATATACCCTTTTTGTGGTGAAAGGGGTGCATGGGAAAATTGTGTATTCAATACACCATAAAAGCCACATTTAAAGTGCCTTTATGCTCAGCCGCTTTCCTCTGGTGGAGTAGAGAAGTCAGGGGCAATCCAGGCATTGTTCATTTTGATAAGATTCAACCTGTCAGCATTTTCAGTTGAAAAGCTGATACGTTTATTAGTTATTATGCCCCCAGCAGCACTAAATAACAGCTCTGACCAAATGCTAGCGGCAGGGCAGACCAGCACCTCCAAGGCGTAGAGCGACAGTTCGTGCCACGTGTCCAGCTTGGAGTCCCAATAGTTGTAAGGCACAGAGGGATCACCGAGGACGCTGACACGGTCTGCTACGTAGTCCTTCACCATCTTTCAAAACGTTTTCCTCCTTGTGACACTAGGCCGTACATCAGGTTGAGGGTGCTGGCGGGGTGACATGAAACTGTCCCAGGCCTTGGAGAGTGTTGCCCTGCTTCTGTTGGTACTGCTGTGTGTTCCCCTTGTCTCCCCTCCTCGGTTGCCCAAGGAACTATGTACTCTGCTGCCAGTGTTGTCAGCTGGAAATTTTTGGAGCTATTTTTCCACAAGGACCTTCTGGTATTGCACCATTTTTCTAGTCCTCTCCAACCGAGGAATGAGAGATGAGAAGTTCTCTTTGTAGCGGGGGTCGAGAAGGGTGAACAATCAGTAATCGCTGTTGGCCAAAATGTGTATAACACGAGGGTCACAGGAAAGGCAGCATAACATAAAGTCAGCCATGTGTGTCAGAGTCCCAACAGACAAGACATCGCTGTCCTCATCAGGAGGATAACATTGCCCACTCATCGCTTGTGAAGAGTGAAAGCTGATTGGCCAACATGTGGAATGTGGAGTTCCAGCGCGTGCTCATGTCGCACAACAGTCGGTGAGCTGTCAGTTGCAAGCTGCTGCATCATTTCCAGACCGGCGGCAGCTGTAGATGACTTTCAGAAAAGGGCACACAGGCGACGCACCTTCACTAGTAGCTCCGGTAAATTGGGGTAGGTTTTGAGAAACTGCTGAACCACTAAGTTTAACACGTGGGCTAGGCATGGGATGTGTGTGAAGTTGCTGAGCTCCAAGCCACCACCAAGTTATGGCCATTATCATACACAACCATACCTGGTTGTAGGTTGAGTGGCCAGAGGCACAGCTCAGTCTGGTCCCTTATACCCTGCCATAGCTCTGCGGCGGTGTGCCGATTGTCACCTAAGCAAAGTTTCCGCACGGCCTGTTGCCGCTTCCCCACTGCAGTGCTACACTGCTTCCAGCTACTGACTAATGGCTGACTGGTGCTGCAAGATAGGAATTCAGAGGTGGAGGTGGAGGAGGAGAACGGGGGGATTGCAGCCTTTAATGTAGGTGGTAGCGGAAATCCTGATGGAAGTAGGGCCCTCAATCCTTGGTGTCGGTAACACCTGTGCCATCCCAGGGTACAAATCGCTCACGGCCTCCACAACGTTTACCCAGTGTGCCATCAGGGAAATGTAGCGCCTCTGGCCACAAGCTCTTATCCATGTGTCAGCCCTGGCCACAAGCACTTATCCATGTGTCAGTCGTTAAGTGGACCTTCCCAATAACTGCGTTGGTCAGGGCACGGGTGATGTTATGGGACACATGCTGGTGTAAGGGGGGACAGCAAACCAGGCAAAACAGTGCCGGCTGGGGACTTAGTAATGAGGGACAACCGCCACCATCAGACCGAAGAAAGCCTCAGTGTCCACAAGCCAAAATGGCAACCTTTCCAGGGCCAGCAATTTGGAAAGGTGTGCATTTAGTGCTATGGCCTGTGGGTGGCTGGCTGGGTATTTGTGCTTTTATTCAAAGGCCTAGGGTATGGACATCTGTATGCTGCGCAGGGACACAGAAGTGGATATGCTAGCTGATGGTGCTTGCGAAAGTCCGGGTGGGGGGCAGGAGGCATCCGGTCTGTGTCTTGGACAAGGGATTGGCCAGCACGTAACACAGGGGAATAGAAGGCAGTGATGTGACCCGCAGACACTGATAGTGGCCCCAGGCATTTGGCTCACTTACTAGGGTGCTTGTTGTGCGAAAGTCCGGGTGGGGGGCAGGAGGCATCCGGTCTGCGTCTTGGACAAGGGATTGGCCAGCACGTAACACAGGGGAATAGGAGGCAGTGGTGTGACCCGCAGACACTGATAGTGGCCCCAGGCATTTGGCTCACTTACTAGGGTGCTTGTTGCCATGTGGCGGATCATGCTGGTGGCGTTGAGGTTGCTAGTGTTCACGCTCCTGCTCATTTTGGTATGGCACAGGTTGCAAATGACAATTCTTTTATCGTCGGCACTTTCATCAAAAAAGTGCCAGACTGCGGAACACCTACCCCTTGGCAAGGGAGATTTCCACAAGGGGGTGTCCGGGGAACAGTTTCGGGCCTGTTTGGTGTGGCCCGCCTTCTCCCTTTTGACACCCCACTGATTCTTCCAGCCTGTTGCGGTGCTGCGGATCCCCCCCCCCCCCCTCTGTACTGCTGTCCTCGTTCAGCTTGCCACCTTCACAGGTTGGGGCAGTGATTTCATCGCCCACCACCTCCTCTTCCACTTCCTCACTCTGGTCATACTCTTGATTTGTTGACCTAACAACAATCCTCACTTATTGACAACTGTGTCTCATCCTCATCATCAACCTCTTGAGACACTAATTGGGGTTGACTTATTGACAACTGTGTCTCATCATCATCATCCACCTCGTGAAACACTAATTGCCATTCCCCACCGTCATCTTTTTCTGTCTGTAGATGCTCAAGAGTTTGGGAATCAGGGCACAAGATTTCCTTATGTCCCAAGCAGGCTTGGCGAGAGGCCCAAATTAAGGAGGCCCAAATTAAGGAATGGCGATGAAAAAGAGATCCTCAGAATATCCAAGTGTGGGATCACTTGTTTGCAAAGACTTTCCAAAGTGGGAGGAAGCAGGATCAGGGTGAGGATTCTGTTGATCAGACTCTTGGCTACAGAGACTGAAATTTGTGGAAGACAGGGTGGTGCTTAACTGACTGGAAGCATTATCTGTTGCAATCCAACCGACTACCTGATCGCACTGGTCTGACGAGAGCGTTGTCCTGCGCCTCCCTGCAAACTGGGACATGAAGCTAGGTATCGTGAATGAGTGTTTCTTGTGCTCTGCCAGCAGGCACAGTTTCAACGCGCCTAGGGTTAAGGCCCTTGTTGGTGCCAGACGGGCTGGTCTGAGTATTTCACAATCTGCTCAGTTACTGGGATTTTCATGCACAACCATTTCTAGGGTTTACAAAGAATGGTGTGAAAAGGGAAAAACATCCAGTATGTGGCAGTCCTGTGGGCAAAAATGCCTTGTGGATGCTAGAGGTCAGAGGAGAATGGGCCGACTGATTCAAGCTGATAGAAGAGCAATGTTGACTGAAATAACCACTCGTTACAACCAAGGTATGCAGCAAAGCATTTGTGAAGCCACAACACGCACAACCTTGAGGCGGATGGGCTACAACGGCAGAAGACCCCAGCGGGTACCACTCATCTCCACTACAAATAGGAAAAAGAGGCTACAATTTGCACGAGCTCACCAAAATTGGACTGTTGAAGACTGGAAAAATGTTGCCTGGTCTGATGAGTCTCGATTTCTGTTGAGACATTCAAATGGTAGAGTCCAAATTTGGCGTAAACAGAATGAGAACATGTATCCATCATGCCTTGTTACCACTTTAGGCCCCTTAGTGCCAATTGGGCATCGTTTAAATGCCACGGGCTACCTGAGCATTGTTTCTGACCATGTCCATCCCTTCATGACCACCATGTACCCATCCTCTGATGGCTACTTCCAGGAGGATAATGCACCATGTCACAAAGCTCGAATCATTTCAAATTGGTTTCTTGAACATGACAATGAGTTCAATGTACTTAAAATGGCCCCACAGTCACCAGATCTCAACCCAATACAGCATCTTTGGGATGTGGTGGAACAGGAGCTTTGTGCCCTGGATGTACATCCCTAAAATCTCCATCAACTGCAAGATGCTATCCTATCAATATGGGCCAACATTTCTAAAGAATGCTATCAGCACCTTGTTGAATCAATGCCACGTAGAATTAAGGCAGTTCTGAAGGCAAAAGGGGGTCCAACACCGTATTAGTATGGTGTTCCTAATAATTCTTTAGGTGAGTGTATATATGCTTTCAAGTATGTCACACGTACAGTAGCGCAGTTTTTTTTAGTGTATGCGCAAATAAATTACAGTCAATGTCACTGATATTTGGGATACGGAAACGTTATACAGCAGAGGTACCACAGGTAATGGCGCTGCTGTCACCAGCGGCTAAGAGAAAATTACAGTCAATGTCACTGATATTTGGGATGCAGAAATGTTATACAGGAGAGGTATTACAGGTAATAGCGCTGCTGTGAACAGCCGCTAAGAAAAAATTGCAGTCAAAGTCACAAATATTTGGGATGAGGAAGCATTATAGAGGAGATGTAGCGCAGGTAATGTTACTGTCCGCAGCGTCTACAGAAAAAGTACACTGGATGTCACAGATATTTTTAGGATGGGCAAACGTTATACAGGAGATGTAGCTCAGGTAATGTCACTGTCCACAGCGTCTACAGAAAAAGTACACTGGATGTCACATATATTTGTAGGATGCGCAAACGTTATACAGGAGATGTAGCGTACGTAATGTCACTGTCCGCAAAGTACACCGTCTATGGAAAAAGTACCCTGGATGTCACAGATATTTTTAGGCTGCGCTCATTTTACACAGGAGATGTAGAGCAGATAATGTCTCTGTCTGCAGCGGCCAAACAATTGCACGCTATTTAGCGCAGGTTGCGCTAAAAACATACATTGCTGCCAGATACAACAATAGTCCTTAAAGGACTTTCGGGTCTCAAACATTTGCACGGAAATTTAGCGCAGATTGCGCTAATAAAATATATATATTGCTGCCAGATACAACCAGTGGCGGATTACAATAGGGACGTTTGGGTCGGCAGCCCCGGGCCCAGCACCGCTGGGGGGCCCAAAGCCGACCCGAACACCCACATACTGCGGCGGGGCACAGGAGCTCATAGTAGTGAAATCCCGGCACAGGCGGGCGTAGTGAGGTCATCGCGCGCTAGTGCCGGGATGCGAGCAAGTGCCTGGCTCTGGACATAGGTGAGCATTTAGCTTTTCATTTTTTTTTTTCATTTTTGGGGACATGTGGAGTGGGGACACACAGGAGGACACATTAAGGCCTCATGCACACAAACAAATTTTGGGTCCGTGTCCGAGCCGCATATTTTGCGACTCGGGCGCGGACACATTCACTTTAATTGCTCCGTTACGTGGCCCCGCCAAAAAAATAGAGCATGTCCTATTCTTGTCCGTCTTGCGGTCAAGAATAGGCATTTCAACAATGGGCCACGTTCGATTCCTCAAATTGCAGAACGGAGCGCGGAAAAGCTTCCGTGTTTTGCAGATCCACGGTTTGCGGACCGCAAAACATCTACGGTCATGTGCATGAGGCCTAAGAGACATCAAGTACATTGGGGACGAAATTACTATATTGGGGCTTCTGTATGGGGGCAAATTACTATGTGGGGGAAAATTTTTATTGAAGGATTATTATGTGGGGACTGTGTGGGGCCAAATTATTATGGGAGGGACTACTATGTGGGGGAAAATTAGTATGTGGGGCAGTGGGGGGAACTCTACTGTGTTGGCGCAGTGTAGAGGAAATAACTATGTGGGGGGAAAATTACTATATGGGGCAGTGTGGGGGCAAATTACTGTGTGGGAGAAACTGCAGTGTGGGGTAAAGTACTGTGTGGGGGCTGTGTGGAGTAAATTACTGTGTGGGGGCAGTGTAGGGGAAATTACTATGTGGGGGCAGTGTGGGGGAAATTACTATATGGGGCAGTGTGGAGTAAATTACTGTATGTGGGCAGTGTGGGGAAATTACTGTGTGGGAGAAATTGCTATATGGTGGGGGGGCAGTGTGGTGGCAATTACTATTTGGGGGAAATTACTGTGCGGCTGAAAGATGTGGTGCTGTTTTCTCCTCCATGTCTTTTTTATTATGATTATATGTATTTTAAATGTGGCGACCAAAATTTTACATTTAGGGTTAATTTGGGGTATTTTTTTTAGTCTGAATATGTCATATGGTCTAGGAAGAGACTGTGGTGCTCACGAAGCACTGCAGGGTCTTAATACAAAAAAAAAAAAAAAAACTAAACTAAAATGGATGGAGGTGCCCAAGTTGGGTAGACAGCCCTGGGCCCATCATGCACTTAATCTGCCCCTGGATACAATAGTACTTAAAAGGACTTTTGGGTCTTTTCTCTACAATTGAACACAATTTAGCGCAGGTTGCGCTAAAAATATATATTGCTGGCATACACAACAATAGTCTTTAAAAGGACTTTTGGGTCTCTAACACCAATCCCGCCTAACAAAAAAATAAAATTCAATTCCCTACACTATCTGTCCCTTCTACAGCACAGCTCTCCCTGACTAAGACTGAGCCGAACCACGTGTCATTGGGTGCTTTATAGCACCCAATGACGCTTTCTGGCCAGCCAATCACTGTAATGCCAGTAACCAACATGGCTACGGCATTACAGTGAGTGGCAGCACTTACCTGCACATTTATTGGCTGCGTAGTGCAGTGAGGAGACTCGAGCATCGTGCTCAAGCACATGTGGTATTCGGCCGAGCATGTTCGCTCAACACTAGTGTCTACACTTTTGATTTGTACTGTACTATATGTGTTCTCAAACAGTGTTTAGTATTGTGTTTTATTTTTTAGCCAAAGCTGGTGGTGGATCATTTAAGTGGCAACACATGTGGAAACACATAAAATATGCACCTTTGTCATAATGTTTTGGTATTCTGTGACCCAAATGGTCTATTTTTTTCTGTTTATTGTCTGAGTATGACAAAGTTAGAGAGTATTACAAAATTCGATTTGGTTGCTTCGCCAAACTTTATAAAAAAATTGCTTTGTGATTAATTACTTCGTCAAGAAGCACATTTCTTGACAGGGAGCTGCGATTACAGTATTTCTGGTAAAATCGATTCGCTACCACAAAGCACGAGGAAATTCGACTTTGCAGCAAATTAAATTTAGCCTGAAACTTGGATTGATGGCCCCTAGACAGAATGTATGAGTTTTAAAGGTATATTCACACTCAGCAGAATTGCTAATACATCTGATTGGGTTTTTTGTTTGCAGCATGTGCATGAACTTTAGCAAAACCTCTATCAGATAGATGGGATAGTAACTGAAATTTCTGGTCCAAGTATGCTATGAATGAATACACTAATAAACTCATTTTAATGAATTAGAAAAGTCAGATTTTTTATGTAGATGCGGTAACCATAAAAAGGGTTTCATCAGTCAGGATCAGCTTGTTTTCACAGGATTCATGCACTGCACTATACTATACCTTTGGGCCCCACTACCGTCAATACAACAGACTGAAAACAATGATGGAGAAAGTGATGAAATCTAATATTATTCTATATATCAGTCTGATCACACTGAATCAGTTGTACAATAAAAGCTGCTAAAAGTAAACATGTCTGTTGTTTTTCTTCCAGAAGAAAAAGACATGAACCATTGTCAGCAGGTTTTTTATTATCTGCTGTTATCTCTTTATGACCTTATTTTAATCAATTATTCAGTCCATAAATTTAAATGAGAATATCAATAAAGGTTCCTATTTAATTTAAAAACTAAGAGTGGTGTACTTAAATGGAGATTTTCTTCATTAGGGTGCATTATTCAAACTTATCTTTGTTCACAAGTTGCTAAATTTATGTGCAGTATCCTTATCTAAGGCTTCATATATTTTTATTATGGGTTTGATTTTACAGGCAATAGGGTTCTTGTGCATTAGTTATTAACACAATCATTGGGTTCTTTGCTTGCCTCAACATCCAATAAAAAGGTTAATTGTTCTAAAGCTGATTTAAATAGTTCTGTTACTTTGATTATATATACTGTATATATATATATATATATATATATATATATATATATTTAAAAAAAAGAGAAGCACTCCTGCAGTCCTCAGAAGTGTATACCAGGTGTTGTATTTCTACAGGTCACGGACTATAATCTACAAAATCATAAAAAGAGGCAGCACTCCTGGTCAAGTGAAAAAGTGGACTTCTTTATTCACCCATGCTTCTGTAACATTTCAGCTCAACTCAATGGAGCCTTTATCAAGCAATGAATTAAGTGCCCAGCCCTGTTAAAAGCAGATGCAAGCTACCATGGCTATTATATATGTAGAACTATAAGTAGCAGCACACCACTATATGCACTAAGACACAAGTAAACGGTGAATATGTGAAAAAGGTAAAATGCATGACTGCTATACTTTACTATTAGACAAAGTAGAAGCTCTTAGCGCATACTATAATAAGAGCTTCTACTTTGTCTAATAGTAAGTATAGCAGTCATGCATTCTACCTTTTTCACATATTCACCGTTTACGTGTGTCTTAGTGCACATAGTGGTGTGCTGCTACTTCTAGTTCTACATATATACTGTGTTTCCCCAAAAATAAGACATACCCATAAAATAAGCTGTAGCAGGATTTCTAAGCATTTGCGCAATATAAGCCATACCCCAAAAAATAAGACATAGTGATAGGCGTGGCTATGCAGCGTACCGGTGCGAAGTGGTAAAGAAGACAGGCAGGCCTTCTCATCTGCCCCATCGTGACAGTTGCTATCTTGGAGGTGACCGGAGAGGTGCGGGCAGCCCCATCAACAAGGTTGGCTCCCCCTGTCAGGCCCCGGTCATTCTGGGTGTGCTGCAAGCTGAGGCATAGAGGGAGAAATAGAAAGTGAAAGTAAAAGTCTACTCAGTGAAGTGAGGAGCAGGACTCTCTGCTTTAGGTATTGTGTGTCCTCAGGAGGAAGAAGTAGAGCTGTGGCTGCCGGTTTACTCAGTACTTTGGGTCTCTCTCCCCCAGCACCAACCAGCAACAGTCTGTGGGTCTCTCTCACTCCCCACAAACACTAGTAAAGCTGCTGCTCCCCAGCACTGACCAGCAACAGTCTGTGGGTCTCTCTCACCCCACACAAACACCAGGGGATAGTGGAAAAGCTTCAGCTTTTGTAGATTGTTGTACTATACTTAATAAAAAACAGACATCCCCTGAAAATAAGCCATGGTGTGTCTTCTTGAGGAAAAATAAATATAAGACAGTGTCTTATTTATGGGGAAACATGGTAATAGCCATGGTGGCTTGCACCTGCTTTTAACTTATCCACCTGGAGCTGCTGCTTCATGGCAATACATGGCATATGCACCCATACTTTCCACCATTCACCTACCATTAATAATATAACATTAACTGAATAAATAAATACACTGACTAGAGAGTGGAGGTAAAAATTGGCCATGGCCTATTTATTATAATATATCAACTCTGAGCCTAGTCATAAACTCAGATTCAATCAAACCATAACCGATACATCAGAGTCCATCCCATCACCCTTTTTAAAACTATGGCCTACATTCAACCATTAGAGGCGGACGGGAAGGGGGCACAAAGGATCCGGCTCCACGGGCAGGTGCAGATGAAAGGCAACCACCCACCAGGCCCAAACCGCCTTCAGCAAGGCGGCAAGGGCCCCACCTCACCCCCAGCTATTTCCACCTAGCCTGCAGGTTGAGGTAAAGGGGTTGTCCGAGTTATATTTATTGATGACCTATCCTCAGGATAGGTCATCAATATCAGATCAGCGGGGGTCCGACACCTGGCACTCCCGCCGATTAGCTGTTTGAAGAGAAGGCGCACGCCGTGCCAGCGCTGCCTCCTCTTCATTGTTTACCTGCTCGCCGTCGCATCTGCAGCAGTGAGCAGGTGTAATTACACCCAAGCTGTTCTATTCATTTCAATGGGATGGCTCGTTCCTATACAACTGTATACTACAGAGCCGTCCCATTGAAATGAATGGAACGGCTTGGGTGTAAATACACCTGCTCACCGCTGCAGATGCGACGGCGAGCAGGTAAACAATGGAGAGGATTCAGCACTGGCATGGCGAGCGCCTTCTCTTCAAACAGCTGATCGGCGGGGGTGCCGGGTGTCAGACCCCCGCCGATCTGATATTGATGGCCTATCCTAAGGATAGGTCATCAATAAATATAACTTAGACAACCCCTTTAAGAATGTCACAACCAATATCTGATAAACTAATACCATTACGAAAATAGAGGCCTGCCTCTCCACTCTCTAAATCAAAGTGCCTAAAGGAAAAACCCCACAACAGCGGCATGAACAGTGACATTAATACGCTTCCTCACTTTAACCTTAAACTTCAGATCAGGATACATGTTCCAACACCACCTGGAAATAAATTCTCAAAAAATGAATCTGGTATGGGGAAAAAGGCAGCGAAGATGCGTCATCGTCTTCATCTGAAAAATCAAATCCATGGTGTCTTCACAGCCAATGTCTTTACCTCCTAAATTACTGATTGTAATGTCCGGGTTAGGGAAAACATCATGTAAATACAGAACAAGCTCTATCAAACCTGACCATCGAAGCCCTCGAACTCCAGCCCAGTGAATCTTGATAGCCTCTGGAGGAAGAGACAATTTCAGTCCATAACACCTCTCTGCAGCCCTCCTATTAGCCAATGGATATAAGAGAGGCCCAGAATCCAAACAGAATGACCTGCAAAATCTAATAAACATTAATCAATTTCAATTAACAAATGAGGCCTGACATATAGCTGATATCTTTTAGAAGACCACTTACCAATACGTCTAATCATCGATTCATGCAGACCTGCTTGAGCAGCAGATGTCGCAGCCCCAGTCCAAAAAGAGTGTGACAAGAAAAATCTCGCACTCAGACCCAATTTAAATAAACATTTAGTTAAACAGCTCTAAAATGAAATTGTGACAAAGGAAACAAATCCTGATGCACAAGAAAAAACTCATCATTACCCCTGGGACGGATTGCTAAATAATTCTTAATTGTCTTGAACGGACAAATAATTTTATCCGTGATAGCACCAATCCTCTAATAACAACCTTTCCCTGACTGGTCAGTTTTTGATCTTTCAATCAAATTGAACTTCGAACAGACACATGCTGCAAGGCTAGGCCCAACTTCCCAAACCGAGACCGAGGTAATAACTCACCAATACGCAAATCCCCCAAAAATTATATGATAAATACTGTACAGAATAACAATGCCTCAAACTGTGAAAAATAAACCGAACTAATTCCACACAACAATTCCGGTGAAATGGGACATCTACCATCAGGTAAGTATCCAATCGCTTTATATCCTTTCAACAGCTGTCTAATAAAGAACATCTCAGAAAAGGACCTCGAACCAAACAATTTAAGGAAAAAAGAAACACCTGCCAAAATCTTACACACTGAATTGTATGCCAACTTCTCCTCAAATAACTGCAAGTAAAAAGCCAAGGCAAAGGATTCATTTACCAATAAAGGTGATAATGACAAACCAGCAGCAAAACGGTCTCAGCGCACCCAGGCTGCTAGATAACCTTTCCATGTAGAAGCTGCAACAGACCGACTCAATAACTCCAAAGTTAACACCAGATTAGGCCCCACAGGTGCTCCAGACAAGGACTCCCGCAAGAATCGCTGATGGAACCAAACTGCAAAAACGGTCCATCTGAAAACGGGACAATGCATCAGCGATTTCATTATTAACACCTTTAACAAGCACCACCTTAATCCAAACATTGAATTTTAAACAAAGCAAAACGAAATGCCTGAGCAGCTTAAACACTACAGGTCTCTTGGAGGATAAACAATTGACCGCAAACATAACACCCTTATTATCAGTATGCAAACAGATCCATTTGTTCTGAAAAGACTGACTCCAAAGCACTAATGCAACTACTACTGGAAAAAGTTCCAGCAAGACCAGATTGGACAATATGGCATTAGAAACCCAAGATTTATGCCAAGCCGTAGCACACCAGTGACTGTCCAAGAATACACCGTAACCAGTACTACCAGCCACATCCGTGAACAAGTTCAGTTGTTCAGCATCCACAAATTTCTCCTGCCATAACGACCTACCATTAAAATCCTGCATAAAACCTAACCAAAGCAGCAGATCATCCTTCATAAAGGCACATGCAAGCAAGGATTACGCAAACCAACTACTCTTAGCGACAATTGTCAACAAAAAATGAGTCCCATAGGCATAACTCTACAACAAAATGCTAATAAACCTAACAACGACTGAACTTCCTTAACGGTGACACAATGACGAAACAGAAACCCCTTAATCAAATTTTCTCCTCAGGCAACCTAAATTCACCAACAGCCGTGTCGATTACTATACCTAAATATTCAATAGAACTAGAAGAAAAGACAGTTTCTTAGAAGCTAAAGGAACACCAAAATCTGCACAAACTGAGAAAAACAATGACAAAACATCAAAACAAACTGTAGAATCCGCAGAGCCAACAAACAAAAAATCGTCCAAATAGTGCACAAAACCACCTTTCATAGCACGCACGGAGACGACCCATTCCAAGAAAGTTGAAAAGGCCTCAAAATAAAAGCAGAAAATAGAACATCCCATCGGAAGGCATTTGTCAAAAAAAAAGCAACCTTGAAAATGAAAGCCCAAAGAGCAAAACTCTGCCGGGTGTATAGCAAGGAGCCGAAAAGCTGACTTAATATCAGCCTTTGCCATTAAGGTCCCTTTACCAAACGCCTTAATCACAGAAATTGCTGAATCAAAAGTAGCATAACACACTTTAGATAAAGATGTATCAATTTCGGTACCACCTCCACATGAGACAAACGAAAATCCTCAAAATGTGGTAATTCAAAAGGCCCTGCAATCCTGCTGAGAAAAAAAGTTTATATCACCAGTCGGTAAACGTTCTAGATCGCAGCAGGTCTCTGTAGTGTTGTGGGCATTGTTCACACTTGTAGATTCAGAAAAAGTTCAGATCAAGACCGTGCGTGATGGCAGAGAATCAGAGAGCACTTTCTCCTTATGTTTTCCTAAGGAGTTCGAGGTCTGCAGATATCCACTACTCAAAAGTATCCTGCAACAAATTAGGGAAATAAAAAATAGTGAAGATCCATATATCAATTGGCCCCTTTTCTTTCCATTCTACTCACAGGGATCAAATGTGTACGGACAACACCAACACAATCACAGCTGTCTCATCTCTCTTGGAAAGGTTAATTTCTTTAAAATGCTGGCCTGTAGGGAACAATTGCTCCTACCATAGTGAGGGTCCGTATATGCAATATATAAAAAATTATTTAGAAATGTACTCACAAACAATGTCTTTTAAAAGCACATGAAACAAGATCCCAACGTCTTTCGGTAGCCCGACCCGGGTTTTGCTCCTTGAGCTTCGTCAGGGGCGCACTTCGTTACTTCCCTGCCACATCCTTTTTATTTGCAACCTGCTCCTTACACATCTGTTGTATAACGACCTCATTAATTTGGTTTCTAGCAGGCAAATGTATGTCTCATATAACCACAACAACACCTAGTATGAACAACTTTCTATAATCGGACCTAAAGTACTCGCAATTAATTGGTGGAAGAAGGGCTAGTCTAACTTTTTGTTGCTGTCACTCCTTATCACATTTGTCAATTTTACTTCCTATCTTAGCGCTCAATTCACACATATCTCCGAAGAACACACAACTAATATCTATAACATTCTAGGATAAAAATACAAAAAATTTTTCCTCCACAATAAAACATTTTTTCTTTTCAATCATGCGCAATATATTCGCAATTCGCAATACACATATTCAGTTGGGTCATTCACCATATTTTAGTGAAAAAATTTGCCTTTTTTCACCCTATAGCTCCCTCATCCATTCCCCTTCCTGTAAGTTGGCTGCCTGTAAGTCAAAATCCACATTTAAGCCCCGAGGCTGAAAAGTTTTTGTAACAGACCGTTTACTCCTGGCAATCAGTCTCTAACAGCATACAGTGAATCCCCCCCAAGAACGAGACAAGGCTCTGTGTTGAGGGTCCAGCAGTGGTCTGAGGTGCTGGCACACCCAGCCTGGTTTTTATTACAGTCTTGCAAATACAGGACCGCCCACAGGGAGGTATAAAATATCCAGTAACATATTAGTTGCAACCCACAGATTCCCTCCCCCTTATCCTGAGAGGTAACCCAATTACACATACTTTTTACCACAATGCATCCTGGCTTCCTCTCCTCTGTTCAGGAGACAATTGAGAAGTAATTAAATTATCTCCCAGAACAGAGACAAGACTCCATTATGCACATGGTTAGCACAAAGCATTAAAATACTGTACAATACACAAAGTCCCATTTTATACATAAAACACAGACATGTCAGAGACAAGACTCCATTATGCACATGGGGACACAAAACAAGCATTACTGTTAAAATACACCAGGTAAGACACATTACATTAAAACTATACATTTAACATATCCCCAGATAACTCAGGTCTGAGCGCACATTATTAAGTGAATGGCGCTCAGACCACACGAATACAGTTTAATCGCCATGGAGCCAAAGTCTTTACAGTCAGTTTCATACGAATGGGCTCCATGGGATTCCTATCTGGGGTATAACACATTCAACCAAAACTACCGAACCCCAGGCAGAAAAGCACGAATTAAGCTTTTCTGCAGGTAAAAAAGATGTCTTTTAACAGGGGGCCATAGTCCAAAGGCAGCAGGCGAGCAACCAGGTTTCTCCAATGCAATGTGGCGAGATTGGTCTCGTCACAGTTTTCATCTCATAAATCCACTTAGTTTCTTGGATATTTATTTTATCTAAGTAGCTCCCACCTCTCCAATTGCCTTTAACTAGTTCAATACCCATAAATTTAAGACCTTCTGGATTTTTCTGATGTATTTTTTTGAAGTGCAAGGAGACTTCATGATTTTCAAAGCCTTTTTTGATATTCCTTATGTGTTCTTGGATGCGCACTTTTAGGAGTCTTATGGTTTGACCTATGTACTGGAGGCCACAAGGGCTCTCCAGCACGTAGACAACCCCCTTACTCTTACAGGTCATTTCACCTCTTATTTCCAATTCTTTTCTCTTTACATTACTCTATACTGTCCCAGTTTTTTGTAATTTATCAGACCTCCTTCTATTCTTACAAGCACTACAGAAACCACACCAGTTAAATTGGTTCTTCTGAATTTCATTCAGTTGTATGGCGCTATGTACTAATAGGTTTTGAATATAGGCCCCTGAAAATAAGGAGACTGCGGAAGGATTCATTCGCAACATCGCAGAGGACCTGCACTGCACCTGCCTACTCCAGTGACGATTGATCACATGATCCACAGCCGGTCATGTGGGACGCCGCGATAGACCGAACGGCTTGCACGGGACGCCGAGCAGAGCCCCACTACGGACTGCAAGAAATTCAAAGTCACAACTACAGGAGGGCGGTAATGTAGAAAAATACAGGCACTCTCTGTTATATGTACTATCCCGCTGTGAGGTTCAACTTTCTAGAGACCGAACGCTACTATGCGTATATAACACCAAGAGCCGGCAGCGCTTCCCATACATTCTATTGGGTCGGAAATCTGCTCCAAGTGGACTGTATATATCTACCCATTTGGGTACACATCGTATATTACACACTGCATGGTTTTTATTTGTATGGTTTTATGGGTGTTTTAATAAATGTATTGATTTCCAGTTGTGGCTCCCATCTATGAGTGCCCCCCATCCTCTTTTCAATTGCATTACTTTTTGGCCTGGGTGTTGCCAGGGGTGAGCACCTTTCCATAGTAACGTGCTGAGTGAGCCACTGTAGCCTATCTATTACCATTAGGTTTTGAATATTGGGAGATTTTCTGAATATGAAGGGTGGGTGCTCACAGGTCCAAGTATTGGATAATTTGTTAAAATCAGCCAATTTTTTTTAAATGCGTTTTTTAATTCTCTGCAACCATGTGTGTACTGTGTCATGAAGAAAAAACGTAAATCTGGAGGTTTTTTCTTTCCTTTGGGGGGTTATCACTAGTCTTCATTCCTAATTCTTTTATATCCTTTTCCTGTTCTTTTTCATATCCTTTTTGTAAAAACCTATTTTTTATCACTTTACTTTGCTCCCTATAAACCTCTACATCAGTACAATTTAAGTGGATTCTCTGGACCTGACTTCTCTGAATATTACGCAACCAAGGAGCATAGTGCCAACTAGTGAGATCGATGTATCCATTTACATCAGTCGGTTTGAAGTAAGTTTTGGTTTTAAAGGTGCCATTCTCAACATAAATGGTCAGGTCCAGAAAATCCACCGAACCTTGACTAATTGTACTTGTAAAACTCAAATTCCAATCCTTGTTGTTCAACCCCTCAATGAAGACGTCCAGTTGTTCTTTTTTCTCCCTCCTAGATGACAAAACAGTCGTCTATATATCTCTTCCAGATTTTCAATGTTCCACCGTCTGTCCCTTTCTCTATCAACGGGGCAATGTAAAGTTTCTCCCATGCGGACATAAAGATCTTAGCGAAACTGCTAAAAGCGAAAATGCTTTTAAAAGACATTGTTTGTAAGTACATGTCTAAATAAATTTTTATATATTGCACATACGGACCCTCACTATGGTGGGGGCAATTGTTCCCTACAGGCCAGCATTTTAAAGAAAAAAAACCTCCCAAGAGAGATGAGACAGCTGTGATTGTGTTGGTGTTGTCCGTACACATTTGATCCCTGTGAGTGGAATGGAAAGAAAAGGGGCCAATTGATATACGGATCTTCACTATTTTTTTTTTCCTTAATTAGTTGCAGGATACCTTTGAGTAGCGGATATCTGTAGACCTCGAACTCCTTAGGAAAAGGATAAACTGCTTCCTGATTCTCTGCCACCACGCGCGGTTTCGATCTGAACTTTTTCTGAACCTGCAATCCTGCTGGCAGCAATTTCCTTCTTCAATTTTTCTGCTACTACCTGCGGAAACTGTTGCACCAAAGGCAAATTCTCTACCATAGCACAACCATGACCAGAAAATGGAGGCAACATAAAACCTTCCGAAAAGCCAGCAGTTAACAAATCAGCTTTTTGACGATTTGGGAACCTGCTTAACCATGGAAGCATTTTCATTAAGCTTACTTTTTAAAAAGAAATTCCTTTGCAGTTGACTTTGACTGCAAACTAGCTTTTGTGAAGCATCTGGACATTGGGTGACTTGCCCCACAAAATGCACATTCATGCTTGTACTTACAACTGGCAGGCCATTTGCATTGCGACTCGTTAAGCGAAGCAAATACCATCCTTCATCAAACCTCCAGCAGGAGATGCTTTCTGGCTGACAGCTGGCAGCTTCTGGGGGACCAAAAGATTGGGCCATAAGCCCACATCCTTGGTGCCCCACTGCAATTGAGGATAAACCGCAATCTTCTGCCTACAATTCTCATCGTATTGGAACCAACCAAAACCACCAATGTTTTTGTATGCCTCCAATACGATATCCACATTCTGAAATAATCCTGACCATTTTTCAGGATATTTTTCTCTCAAAACACTAGCAAAAATACAAAACGCCTGCAACCAATTATTGAAAGAGCAAGGGATAGGACTGCGCCTATCCTTCTCTAATCTCTCCTCAAGCTCAAGCTTAGAAACAAACTCTTTAGAACCAGGGAGGAGAGATAAGATGTCAACATAATCACCATTCCAAATTTTTTTCCTTAACAGACGCAGACAAATGAAAACTTAACGGGAAAATAGAACACAGAAATACCTCTTTAAAGCAATTTTCAGCAACACCCTTAAATCTATCCAACAACTGTACACTCTTGGGAACAGATAATGGCTCAACTATGCTGTCAGCCTCACCGCCCCCCACCCCCTCAGCTGTAAGCAAGGCAAAGAAACGTTAGGAATTAGGGGCTCAGAAAAAGTAGTCTGAGGAGGGGGAGAGGCGAAGACCAAGGGATTAACAATTCAAGGGAAGACAAAACTCTAGAGAGGGAAGACATGACAAGGGCAAGCTTGGCAGCAGACCACTCACCAGACTTTAGATCTTATCCAGGCAAGGGTGCTGCAGCCGCCTCTGGAACGCTGTCCTCCTGCGGTCCTAGAGCAGAGTCTCCACTTCTTCCAACCCTGGGTTGGCTCTCATACAATCCTACAGCAGGTCTCTCCGCACCCCACATCCCATTTCCCAGGGTCTGCGGGGGGGTTAAAACCTGCACGAACCATGAGCGGCTCTTTCCTGTTGACGATGACTCCTGTCGCCCTTGTGATGATGTGCATGCCTCCCATCCACTCGCGATACCTGCACCAGCATGCACACTGTCCTGTAAGCGCGGCCGCACCTGCGTACACGGAGATGGAGAGTAGTGTCTCTTCTGGCTCTTCAATCTCACGAGATCCCGATGTCTTCTCCACTGCAGCCGCATCCATCCGCTGCTTCAGTCCAGCTGCCGCAACAGCTCCCTCAGACACACTGCCAGCGGGCTCCATAGGATACGGGGAAGACAAAGCCGGCACCAGTGAGCACTCCATAGTAGGGCGAACAGCAGGACGCCTTAAGCAGGCAATCCTGAATCCAAGACTGGGGCTCCATCTTCTAAAGCGCGGGTAGACAGCTCCTCCATCAGGACATCCATCGCAGGTACCAGGGAGAATCTTCGCAATAGATACAGGCACAAAGGATCTGGCTCCACGGGCAGGTGCAGATGAAAGGCAACCAGTCCCGTGGAGCACGGACACTTATAACCCAGCTACCAGCCCTTTCAACCAATCAGACCATTGTCACCAGGGTCCGGGTAACCCTACTCGGAACCTTGGGTCACAATATGTCAAACTGACCAATTAAATGGGATCACTAGGCAGAATGAAACTTCTGCCCAATGATCCTGACAGAAGCAGGAAAACTTTTCCCTTCAAAACTAACAGGCTAAAATTAGCCTGTCATCTAGGTCAGCAAGCAATGCAATTATTGCCATGTTTCCCCATCCTTAATGTCTCGGGTCCCCCCATTGTTTGTTTATTTCTATATATATAGGGGAACAGGCAACCTCTGTAGGAACCCAGCATTCCCGCCCACTGGCCTGGTGCTTTTAATCAAGAATATTACAGTAGTTGGATGCTCCTTTGACCCAGATTCTTGAAGGATACAAGCATGTGTTAGAGTAGGTCCCGTCTGTTAGAAGCCACCAGAGCAGAAGAAGGTGCGCACCAGCAGCTGCAGGACGACAGCCCCCCGATTAAAGCGTGGTGGTAAGAAAAGCAACCCCTCTTGGGCCTTTCTGCTGAAACACTATGCTGGCAGAAATACTCATGGGGATGCAGCCGGGGAAGCCAAACACAGATCATCCCAGCATGGAACCAGCGCAGGCCAGCCTTAGAGCTGTGGCTCCCATTTACTCATGTGGGTCGGCGCGCGCTTTGGGATGGCTGCTTCCGACGTGGAGGGAGTTCGTCTAATATGCAAGGTGAAAGGGAAGACTTGACAAAGAAAGAACCGGCAACAGAAAGGCCATTCTGGCACCAGAAACAAGCGTAAGTCAGGTGAGGACGTGCCTCCGTTTTATTGGTGCCTTCGCCCCTCCCTCAAATGCAGGCTGACTTATGAGCCTTACCTATATATAGAGATGTCTCTGCGGTCGTTAGACGGCATAATTTGCACATTCGCGATTCGCCGAATATGCGAACAAATGGCGATATTCGCATGCTTCATATCTTTTGCATTGAGCCAAACTTTGACCCATCATGACACATCCATCAGGTGGGACAGGACAGCCAATTGAGACGTTTCAGCCCATGGACACACCCCCATCCTATAAATTAACTAGATCTGCCAGCCGTTTTATATTCTGTGTAGGGAGAGGTTGCTTTGTGGAGCAGGGACAGACTGTTAGGGACACCAAATAGGCCCACAAAAGTCGTTTTAAGGACTGGTATAGGTCTGCTATTTATAGGTGTGACATTCTGAGGGGTGTGATATACCTATAATATACTTTCTAACATAGGAAGTATATTATAGTGCATTTGTATTGTGCAGCAGCTGTGTGAGGTTATGCTGCGATATCGCAGGTATATAGAGGGACAAACGCTATTGCAATAACTAATTGCAACTGGTGTGATATACCTGTTGCCCCCAAAAAAGTGATATACATATAATATACTTTCTAACATAGAAAGTATATAGTACATTTGTATTGTGCAGTAGTTGTGTGCGGGTTCTGCTGTGATACTTCAGGTATATAGAGGGACAAGCGCTATTGGAACAACTATTTGCATAGGGTGTGATATACCTGTTGCCCCCAAAAAAACTAATTGAGGGGTGCGATATATCAGCTTCGACAAAATACTGATTAAGGGGTTTGATATACCTGCTTCCATAAAATACTGACTGAGGGATGCGATATACCTGTTTCCACCAAATATTGATTAAGGGGTTCTATATACCTGCTTCCACAAAATACCGATTGAGGGTTGCGATATAACTGCTTCCACCAAATATTGATTGAGGCCTGCGATATACCTGCTTCCACAAAATACCGATTGAGGGGTGAGATATTCCTGCTTCCAACAAATATTGATTCAGGGGTTCTATATACCTGCTTCCATAAAATACTGATTGAGGGGTTTGATATACCTGCTTTCACAAAATACTGATTGAGGGGTGCGATATACCTGCTTCCACCAAATATTTATTCAGGGGTTCTATATATCTGCTTCCACAAAATACTGATTGAGGGGTGTGATATACCTGCCTCCACTAAATTCAAATTAAAGGGTTTGATATACCAGCTTCCACAAAATACTGATTGAGGGGTGCGATATACCTGCCTCCACCAAAAATTAATTAAGGGGTTCTATATACCTATTTCCACAAAATACTGATTGAGGGGTGCAATATACCTGCCCACAAAAGACTGATTAAGGGGTTTGGTATTCTTGCTTCCACAAAATACTAATTGATGCGTGCGATATACCTTCTTCCACCAAATATTGATTAAGGGGTTCTACTTTATATACCTGCTTCCACATAATACTGATTAAGGGGTTTAATATACCAGTTTCCACCAAATACTGATCGAGGCCTGCGATATACCTGCTTCCACAAATACTGCTCTTGTCTAGGCACTTTGGCACAGGGTCATTTTGAAATGGTAGGGGTCGGGCAGGTGGGAAGTTGGAGAAAGGATGTGCGATTACGTCAAAGGACACACCAGAGTTGGTAGAGTGGCTCACTCATCCTTCCGCTTCTGCACCCTCCTCACTCTCTGCTGTGTGCACCCCCAAATACACCACCACCACAATAGCCCCTCAACTCGAGTCAAAGGACTTATTTTTCCATCCATTCCAAGACCTTCCAGATGCGCAAAAAGGAGGCAAAAAGCACACTGCAAATGTATCTGGAGCGAGCCATCCACCATGCATGGTCCCAGGCTGCCGGCACATGGCTCCGCAGTGTGGGCTTTTTTTAACGTGTCAGCTGCTGACAACAGTGTTGCCATCTGCAGCCTGTGCTGTTAACGTATAAGTTGCGGTAAGCCCAACACTCACCTAGGGAAGACCGCCTTAAGAAGGCACCTGGGCTCCCATCACCGAGCCCAGTGCGAGCAACGCCGTCAGAACCCACAAAGACACACTCCCGACGCTCCACGTCCTGCCTGTTCTCTTTCTCTTCTCTCCTCCCAATTGTCCTCCACTCCACCTTTCACTGTCCCATTGGGGCGTTCATCTGGCAGAAGACAGGCTTCCGTGGAACAAATGTTCGAATGTAAAAAGTTGATGATGCCGGATAACCCTCTTGCCCAACGGCTGACCACTGGCTTGTCGGAACTGCTAGCCCGCCAACTACTGCCATATAAATTGGTGGACTCGGGGGCCTATAGAAAATTTGTGGCTATTGGCACACCGCAATGGAAGATCCCCGAGAGGAAGTATTTCTCCCAGAAGGGCATCCCAAAGCTATATGGCCACGTTCAGCGGAAAGTGAATATATTTCTGGCACAGACACGTGGTCTAGCAAACAGGGGCAGGGAAGGTACATAACTTTTACCACCCACTGGGTGAATTTTCTGACGGCCATCAAGCATGTAACCCATGGCTCCCGTGTGGATCTGGTGTTACTGCCACGGATCGTATGCAGTCCTGCTTCTTCCTCTCTTCCTCCTACTCCATCCTCCGTCTCCTCCTCGGCTGACTCCTCCTGTTCCACTGCTACTGCCTCTTCTGCTGCGCCCCCCCCCCCCCCAACCTCCCCAGAACCTATTTGACGTGCCAGGTGAGACGTTGCCATGCTGTACTGCGGCTGTTGTGCCTGGAAGCCAAGAGCCACACCGGTCCTGCACTGCTTTAAGCTCTGCGGTCACAGGCCGATCAGTGGCTAACCCCACTCAATTTGACAGTTGGTAAACTGGTGTGTGACAACGGTGCCAATCTGTTGAGCGTGCTGAAACAGGACAAAATGACACACGTGCCGTGCATGGCACAGCTCCTGAACTTAGGCATGCAGCGATTCATTACCAAAGTCCAGGGTCTCGTGCGGCAGGCCAGGAAAATCTCTGGCCATTTTAGAAGGAGGAGCAAGAAGAGCAGGCTTTGAGGGGGAATTTATACTTTTCGGGGATCACTGGTGTTGTTCGTGGCTGGGGGGAGGAGACCAAGGACAACATTCTCCTGGGCGATGAGCAGGAGCCAGGGTGCTTCACCGCTTCCAATTTAGTGCAAATTGGGACCTTAATGCTTCAGTGTTTAAAGAGGGACCCCCGTATAAAAAGTATAATGGGCAAGGACCAGTACTGGGTGGCAACTTACTTAGAACCCCGGCACAAACACAAAATTGCAGACATGTTACCAGCATCACAGAGGACTGGCAGAATGCAGCATTTCCAGGCCTTGCTGTGAGAGATGCTGCATTCTGTTATTGTGGGCGCTGTCAGAGGAATTTCCACCCACAGCGAAACAGGTGCATGTACTAATCCTACCGCGCCTGCAAGAAGAGATGTGTTGGTCACTTCGGATATGAGATCATTCTTGCAGCCAACTCATCGACAGCCGCCCTTCGGATCCAGCCTCAGGGAACGCCTAGACCGAGAGGTGTTGACTACATCGGGTTAAAGGGCTTCTGTCACCCCCACTGATGTAATTTTCACTAGCTGACATTAGCTACTTGCTAATGTCAGCTGAGTTCAAACATATGTTTCCTAACTTTTTTCCTGTTTTCTATGTTCTAAAAAACTTACTTTTGTGATATGCAAATTATCTTCGCTACCAGCAAGTTGGGCGGGTACTTGCTGGTAGCCGCCGCACCTTCATGCCCTGGGAACACCCCCTCTTCTTTTGATAGACAGGGCCAGCGCACTCTCCTCCTCCCGCTGGCCCTGTCTGCAGCTGCAATCCCGCGCCTGCGCCGTATCAGTCTTTAGTCGGCGCAGGCGCTCTGAGTGAAGGACGCTCGCTTAGGCGCTCCGTCCTCCGTGGTAAGGAGCAGGCGATGCCGGCGTCTTTTCTTCCGGGTGTAGGGCTGACGTCATCGGCGCAGGCGCACTGAGGACGGAGCGCCTAAGCGAGCGTCCTTCACTCAGAGCGCCTGCGCCGACTAAAGACTGATACGGCGCAGGCGAGGATTGCAGCTGCAGACAGGGCCAGCGGGAGGAGGAGAGCGCGCTGGCCCTGTCTATCAAAAGAAGAGGGGGTGTTCCCAGGGCATGAAGATGCGGCGGCTACCAGCAAGTACCCGCCCAACTTGCTGGTAGCAAAGATAATTTGCATATCACAAAAGTAAGTTTTTTAGAAGATAGAAAACAGGAAAAAAGTTAGGAAACATATGTTTGAACTCAGCTGACATTAGCAAGTAGCTAATGTCAGCTAGTGAAAATTACATCAGTGGGGGTGACAGAAGCCCTTTAACATCCGATGTGGACGCTCTGAGAAGCAAGGAACCCCTGGACTACTAGGTGTTCAGGCTTGACCTGTGGCCAGAGCTGGCACAATTTGCCATGGAACTTTTGGCTTGCCCCTCATCAAGTGTCCTGTCCGAAAGGACGTTCAGAGCAGCAGGGGGGATCATGACCTATAAGCGCACTCGCCTAGCTCACGACAGTGTAGACTACCTCACATTTCTAAAAATGAATGAGGCATGAATCTCGGAGGAAGTCAACATTTCCTCATACCAGCCCACACATATCGCCACCACGCAGAACAAAAAATGGTCCTTGTCTAATGTATATACAGTGGCATAACAGGCATTTTCTGTCAGGTGAATGCCTAATGTTTGGAGCCTGTACTCCAGTGGCCTACAGTAAAATTGTTAATCATTCATCGCCTAATATACTTCCAACCACATGATCACTTGTTCTTTTCTGTCCGGTAAATGCCTAATGTTTGGGGCCTGTACTCCACTGGCCTACAGTAAAATTGTTATACACTGACTATCTAATATACCTCCAGCCACATAATCACTTATTCTTTTCTGTCCAGTGAATAACTTGCGGATCTGCCGCCAGCACAGGGGTTAATATGTCTAAAATGCTCTAAAAACATCTAATATTTTTTGGTACATTTTTGGGTACATATGATTCTTTGATTGTCCAATATTACACGTTTTAGCACCTCTTTTTTTTAAGGCATTCACCTGAGGGGTTATATCATGTGATATTTATATAAAGCAAGTCGTTACAGATGCAGCGATACCCATATTGTTTATTTTTGTTAAGTTTTCCAAAGTAAAAGTATTTTTGAAAAGAAATAATCTTGTTTTTGTGTTGCCACATTCTGAAAGCCATATTTTTTTTTTCACTTTTCTGCCAATCATCTTATATACGGGTTCCTTTTTTGCGGGATGAGAAGTTTGATTGTTAACATTTTGGGATACATATGAATTTTTAATTGTTTGGCATTTCACTTTTTGTAAAGCAAGGTGAACAAAAAACTGCTGTTATTGCACTGCTTTTTTTTTCCTTTACAGGTTCCCCTGATGAGGTGGATCATGTTATATTTTTATAGAGCCAGTCGTTACAATTTACTTTGAATATTGCACTATTGGCGCCGGTAAGATTTACTGTTAGGGTACTTTCACACTTGCGTTGAAGGATTCCGTCAGGCAGTTCCGTCAATGGAACTGCCCGACGGATCCGTTAACATGTTTGAAAATGGATTTCATTTGCAAATGGATCCGTTTGCAGATCCATTTGACAATTGTATTGAAATAACGGATCCATCTTTCCGTTGTCATCCGTAAAAACGCATCCGTTATTTATTATTTTACCATTTTAAAGGTCTGCGCATGAGCAGAGTGGAAGAACGGATCCGTTAATGTGTCAATTTTAAATGTCGGATCCGCCCTTAATACATTTCAATGGAAATGAATGGCGGATCCATCATTCCGTCAAGATATTTTTGGACGGAGATAAAAATACAACATGCTGCGTTTTTATCTGCGTCCAATAAACGTGAAAGGACTGAACTGAAGACAAACTGATGCAAACTGAACGAATTGCTTTCCATTCAGAACGCATTAGGATAAAACTGATCAGTTTTTTTCCGTTATTGAGCCCCGAGGACGGAACTTAATGACGGAAAACTTTTGCAAATTTGTAATGTGATTATTCCCCCCCCCCCCCCTCCACATGTCCAATATAACGATGCAGGAAAGTCTGGTAAGATACTTTCTACAATGTTATTTGTGTTTAAAAATGCAGGTTAAAAAAATACAGGGTTCTATATATTTGAGTGGCTCACGCTGGATGTCTATGAAATGGGTGCTACAAATCCTGGATGGCCTCACCTCTCCAGAAAAATTTGTTTATAAAGTATTCTATGTAGGACGAGCACACCTCATATGGATCCCAAATGGATAGAGTTTCTTATGTGATATTTAGAATTCTGAATCAACTAGCTTGTTATAATAATGCTGTTTATTACATATTTGGGCAGGGGGAGAAGAATCCTTGAATTCCTTTATAGAAAACATCAATATCAACAATAGGAATCTACGGTTTACATCAACATTCAGCAGAGATAAGGTAGAATTTCTGGACTTAGAAATAAGTGTAGAAGGAGAGGCCCTGTTATGTAATACCTTTCAGAAGAATGTAAATAAAAATAGCTACATCTATTATGATAGTTGCCATTTACCGAACTGGTTGATAAATATCCCGTTTGGGCAATTTAGAAGGATTAGAAGGAATTGTACCAAAAAATCGGACTTTGAAATAGAAGCAGAAAAAATGCGTACAGAATTTTTAATAAAACAATATCCCACCCACGTCGTTGATGAAGCTCTCACCAAAACGAGGAATTTGGAGAGATCCCAATTTTTTGAGGATAAAAATGAAAGGAATATAAAAAAGAATGAGGATCAAATCCGCATAATTCTACCTTACAATGTCAAACATAAAGAAATTCGCAAAGTATTATATAAACATTGGCATCTGGTACGGAATGATAAGACCATAGGCACTCTTTTACCCATTACCCCCCTCATCACGTTCACAAAAGCACCTAATCTAGGACTTAAGGTGGCTCCCACAGTGAGAAATTTTAAAAGTTCAAAGAATAGCATACAGAAATGGATGGGAATCAAGGGTTTCTATAGATGTGGTAAGTGCATAAACTGCAGAACCACAAGTTTCCCTAAGAAAACGATAAAGGTGGAATCCTCTAGTAATTCATATATACATGAAATAAAAGAACATCTATCATGTAACTCCACAAATGTAATTTATCTAATCAGCTGCCCGTGTAATAAACAATATATTGGCAGAACCAAGAGAACTTTGAAAAAAAGGGTTGCTGAACATATCAACAACATACGAAAAGGGTACGAAAAACACACCCTATCCCACCATTTTAAAGAAGTCCACAATAAGGATCCTACAGGTTTAACATACATAGCCTTAGAACGTGTAGAACGCCACTGGAGGGGAGGAGACCATATAAGCCGAATGTCTCGTATAGAATCAAGAAAAATCTTTGACTTCGACAGTATAGTACCGAATGGATTGAATGCAGACTTTGAGATATTCGGATTCCTGTAGTTGGTGGATCCTCCTCATTGACAGGCGACCTTAGAGTGAAAATGATCTCTGGGTCCTCTCTTTGTGATGAGGATCCACCTCTTTAACATCTAAAAGAAACCCTTGATTTATTATATGAATTCCCTAGCACACAAATGTTCGGGAGGGTCTCCTAAGTTTGAAGAAAATCCCTTGAAAGAAGTATTTTTCTAAAGAATTTTTTGTGAGATTTCCCCAAAAAGTTTTTTAGTCCATAACTTTTTAAAAAAATAAGATATTTTAGAAAAAACATCCTGGAAAATTCTGGAAAACTAAATTGATATTTCCCTTTTACTATATTAACCTACACTGCTACAGTATTTTTATTTATCTCATAAATATGTTATACCTGTTTATTTATTAATAATCCCTATCAATATGACTATAATTTTTTTAGTATTTTATAATATTTACGGTGTTTGTATATTGAATTATTGTGTTTACATTGAATTATAACTGCATGTTTTTATAATAACACATCTGTATATATGTCCTATATGGTTTGTATGCTGATCAAAAATAGAAGAATACACAAAAAGAGCCCTAATACTAACAAATCCTCCCTGAGAAACATACTGGAATCAATCCATGCCAGATTTTGTATCACACCAATGGAATACCAACGGAGACTATTTAACCCAGGAACATATGCGGGGTGGTCTTCACCACTGAGGAAGGGACGCTTAGTCCCGAAACGCGTCTGGTGCCTTGAGACCCCCGCAGCACACTTTCCAGGAGCGCTCCCAAGTCCGACCGGTAACAGCAATACGATTCATTGCGAAAGACTGCACAGATACGCCGGAGGAGGTAAGGCAAGACCGCGCAGCACACCACGTGGGACGCCAGTGGTTACCGCGGCTTGCTCCCTTGGACTTACAGACGGGTACCTGAGTAAGAACTTATTGACAATATTGGAGAGACGCAGATTACACTAACCTTGACTCTTGTAATCTGTTGTGATAAAGGAGGATATCTAAATAAGGACAACCTTAAATTATTAATGATCCACATATGCACAGTGCACTTTATATAAAAGTACGTGGGACAGAGACTATTGATATCCAAAAAGGGGGTGAATAGGATGATGGACTTTTGATGTACGGTCGTCACCCATATATACCCACCTATACATACCCACCAACGAAACTTAAGAGAGTTACTGCGATTAACTAATATATAGTGCACCTTGCCAATAAGAAAGAAGGAACAGCTTCATATATATCTCTCCCAACCTACATACAATTATTTTAATAGATATCTCTTCTACTCCTATCTGTATTTTATCTTTACCACTTTTCCAATTTTTTTATTTTTATTTTTTTCCCCCAACTTTATCAATCTTTTCATATTGCTAACGGCCCGTATGCTAATATATGGCAAATAAAGAGATGATGGACTAGTGACACCTGATTGCCATCCTGACCTATAATGTACAAAGGGGACTAATATCAACTCATTGACCACAACTAACGAATCAGCGTCTGCAGTACAAGTTGAATAGAATATATACAGCATTTTTATTATATGGTTTTATTGTATTTTATGTAATAAACAGCATTCTTATAACAAGCTAGTTGATTCAGAATTCTAAATATCACATAAGAAACTCTATCCATTTGGGATCCATATGAGGTGTGCTCGTCCTACTTAGTAGGTTAAAAAAATACCCTTCTTTACTGTAAGAAACACATTACAAACTTGTAATGTGATTATTCCCCCCAAAACAACAAATAAAACGATGAATAAAAGGCTAGTAAGATTTCTGTCTACTGTGTTATTTGCATTTAAACACACAGGCTAAAAAAACAACTTTTTTTTACCATTAAAGCATACGTTTCAAACTTGTAATACGATAATTTACCCCTTCCACCAATATGTCAAAGCCATAAAGGCAGTAATATTTCTGTTTGCTATAATGCAACAAATGTTTGAAAGAAAATGTGCAATTGCTCAGCAGCAGAATGCTATTGGGTTACTATGCTGGTGCTAAGCTAGGATTAAGCCTATGTAGAAACTTGATATTTTGTAAAAATAGCAAACATAGCTGTCTCTCTGTTCAAATGGAAAAAAAAAATGTAGATGGTTGGTTTTGTAACGCAGATCTGCTAGAATTAGGTGCTATAGCAGCCAATGGCGTTGCGAGGGGGGTGCGGGCCGCATCGGGTGACACCAGTGCCGGCTGCCAACACAAGATAATTTATTCACTGCACTGATCGCTGTAGAGGGAATCCCGGTCTGAGCTCGGACTCCATATATGGTTGTGTCCATATATGGAGTCAGTGCTATGAACATGAAGGGTATCCCCAAGCATTGTCAGTATGCTTGGGGACACCCAATGTATTTTAATCTAATTTAGCTTCTATTTCTGAAAAGTTGCCACCAGGATTCGAACTCACAACCTTTCATATCAGAGGCAAGAAGACTAACCACTGAGCTATGGAGCTCAATGGTAAACTGTATTAGAAAAACCTCATAGTAGTTTATCAAGTATTAGGTATTCCTATACAGCAGAGTGATACATGATACACTATACAGCCGAAGTATAAATTACATATTTCTTTTTCAGTAATTGTAAAAGAAATGTATGACACAAAATACAGTAAAAATAAATGTGTAATTACTACATGTATATATAGTAATTACACATTTATTTTTTTATTTAATTTACTTCTGCTATATAGGAATACCTAATACATGATACACTACTAAGAGTTTTTTCCTACATAATTTATCATTGAGCTTCATAGCTCAGTGGTTAGGGTTTTTGCCTCTGATGTGAATGGTTGTGAGTTCTAGTCCTGGTGGCAACCTTTTAGAAATAGAGGCTAAATTCGGGAGGGGGGGCCCATAAAAAAATTTAGCTATGGGGGGGGGGCATAACATTTTTTGCTGTGGGGCCCAGTCATTTCTAGCTACACCCCTGGGTGACACCACCAGGAGATGAGAGATGAGCACTTGCATTATGGAAGCACTCATCTCCCTACATTCATCTGTATCGCGATACAGATGAACACTGCAGCAGGGGAGGGAGAGGCATCTCTCTTCCCTGTTCCTCTGATAGGCTGCTGGCACAAGGCCAGCAGCCTATCAGAGGCCGGTGCAGGCGGCGCGATTACGCCGATGGGAGGGGGGGTGTTGTGCTGGGGGGGGGGGGTGACACCATTTTCTACCGCACCAGGTGACACCAGCCCTAGCAACGCCACAAATAGCAGCAGCTTTATTAAGCAGTATATCAACCTGCATGCTCTCACTCCCTCTGCCCCTCAGTGCTTTTCCTGCTCAATTAATTATTTCTATTCTTTCTCTACACTGTCCCTGTTACACTAGAATAGATGTTTGCTTGTGCCTCTATATACTGTGTAAAGTGGTTTATTGTCAGACACTGCATAGACTCATCCACCCTCATTAACAGCTCAACACAGAAAGTCTGGTTGTTCTGCAATCTGCACAGGTGTCTCTCTGCTTGCTCCCACACCTTATTGGCTAATAAGGCTTTTTTCAGCCTCTGAGCCATTCAGGGCAAGCCCCCTCCAGCCCCCTTCTTCCAAAAGACATATGAGCATCCTTGTTCTTCTTGTCTTGTGGTTTTGCCCTCCAACATGTGCAGTAAAATGGCACTGCAATCATTTTCGCTCAATTCATCCAAAGTGAACCTGAAAAGCTTCATGTTTCTTTGGTGAACAAACTTTTGTTAAACGAGTTTGTTATGAAACTATTCATTCATCCTTAATTTCTATATTACTTATTATTACATATTGGTCTGTCACATCATACTAATAAAATGGTTCAGGTATACAGTATGCATTGCAATAGAATTAAAATTGTCCATATTCTACCACGTTCACTATATTTTTTATACTATAGTAATACAAGCAGCAAAAGTTCTGAACACTTTTTGGCTTATTTCATGAGATTTAACAGCCTTCAGCATCTGAACTCTGGGGTCTGCTCTGAAAGGTTTTTGGTGTTGAAAGGATGAATGATTAATGGCTTCCATTTGGAGACCTAAGACCAATATGGAATGTACTCACACCGTGTGTACACCAGCATTAAATGTTTTGTTTGGGTTGTGGATATACACTAAGTTGAACATCTCACAATATTGAAATTCTATAAAAGCTGTAAAAGGCTATAAACTATTCCTAAAGCTCCCTCTGGTGTTTTTAGCAGATTTTACTTATGAGACACAATATAAAATCCTACTTTTTCTGCAGTTTCATGAATATCCAATTTAGACTGAGAAAGCCATTCCAACGAATGCGTGTTAATTAACTAACAATTGATACTTAAAAGAATACTTATCAGTTTTGTGAAAAAGATAAATCTGGCAGCTATGTATAATTAATTTTGAATGACACAGGGAACAAATGTCTTCATAACTTGCTTAACATAATAATGATGTAAGAAATGTTTACAAGATTCAATTAGCATTAAGAAGACATCTTAAAGTAAGTTAATTATCAATGACTTGCTAAATATAAAACACTGCATTGTTATATGGAACACAGTTACTCTATTCACATACAATTCATCCTCACAAGATTTTCTCAACTTGTGTTCGGCAATCGGCAAAAATTATATCTACAGTTCATTCGGAAAGTCTGCAGATCTTTTCACTTTTTCCAAATTTTATGTTCCAGCCTTGTGCTAAAATAAATTAAAATAAAAAATCACTCCAGCATTTCGCTAATCTAAGCTATCGTAGAGTGGCCATTAAACAAGCCTCTCCTCAGTAACCCTCAGTTCACACTTGCGCGTTTTACAGCGCGTTCAAACGCGCTGTAAAACGCATAACCGATGCAAACCAATGCTTTCCTATGGGACTGGTTCACATTTTCGCGTTTTACAGCACGTTCGAACGCGCTGAAAAACGCCCGACGCATAAACAAGTACTTAAGCTTCCAGCAACATGCTGGAAAGGCCAAACTTCATATAGACAGGGATATTTGGTCATTGGACAACACTGCAGTCAATCACACAAACGCGCGTAAAACGCGCGTTTACTATTGCCAAAAACACGCACAAAAACACGCGTAAAACGCGCGACAAAAACACATGAAAAATTGCAAAAAAGCACTTAAAAAGGACTCAGACTGTGAGAAACAAGAACCTCTGGACTGATGAAATCGAGATTGAACTTTTTGTCCTTGATTTTAAAGGCTTATGCCCACGGCCGTGTGCCAGCTGGGCCCGTGATGTGGTCCGCAATGCACGGGCACGACTATGGGCCAGCCACATGCAGATCGCGGACCCATTCACTTGAATGTGGTCTGTGATCCGCATCGATGGTCCGCACCGCAAAATAGTAGTGCATGCACTACTTTTTTGAGGAACGGAAGCATGGAACGGAACACCACTAAGTGTCATGTCTAGAGGAAACCAGGCACTGCTCATAACCTGCCCAAAACCATCCCTACAGTGTAGTATAGTGGTTGCACATTACTCATCTGCCGAGGGGTCTCCATCATGTTACTGCACAGGTGGCAAAGAGGCTCCAGGGTCAGGACTGAGTATGTTTTCACTGACTGGCCTGTCTGTCAGAGTTGGGGGCATGGCATTGGAGATTTGGAGCAGAGCCTCTGGGTGCAACGAAGTGTAATAGCACCACCCTCGTTGCACCTAGAGGTTAATTTCCTAATTATAAGAAGCCATTTTTTTTTCTACAGATTGCCGTCACTGGAGATACCAGAGATATCTTGAGACTCTGCAGACAAGCACAAATCTACAGTGGCTGACCATTTCACCTACTGGTAAGGGATAACATATGCCCTTTAAGTAAATGACTTTATGAGGAAAAGCCATAATTCCAGTTGTATACTAAAGATTCTGCTTTTGGTGGTGTGTTAATATTCTTCCCATGTGATTGCAGACAAGGACTGTTTTAGTTTCTATTGTATCAATATCAGCTTTTTCTGCAAGTTTGCATAACATGGTGTGATGGCCTCTTGAGATATTGAGTATCAACTGCATTATTCCACAACTTGAACAGTCACAACATTGCAGAATACGTCCTTTTTAATTTAATCTCATGCCAAGTATTGTTTTACATCTTTTCATCCTGATTATCCATATCTGTTTCATCTATTATGACTTGTTATCAGGAGCTGCAATTATTGTGTCTATTAACTGACAACTACTGAAGTGAAAGTTAGCGTGATGATGTGGCTTTCTCTAGTGTTTACTATATTGGGAATTGTATGTGGTCCTGATTCCTGTACTGACTTGGTCTCATGGTAAATTAGCATAATTGACAATACCGAAAACATTTTTATATTGCAGTTGGCTACAGCTTTATCCTGCGCTTGTCTTCTATTTATGTCTGCAATAGCAAATTAATGTTTCAACTTGCATGGGGTTTGGTAGGGTTAGTCCTTTGACCCATTACATATTATAGAAAGCACAGTAGATGACAATGTAATAGCTCATTATATTGGAAAAAGTTTTCACTTGATTTGAAAAAGACTGTCATGAAATTAAAGAGTCAATCACTGGCCTTAATTTTAGATGTCAAGAGACTACTGAGACCAGTGACTTGTTGCAGTGCTTGTAACGGTATATAGACATGAATCTTGTGCAGAAAGTGAATAGCAAGGGAATAAATATGTGGGTAATAGTTCTTATGTTATTTTATCACATTCTCCAGCATCCCCTTCCTCCCAACACATACATATTTTTTTCCAACTCAGACAACCCACTTTAAATGATAAAATTCTGACTGCCTACACCTGGCACTTAAAGGGAGCTCGTCACCAGGGATCTCCCTACCTCCCAGTGGCAATATAAGCTCGCCTAGCCCTGTGTTCTCCTTGATACACCCTATCTTCACATATCAGTGCACGCTCAGTATAACTTGGAGTCTCACAATGGCCGAAATTGCTTGTACTGTGCATGCACAATTACATCAACCTCCACCCAGAAGAGATAGACCTTTGCATTGTGTCATCAGCAAATGTGCAGTACAGGCAATTTAAGCACTGGAGAGAATTAGGAGTATAATAAGCATGCACTGATATGCGATGCTATGGTGCATGAGCAAGAAAATAGGGTCAGGCAAGATTACATTGCCACTGCCTCACCCTATAACAAACAGAACATTGGACTCCTCCAAACTTAAGTATACAAAATAAATTTATTGGAATATGATATAATAACAATAAATTACTAAATGAATTAAATAAGCAGCAGATATATATTGCAGGTGGGGACAAGTAGACACAGGAGATGGCTGCAGGGTCGGCAACAGCACTAAGGCACTCAGCAGTAAAATATATAAAAGTGCAAAAAATAGTGGTGCAAGGTTCCAAAGCCTTCTTGGCGAAACAGCATTGGGCAGGAGCTGGCTGCAGGGTGGACGCACAGCATTTGGTATCTATTAAGTTTCTTTCAAATGTACTTATCTAATAGTTAGCACAGGTGCTTTGCGGGGCCTCCATGTTATATTTATGAACACTTGTTCAATATTTTAATTTCCAAGCTGCACTTTGCGCCACTATTTTTTTACACTTTTGTATATTTTATAGCTGAGTGCCTTGGTGCTGTCGCGGATCCTGCAGCCATCTCCTATGTCTACTTGTCCCCTCCTGCACTGAATATCTGCTGCTTATTTAATTCATTTTGTAATTTATTGTTATTATATCATATCCCCAAAAATTTATTTTGTATACTTAAGTTTGGAGGAGTCCAATGTTCTGTTTGTTATAGGTTATTGTAAAAATTTTCCTCCAATTTATATGCTACTATCTTGTTGCTCGGTATTCTTTATAGGTGTTTGTTCACTGCCTCACCCTGTTAATCAAAGTAGGGATGGAGGGGATGGATACTTAAAGGAGGGGAGCTTTGGTGCAACGAAATTAATGGTGATTCAATTATTTTACAAAATGGTTCATTTGCATGTTTTGAAAAGCCTCAGATTGGGAAGCAACAAAAAAATGTTTTACTCAGGAGACTTACAGCTATCTATAAGTAAACTTGGTTAGATAGAAATGTCACTGGTGACAGACTCCCATTAAGGATTTTCTAAAAAAAAAAAAAAATCATTATTATGAACTGAGTTTATAAGTCCCCTAGTGGCTTCTGCAGAGACAAAAATGTATTACTTAATTCTCAGGTTGTTAAAGGATACGTATAATGTTTTGGTGCTTTGTCTAAAGTTGGGGTGAAACTAATCCGAGGTCATGGAAGGCAGTACAGGGTCAGTGTGGTAGACATGCTATGGTCTGGGCAAGCAGCAGAGAGTCAGAGTCATTAAATGGGGAGGGGTATGGTACACAGGCAGATAATCAGAATAGCAGACCTTCACTAGTAAACTAGCAAGCTAGGAACCTAAAGTTTAGGCACCTCTACTTTGGAAAAGGTTCTTTAGGTACTCACAGGTGTACCTTGAGTTACTGTGTACTGACCTTTTAGGAGTCCAGATGCAGTTGCATGTGTTACAGAAGACAAGAGGAGGCCTTGCAGCCTGGCACATGCTTCAGCCTCCAATGAGGAACATAGGTGGCTATCCCCACTGCTGGGAGGGAGAGGAGACATATCTGGGACTGGACACTCAGTAAAGGCTAGGTGAGTGATAAGGCTCCTCTGCCCACCCCAGATAGGTATGGAGGCCTATCATGACACCTATGACACCTTATATGAAAAATGTAAGACCCCGACTAATATATATTGCAAAATGAATTAGCACCTAGTTTTGGATCTATATAAATAAAATCAAAATGGAAATGATAGTTGCCCTTTAAACCACAGTGCTACTGATGTGGTTCTCTATAGAAGTTCATACCAATATTCTTTTGAAACTGCTTGCTTGCTGCTTTTTGCAAGTTGCATGTGATATGAGGCAGAAAATAAGAATGAGATTTGTGTTCTCATATCTGTTTTCAATCAAGAGTAGATACAAACGCAGTCGCTTCCATTCAAAAATGCTTAAATTCCTTGAGATGCAAAATTACTTTCTTAACCTATGTTGAAACGCACAAATGCACAGCAGCATGTGCTGAGAATATGTGATACCAACTGCAATAAAATTGTAATATATGCATTTAGTCATTTTCTAAAGGCAATTTGTTATAAATGGTATATCACACAGACCACAATTTTATCAGTGAAAATGTCAGAACTGTCCATTCCTATACTAAATTACTTATAAGCTTTTTTATTGTAAAATCTAGAAACTCCATACATATTTCTCTTTTTAAGTATGTGCTCTACAGAAACTTAAAGCACCCTCCAGCCAAAAATGAAAACGTTCTTATGACCTTAAATCATATTGTGTACTCTTCCACTTGTTCTTCCTTATATCTGACAGTCATAGGGTGAGTTTCTTTTGATTATCACAACCCACAGCCTAACAGCTGTTAAACGTTGACATTGCTGTGTAAAAAGTCCTGAAAAGGCTCTAGTCAAGCTACACTGTCTAAAGAAATGGATGAATCACAAGCTTGTTAATTCTAAATCAAATTAATATTGCAAGTTGAGATAAAGAATAGTATGGTATGACTGCTATCAAGCAGATAATTCACTTCTTGATACTTGTGTCAACAAGGGTGTGTAGACCATAGAAGCAGTCAATGCAGGTGCTTTAGGAACCTGTAGAGAGGGCTCAAGCTTTGGTTAGTGTCATCTCTTTAGGTACTAGTTCTGTTCAGGACTCGTTGGTCCAGGGGCTCAGGAGTCCATTGAAGGGTGCAGAGGTGGGAGATAAGTAAAAACCAAGCATCATAATGGTGAGCCAAGTTTATATTGGGTTTCAGCTAGAAACCTTTTTTATGTCTCTCTAGGACATGACCCTTCGGTTTTCATTCACTTGATAGGTGTAGGGGTCTCTATTATATTTACATATAGCACTCTAAGGTCAGATTATTAGAAATTTGATTAAGTCCCCTTTGCCAATGTGTTCTGTTCTGTAATTATGTTTTATGTTCTGCTCTAACCAAGACTTTCATAGATAAATTATACCCTCTGATCTGGGCAAACAAATTTCATATCATGGAAGACTTCCTTAACCTTAAGGACTGGAGGTTTTTTTATTTTTTGCATTTTCGTTTTGCGCTCCCTGCCTTCTCAGAGCCATAACTTTTTTATTTATCGGTTCACCATATGAGGGCTTGTTTTTTGCGGGACAAGTTGTACTTTGAAGCAATTCCACCACAGTTTTGTGGGTTTTTAAATTCCGAAGTTCGATGTGCGATAAAACTGACCAGTTAGTCTTATTCTACAGGTCAGTACGAATCCGGCGATACCCTATATGTATAGGTTTTCTTGCGTTTTGATAGTGAAAAAAAATGGGAAAAGATCAGTTTTACTTTTTTGTCACCATATTTTGACCCCTATAACTTTTTTGTAATGATGTGTACAGAGCTGTATGGGGGCTCATTTTTTGTGTCATAATCTGATCTTTTTATTGATACCATTCTGGGGCCTTTATGACTTTTTGCTCACCTTTTATTTAATTGTTTTTTGAGGAAATGAAGCGTCCAAAAATGTCGAATCGGCCATTTGGACACTTTTTTCTGTTTTTCTGATTGCCGTATTGGGAATATATTTTCAGTATGGGCGTTTTCGTACATTGCGACAAGCTCGATGTGTTTTTTTTTATTTATTTTTTATTTTAATTTTGGCAAAAGGGGGGTGATTTGAACTTTTATGTTTTTTTTGTTTTTTACACTTTTGTATAGTTCCCATAGGGAACTATAACAATCAATTATCTGATTGCTATTCTCATCTACTCCAATGCAATAGCATTGTAATATATCAGAAAATCGCATATTTCCTATAGAGCCTATTTCAGGTTAGGCTCCATAGGAAATACTATACAGCAGCCTGGGTTTCATTCATAGAGACCCAGGCTGCTGCAGGCACGCTCCGGCTCCTCCGGTTGCCACACGGGGGAGCCGGAGCACAAACCGAAAGTAAAAATTTTAGTTTGTGCGAGCTCAGATGCCGTGGTCAGTATTGACCACGGCATCTGAGTGGTTAAATGTCCCTGATCGGCATCGCTGCTGGTGGATGGACATGAGCTGCGGGTTTCTGCTAAATGGCGCGGCTATGGCGCCCGCATCGGGCAGGAGCTGGCAACATGTTTAGGGAGCGGACACCCATAAGTCCTTTGTCCTTAAGAGGTTAAAGGAGTTCTCTGGTAATTAAGAAAATGAAAATACTTAAATATTACTTTTGTATAAATATATTCCCAAATACCCTTTTTCAGTCATAATCGCTCGTTTTGTATGGGAAGCAATCATCAGGGGAAATAAAATGGCTGCCGCCCTATTCGTACACACAAAACCTGTCCTAATGACACAGTAGGACAAGCTACATTACAACACTGAGCTAAAGAGCTTCCTCATCCTCCTCTCTTACTTGTCAGGTATTATAATGATGAATACAGCTGATAAGATCTTCACATGTATCTCTGTAGGAATGGAGTACATGAGGAGACATGAAGTACAGAGAGGATGGATCGGACAGACTGTGGTAATGTGGGGCTGTGGTAATGTAGACTGCATACAAGTGCTGCTGCTTATCAGCCACATTCCCACCCTCATGTCTCCTCATGAACTTCATTCCTACAGAGATTCAGCTGAAGATCTTATCAGCTGTACCCAGGATCATCATAATCCATGACAAGTAGGAGAAGAGGCTGAGGCAGCTCTTTACATCAGTGTTGTAAAGTAACTTGTGCTGCTGTATGATTAAGATGGGCTTTATGTGTACTAATAGGACGGCGGCCATTTTATTTCTCATAATGATTGCTCCCTAGACTAAACGAGCCTTTATAACTAATGAAAGGTATTTGGAATATATTTATAATAAAGTAATATTTAAGTATTTTCATTTTCTTAATCATACCCCTTTATTCATACTAGTAGCCTTTCCTTTTCAGTTGTTTGTTTTATTCTGCTTTTACTGGCAGGACTGTAAACACATTAAAAAGTCTATGGTCTACAGCCAGGCGCTGCAATATATATTCATATCTGTTCAGATAGTGAGGACAGGAAACAATACCTACTGTCACCAAGGATTACGTACCTATAAGGCTACATGCATACGACAGTTGTTTTTTGCTGTCTGCAAATCGCAGATCCTCTTCCTTTTTCTTTTTCACATCAACATCCATTCCATGTGTCCGCAAATTTTGTAGGTTGTGTTTCCGTGTGTATTCCGGGTTTTTTTGCGGATCCGAAAAAAAAAATGGAAGGCTGGAATTCTAGAAATTTAAATATCCCCACCCAGTAAACAGGTATATCTGCTGGTGAACAGAGTGTTTGGTGGCCATTTTCTGCAGTCTTTGCTGGCTACAGCGTGTGGTTTGAGTCCTTGGCTTTCAGTTCATAGGATTCATGTTGTTTTTTTCTGGTTTTGACTATGGCAGAGGATTCTGAGGAAGAGGCCATAGCGTACTGGCTTTATACTAGGCGACGTGGACAGCAGTCCCCTCGGCTGGACGACGAACCAAGTAGAAAGCGGCGATTTTGGGTCCATCCCATTTTTTCCAAACGGAACAGGAAAGGCCACTTCCATACCCTCTACACTGATCTTCATGAGCATCCTGATAAGTTCTGGGCATTCTGTCGGATGTCAGTGTCTGCCTTTGATTGCTTGCTGTTGTTTCTACGTACTGTCCTTACCTTTATGGACACCAATATGAGGCGCAGCATTACATCTGAGGAAAGGCTAATCGTCACGTTGAGGTAAGCAGTCTGTTATGTTATTGCTACCAGTAATGGCTCTGGCTTTTTTTTTTGTATTTTAGAGCTAATTTAAGTGCCTGATTTTACACCTGTGGTAATGTAACCAGAACTTACTCTGCTTTGACACTTATTTCTGTGTGTGAAATTTCCGTGAAATTGATGTCAACATAAAAATATATGCGCTTAATTTTTACAATCGTTGGGCCACGCCAACATCATTCGGCTTTGATGTTCATATCATCCTGTCTTGGCCCTCCATTATGGATGAAAATGGCCTGACCACACTAGTTGTGTAAAATCCTGTCAGTGTACGGGCCTAACCAACATTTGTGTAGTAGTGTTTAGCTGTTTTGTTAAAAAAAATTGTGCCCAAGTATGTTCTAAAAAGGGACACTGAATGGTTAGTCTTTTGGTCAACTAACATCTCTAATAAAAAGTCTGAGTTTTTACAATGTCATTCACCTTTTTTATGTTTGTTTTGTAACATAGATTCCTGGCAACTGGAAACTCATTTGCATCACTGCATTTTGAGTTTCTTTTGGGAACCTCAACGATTTCTCGGATTGTCCGTCACACTTGTCATGTCATCTGGACTCGACTCCGAGAGACGGTGATGCCACAACCCACGGCGGAGGATTTGCTTTGGCTGATAGTAACTACCAGTTTATAATGGTTGATATCGGGGCCTATGGAAGCACTGCAGATGCTCGCATCTTTAGTGCTTCTAGATTGGGTGAGCGGCTTCGTGTCAACCAGCTTTCCCTGCCCGAGCCCAGAAGACTGCCGGATATGCAGGTCCGCTGGCTCCATTTGTCATCGTGGCTGATGAAGGGTTTGTATTGACACAATCTAATGCGACCCTTTCCCAGACGCGGTTTGGATGTCAGGAGGTGTATTTTCAACTACCGGTTGACTCGTGCCCGTCGGTATGTTGAGTGCGCTTTCGGCATACTCTGCAGCAAGTGGAGAGTGTTTAATACCTCTATACAGTTGGATCCGGAGAATGCTACCCTGGTGATTCAAGCTTGTGTTGTTTTACACAATCCTTTCTCTGCTGTTGACCAGAACCAATATCCCACATCATCTGGTGTGGGTTTGGATCTCATAACTCTGCATAGACGACCTGGGACTGCAGGCATTGCAGTTCGGGACATGTATGCAGACTTTTTCAGCAGCCCTGAGGGGACTGTGCCATGGCAGTTGGATGCTATTCGTGGCAGGCTTTGAACTCTTCTGGGCTTGTTAGTTTTTGTTTTTTTCTATATAGTTTCTTGATTGTATGTTGTAGTTTAGTGTAGGGACTCACAAGATCATGAGAACCCTTGATGTGGGCTTGTGGGCTCCAGCTTTTAAAAGTGTACTTACAACAAAAAATAGAAGTCCATTAGCTTTTTCGGCCCAATAACTTTCAAATATCTCAAATGTTCCTGGGAAGAAGTTTTGCAATTAATAAAGTATTACTGCATTTTTGATTGTGTGGGTGTCTATCTTTTAGCTTCCCCTGTGTGTAAATTGGTAGCGTACTTTATTGTCAAGCAACAACCACACTAAATTAAGTAAAACATTGTCTTTTTACTATTATTGTTTGAAATAAAATAAAACATACCCAACAAAAAGGTCACTCAGTTTGTGCAAAAAAAATTGTCGTAAGTGACAAACACAAGTGTTCAATTACAAATTTAACAGATCCCTCGTAAATGAGGGTTGTGCATGAAAAGGCCCCTGTTGCACATTCGCCTGTGCAGGCTCCCCAGCAGGGTATTGTCCCTGGAAACTGACTTGGGAAAAGCTGGGTATGGAATACTGTGGTGGTGGGGGTACAGAAGGTCCTCTCATTGGTGGCTGAAAAGGTGTCGTTTGTGGAGGGATGGTATGGGGGGGCCAAGATTACCTGGCGGCGGAGATTTTCAATTAGACAATGAATATCCCCTTGGTAGGGTGATGCGTACCATTCTAGGATGCTAGCTATGGACGACATACACCCACTTTGGCGCTCAGGAGGTACACGCCGCAGCAATGGTTCCATTCCCCTCATCATAATCTCCTCCTGCGCATCATCCCTCATGCTAGATAGTCCACAAATTGGGAATCAATAACTTCCCGACTAGCTTGCCCGGAAGAAGGATGAGGGCAAATCCTTCTGCGCCTGGTTTGTGGAGCTGGTGGAGGGCTCCCTTCAGCTGGCCTGGAGCTTTCCATTGTTGGGGGTTGGTTTTCTTCGTTGGGTTTGGGCTGGATGGAGCCGAAAACACGGCCGGAGTTTCAGCCCTACCAAGGTCGGAATGGTCTGAGTCCTCCTGCTCTGGATCATCCAAGCTGCCCACGGTACTGAAGGGAACATGAGAGAACCAAAAAAGACAACATTAGACACAACTAGCATTCTTAATATACTGCTATTTTTTCATTATATAGAGCAGGATTTCCAACATAAGCATATCGGATTCCAAATAATCTGTAAGTAAACATAAGCATAACATCCCCTGCCTCAATATGGCGTCCTGTTGCTTTAAATATGGTCACTATAGTCGCAAGAATTAATGTTCCTTCATTGTTCTTTACATATGTTATACTGTCCACAAATTCCAAACATACCAGAGCAAAACTAATGTGGACTTTAGGACATTCCCTATATATAAAGGGATAGGCCCTATAACATTGCATAAATTCATATCTTTAAAATCCCCTGGAAATGAAAGAGCTTTAAACATACCAGAGATGGTCAAATGGCGGACCTCCAGCTGCTGGCAAACTACAACTACCACAACGACCTCCTGTAGACCGATAGCTGGAGACAGTTCAGTCATGCTGGTAGTTGTAGTTTCCACCCATCTGGAGGGCCACAAGTTGCCCACCCATGAAATATACAAATAGTGGACATTGAACAACAGTTTTTCAAACATGTTTGTGGAAAACGAGTAACAACACTTACGCCCTTAATTCCATGACTGGTGTCAGGAAACTTAATTGTTCCGTGTACAAGTATGGCCATTTCCGAGACCCCCCTTCTCCACTGCGGCCCTTTTCATTAAGTTCACGCCGGTATTGGTTGCGACAACTGTTCCATCGCGTTTTGGTTTGTTTTACTGTGAAAACATCCATATTAAAAAACAAAACATTGGTTTTGTGGTAAGGTGCAGGGTGCCGTCCTAGATGGCAGGTACGTGTCACCGAGGTTGCTGGCCTCGGTGAGGTGAGAGCCGGGTTTTTGTCTGCAGCAGCTAGTGCTGTTTGACTTTGTTAAATAGCATGGCTGCAAAGCCGATCCGGGCCGGCTCTTACTGGGAGCAGCTAAAGAGTAGGGTGGGTGGCTGCTCCCCACGGTCCAGTCCGAGTTTTGGGCTGGGTTTATAAACTCAGCCAGCACCACCAGCTGTGAGTGTGATTATCCTGGAGCTGCTAACAGGGCTGGGAGTTCTCTGTCCTGGAGGGAAGAGCTCAGTAAGGAGGTGTTGTGTTCCTGGCTACCTGAAGCTGGATTCTCCTGCGGCTGGGCCGACAGCGTGGTGCGAACCTGCACCTACACCTCCCAGGTGACTGAACCTGTGTTGGACTGTTTTTGTTTGGCTACGTTATTTCCGTTGTGTGTGAACTGTCACCAAGAGACTGTTTTTCATTTTGTGTGCAAGTGTGAATAAAACACTGTTTGTTGCACAATCTGGACTCCTGGTTTTGCCTCTAAACTGCACCCGCACCGCTGTCTACCAGAGCGACTCCCCACATTTGGTGTCGGATGCGGGCATGCGCAGTGAGGCTGGCGTGAACGCCGAAGTTTTGTTTTTCTAAAGTGTATGGAATATATTAAGCCAGCAAAGCTGCAAGCAGGAGTTTCTGACAACATGGAGGCTGCTGTGAAGGCTCTCATAGAGGCTAACGTGCAGCAGCGGGAGACCAACCAACTATTGCTACAACATGTGATGGCGTTACAGGCGGCAGGAGCGTCCCACCACGTCCATGATGCCCGGAAAGCGGTCCGTGCGGCGATCCCAAAAATGACCCCGCAGACGACGTTGAGACGTACCTGGCGGTTTTTGAGAAGGTCGCCGTGAGGGAAAAGTTACCCCGTGACCAGTGGGCTGAGGTGGTCGCTCCGTTCCTGGCTTCCGGACCCCAGCAGGTGTTTTTTGACTTGTCGGACGACTCAAGCGGCAGATTATGACACTGTGAAAGGAGAGGTCCTAGCCAGACTGGGCGTGAACGTGCTGGTCCGCGCCCAAAGAGTCCACCAGTGGGACTTTAAAACGACTGAACCCGCTAGGCCGCAGTTCTACGATCTGCTGCACAGGCTGCAAAGTGGCTGCAGCCCGACCTACTAAGTCCCACTGCCATGCTGGATCGACTGTTGGCGGACATCTTTTGGAGGGCCCTGCCTTATCCCCTCCAGCACTGGATCGGCCAGGTATCGCCCACCAATGCCCTGGAGATGGTCGACCTGGTGGAGCGCTACGAGGCCACCAGAAACCTGCAGGGGACTCTTGCGGGGAAGGGGTCAGTCAAACCCCGGAGGCCTCTGCCCCAGATCCGACGTCCGGCGACAGAGCGGCCTGCCCGGAATATACCCCTGCGAGTCCGCCTCCCGTGGTATGCTGGAGGTGTCAGGAGCCAGGCCACATCAGGGCCGACTGTCCGCATCGGGATGAGCCGATGGATATGAACTACGGGGGTCGTCACTCCCTGTATGCACGGAAGCTGTGCGCAACTGGCACCCGTGAGGTGCAGGACCATAACCACCTGTGTCAGGTAGAGGTGGGAGACTCTCTGGCGGTGGCTCTGCTGGACTCCGGGAGTTTAGTCTCCCTGGTAAGGGCTGCACTTGTACGTCCTGCGGAGTATACTGGCCGTAAAGTCGGGGTCCTGTGCATCCACGGAGACCTGAAAGACTACCCCACTGCACTAGTGACTTTGTCCACCGCGGCTGGTAGGTGGACCCACGAGGTGGCTGTCGCTACTAAACTCCCACACGAACTGATACTTGGGAGGGACTTCCCGGTTTTCCGGCGCTGTGGCCGGTAATAAAGGTATCTGAGGGACCCGAGACAGGGGTGACCCTAGTGGAGTGGCCTGATACCACTGGAAGGCCAGAACCCTGGGAGCCCGAGTCTGACGGGCCAGCGGTAGGGGTGACCACTGCTCCAGCGGTAGAGGGGGAGACAACCCCACTGAGTGTAATGGTGGGAGACACGGAGGACTTGCCACCGGGACCTGAGTTGGCAGACCTCAATGTCTCCGGGGAAAATTTTGGGACCGCACAACACCGGGACCAAACCCTAACCAGGGCCTGGGAGAATGTGCTGGAAATTGATGGTAAACCCCAGAAACCAGGGGCTGAATTAATGTTCCCACGATTTATTGTTCTGCAGGATATGTTGTATCGGGTGAACCAAATCCGAGGCGAACCTATTGAACAGTTGGTGGTGCCCACAGCGTATCGCAAGCTTGTCATGGAGCTTGCCCACCAACATGTTCTTGGGGGACACCTGGGGTGGCAGAAAACCCAGGACCGCATACTGCAGCGATTTTATTGGCCCAGTGTGTTCAAGGAGGTAGAGAATTATTGTAAGTCCTGTCCGACCTGTCAGATAACTAGCCCCCAGCCACATTTCCGTAGTCCTCTGGTACCTCTGCCAATTATTGAAGTACCGTTTGAGCGAATCGCGATGGATTTAATTGGGCCTGTACCAAAGTCTGCCAGGGGCCACCAACACATTCTGGTAGTTCTCGACTATGCCACTCGGTATCCGGAGGCGGTGCCTCTGCGACATACCTCAGCTAAGCTCATTGCCAAAGAGTTAATGGAGATGTTTTCCCGTGTGGGCCTGCCAAAAGAGGTTCTGACAGACCAAGGGACCCCTTTTATGTCTAAAGTAATGAGGAACTGTGTAAATTGTTGCGTATAAAGCAGTTACGGACGTCCGTTTACCATCCGCAAACAGACGGTCTTGTGGAGAGGTTTAACCAAACTCTAAAAATATGTTAAAGAGGGTGGTGTCTAGAGATGGGAAGGACTGGGATCTGCTTCTGCCCTATCTCATGTTCGCAGTGCGAGAGGTACCCCAGGCCTCTACGGGGTTCTCGCCCTTCGAACTGCTTTATGGCAGACACCCTCGGGGCCTGTTGGATATCGCCAAGGAAGCATGGGAACAGCAGCCTGTCCCCCACAAAAGTGTCATTGAGTATGTCGCCCAGATGCAGGAACGGATGGAAAGGGTGTTGCCCTTGGTCCGGGAGCATATGGAGGCAGCGCAACAAGCCCAGAGTAGGGTGTACAATCGTCAGGCTCGGGTACGGGACTTCAATCCGGGAGATCGGGTTTTGGTTCTGGTACCCACCCTTGACAGCAAATTCCTAGCTAGGTGGCAGGGCCCCTATGAGGTGATCGAGAAGGTAGGGAAGTAAATTACAAAGTACACCAGCCAGGCGGCGCAAGCCGGAGCAGGTGTACCACGTGAATTTACTTAAGCCGTGGAAAGATAGGGACACGGCCGACGACCACAGCCCCGGCCAGGGCTTCTAGGTGAAAAGGGTCCAGCCCCACAGTTCGAGGCCTGTGAAGCCGTAACCACGGTAAAATTGCAGACAGCCTATCTTCCAAACAAGTTCAGGAAGTCAGGAGTTCCTCAGTCGGAACACGGATGTGTTCTCGGACCTCCCTGGCCGCACGTCTCTCATCCGACATGACATCGTCACTGAGCCTCAGGCCAAGGTCCGGTTAAAACCATACCGGGTACCCGAGGCTCGGCGACGGGCCATCGCGGAGGAAGTGCAATTAATGTTGAAGCTCGATGTCATTGAGGAGTCGAAAAGTGAGTGGGCCAGTCCCATAGTCCTAATACCCAAGCCGGATGGGACGTTGCGGTTCTGCAACGACTTTCGCAAGTTAAATGAAGTGTCCAAGTTTGATGCGTATCCCATGCCCCGAGTAGACGAGCTTGTTGAAAGTTTAGGACAAGCCCGTTATTTTTCTGTGCTGGACCTCACTAAAGGGTACTGGCAGGTACCCTTAACGGAGTCGGCTAAGGAAAAACCGCATTTGTTACCCCGCAGGGCCTGTATCACTACAAGGTGTTACCCTTTGGCCTGCATGGCGCCCGCCACTTTCCAAAGGTTAATGGACATAGTGCTGCGACCACATCGTCGGTACGCCTCGGCCTACTTAGATGATGTAGTCATCCACAGCACCGACTGGGAAAGCCATTTACCCAAGGTGCAGGCGGTAGTGGATGCCCTGAGGAAAGCCGGTCTGACCGCTAACCCAAAGAAGTGCTCCATAGGGTTAGAGGAGACAAAATATCTGGGATATGTAATTGGGCGGGAGTCATCAAGCCTCAGGTAAATAAGGTAGAGGCAATACGGAGTTGGCCCCGACCGGTCACCACCAGGCAGGTAAAGTCGTTCCTGGGGATTGTGGGGTATTACATGAGGTTTGTGCCCCACTTTGCTACTATTGCTTCGCCATTGACAGAGTTGTTAAAGGGGCGTAAGACAGGGATGGTCCGCTGGAATGAGCAGGCGGAAAGGCTTTCTCCGCCTTGAAATCGGCCCTGTGTGGGTCCCCGGTTTTGGTGACACCCGATTTCAGGAAGGATTTCGTAGTCCAGACCGACGCCTCTGAAGTTGGCCTTGGTGCGGTACTGTCGCAGGAAGTCAACGGGGAGGAGCATCCCGTTGTCTTCCTCAGCCGCAAGCTCACCCCAGCAGAGACTAGGTACAGCATAGTCGAGAGAGAGTGCCTGGCCATCAAGTGGGCACTCGAGGCCCTCCGTTATTACCTGTTGGGCAGAAGCTTTCGCCTGGTGACCGACCACTCCCCACTCAAGTGGATGTCCCAAGCCAAAGAGAGGAATGCCCGGGTCACCAGGTGGTTTCTGTCTCTACAGAATTTTAAATTCACGGTGGAGCACAGAGCGGGCCGGTTATTAAAAATGCAGACGCGCTCTCCCGGGTACACTGTTTGTCCTGTGTCCACCCCTCAGGGTTGAACAAAGGGGGGTATGTGGTAAGGTGCAGGGTGCCGTCCTAGATGGCAGGTACGTGTCACCGAGGTTGCTGGCCTCGGTGAGGTGAGAGCCGGGTTTTTGTCTGCAGCAGCTAGTGCTGTTTGACTTTGTTAAATAGCATGGCTGCAAAGCCGATCCGGGCCGGCTCTTACTGGGAGCAGCTAAAGAGTAGGGTGGGTGGCTGCTCCCCACGGTCCAGTCCGAGTTTTGGGCTGGGTTTATAAACTCAGCCAGCACCACCAGCTGTGAGTGTGATTATCCTGGAGCTGCTAACAGGGCTGGGAGTTCTCTGTCCTGGAGGGAAGAGCTCAGTAAGGAGGTGTTGTGTTCCTGGCTACCTGAAGCTGGATTCTCCTGCGGCTGGGCCGACAGCGTGGTGCGAACCTGCACCTACACCTCCCAGGTGACTGAACCTGTGTTGGACTGTTTTTGTTTGGCTACGTTATTTCCGTTGTGTGTGAACTGTCACCAAGAGACTGTTTTTCATTTTGTGTGCAAGTGTGAATAAAACACTGTTTGTTGCACAACCTGGACTCCTGGTTTTGCCTCTAAACTGCACCCGCACCGCTGTCTACCAGAGCGACTCCCCACAGTTTTTAACGGAAAAAAACTAAAAAAAAAAAATCTAATAATGAGGCCAAACTGGGAAAACTTTGCATACATGCTCAAAAGGATTGAAGAAAAAGCACAGAGTACTATAGGGGCAAAATCAATAACAGGCTGCATACAGCCTACATATCAGGCGAGGATATCCATATGACACACACTGGCACTACATGTCCCAGGAATGTCCCAGTATGAGTTATGTCTGGGTATACATGTAATGGTTTGGAACATCATAAAGCAGGGATTACTATGGTTGCCACATACACTGTCATCTGAACAGGCCAAACACCACAGCAGGAAAACATTGTCGTTTGCTAACAGTCTGAACAGGTGTGGCAAACTGCAGTGTTTGAAAACGTACAGGATCAGGAACACTCAATGCATATGAATAGACACACAAGGGCTATGGTGGACAGTACATTGTGGTACTGATATGGCCCAAAGGATACTAATGTGTACCACATGGCTGAATAAGGTGAATATTACGAATAGGCCTTTCACAATAGAATAATCTGTCGGGAAAGGGTACACATGTCTCCATATGAATTCAAACAGGTCCACATGTGTCCCAAACTATTAACGGCCGCAAGCTGTGTATAGATCAGTACTGTGTGCGGTTGCAAAGATCCAAACGTGCATTAAACAGGTATGTCTTAACACATTTCTATACACATAATAAAATACTATCCAGCCCAGGGATAAACAGAAGTATGTGGACAAAACTGACACTTATATTTCCACATGGGCCTAGTGCACATGAGAATAGGGAGAACACAAGGCCATGGACACAAGGTCAGGGACACAAAAACACTTTTTCCACTAACCTAAATCAGCACGACCTTTTTTATCTGCTCGGTCCCATTCGCCGGGCTTCAGTCTTCTGGTGACTTTCTCCCATTACGCATCTTTTTTCACCTTGTCATGGTAAATATTGGTCCTAGTGTCCCAAAGCTCAGGCCTTTCCTGGACGAGAGTAATGAGCTTCTCCACATTCCACCGTGCCACTATGGAAGGAACACTTGCCAAAACAACTCACCAGGAAATAGAGTCTGGCAAGAATCTGGCCTAAACCAGTTTCTTAAAGTACCTTTACAAGTGCCCTGGTTTCCAAGCAACCATCCGCAAAAAAAATGGATGCGGATGACAAATGGATGGCTTCCGTTGGTCATCCGCATTTTTTGCGGACCCATTGGCGTCTATGGGTCCGCAAACCGTTTTTTGCGGACAAGAATAGGACATGCCATATTTTTTGGCCGGACGTGAAATGCGGACAGCAGACGCGGACAGGCAACGGAAGAGGCATCGCATTTTTAACGGATCCATAGAATTGAATGGAAAACCATCGGATCCGCAAAAAAAAAACGGAACGGAGGCCACAAAAAAAAACAGCCGTGTGCATGTAGGCTAACAGGGATATCATCCACTGCTTATAGATGAGCAAATACAGTGTATTCAGAAGATCTTCAGATCCTTTCACTTTTTTCACATTTTGTTATGTTCTGGCCTTGTGCTAAAATATAAAAATAATTCAAGTTTTTCCCATCAATCTGCACTCAATCCCTCTTGAAAAATAAAAACAGAATTTTATAACTACCGTATTTTTCGCCCTATAAGACGCACCCCCCCCCCAAAAGTGGGGGGGAAAGGCATTGCGTCTTTAGGGATCGAATACTTTAGTTTGTATACCGCCGACCGCATGCTGCGCAGCGCGATGGCGGGTTTATTAGCAGGCAGGGATGAGGGAGGAGGGGCCGGCATCCAGCTCTGTAACTACAGCGGGCCCGGTGCAGTCACTGTATTCTGCTACACCGTGCCCGCTCACTGTAGGAATCCTAACTGCAGGCAATGCTAACAGTAGCCTTTTATGCAGCCTGTACTTACAATACTAACTTTCCGGCAGCCAGCAGGCAGGAGGCTGAGCTGGCGGGCGCTGACAATGTAACTCACTATGTCACGCGCCGGCTCCGCCCACTTTATGAATGAAGAAGGCAGAGTCGGCGCGTGACATTGTGAGTTACGTTTTCAGCGCCGGCCCGCCAGCTCAGCCTCCTGCCTGCTGCCTGTACTTAAGTTAGTATCTTAAGTACAGGCTGCATAAAAGACTACTGTTACCTTAATCAGTATACAGCATTGCCTGCAGTTAGGATTCCTACAGTGAGCGGGCCCGGTGTAGCAGAATACAGTGACTGCACCGGGCCCGCTGTAATTACAGAGCTAGATGACGGCCCCTCCTCCCTATTGGGGGTCATTCTATGGATAGCACTGTTATGGGGATTTGTGGATTGCACTGTTATGGGGGTCTGTGGATGACATGACAATGTTATGGGAGATATGTGGATGACACATAGCGTAAAATGCTATTTATGTGTAAGTTGCATGACGGAGCAATAAACGGTGAAAGTAGTGTAGTGCGGAATTGTAAAAAGTGGCCTGGTCATTAAGGGTGTTTAAGCTAGGGGGGCTGAAGTGGTTAAAAAGGAAAAGCTAAAATTTTGCAAGGATATAAGCATTCAGACCCTTTGCTATGACTTCAGCTCTGGGGGCATCAAATTTCTCTTGATAATTTTTGAGATGTTCCTGCACCATGGTTGGAGTATGGTACGTATATGGAGCATACTATGGTAAATTCAGTTGATTGGACATGATTTGGAAAGACACACCCCTGTCTATAAAAGGTCTCACAGCTGACAATGCATATTATAGCAAAAACCAAGCCATGAGGAGGAAAAAATGTCTATATAGCTCAGAGATCGGATTGTGGGGAGGCACAGATCTGAAGAAGGGTAAAAAAAAAAAAAAAAAAAAAGTCTGGTCCACTGAATGTTATTTAATCAAAACTTGATCTGGTGTGGTCTTGTCCTCAGGCTGGGCCAAAGGTTTACCTTCCAAAAAGACAATGACCCTAAGCACACAGCCATGATAACACAGGAGTGTCTTAGGGACAACTCTGTGAATGTCTTTAAGTGGTGCAGCCAGAGCTATGACCTGAACCCAATGGAACATCTCTAGAGAAACCTGAAAATGACTGTCCAATGACAATAACCATCCAACCTGAAAGAGCTTGAGAAGATCTGCAGAGAAGAATGAAAATCGCTAAATCCAGGTGTCCAAACCTTGTGGCATCGTACCCAAGAAGACTAAAGGCTGTAATCGCTGCCAAAGGTGCTTAAACTAAGTCCTGAGTAAAGGGTGTGAAATGTAAATGCAAGATTTTAGTTTTTGCTTTTCAATAAATTAGCAAAAATTTCTAACATTATGTTTTCACTACGTCATTATGGTGTATTGAAGGGGGTTGTCTCACTTCCACAAATGGCATTTATCGTGATGACAAAGTTTACTAATGTATTTTGACTTCATTTTTCCATGTCATTATACACTTTTCGTTTCCATGGTCACGTCCACTCTGTAATCCATCAGTGGTGGCCGTGCTTGCACACTATAGGAAAAAGGTCTCTGGTGGCTGGGACTGTGGGAGCGTGCAAAGGCCGGTCCTTTTTCCTATAGTGTGCAAATACAGCCACTGCTGATGGATTGCAGGGTGGTCGTAACTATAGAAACGATAAATGTATAATGAGATGGAAAAAGAAATCAAGCAGCAAAGCAGGCAATATGGATTATCACAATACTTCAGTAAATGTCTTTTATGAACTTTACCTATGTGATAAATGTAATTTGCTAAAGTGAGACAATCCCTTTAAGTGAGGAATGATTGTGAAAAATTAAAAAAATTATTATTTTATTTTAGCACAAGACTTCAGACTTTCTGAATGCACTGTATCTCGTGATGCCCTTTGGTTTCTGTAACACTGCAGAATTTTTGTCAGGCACCGGCAAATGGTGATGAGCATGCCGCTCGAATTTGCGATATTTGCTGCACTAATTGGGGATCCAAATTGCTGTTATACTGCAGCTGATAGCTCAGTAATTCCAGCAAACCTTGCTTGTTATCGGGGTGCAAATGTTGTGTGATACAGCCATTTACGTGGTGTTTTATTAGGAACTATACGTTTATAGACATTTTTGTGGTGTAGTAATAAAAAAAAACTACGTCTTAGCTGTTTTGCAGTGAATGTACATTGTTTTATAGACATTTTTGTGCTCTATTAATAAGAAAAAAAACCTTTGTCTTATTAGCCGTTTTGCTATAACCATCCATTTCTTTATAGACATTTTTGTGGTGTATTAATAAGAAAAAAGGACATCTTATTAGCCGTTCAGCTGTGAACGTACATTGTTTTATAGACATATTTGTGGTGTATGAATAAGAAAAAAATCTACGTCTTATTAGCGGTTTTGCGGTGAACATACATTTCTGAACAGACATTTTTGTGGTGTGTTAGTAAGAAAAAAGTACCGTATTCTTTCGCCCATAAGACGCACCAAGTTTTTGGGTAAGAAAACAAGAAAAAAAATATTTTTTACCAAAAGGTGTGCTTTTGGTGGGTTTTGAACTAATGGTGGCCTCTGGATGGCACTATTATGGGGGATCTGTTGATGATGCACTGTTATGAGGGATCTGTGGATGACGCACTGTTATGGGGGGATCTGTGATGGACACTGTTATGGGGGATCTGGGGATGGCAGTGTTATGGGGGATGTGTGGATGGCAGTGTTATGGGGAATCTGTGGATTACACTGTTATGGGGGATTTGTGGATGGCAGTGTTATGGGGAATCTGTGGATTACACTGTTATGGGGGATTTGTGGATGACACTGTTATGGGGAATCTGTGGATGACACTGTTATGGGGGATCTGTGGATGACACTGTTATGGGGGATCTGTGGATGACACTCTTATGGGGGATCTGTGGATGACACTCTTATGGGGGATCTGTGGATGACACTCTTATGGGGGATCTGTGGATGACACTGTTATGGGGGATCTGTGGATGGCACTGTTATGGGGGATCTGTGGATGGCACTGTTATGGGGGATCTGTGGATGGCACTGTTATGGGGGATCTGTGGATGGCACTGTTATGAGGGATCTGTGGATGGCACTGTTATGGGGGATCTGTGGATGGCACTGTTATGGGGGATCTGTGGATGGCACTGTTATGAGGGATCTGTGGATGGCACTGTTATGGGGGATCTGTGGATGGCACTGTTATGGGGGATCTGTGGATGACACTGTTATGGGGGATCTGTGCATGGCATCCACATATCCCCCATCCTATAACAGTGCCATCCACAGACCCCACACTCCATAACAGTGCCATTCACAGACCCCTACCCCTTAACAGTGCCATCCACAGATGTCCCCAATAAAAATGTCATCCACAGATCCCCCTCTGCCCCTCCAGTGCTGCACCATAGTATAGAAATAAAAAATGTCTTATTCAAATAACATTCATAAACAAAATGGCTGGCACTCCTCCTTGTAGATGGTGCTCTGTGTTACGGGAATGTCCCAAATCATATGAAATGGAAAAACACGGCACTCAGGCGACAGCTTGATTATGATGCAATAAGGTTTTTTATTCAACCACCATTAGGGTTACATAATAGTAAATGGCCGACGTTTCGGTCTAACCAAGACCTTTTTCAGGGCCTAAAGACAACAGATATATACAAAATGTTAAAGAATTAAGATTACAGACAACACCCACGGTGATAGAGCCAATATCAAAATTATCTAATAGTACAGAGTAAAATCAGAGAGGTCAGCTCAAAATGTAGTGATAGTCCACTATATTAAGGGATATAAGCAATCCAATACAAACTAGCAGAATAAGACATATATGTAAACCAATAGAAACTCCCCAAATTGCATATGTAGCAAAGCCATGACAAAGCAATTACAGGATGCAAGCCTAATCGGATGCCCCCAAGGGCTAACGGATAATAGATCGAGGGTAATAAGGGGTACATACCTAGAAGCAGATAGTAGCGCAGGAATGGGTGGCATCTACAGCGCGCCGTATCGGCGTTTTAAATAGCGCGCCCGAATCCTACTTCCGGTCCGCAGCTGAAACCGGAAGTGCGTCACAGACATGCGCACTTCATCAGCTGAAGCCGAGCGGAGCAGCGTTAAAGAGGATCAGAGCTGTCAAGCGATCGGGAAACTGTGCGCATACGCTCATGTGTTAACTATCACTGGGCAAGTGATGGCAAAATATAGGACCTCAGTAGCGAACATCATTGCATATTGGAATTAGATGAATAACAGTAATGTATAGTATTATGTTACAATACCTAGCATATACATATACATGAATACAACACGTTTAACATGTATTAGGTACAGTTCAGATTACAAAAGTACACACAGTTGTTAGATATGAGACATAGAACATATATAGTAGGTAGAGGGTAATATCCCCTACCTTCTGCAGTAATCGAATTTTGTCATATAATCTGCAAAATAATGGAAGTAAACCATAAGTTCATATCTATATATAGAAGTGATGGTAAAGATAAAATCGAAAAATATATAGTTATATCAAAATTTGTCTCTAGACATCAAGGGATTCCTAGATTGTTAAGTTAAAATCCCTATTCAGACCTAATGGATATAGTGTTTTTAATTCATGGATCCAGAAGGCTTCACGCCTTCGTAAAAGTAATTTGCGATCGCCACCTCGACGGGGAAGGGAAACGTGCTCCAAAATTTGAAACCGCAGTTGACTAATCTGATGTTTCATATCGGTGAATTGTTGGGGAATAGGGAGCTCAATTTTACCACATCGTATATCAGATTTATGTTTGCATATGCGGTCTCGCACACATTGGGAGGTCTCCCCAACATATGCGAGACCGCATGGGCACTTAATAAGATAAACCGCAAATGTTGTGAGGCAAGTAAAGTAGCTCCTTATCCGGAGTGTGGATGTGTGAATGAAGAGCCCTTCTTCACATGGGTACATTGGGCACAGTTTAGACAGAGAAAAGTGCCCCATTTGGTCTTAGCCAAAGTAGTTTGGATAATGTTGGGCCTAGTGGAACCAACGTCAGCATGAACCAAGGAATCTCTGATATTTTTAGCACTTCTATAGCACATTCGTAATGGCGAGGTAAATTCAGGAATCGTCGGGTAAGACTTAGTTAACAGCGGCCAATGTTTCTGTATAATGTGCCGTAGACGTGGAACAAACGGGTGATATGTCATCACCAATGGAATCCGTGGAGGATCAGTCCTTGGTTCCTTAGGACAACATTGATTCAAATAGGCCAGCTCCGTATCAAGCAGTGTACGTGGGTAACCCCTAGTTTCAAACTTAGAAGTAATTTCAGCCAGACGCTGTTGTTTACGTACAGGGTCACTAACAATTCTAGATACACGTGAGAACTGTGAACGTGGTAATGGGGTCTTAGTATTTCTTGGATGATTACTAGAGAATAGTAACAACGTGTTCCTGTCGGTTGGCTTGGAATATAAATCAACTGACAAACTACCATCAGTATTCCTAGACACAGTAGTGTCAAGAGAGCTGACGGAGCTAGTATCGACATGTGCAGTGAACTGAAGACCCACTACCATTGTGTTGAGCTCCTCAAAAAAGTTATCAAAGGATTCCCGATCCCCACACCAAATACAGAATATGTCATTGATATATCCATGCCATATTATAACATTTGATATAGGATGTTTGGATATACATGAATTGTTCGAAACGATCCATAAATGTATTGGCGTAGGGCGGGGCTACATTTGCCCCCATTGCTGTCCCTTTCCGCTGCAAAAATAATTGATCGCCAAACATAAAGAAATTCTTCTCCAACACGAAACGTAGTAGGTCTATACAAAACTGTTGTTGGTCCACCGACAGTGAACTGCCTTTAAGTAATGTCCGAACAGACTGTACACCCTCCTCATGAGTGATAGAGGTGTACAGGCTGCCGACATCTAGGGTCACAAGGAGGGTATCTGGTGGAAGAGTATCCAAGGAACTGGGTGTTGTCTGTAATCTTATTTCTTTAACATTTTGTATATATCTGTTCTCTTTAGGCCCTGAAAAAAGTCTTGGTTAGACCGAAACGTCGGCCATTTACTGTTATGTAACCATAATCAAGCTGTCGCCGTGTTTTTCTTATTCAAATAACATTCATTAACTCTCCCCCTCAGTTGTACATCATTATCTACTCACACCAGGTTTTTGTATAATGCAGGCAGGCCGGGCGGCAGCGTGACTTACTGACGTCACGTGCCTGCGCCGGCTGCTTTATTCATAAAGTAGGCGGCGCAGGCACGTGACGTCAGTGGGTCACGCTGCAGCCCGCCCGCCCGCCCGGCCTGCCTGCATTATACAAAAACCTGGTGTGAGTAGATAGTGATATACAACTGAGGGGGAGATTTCATGAATGTTATTTGAATAAGACATTTTTTATTTCTATACTATAGTGCAGCACTGGAGCGGAGGGGCCGGAGCACAGTGAACGCACCGGCCCTGCTGCAATTGCCAGCCCCCAGCTCCTCCTCCCATTCCCTCACCGCTCATACATCGCAGCCTGCGATGCTGGAGCATCTCAGGCTGCGATGTAAAAATGTCAGCATTCGCCCCATAAGACGCAGGGGCATTTCCCCCATTTTGGGGGGGGGGGTGCGTCTTATGGGGCGAAAAATACTGTACATCTTATTAGCTGTTCAGCGGTGAACATACATGGTTTTATAGACATTTTTTTGGTTCATTAGAATGAAAAATACCTTCATCTTATTAGCTGTTTTGCGGTAAATGTGCATTTCTTTTTAGATATTTTTGTGGTGTATTAATAAGAAAAAAAATAACTACATCTTATTAGCTGTTTAGCAGTGAACGTACATTGTTTTATAGACATTTTTGTGATGTATTAATAAGAAAAATCCTACGTCTTATTAGACGTTTTGCGGTGAACATGCATTTCTTTATAGACATTTCTGTGGTGTATTATAAGAAAAAAAAGTACGTCTTATTAGCCGTTCATCAGTGAGGGCACATTGTTTTATAGACATTTTTGTGGTGTATTAATAAAAAAAAACTACGTCTTATTAGCCATTTTGCGGTAAACGTACATTTCTTTATAGGCATTTTTGTGGTGTATTAATAAGAAAAAAGTACATCTTATTAGCCGTTCAGCAGTGAACATACATTGTTTTATAGACATTTTTGGTGCATTAATAAGAAAAATCCCTACGTCTTCTTAGCCGTTTAGCAGCGAACCTACATTGTTTAATAGCCATTTTTGTGGTGCATTAATAATAAAAAAACCTATGTCTTATTAGCCGTTTTGTACTAAACGTACATTTCTTTACAGACATTTTTGTGGTGTATTATAAGAAAAAAGTACATCTTATTAGCTGTTCAGCAGTGAACGTACATTGTTTTATAGACATTTTTGTGGTGTATTAATAAGAAAAAAACCTTAGTCTTATTAGCTGTTTTGCAGTGAATGTGTCACAGGGTGCCGGCGACGTGATCTTCCTGCGCTGCGCCGCCGGCGTCCTGCCTCTCTCCCTGAGCATGGATGCACACGGCGCCCCCGTTTCCCAGGTAACAGGGGGGCAGAGCGGACCCGACTGCGCTCCTGCTGTCTGTGTGGTCTGCGTCCTCCGCTCCCCTGGCAACAGTATCAGGCTGAGCACCGAGCTGGATACTCGGTGCTCGGCTTCTGTGTCTGAGCGGGTCATGTGACGCTAGACATTTTTGTGGTGTATTAATAAGAAAAAATTACATCTTAGCCGTTAAGCAGTAAACCTACATTGTTTTATAGACATTTTTGTGGCGTATTAATAAGAAAAAACCGTATGTCTTATTAGCCGTTTAGCCGTGAAGTACATTGTTTTATAGATATTTTTTGTGATGTATTAATAAGAAAAAAACCTGCGTCTTATTAGCTGTTTTGCAGTGAACATGCATTTCTTTATAGACTTTTTGTGGTATATTAATAAAAAACCCTATGTCTTATTAGCCGTTTTGCGGTGAACGTACATTGTTTATAGACATTTTTGTGATGTATTAATAAGAAAAAAACCTTAGTCTTATTAGCCGTTTTGCGGTGAACGTGATTTTCTTTTAAGACACTTTTGTGGTGTATAAGAAAAAAAAGTACATCTCATTAGCCGTTCAGCAGTGAACGAACATTACAACACCTATCAAACCAATGTGTATGCCACAATACATGAAAAGTGGGACAACTGGAAACTACGGTTGGCTGGAATCTGTATTAACTAAATACATCAATATCACTAATCCTGGCATGCCCTCAAGAAAGTAATATAAAATCAATAACCTTATTGGAAGCTGTGGACAGGGCCAGGATGGGACAAAGCATAGTTTGCCATCATGCACGTGCCAAACGCGCACTCAGCGCTCGGCCGGTATTCCCGGCACTTCCGGTTTTCGTCTGACATCACTTCCGGTCAGCGTATCCTAGCGTTCTCGAACTTTCATGAAGTATTCCGATTATTTTAACTTTAAAGTATCCTAACTACATAGGCTCACCCTAATTGGGTGTACTTATAAGATTGCGGCAAGGCGCTTGTCCGCTAGCCGAAAAGGCAAACACCGCTGTCCTGGTTCTGGTCACGTGATACAAGTGAAGTCACATGACCACATTGTATATGATTGCTAGGAGACAGACTCCCAGCCTTTTGATATGTGAGAGATCACTACATTAGAAATTTACTTTGTTCCTAGGAAGCTGCTTATGCCCTTGATAGCAGTTACAATAGGTTAATCAAGGAACTACCTTGGATTGATTTTATATCATGTTAATCCGCTTAGTTATCTAATTGGAGAGATTTTGCACTGTAGATTAAATGCCATGGACTTAGCTCACTACCGCTATTATATTATAATAAGTTAACTGAAGGCATACATTCCTGCCCCTTCTAGGGCTATATTGATTAATTATTGGCTATCCTTGGCCGGGGTTCCCCCTCTTTCGTGTAACTCTGGACTATTGTCCCATTACTTGCGCCACCACACCATGGGGTCCTCCCCTATTGGATAACTAAGTGGATTAACACGATATAAAATCAATCCAAGGTAGTTCCTTGATTAACCTATTGTAACTGCTATCAAGGGCATAAGCAGCTTCCTAGGAAAAAAGTAAATTTATAATGTAGTGATCTCTCACATATCAGAAAGCTGGGAGTCTGTCTCCTAGCAATCATATACAATGTGGTCATGTGACTTCACTTGTATCACGTGACCGGAAGCAGGACAGCGGTGTTTGCCTTTTCGGCTAGCAGACAAGCGCCTTGCCGCAATCTTATAAGTACACCCAATTAGGGTGAGCCTATGTAGTTAGGATACTTTGAAGTTAAAATAATCGGAATACTTCATGAAAGTTCGAGAATGCTAGGATACGCTGACCGGAATTGATGTCAGACAAAAACCGGAGGTGCCGGGAATACCGGCCGAGCGCTAAGTGCGCATTTGGCACGTGCATGATGGCAAACTATGCTTTGTCCCATCCTGGCCCTGTCCACAAGGTTATTGATTTTATACTTCTTTCATATATGTTTGCACTAAATCTGTTAAGGATAAGCTTGAATTAGTGGGTACTAACGAAGGGGAGCATATATCCGCCCACAGTTACACCCATAGGTGGGGTTATCACTGCTATTTAAGAGCACTATGTCAGTATGTATTGTAGGCTTGAAAAAGACTTGTGTTAAGTCGAAACGTTGCATCTTGGGAGAAATAAAAGAAGAAACGAATGCTACGTGAGTGCCGCGGTTCTATACATTTATTTCTGCATTAACGGGGATGGGACCAGGATCCAACATCGCAGGCACCGCCATTTAAAACATTTCAAGATTTGAAGCAAAGGTAGTGCTGCCCCTTACATATATATTGTGCTCAAGAAAGTAATGTCAAACCTTATATGTGTATGTGCAAGGGTATATTGGAGTAAATTTCCCATATAAAACCCTTGCACACATCAAAGGGGGATTTTTGGAGACGTTTTGACGAAAAACTGGCCGATTCTCTTATCTGAGTGTTTGAGTAAATACCTACCAACACAGCCTACAAAAACATACAGAGTTACCACAAAGGTGAGCAACTTGGGAGAGCGTTTGGTTCTTAAGCCCATGCGGGCGATGTGCGGCTTGTCCAAACATAATGAAATGCAATTTTTTCCAGGATGCCACGGGACAAACAGTTTACAAGATAATGCACAAAATAGACTGCTCATCCATTGGGTACGTGCCCATGTGGTAAAATATATGTTGGAATGATGACCAGAGAATTTAAAAGAAGAGTACATAAACATGTTTAAGATATCTCCTCTGCAGCAGATGTGGAATTTGTGTCACATCTGAAACCATTACCGAGACACTTCAAACTAAAACATAATAGTGACCCGAGTGGATTGAAACTCAGAGCAATAGATCGTGTTTATCAAACAATTAGAGGAGGAAATTGGAAGAAGGTCCTTGCTTTGAAGGAGACTACAGTATGTGGATCCACAAATTAGGTACTTTATCCCCTCAGGGACTGAATGAACATAACAGCTATATACCTTTTTTTGTAGAAACGGAATTGAAATAGGTCTTCTTTGTAATGTCCAGTCTCTGTGAACAATGATTTCTATCTGGTTAGATATTTTCTAATTTGGTTGTTTTTATTCATTTTCAACATTTGTTTTATGTTTTAACAGGCATAAGGGGTGATTCATGGTGTGGATTTCAATATGGAAACAAGTTATGAACTCTTCTCTAGCTGCAATGAATGTTTTTTTGTTTTTTTTCTCACTATTTATTCTGAACTATATATGCTTCACATATGTGCTTCATTATGTTGTAATTGTCATGAATTTATATGCTTCATTCTTTAATTTTCATGTTTTTCAATTATTGTTTATGCATCACATAATGGTTCAATGTATCATGGTTTATTAATTATTTTTTTTACTTTTTCACCTCACTGTGCATGAGTGTCACGTGTGTCACATTTCACTTTATAGGTTTAATGGGTGTGCATGTACGTGCTTAGGTGTAGGTGCATACTTGCTCAACCGGTTATTTCACTTTTCACTACTGTATTTTATTCATTGAATCATGTCTTTTTATATTTATTAATTATTTGAAATATATTTTTCTATATATATATATATATATATATATATATATATATATATTTTTTTTTTTTTTTTCATTTTTTTTTAAATTGGTATTTTTGTAATAACCAGTAATCGTGTATATTAGATTTATTATTACCATCATATAAATCTTACCATATTCGCCACATCTTTTATCCTCTTAAGTCACCCCTTTTTTGTTTATTTCATCTAGGTGACGCCACAGACATGCAATGTATGTTTGTATTGGTACGTGGTGGAGTCACGTGACAGTGATTACGTGACAACATCCGATAATGGGTCCGATTATACGCCACTTGGAATGGGATAGTTCTGATCCTACTCCATGGTTATTCCCTTAATACTGCCCCCTGTGGTAATTATCTGGAAAAAAAAATCATGCGCACGGAGTTTGTGGTCATTTGACAGTGTACATGACGGCACTTCATTTGAGCATGCGCGGATACCAGCGGGCACCATCTTTGATGCTGGCGCATGCCCTACCTGAATTCTCATGACATTGTGGGGGAGTACTGAGGCTCCAATAAATATACGTTGTTCTTCACACGTGAGGTGACACACAGTTCTTACGTTAGGGGGAGGGTTGTTCTTCGGACCCAGAAACATATATGTTGGCATGTGTTTGGGCGCCACACAGATGATTAAAATTCTTATAATTATACTACTATATATACAGACAACCACCCCACTCTGCCTCACTTCCTCTGACGAAGCCAAATCGGCGAAACGCGTTGGTAAGGTGTGGGACACTGGGATGGTTGGTGCTGGACAGTGATATAATGGTATGTTGACCTGTACTTGGCATTTGTGATGAGCACTGTTGCACCTATGCACCCATATTTGCACTGATATAAGATTTTGTTTATTAGGAACTTGGTCCCTTAAATTGTTGTATGTAACCCTTTTGGGGAGGGTATATATAACATGTATTTTTGATATGCACTTGCACTTTAATAAACACATGTTAATCCCCCTTTGATGTGTGCAGGGGTTTTATATGGGAAATTTACCCAATATACCCTTTCACATACACATATAAGGTTTGACATTACTTTCTTCAGGGCATGCCAGGATTAGTGATATTGATGTATTTAGTTAATACAGATTCCAGCCAACCGTAGTTTCCAGTTGTCCCACTTTTCATGTACTGTGTGGATGCTTTTATGAATTTTTTAATGTAACAATAAAGACATATATTTTAACATAATTGGTTGTGATTTATATTATTTGGGCATACACATTGGTTTGAGATCGTTTACTAGTTTGTCTGGGCGCCGCTCTGTTCGCCCGCTGTGCCCCCGTTAACTTTTCCCACCTGGTATGCTAATGAATAGCATCGATACAGGGAGGAGGAGACTGCCCTGTTTCTCATTGGGCGTCTCCTTCTCCCTGGCTGTAGCGCGGTCCAATCACAGCAGAGAGCGTCACAGCCAGAGAGAAGGCGGGTTTTTTCTCCTGGGCTGTAACGCTCTCTGCTGTAATTGGACCACGCTACAACCAGGGAGAAGGGGACACCCATTGAGAAACAGGGCAGTCTCCTCCTTCCAGTACCAATGCTATTTATTAGCATACAAGGCAGAAAAAGTGAACAAGGGCACAGCGGGCGAACGGAGCAGCGCCTAGACAAACTAGTAAGCGATAATACATCCCTGCCTTATGCCCTACATAACCTGCTAGTTATATAGTCCATGTCTGGACCCATGAAAGGTCCTCTTTAATGAGAAAAAAACCTACGTCTTATTAGCTGCTTTGCGTTGAACTTACATTGTTCCACTGCCATTTTTGGGGTGTATTAATTTACTTTTAATTTAATTCAATTCTTTCATTTCACAGTATGTCAGGCAAACAAGTGACAGGCCCTTCAAAGGGAACAGGCAGTGGCCCAAATGTTTCTGGCGCAGGCATAAGTAGCAGCAAAAGAAAAGGGGGGTGGCAGTAGGAGTTGTAGCGAAAGCCCTGAGCTCCCAGTGTCATTTATCGGTCATGTCTTGACCAGCAACCCAGCGGTGCTTGAGTGGTTGACTCAGTCTTCTACTTCGTTGCAAGTGATACCCCCAGCCAGGAGTTGGTGGGTTCTTCAGACACAATGCTTAGTTGGCAGGGCCCGGGAGCAGGTCCTGTGCCCTCACCTGTCCTCAACCTGCCTCTTTTATTTTCTGTCCCCTCAGTTCGAGAGGTATTATATGCCGTAGGCTTGGCTCCACTTTTCATTGAGGACGAGCTACTAGAGGACAGTCAGCAGCTAGTGCCCAGCCAAGATCTGGAGGAGACACCCGCCGGTAGGCAGGCAAGTAGTGATACTAAGAGTCCCGTGGGAGCTTGTGTTGCACATGAGGCAGCGGCTGAGCCAGCAAGGTGGTAACCTGACCATAAATCAGCAGGATGGCAGCAGTGGGAGGTCAGGAGCCAAACATTCCTGGGGGAAACTGCCAGCTTCGCACAAGCCTACCTGCCCAGAAAGTAGTGGTGCAGGAGTTCAATGGAGTGTGGAGTCTTGGGGGGAAAATGAAATTTGCCGAATCAGTGGGCAGAAGGTGAAGCGTGGCCAGGGTGCCAATGTTGGCACCACGACCGTGCATCAACACATGCAGCTTCACCATAAAGTAACCTGGGAGAATAATGGCTCCAATGTGGTGGTCCAGCCTGCCGTAGCAACCACTGCATCACCCATTGGCATGCACCCATTTCATGCAGTCAAAGCACCACCACCTTAGCCGAATGGAGCTGTCTGTCTTTACCATCATCTACTGGTCCTGATGCTCCTGCTCCTTGTCCTCCTACTCTTCATCAGTCATGTCATCAGTAATCAATCGCCGAAGCGATTGCCAAGAGACAACAGTATGCATGTACTCATCCAACGGCTCAGAAGCTGAACGTGCTCCTGGCCAAGTTACTGCTACTGCTGTCCCTATCTTTCCAAGTGGTGGACTCTGCACCTTTCAGAGAACTGATGGCTTGTGCCGAGCCGAGGTGGAGAGTCCCAAGCTGTCATTTCTTTGCGAAAAAAGGAAATACCAGCTCTGCATATAGATAGAACAGAAGGTGGGCCAGTCCTTGAGCCTGTTGGTGTCTGCGAAAGTTAATGGCAGCGCCGACTTGTGGAGCTATAACTACAGTCAAGGGCAATATATGTCCTTTATGGCCCATTGGGTAAATGTGGTTTCTGCCCAGCCACACTAGCAACTTGGCCAGATAACTCCGCTTCTGCCTCCAAGTTCTCACTCTTTTGGTCCTGCGATAATCACTGACAGCGGGAAGGACATGGGGTCAGCACTGCATAAAGTAGGTCTGAGCCATGCTCTCTGCATGGCGCACATGTTCAATCTGATTGCAAAAAGGTTACTGAAGTCTTCCACCCATCTGCAAGACTGAAAATGGCCAGGAAACTGTGCATGCACTTCAGCCACTTTTACACTGCAAAGCACACCCTCCCTGAGCGATAGTGGATCTGACTATACAGAGCCGCCATCAGCCACGCGGTCCTGCGTACATGATTGCAGCCGCTGCCATACAGTCACAAGAAGCGAGAGTGCAGCCCCCAGCAAGTGCAGCACGATCCAGACCACGCTGAAGTCCGTTCCTACATAAACTGAGTTTGCACAGAGACATTAAGCAGCCAGCAAAAGGCACACAATTTTAGCTAGCCAGGCATCATCATACAGGACCACGTCACGAGCAAGCTGCTCTAGCAAGTCCTCAATAAAAAAAAGGCTGCTCTCACCAATGCAGAAGCTGAGGCTGCAAAAGTAAGGTCTTCCTTTGCTGCACAAGAGATGCAACTAAAGAAAAAGAGAGCACGCCTAGCGTCAAAGGAAAAAGAGAGAGAACACCAGCAAGCGTCACAGAAAGAAGAGACTGCAAGCGTCAAAGGGAAAAGAGAGAGCATGCCTGCAAGCATTACTGGAAAAACTTGCCGCAGAGAAAGAACCTCAGCCGCAGAGAAAGAAACTCAGAAAGAAACTCAGACCTGGATGAACAAGATACAACACAGCGTGTCTCTGAATAAATCCATCAGCATCCCAAGAAAGATGTTGACTATGATCCAGAATATCAGCCAGCCTATACAGAGAGTCAAAGATCCCACTTTGAACCATAGTACCTCGAGCAGGACGGTATGCAACAAAGCGATGCTGACCACAACTACCTCCCTACAGAACGAAAGCTACAAACTTCGCTTCGACTTAAAGGGACACCCTTTGCATCAGAACGGTATTATACAGACTTCCCTAAGCCAGAAACCCCTAAAAAGTATGGTGATACACCCCACATTCAGCATAACAACAGCACACCGGGTAGTATTCGCGCTAACCAGGTTGCCATAGACTTCGCTAAGTTCTTTGCTAAACGGTAGTTGGTTACCAAATGACTTATAAAGTTCACCGATCGCCCCGAGAACTACAGGGCATGGCGAGCCTCCTTCCAGAAAGTCATAAGGGACTTAGATCTTTCCTATAGTGAGGAGTCCGATCTCTTGGTAAAGTGGCTTGGAAGCAAGTCTGCTGAACACACCAAAAGAATAAGATACATTAACATAAACTATCAGGGCAAAAGCCTAAAGATGGTGTGGGAAAGACTTGATGAGTGCTATGGGTTAAGCTATAGAAAATGTTTTATACAAGAGAATTGATTATTTTCCCAGAATAGTGGGTAGGGGTTACCAGAAGCTCAGGGAACTCAGTGACTTGTTGATAGAGGTACAGGTTGCTCAGGCAGAAGGAGATCTGCCTGGGCTAGCATTCCTGGACACTGCCAGAGGTGTCAATCTGATTGTCCAAAAACTCCCTTATAATCTACAGGAGAAGTGGATCACGCATGGTTCCCATTATAAACAGATTCATAATGTACTATTTCCCCTCTTCGTGGTGTTTGTAGACTTTGTTATTCAACAGGCGAGGATTAGAAAATATCCCAGTTTTGACTTTACTCTGTAATGTCCCACTACCCCTGGTATCAAACCTCATAAACACCAGTGGCAGTCCACAAAACTATTGTTTCCTCCACAGGTTCTACTTACAGGCTGTTTTCTCAAAAAGAGAACATACTCAAAGATCTTACCAAACAATGCCCTCTGCACATGAAACCACATTCTATACTAAAATACAGAGCCTTCAGGGAGAAGTCTTTAGAGGATCACAAAGAATTCTTCAAAGAAAACAACATCTGCTTCAGGTGCTGCACTACAACATCGCACTTCGCCAGGAACTGTAAAGTCAGTGTGACAGGCACAGAAAGCGGTAGCACAGAACACAACACGGCTTTACACCCTGGACCACCCTCTCAGGAATCATCCCAAGCAGAGGAGCATGACGGAAAGCAGATAGACACCGACATAGATACCCAAGTAGTCACTTCTCACTGTACAGAGATCTGTAAAGGAAGATCCTTCCATCTTCATTCAACAGGACCTGAGATGACGTCACCGCGCTCACCACGTGTTAAACGCGGTGACGTCATTGAAGGTGCTTTTGCAGGTCCTGAAGAAAGAAGAGGATACCGGCTGCATGATCAAGTGAATGAGGTGAGTTTTTAAAATTATTTTTAATCCCTCAATGTCAATTTTATTTAGCATTCTATCTTAAAAATGCTATTATTTTCCATTATAACCATGTTATAACGGAAAATAATAAAGTAAAGTTTGGGTCCCCATGGACTTTAATGGGGTCCAGGTTCGGTATTTGGGTCAAGTTCGGGTCCGGAACCCAAACTTTGAGCTGAAGTTCGGCTGAACCCTGCGAACTAGAACTTCACCAGGTTCTCTCATCCATACTGTATATATTCTGCGATGCTTCAGTCAAGTCAATTGCAGCCGTAGCATACCTAAAGACCATAGACGTCAAAGAACGATACCATATAGGATTTGTTATGAGCCGGACCAAACTAGCGCCACTCTGTGAACACACGATACCCAGACTGGAACTCTGGGCTGCTGTGCTTGAAGTGGAATTGGCTGAGCTTATAACGACAGGAAATCGAAGAAGTCGAGTTTTACACAGATAGCAAGGTAATCCTAGGATATATTTGCAATGAAACCAGACGCTTTTACATCTATGTCAGCAATTGGGTGCTAAGGATCAGGAGATCCACTTGTCCTAAACAGTGGCACTATGTGCCTACACAGCATAATCCTGTGGACCACACAACTAGATCCGTCGCACCGAGCCAGCTTAAGGACACAATATGGTTTACTGGACCTGCATTCCTATACCGTTCAACGTCTTGCAGTATCAGATCTGACACGTTTGAATTGGTAGACCAAGATGCCGATAAAAAAATCCGACCAGAAGTAACTATTCTACGCACAGTGACTTCAGACCACCAACTCAAATCCCATTGTTTAAACAGGTTTTCCACCTGGATGTTGCTAATTTGTGGTATAACCTGTGTAGTTCATATAGCTCAGTCTTACAAGTCGACATTACCTGTGAGCTAGAAGCCCTGCAAAGGTTGACATTACTGCAAACACACCTTTAAAGCTCCCAATATGGAAAGTCCAAAAACATAATAATTCGCACTATACAGCATGAATGTTATGCTAAGGAAATAGACTACCTCAGCAAAGGTCAAGCAGTCTCCAACTGTGTAAATTACTATTAGACTCAGGTTGAAGGATCTTTTTTATTGCCTAGCATTGTCGTTCTAACAACCTTTTTGTTTAGGGTGGAAAATCTGTCTAGATCTGTGAGGACCTAAAAGATAATTGAATCAGGCAGTTATATGTCATATTCATACATGTATTAATAGTTTTGTGCTGATCATTGTTTATTTCATTTCCAATTACTTACATGGCATGTTAATGCCTTTTTAAATAACTATTCAATAGTGACATATAGAATTGCATTGTAAATTTATACTACAGTGACACATCTGGACCCAATATAGGCTATTTATATAATACATTTTTAAAAATATTTTTAATATCATATTGATTTGCTACATTTTAGGATGCATAGAGGTTTGGTTTTAATTATTTATTGCCATTATTTACAATAAGTCTTACTTCCAAACATAGGAAATGCCAATGCAAAATTTGCCTTCTGCAATGCCATCCTCTTTATGGGGGCCTTTGAGACCCACAGGTGCCTGCTATTGTTTGAATAAACAGTATCAATATCAGTAACCAATATAGGCAACACAACATATCAAAACAAAACATTATGGAGGAACCTATTTACCTTGAAAGTTACCCAGTTTAATCTGGTTGTGGACACTTTCGAACAATTTTGCTCTAACGCTTTGAATCACTATTCCCAGCCAGGTTGAATAAAACACTTGAGCACACAAAATATTAAAGGTTAACAATAACAATGGTTGATTGTACTAGAAATGTGATTAATGTGGGTTTTAGATGGTTTGTTTTTAGATTCTATTTCCCTATGGAAATGTTCATCTTTTCCCTTCCATTCCTACTTTGTATATGAAAATGGGTACTAAAGGTAACTAAGTAAAAATGTACTTTTTGTATGTAAATTAAAAGTCTTTTGGTGCAATCTTTTTGTGAGCATTTTAAGAACTTTTACTATTTTGACTATTTTAATGTGTCTATCTCTTCTGTATATTTGAATATATATCATTTAAAAGATATATTGCTTATTTACTGTTTATTATTGTTATTAAGATCAAGTAACTATTTTTATAGTTAGTTTTTAGTTTTTTACTTTCAATACAGATTATTTTACAGTATGCACTTAGTAGATAGATATTAAGTATATGAGGATATATACAAATATATATATATATATATATATATATATATATATATAATATATATATTAGACACTAAGGCCGTTACAGTAATGGGCGCTAAAACAGTAGTGCATAAACATTAGTAGGAACAGTCTATATTAAATTGCAAGGGAACTTGACCACATTGTATGGCTGAGACTGCTGGCATTGTGACTGGTGGCTGTGGCTGGTGGCATTGATTGATAGCTGAGATGGCTGGCACTGACTGCTGGTGCTGAGACTGCTGGTATTGTGACTGGTGGCTGTGGCTGGTGGCACTGACTGATGGTTGAGATGGCTGGCACAGACTGCTAGCACTGACTGCTGGCTGAGACTGCTATCACTGTGACTGGTGGCTGTGACTGAGACTACTAGCACTGACTGGTGGCTGAGACTGGTGGCCAAGACTGTTGGCTGTGGCTGAGACTGCTGGCACTGACTGCTGGCTGTGGCTGAGAGTGATGCCTGCGGCTGATGGCAGAGACTGCTGGCACTGAATGGTGGCTGTAGCTGGGACTGCTGGCTGGAGCTGGAGGCTGAGACTGCTTGCACTGACTGATGGCTGTGGCTCTGACTGGTGCGTGTGGCTGGTGGCACTGAATGCTGGCTGGGGCTGAGACTGCTGGTTGCGGCTGGTGGCTGAGATTGCTGGCAGTGACTGGCGGCTGGTGACTGAGATTGCTGGCACTGACTGGTGGCTGTGGCTGAGACTGCTGGCTGTGGCTTAGACTGCTGGCACTGAGTTCTGGCTGTGGCTGAGACTGCTGACTGCGGCTGGTGGCTGAGACTGCTGACACTGAACGGTGGCTGAGAATGCTGGCACTAACTGTTGGCTGAGACTGCTGGCACTGTGACTGGTGGCTGTGGCTGGTGGCACTGACTGATGGCTGAGACAGCTGGCACTGACTGCTGGCTGAGACTGCTGGCAATGTGACTGGTGGCTGTGGCACTAAGTGATCATATATATATATATATATATATATATATATATATCCCTTTACATATCTATAGTATGTATTATATGTATGGACAGCTGCCAGTGACCACCTCCAGTCTACAGGTGACACTGAGTGACATTACTACAATAACCCCAGTCCATCCGTACCCTTGGTCCCCGGCGCCATCCTCGTCGTCTTCTCCTGGGTTCCTCTACATTATCATATATACTGGCTGTTCGCTTTTTACCTTCTTCCAAAAACCAAAATGGTTGAGACTTATAATATGCTTTAACCTAACAAACATCAATAGCTGTCACGAAATCACACCTACTTGAGGAAACAGACCTAATCTGTGAGGCTCCGTACGCCATCTGCCATCCGCCATCTCTGTAGCACTCAGAATGTCAGTATGTGGATTGTCCCTCTTGAGCCGCCATCTGGTGCTTGTTTGGTGCGTGCTGCATTGTGGGTTTGCGAGCTGTGGATGAGGTGAGGTACGGTCAGTTTGCTGGGATCAACTTTGCTGGATATATTTGTATGAGTGTCGGTCGTTGGCGCTTGGTTTTTACTTACGGGGTAAGGGTCCATTAACATGTCCGTAATTTGGGTCCGCATCCATTCCGCAATTTCAGGACCCATTCACTTTCAATGAGACTGGAACGAATGCAGATCCGCATTTTCGTGATCCTCATCCGTTTTTTCGGGATCCTCATCCGTTTTTTCGGGATCCGTTTTTTCAGGATCCGCAATTCTGTTCCTGAAAAATATAAAACATGTCATATTCTTGTGCGGACAACAAAAGGCATTATCTATTATAGTGCTGGCTATATGCGGTCCGCAAATTGTGGATCGCACATTGCCGGTGTCCGTGTTATGCGGATCCGCAATTTGCGGATCCATAAACCACTTACGGACGTGTGAATGCCACTGCTGAAGGCTGTGCGCAAATCTCACCCCATTTACGGACAGCCATGTCACCTGTCACTGACACAGGCGCACTGGTGTGGGCGTGCGAGCGGCGTGTGGTGTACCGTGTGTTGATTGGACGGTGTGATGCGTATGTGCACTTCAATAATCAGCACACACGCATAGACACCAGCCCTGGGCACGCACACAGGGCTTTTATTAGTGTACATATATATACTCACCTAAATAATTATTAGGAACACCTGTTCTATTTCTCATTAATGCAATTATCTAGTCAACCAATCACATGGCAGTTGCTTCAATGCATTTAGGGGTGTGGTCCTGGTCAAGACAATCTCCTGAAATCCAAACTGAATGTCAGAATGGGAAAGAAAGGTGATTTAAGCAATTTTGAGCGTGGCATGGTTGTTGGTGCCAGACGGGCCGGTCTGAGTATTTCACAATATGCTCAGTTACTGGGATTTTCACACACAACCATTTCTAGGGTTTACAAAGAATGGTGTGAAAAGGGAAAAACATCCAGTATGCGGCAGTCCTGTGGGCGAAAATGCCTTGTTGATGCTAGAGGACAGAGGAGAATGGGCCGACTGATTCAAGCTGATAGAAGAGCAACGTTAACTGAAATAACCACTCGTTACAACCGAGGTATGCAACAAAGCATTTGTGAAGCCACAACACGCACAACCTTGAAGCGGATGGGCTACAACAGCAGAAGACCCCACCGGGTACCACTTATCTCCACTACAAATAGAAAAAAGAGGCTACAATTTGCACAAGCTCACCAAAATTGGACTGTTGAAGACTGGAAAAATGTTGCCTGGTCTGATGAGTCTCGATTTCTGTTGAGACATTCAAATGGTAGAGTCCGAATTTGGAGTGAACAGAATGAGAACATGTATCCATCATGCCTTGTTACCACTGTGCAGGCTGGTGGTGGTGGTGTAATGGTGTGGGGGATGTTTTCTGGGCACACTTTAGGCCCCTTAGTGTCAATTGGGCATTGTTTAAATTCCACAGGCTACCTGAGCATTGTTTTTGACCATGTCCATCCCTTCATGACCACCATGTACCCATCCTCTGATGGCTACTTCCAGCAGGATAATGCACCATGTCACAAAGCTTGAATCATTTCAAATTGGTTTCTTGAACATGACAATGAGTTCACTGTACTTAAATGGCCCCCACAGTCACCAGATCTCAACCCAATAGAGCATCTTTGGGATGTGGTGGAACGGGAGCTTCGTGCCCTGGATGTGCATCCCTCAAATCTTCATCAACTGCAAGATGCTATCCTATCAATATGGGCCAACATTTCTAAAGAATGCTATTAGCATCTTGTTGAATCAATGCCACGTAGAATTAAGGCAGTTCTGAGGGCAAAAGGGGGTCCAACACCGTATTAGTATGGTGTTCCTAATAATTCTTTAGGTGAGTGTATATATATATATATTAAATGAAAAAAGAGCAGCACTCCAGAAAATTAAAAATAATGAACAGTTTATTCACTCATGTGGCAAAGGCAAGTTTCGACTCTATACTGGACGTACGACTTTGCCACATGGGTGAATAAACTGTTCCTTATTTTTAATTTTTTGGAGTGCTGCCTTTTTTCATTTTTTACTATTTGGATTGACTATTCCAGTGGGCTTTGCACCCTGTTGCTTTGATGGGCTGTGCTGCCATTTTATAAATATATATATATATATATATATATATATACAGTATATACATATTGTCCAAGATGCGCTTGCCATCTAATGTGTAGCATTTAGCCAGTTATCTTACACTGTGACTGCCAGATAGAATATATTCTGCAACGCTACAAGTTTCGCAGTATGTTGCCAATTAGTGTGAACTCACTGTAATATCTATTCACTAATTAATATGGTATAATATTCATGCAGCAATATTTAAGTAGTTTAAGTGCCTGTAACACTAATATAGTCCACTTTGTATGGTCGAATGCAGCACTCCTGTATCTCTTTATTATGGAATATGGTACTCTGTGTCCATCTGTGGAACATAGCTCTATTACTTCCGAAGTTGAATGACTGCTTTATCATGTGACTATTTATGTTTAGACTCTTGGTGCCAGATCTGGACACTGGAGAGTTCCTCCACTGTGCATGATTCCTCTATAAAAATAAGCATTTTATTACGGTTTTAATCGGTTGCAGCCTGAAAAGCATCAATAGAATACAGAAGAAGGGCAGAGCACTCCATAGAGTTATACCCTAGACCTGTGATCGCTAACCTATGGCACTCCAGCTGTGGTAAAACTATGACTCCCAAGATGTACCAGAGTGCCAGAGGTTAGCCATTACTGCACTAGATAGTGAGACCTTAGGGCTCCTTCACACTTGCGTTTTTGCTCTCCGTCCTAGAGTTCCGTCCTTGGGGCTCTAGGACGGAAAGAAACTGATCAGGATAATCCTAATGCATTCTGAATAGGGAGAAATCCGTTCAGGATGCATCAGGCTGTCTTCCGTTCAGTATGTGAACGTTTTTTGGACATTGACAAAACCGTAGGATGCTGCGGATTTGTCTCCGTCCAAAAATCCGCAAGACATGCCGTAACACCCGATCCGGAATTAATGCCCATTGAAGTGCATTAATCCGGATCCGGCATTAAGCTAAACGTCGTTTCGGCGCATCGCCGGATCCGACGTTTAGCTCTGCGCATGTGCAGCAGCAGTTCCGATCGGGGCCCCAGTGTAAGCTGGGGCTCCAATCAGTTACCATGGCAGCCAGGACGCTACTGAAGTCCTGGCTGCCATGGTAAGTACTCCGCAGCAGTGTACTTACCTGCGCTGCGGCCTCCGGGCGCTCCTTCATGACCTCACAGGTCCATGCAGCGCATTGATCTATGCGCCGCGGGGATCTGTGACGTCATATGTGTGCTTAACATAGTCTGCTGTGCAGCAGACACAACACTGGGAAATAGCCTTGAACACAATCCTGGAAAGCAACTCCTTCCCATAGGGGTACAATCCATGACCTCCTCAATAGGCTTAAAAATCTAGGAAAAAACGGGGAGGGGCGCTCACTCAGGATGAAATGAAGTTCACTGAGAACATACACACAATGTTTTTTGTGGACAGGCCACCCACTTCATCAGGTTAATAAAATTAATTTTATTCACCAGATGAAGTGGACGACCTGCCCACCAAATGTGTTGTGTGCTTTTTCCCAATAAACTACTTTTCATCCTGAGATGAGACACTTTTTAGACATTTTTGCTATTTATGTTGTTTTGTACCGTATTTCGGTTTTCTATAGTAAACTTGGTCACGCCTAAGGAATTTATTATTGCCTAGGATACATGGGTTTAATTTGGATTTAGCCTTTTTTTGGGTACAACAGAGTGATTGGTATGGCTCTGTAACTCTGCATTATGCATTGAGTATAGCATTGGGCTGGTAGCTACTTTTACTGTTTATCTGCCACCATTTATTCAACATTTTGCATGTTTTTGAATTGTTATCTATTAATAAAATAGGAAACAATATACTGGACATGCACATAAATTATTGCTCAATTTTCTTATAATAATACAGTCAATCTCTTTCTCTGGACAGTTCAATGGTGGAGCCCAAGGATCAGACACGTGTGATGCATGAACTACAGTAACTTAATAGGACTAAATATATTTTATACATGAATAATAGAAAATTGTATACTTTCTTATTCTTTAAATAACTATAAAAATTAGAAATCTGCTTTAAAAAATATTTGCAATTATTAGGTAATATTATGAGTAGACCTGAATTGGTAAATGAGAGGGCTGTATACTGCAGGGGCACTGCTACTACAGAAAGATGGCTTACCTGCAATGATTCTATGGAGAGATAAATACCCTCCGCTGTTTATTTATTTTTTATTCAGTACATTTTGGTCGACACTTTGGAATTATTTTTTAAAGTAGGTTTTTGTTGTGCTTTACCATGGTCTTCCATTCTCTTCCAGATATGACAGCTTTAGTAGTTTTTCATTCCCTAAGAATTCACAACCAGAAGGTCCTCATGCCCCCTGCCTTGCAGCAATAACCATACAGAAGATTGACAGGATTTTGGGATTGAAAGTTAAATATTAAATATATGATGGAACAATGGGGTAGATTTACTAATCCTTTAGATGGCGTAAACTTAGGTTGTGTAGACCAACAGAAGATTTATCACAGTGGCTCAGGCTAGAATTTTGTGCATGGCTAGACGGTTTTATCTAACTCTTTACTGACTATTGCTTGGCTTACAGTGGGTCCACAATACACTGGGCACGGGCCGTGTGCATTTGGCATCATAGATGTGGACCCATTCACTTGAATGGGTCTGCAAACCTGGATATGCGGTGCGGAAGCATGAAACATGTGCTTCTGTTCCGCAAAAAAATAGAACCTGTTCTATCTTTTTGTGGAACAGACAGATCCCGGACCCCATTCAAGTGAATGAATCAACGATCCGCATGCGGCTGCCCCATGGTCGATGCCGTGCATTGCGGACTGCAATTTGCGGTCCGCAGCACTGGCCCGGCCAGCACACGGTTATGTGCAAGAGGCCTTAGCTTGAGACAGAATTTTCTGCCAAAATATTAGTGCAATTTCTGTGCAAAATATCTCCCATTAGGCCCTGTCCCTTTTCTTGCAAAGCCATGCCCTTTTTCTTGGAAAGCCACCACCCTTGTCAGGCACAGATCATTTCTCTAAACCTAGATGCATCAATTTGCACCACATTTTGGGGCATTTTACCCCAGAATCTAGGTGCACTCACATTACAAAGTGTGGACTAATGTTTTTCTGTGGTTTTTAACCTGTTTGATGCTAAGAAAGACTTTGGCCAGCCCCATAGATGGGTTGTAGTTTTGTTTAATTTAAGGGATATGGAAATCTTTAGTAATTTTATGCATAGGGTGATTACTTATTTTGTTGTAATTGAATTGTCACCTTTATTATTCAATTCATGTGATACCTTTCTCTTAGACACCATGTACATAAATATGAATTTGTTATTGGTATTACAGTTAGGCTAACTGCAAGACAATTTCATTTTACGCTTTCAATATTTAAAGAATTGCAGACTCATCCTCTATGGGCAGTATTTATGCAATGTACATTGACAAAGTTATTGAAATGTGAAAATAAATCTGGCACTGAGCTTAAAGCCTCAGGCTAAAACAGAAACTAGACAGAGTATAGCATCTATACAAAAGAACAGAGTGAACTGAGAGAACACCACACTGCCGCATTTTTAAGAGCTAATTAGATAAGTGAATTAGTCAACAATGATGAATGGTTTATATATAGGAACACAGTCTGTATTCTCGATCCATGTGCTGAAATTCTTACCCCGAGATTACATTAGAATTAAGGGTAAGAGAGAATGGTAAGCGAAAAACACATCTTGACGAGAATGTCAAAGTACACACATAATGTATGATATTCATGGAAATTTCTCAATAGCAAAATGACAGAACAATGTGAGCTTAATTGCTTGCAATCCTTTATCTACATATGTGTAGTTACTATGTATATATTAATTTAAATTAAACTACGTTGGTCATATACAACACCAAAAATACCACACATATTTTAATAATGAACATATTTTTATTTATAGCAACATGACAATATATAAATACATCACATTTAAAAAGCAGCAAAATGTTGATTGTATGCAGCAGCACAAAGAATCCCCCATCTACCCACGGTAAAAAGGGCCATACAATATATATAGCAGTGTATATCCTAAAATAAAGTCACACTGTTTCCAGGGCCCATTTAGTTGCACTTAGATTAAGGTATGGCATACAAGATACAATTCCCTACGTAGTAGAACACCTCAACTGAGGAAGAGAGTAAAGTGCCAAACAAGCCTATCGAGTAAATACAAAGAGAAACAACTCAGTGCATACCGTGAGAGAGGTAGATGACCAGTGACCCCAACGTACGTTTCGCCTGAGCTTCTTCCTGGGGGCGTATCATTCCAGCTCTACCCACTTCCTTTTATACCTCCTAGGTTCCTCCCCTACTTGCTTCAGTGGTTCCTATTCCTGATTGACACCTACGATGTCCACTCGGACATCCTCAATTAGTGTAGGAGCTATGCGCCCCCATCATGCAGCATTAGCTCCAATCTGAAAAGGTCCTGCCCTCTAATCTAGACGGCACTAAAATCTATCTGTGCTACGGTCACATGGTCATAGAGGACCACACCTCCTAATAGCGAGACATCATCGCATCCGAGGAAATGAGGTACATCAGTTACTTTCAAAATATTGGAACATCCTTTTAATTGACCCCCGGTTGAAAGAATGTATCCCCCTCTATCCAGCGATAACATATCGCAGGTCAAAAAATCTTCGTGATATGTTGGTTCAGAGCCATTATACACTAAAAAGAGGTGGGATTTTTGGAGATAAAGGCACCCCATGGGGGAGTAAGGAATGTGGACGGTGTGTGGCATGCACGAACATGGATCGATCCACTACATTTTTGAATTCAAAACGAGACCGGACATATCAGATCACACAGACAATAACGGGTACAACAATTAGAGTTATATATTGGGCTGAATGCCCATGTGGTTTAATATATGTGGGTATGACATCACGGGAATTCAGAAGACGGATCAGGGAACACGTTTTGGCGATCGAAGCATCAGGGGAGGTTGAGGATCCCTCACAGTTGCAACTGATCGCAAGACATTTTAGAGAGAAACACCAATCTAATGGTTCCCTTTTCCATTTTAGAGGGATTGACCGTGTCTTTATCTCTTGGGGGGGGGGGGGGGCGACTGGAAGAGATTCTTGGCCCAAAAAGAATCATGGTGGATCTTAACTATGAACATGCTTACCCCTTATGGCCCAAATGATCGCAATAGTTTTTCATCCGTTTTGTAAGTTGTCTGTTTTTGATTTTCCTGGGCTTACTGATGGTTCTTAGGGCTAGGAGGAAGTCCCAGTGGTTTCATATGTTTTTAATTATGTTTTTAACAGTTTATTGTTATTTTTTATTATTTATTATAGGTATCAATTGCCATCTCTGCCGACTTCCGCCATGTGATGGATATGTCATGAATGCAGTGGAACAATTTGGTGATGAATTGGGACTATTGAAATGGGAAATAAGGAGATCCAATTATAAGCAATATGGAGAATGGAGAAGAATGGAGATGACCATTTAATATATGTGATGACTCTATGGAGAAGAAGCAAAAAACCTTTTTTTTTTTTTTTCACGTGTACCTAATAGGGATGTCATCCCTTTTCTTTTCTTGAACACTGATATTTTGAGTGCACTTATTGCAATATAATATATTTAATTTATTCACAAGGTTATCAATTTAAAATTAGCAAATGTGGGTATTGCATTTATATATATGTTTACTGCAAGATTATATAGTTTATATGTTTTGGTATTTGTTATTCACTTATGTTTCGGCATGATCACTCAGCACTGAGCACTTTATTGCACATCACCCAGCACTGAGCACTTTATTGCATGGCATAATTTTGGGCACTATGATTATCATAAGTGGTCACATTGATTTATAAGTTATGAGGCTACGGGTACAGAAAAGCTGTTTATGACACATTATCTTGATTATCCTAGGATCATGCTTATAATTTTAAATGTATTAAGGATCTTATGTGACATAATTTGACACATCAAACTCGCTGCATTTTCATGACATATAAGCATTTGGCTTTATTATTATTTGAATATAGCCCCTAAAGACTCCTATAATAATATATTATATTGCAATAAGGGGATGGCTCCATCTGTATAGGTTCCCCATATGAATAGAGATCAGAGGTTGTAATATGAAGCTATGTTCCTTCAGTGGTGTAGGACCTGGGAGGCTTTTCATATACTAAGCGGGGTAGGAACCCGACTCCCAGCAAATAATCAGTGTGCCAAAAGGTTTATTTTTTAATTGGACCTGGGAGGCAGTTATCCAGGTTGTAGGTTTAGAGATGCGATCTGCTGGGACCTTCAGATGTGAACGGAGGGCGGTACCAGAGGGAAACTCAGGTGATTAGTTAAATCGCTATTAGGAGGTGTGGTCCTCTATGACCATGTGACGGTAGCACAGATGGATTTTAGTGCCGTCTAGATTAGAGGGCAGGACCTTCTCAGATTGGAGCTAATGCTGCATGATGGGGGCGGATAGCTCCTACACTAATTGAGGATGTCGGAGTGGACATCGTAGATGTCAATCAGGAATAGGAACCACTGAAGCAAGTAGGGGAGGAACCTAGGAGGTATAAAAGGAAGTGGGTAGGGCTGGAATGATATGCCCCCAGGAAGAAGCTCAGGCGAAACGTACGTTGGGGTCACTGGTCATCTACCTCTCCCACGGTATGCACTGAGTTATTTCTCTTTGTATTTACTCGATAGGCTTGTTTGGCACTTTACTCTCTTCCTCAGTTGAGGTGTTTTACTACGTAGGGAATTGTATCTTGTATGCCATACCTTAATCTAAGTGCAACTACATGGGCCCTGGAAACAGTGTGACTTTATTTTAGGATATACACTGCTATATATATTGTATGGCCCTTTTTACCGTGGGTAGATGGGGGATTCTTTGTGCTGCTGCATACAATCAACATTTTGCTGCTTTTTAAATGTGATGTATTTATATATTGTCATGTTGCTATAAATAAAAATATGTTCATTATTAAAATATGTGTGGTATTTTTGGTGTTGTGTATTGAGACTCCACACATTTTTTGGGAATTTTCTCAGATTGGTGATTCTACGTTGGTCATATAGAAGACCAAAGCATGGGTGCAGAAGGTTGACTTCCAATGTACATGGGGGAGGTGTTGTTAGCGACTAATAGTACTCCCTGTGTACAGTAAGTGTGTATACAGAGATAGCTCTCTCACTGATTGCTGTACAAAGGGAGGTCTTAACCCTTTAATAACCAGGAAATTTAAAATATTTTCATTTTAGTTTTAACTCCCAGCCCTCCCAAAGCCATAATTTTTTTATTTTGGGCGGGGGAAAGGATGACACCTAATGGCACCACATGCGGTTGCATAAAATGTGGGGAAAAAAAATCCAAATGGGGCGGAATTATAAAAACAAAAAAACACCATTCCGCTACAGTTTTATGTTTTGTTTTTTTACATCATTTCCAATGCGGTGAAACTGACCAGTCACTTTTATTCTCCAGTTTAGTACGATTGTGGCGATACCAAAAATGTATAGCTTTTCTGTTTTTCTCGCGTTTTAATACTGAAACCTTTTTTGAAAAAAAGTTTTTTCTTTTCATCGCCATATTTTGACCAATCTAACTTTTTTGTAACTATAACAAGCAATTATTAATGCATTAACATTGGAGTCAATAAGATTTTACTATGTTCCTATGGAGCCCTGCCGCATACATCGCTGACTGTGTGAATGAGGCATTACTGTCTCTACCTTCCCAATCTTAATAGACTTTAAATGGTCATTGCACATTCAGAAAGCTTGGTATTACTCAATAGTATAGGTGAATATAGGAAACTTTGTAACAGTCTTTATTATCAGAAAAATGTCTCTAAACTAACATTTTCTGCTAAATTGGTATTGAGAGATGACAGGAACTGTTAGCTCACTAAAGGATCAGATTATATGCTGCCCATATAAGTCTATGAAGAGAGGATAGATGAGGAGGAATAAACTGCTAAAGGGAGAAACAGGCATTTTTTCCCTGATAAGATACTGTATATTATAATTAGTGTTGAATTACTTCCTCGTAATCTCAGGGAAAATTCAATTCGCCAAATTTCCTCGTTCTTCGTGTAAGCGAATAGAGTTGAGAGAACACCTGGATGTTCGGGTTCAAGAAGTTCGGCCGAACTTCACGAAAATGTTCGGGTTTGGGATCCGAACTTGACCCCGAACCCGAACCCCATTGAAGTCAATGGGGACCTGAACTTTTGTGTACTAAAAAGGCTGTAAAATAGTCCTGGAAAGAGCTAGAGGGCTGCAAAAGGCATCAAAATGTAGGTAAATCCCCTGCAAACAAATGTGGATAGGTAAATGACTTAAAATAAAATAAATAAAAAATACCAATATCAATTGGCAACTTGGAGGAGGAGGTGGAATAGGAGGATGGGGTGGCGTCAGATGGGAATGCTATGGGAGTTGAAGTTCTTATCACAGCCAAAAAGGATTCATGTCTGCCTGCAGGACCACAGGCCTCATTCAAATATTCAGGCCCACGGGACCCACAAAGAGGAGAATTAAAATCACGCCAAGACAGTATTGATTTCACCCAGCAAGGCCACAGGCCTCATTCACAGATTCAGACCCATGTCACCCATAAAGAGGAGAGTTACAATCATGCCAAACAGTATTGATTTCACCCTGTAGTGCCACAGGCCTCATTCACTAATTCAGGACCATGGCACCCGCAAAGAGGAGAGCGGTCCCGTAACAGCAACACAGGCCTCAGGTCAACCTGCAATGGAACAGGCCATTATCATTTATGTAGGACCCTGACAACCAGACCGAGGAGAGGTCATTTGACAGTAAAAAGAGGTTAATGTCTCCCACTTATGCAGCAAGCGATTAAAAGAAATATAGGCCCTTGACAATCAGACAATGTGGCGGTCTTTTGACAGTAAAAAGAGGTTAATGTCTTCCACCAATACAGCAGGCGATGAAACAAAATATAGGCCCCTGCCAACCAGACAATGGGGTGTTTATTTGACAGTAAAAAGAGGTTAATGTCTCCCACCAATACGGCAGGTGATGAAACAAAATATAGAACCCTGACAATCAGACAATGTAGAGGTCATTTGACAGTATAAAGAGTTTAATGTCTCCCACCAATACAGCAAGCGATTGAACGAAATATATGCCCCTGACAACCAGACAATGGAGCGGTCATTTGATAGTAAAAAGAGGTTAATGTCTCCCACCAATGCAACAGGTGATTATCTGAAATGTAGGCCCCTGGCACCCAGACAGAGGAGAGAGGTCTCATAGCAGAAAATCAGGCTTCATTTCACCCAGCAATAGAAAAGGCCACTTTCAGTTATTTAGGCCCCAGCACCCAGACAGAGGAGAGAGGTCCCATAGCAGAAAATCAAGTTTGATGTCACCCGCCAAAGCAGCAGGCGATTAACTGAATTTTAGGCCCCTGACACCCAGACAGAGGAGAGGTTCATTCAACTTGGGGTTGCCACCAAAATAATGGTACAATTAAAAAAAGAGGATTCAATAAAGAAGTGCCCTGGAGTACAAGAATGTATGGTTGAGGGCAAGGCAGTTATAAATGTCTATTCTGCACAAGGTACGGACAAGTACTGTGGGATCCATGCCTGGTTCATTTTAATGAACGTGAGCTTGTCCACATTGGCTGTGAACAGGCGGCTGCGTTTGCCAGTAATGACGGTCCCTGCCGTGCTAAATACACGTTCAGACAATACACTGGCCGCAGGGCAGGCCAGCACCTCCAAGGCATAAAGGGCAAGCTCTGGCCATGTGGACAATTTGGAGACCCAGAAGTTGAATGGGGCAGAACCATCAGTCAGTACGTGGGGGCGTGTGCACACATACTGTTCCACCATGTTGTTGAAATGCTGTCTCCTGCTAACACGGTGCAGTTTGCTGTGGCGTGGTGACAAAACTTTTCCACATCTCGGCCATGCTTACCCTGCTGTTTTTTTTTTTTTCTTAGAGAGTTTACATTTCATATTAGAAAATAATTATTTCATTTATAACGGGAACACATACCACCAATGCAAAGGGACCGCCATGGGGACTCGGGTAGCGCCCTCTTTCGCAAATCTATTTATGGGCAAATTCGAAAAAGCTAACATCACCAACCACCCAATATATAAGGACCACATAATATACTTTAAAAGGTATATCAATGACATTTTCATCATCTGGAATGGAGATGAAAACTCTGCAACAGCCTTTAGCGAGTCCCTAAACCTCACGGAGTGGGGCATTACCTTCAGTCCCAATTTCAGTAAAAGCGAAATAGAGTTTCTGGACATTGTAATTATGAATAACAACAACACCATATCCACTAAAACATGTTTTAAATCCGTAGATACCAACAGCTATATTCACTACTCTAGTTTTCATCACAAAAAGTGGCTACAAAATATTCCGTATAGCCAATTTAAAAGGATAAGACGCACCTGTACTAATAAAAATGAATTCATACAACAGGCCCGCATCACGCAGAAACGCTTTTCGGATGAGAACTACCCAGTCCAACTCATAAAAAATGCAATGAAAAAAAAGCATATCCTCCCCCCAAGAAGAGTGCCTCACTACCACTAATAAAAAACAAGAAGAAAAAAACAATAAATTTCATTACGCAATACAGCACTTCAAATAAAAACATTAGGGAAACATTAGCCAGACACTGGCACATATTATTATGCGATCCACACCTATCTAAACATCTACCCCGGAACCCGAAAATCACCTATAGACGTGCACCGATGATTATGAATATCCTAGCCCCCAGCAAACCAAAACAACATATGACAGAACCCAAGAATTCAACAATTATCACACCCAAAACGGGGAGCTACAAATGTGGTTCAAAATGGTGCTTATGTTGCAAAACCATAACACACAATAGAACAACCTTCAAGTCAAACTATAACGGAATGGTGTTCCCAATAAAACAGCGCATGAGCATGACATGTCAATCTACATATGTAATATACCTAATTGAATGTTCATGCAGACTACAATAAGTAGGCCGCACCACACAGGCCCTACATTGCCGCATGAACCAACATAGGTTTAATATACAGCGTGAATATCTAAAACACGGCCTATCGTGACACAGCGCCATGACACAGGAGAAAGGAAAACATTCTATAACAGTAACTCCAATCGAGCAGATACCAGAAAACCCTTTTAACCACTTTGATAAGTTACAGAAACGTGAGGTCTTCTGGATCTACCAGTTCAATACCCTTAACCCACATGGCCTAAATGAAATGAAGGAAACAATTACCTAATCAACACCCTCCTCCCTCCCCCCTCCACATATGAGACAACAAAAAAAGATGTATACACGCTCATACCATATACCCCAAAAAAACTAGCACTAAGGGTCACCCCCTCCCTGTTTCCCCTTTATACTTTCTCCAATATATATATAGATATGTACCCCAAAATAATCCAAGTGCTGGACACATGAATCCCGCACATTCTGGTTAAGTATACGTGAGGCCAAAATAAAAATACACGGTCAGATAAGGTACAACAGGTCCCTGTCTACTTCCATCAAAGTCTTTAGAGCCCTAGATGTAGATGGGAACGCTTCTTGGATTTTGTTTTTGTATATGTATATAGATACGTGCCTAGACACAGATGTATACATGTATATACACACTTTTTTATACTATACATTTTATGTTAAGTTATGGGTTTTCACTTAATCTATATGTACCGGTTTATCCATATGAAATTGCACTTAAATCTATTGGTATTCTAGCTGCGCAGGTAAACCTGCACCAGAATGTATTTATATGTATATATATATACAGTATATATATATATATATATATATATATACATATATCTGTATCACACCTTTGATGACACTGTGCCCCCAGGGAGAATTCCCATCCATTCTGTTCCCCTACACATAGATATATATATATTGATATATAATGTGGGGAGTCGCTCTGGTAGACAGCGGTGCGGGTGCAGTATAGAGGCAAAAGGGAGTCCAGAAGGTGCAGCAAACAGTGTTTTATTCACACTTGCATCAAAAATAAACAGCGAACAGTCACTTGGTGTTAAATCACACACATCAGAAAACGTGAGGTAAAACAAAATGTCCAAACACAGGTTCTAATCACCTGGGAGGTTTTAGGTGTGGGTTCGCACCTGGCTGTCGGCCCAGCCGCAAGATAAACCACGTCAGGCTTCCAGGCCGTCTGCACTCCTCCTTGCTGGGCTCCTGCTTCCAGCCCAGAGAGCTCCACAGCACCATCTGCAGCTCCAGGACAATCACCTCCTCCACACCCAGCTGCTGGCTGTGTTATAAAGGCCCGGGAAAACCCGGCCTGGACCGTGGGGAGTAGGCACCCACCCAACTCTTTGCCTACTCCCAGTAAGAGCCGGCCCGGATTGGCTTTGCAGCCAAACTAAATAGCAAGGTGTCAAGCAGCACTAGCTGCTGCTGACACACCAAAAATCCGGCTCTTACCTCACCGAGGCCAGGAACCTCGGTGACACGTACCTCCCGTCGACCACAGTACCTTGCACCTTACCACATACCCCCCTTTGTTCAACCCTGAGGGGTGAACACATGTGAGGCAGTGGACGCGGGACAGGGCATCTGCGTTACCCTGCAAGCAGCCTGCCCTGTGTTCCACGGAGAACTTGAAGTTCTGCAGGAAAGGAACCACCTGGTGACCCGAGCATTCCTCTCCTTTGCCTGGCTCATCCACTTGAGAGGGAATGGTCGGTCACCAGACGGAACCTCCTCCCTAACAGGTAGTAGCGGAGAGATTCGAGTGCCCACTTGATAGCCAGGCACTCCTCTCCACTATGCTATACCTGGTCTCGGCGGGACTGAGCTTACGGCTCAGGAAGACAACGGGATGTTCTTCCCCGTTGACCTCCTGAGACAGTACAGCACCGAGGCCTACCTCCGAGGCGTCGGTCTGTACGACAAACTCCCTGTTGAAGTCGGGTGTCACCAAAACCGGGGACCCACACAGGGCCGACTTCAACGCGGAGAAAGCCTCCTCCGCCTTCTCACTCCAGCTAACCTTCCCAGACTTTCGCCCCTTCAATAGGTCTGTCAACGGCGCTGCTATTGTGGCAAAGTGGGGCACAAACCGCATGTAGTACCCTACAATTCCCAGGAAGGACTTTACCTGCCTGGTAGTGACCGGTCGGGGCCAGTTACGTATGGCCTCTACCTTAGTTACCTGCGGCTTGATGACTCCCCGCCCAATAACATATCCCAGATATTTGGTCTCTTCCAACCCAATCGCACACTTCTTTGGATTGGCGGTTAGTCCAGCTTTCCTCAGGGCATCCACTACTGCCTGCACTTTGGGCAAATGGCTTTCCCAGTCGGTGCTGTGGATGATTACATCATCTAAGTAGGCCGAAGCGTACCGATGGTGCGGTCGCAGCACAATATCCATTAACCTTTGGAAGGTGGCGGGGGCGCCATGCAGGCCAAAGGGTAACACCTTGTAATGATACAGGCCCTGCGGGGTAACAAAAGCGTTTTTTTCCTTGGCCGCCTCCATTAAGGGTACTTGCCAGTATCCTTTAGTGAGGTCTAGCACAGAGAAATAACGGGCTTGCCCTAAATTTTCAACAAGCTCGTCTACCCGGGGCATCGGATACGCATCAAACTTGGACACTTCATTTAGCTTGCGAAAATCGTTGCAGAACCGCAACGTCCTATCCGGCTTGGGTATTAGAACTATGGGACTTGCCCACTCACTTTTCGACTCCTCAATGACATCGAGCTTCAACATTAATTGCACTTCCTCCGCGATGGCCCGTCGCCGAGCCTCAGGTACCCGGTATGGTTTTAACCGGATCTTGGCCTGAGGCTCAGTGACGATGTCATGTTGGATGAGAGACGTGCGACCAGGGAGGTCCGAGAACACATCCGTGTTCCAACTGATGAACTCCCTGACTTCCTGAACTTTTTTGGAAGACAGGCTGTCTGCAATTTTTACCGTGGCTACCGCTTCGCAGGCCTCGAGCTGTGGGGCTGGACCCTTCTCACCCAGAAGCCCTGGCCGGGGGCTGTTGTCGTCTGTCGTGTTCCTATCCTTCCACGGCTTCAGTAAATTCACGTGGTACACCTGCTCCGGCTTGCGCCGCCCTGGCTGGTGTACCTTGTAATTTACTTCCCCTTCCTTCTCAATCACCTCATAGGGGCCCTGCCACCTAGCTAGGAACTTGCTGTCAAGGGTGGGTACCAGAACCAAAACCCGATCTCCTGGATTGAAGTCCCGTACCCTAGCCTGACGATTATACACCCTACTCTGGGCTTGTTGCGCTGCCTCCATATGCTCCCGGACCAGCGGCAACACCCTCTCCATCCGTTCCTGCATCTGGGTGACATACTCAATGACACTTTTGTGGGGGACAGGCTGTTGTTCCCACGCTTCCTTGGCGATATCCAACAGGCCCCGAGGGTGTCTGCCATAAAGCAGTTCGAAGGGCGAGAACCCAGTAGAGGCCTGGGGCACCTCTCGCACTGCGAACATGAGATAAGGCAGAAGCAGGTCCCAGTCCTTCCCATCTCTAGACACCACCCTTTTTAACATATTTTTTAAAGTTTGGTTAAACCTTTCGACAAGACCGTCCGTTTGCGGATGGTAAACGGACGTCCATAATTGCTTTATGCGCAATAATTTACACAGTTCCCCATAACTTTGGACATAAAGGGGTCCCTTGGTCTGTCAGAACCTCTTTTGGCAGGCCCACACGGGAAAACATTTCCATTAACTCTTTGGCAATGAGCTTAGCTGAGGTATGTCGCAGAGGCACCGCCTCCGGATATCGAGTGGCATAGTCGAGAACTACCAGAATGTGTTGGTGGCCCCTGGCAGACTTTGGCACAGGCCCAATTAGATCCATAGCGATTCGCTCAAACGGGACCTCAATAATTGGAAGAGGTACCAGAGGACTACAGAAATGTGGCTGGGGGCTATTTATCTGACAGGTGGGACAGGACTTACAATAATTTTCTACCTCCTTGAACACACTGGGCCAATAAAACCGCTGCAGTATGCGGTCCTGGGTTTTCTGCCACCCCAAGTGTCCCCCAAGAACATGTTGGTGGGCAAGCTCCATGACAAGCTTGCGGTACGCTGTGGGCACCACCAACTGTTCAACTGGCTCACCTCGGATTTGGTTCACCCGATACAACATATCCTTAAGAACAATGAATCGCGGAAACATTAATTCAGCCCCAGGTTTCTGGGGTTTACCATCAATTATTACGACACTTTCCCAGGCCCTGGTTAGGGTTTGGTCCCGGTGTTGTGCGGTCCCAAAATTTCCCCGGAGACATTGAGGTCTGCCAACTCAGGTCCCGGTGGCAAGTCCTCCGTGTCTCCCACCATTACACTCAGTGGGGTTGTCTCCCCCTCTACCGCTGGAGCAGTGGTCACCCCTACCGCTGGCCCTTCAGACTCGGGCTCCCAGGGTTCTGGCCTTCCAGTGGTATCAGGCCACTCTCCTAGGGTTACCCCTGTCTCGGGTCCATCAGACAGTTTTATCGCCGGCCACAGTGCCGGGAAACCTGGGAAGTCCCTCCCAAGTATCAGTTCATGTGGGAGTTTAGTAGCGACAGCCACCTCGTGGGTCCACTTACCAGCCGCTGTGGACAAAGTCACTAGTGCAGTGGGGTAGTCTTTTAGGTCTCCGTGGATGCACAGGACCCCGATTTTACGGCCGGTATACTCCGCCGGCCGTACCAGGGCACCCCTTACCAGGGAGACTAGACTCCCGGAGTCCAGCAGGGCCACCGCCAGAGAATCTCCCACCTCTACCTGACACAGGTGGTTATTGTCCTGCACCTCACGGGTGCCAGTTGCGCACAGCTTCCGTGCATACAGGGAGTGGCGAACCCCGTAGTTCACATACATCGGCTCATCCCGATGCGGACAGTCGGCCCTGATGTGGCCTGGCTCCTGACACCTCCAGCATACCACGGGAGGCGGATCCACAGGGGGTACATTCCGTGCAGGCCTCTCTGTCGCCGGACGTCGGAACTGGGGCGGAGGCCTCCAGGGTTTGACTGACCCATTCCCAGCAAGACTCCCCTGCAGGTTTCTGGTGGCCTCGTAACGCTCCACCAGGTCGACCATCTCCAGGGCACATACCGGAGATGCCTGGCCGACCCAGTGCTGGAGGGGATAAGGCAGGGCCCTCCAAAAGAGGTCGGCCAGGAGACGGTCCAGCATAGCAGCCGGACTTAGAACCTCAGGCTGCAGCCACTTTTGCAACCTGTGCAGCAACTCATAATACTGCGGCCTGGCGGGTTCAGCCGTTTTAAAGTCCCACTGGTGGACCCGCTGAGCCCAGACTAACACGTTCACCCCCAGTCTGGCCAGGATCTCCCCCTTCACCGTGGGGTAATCAGCAGCCTGGTCATCTGCCAAATCAGAGAAAACCTGCTGGGGTCCGGATGCCAAGAACGGAGCGACCACTTCAGCCCACTGGTCACGGGGTAGCTTCTCCCTCACGGCTACTTTCTCAAAGACCGCAAGATACGTCTCAACGTCGTCCGAGGGGGTCATTTTTGGGATCGCCGCACGGACCGCTTTCCGGGCATCATGGACATGGTGGGACGCTCCTGCAGCTTGTAAAGCCATCACCTGCTGAAGTAGTAGCTGGTTGGTCTCCTGCTGCTGCTTTTTGGCCTCCCGCTGCTGCAAGTTAGCCTCCACAAGGGCTTTTACAACCGCCTCCATTGTGTCAGGGAACACAGGCTGCAACTTTGCCTGCCTAATATAGGACATCCAGTCTTGCCCAGCACAAACAAAAATTTTCGGCATTCACGCCAGCCTCACTGCGCATGCCCGCATCGGACACCAAATGTGGGGAGTCGCTCTGGTAGATAGCGGTGCGGGTGCAGTACAGAGGCAAAAGGAGTCCAGAAGGTGCAGCAAACAGTGTTTAATTCACACTTGCACAACATAAACAGCATACAGTCACTTGGGGTTAATTCACACCCAGCAGAAAAACGTGAGGCAAAACAAAAAGTCAAATACAGGTTCCAGTCACCTGGGAGGTTTAGGTGCGGATTCACACCTGGCTGTCAGTCCAGCCGCAAGACAGTCGACGTCAGGCTTCCAGGCCGTCTGCACTCCTCCTTGCTGGGCTCTTGCTTCCATCCCAGAGAACTCCCAAATTCAAATGATTCCACAGCCAACAGCAGCTCCAGGACAATCACACCACCTGCTGGTGCTGGCTGTGTTTTTAAACCCAGCCCAAAACCAGGACTGAGTCGTGGGGAGCAGCCACCCACCCTACACTTTAGCTGCTCCCGGTAAGAGCCGGCCCGGATCGGCTTTGCAGCCATGCTATTTAACAACTATGTCAGTAGCACTAGCTGCTGCTGACATCAACAAAAATGGCTCTTACCTCACCGAGGCTATGAACCTCGGTGACACATACCTGCCATCCACGATGGCACCCTGCACCTTACCACAATATATATATATATATATATATATATATATATATTCATATATATATATATATATACATAGTCTACACCCTAAAAAAATAATTTCCCTTGAAACTCCATCATTTGCCCGTACATTCGAACTACAAGTCCCAGGATCCTCCTCCTTCCCCATAGACCTTTCATTTAGCTGCATCCAGCCACACTGGTTGATCCCAAACTAAGGAGATAGAGCGGCAGTTACATACTGCCCCGGGATTCCATCAGCAGACTTACGTCAGTGGGCGTGCCGGCAGGGAATCCCTGAGCCGCCCACACAGACATCGCAGCACAGGAGTTTTTGATATGCGCTCCGGGACACACACATGTCATCCACTGACGTCAATGTGGGCGGAGCTTATACTCGATCGCATCAGGAACTCTGAAGCACACAGAGAACCCGATACAGGGAAAATATGCCACTCAGGGTCAAGACAGGGGGCCGCGCTAAACCCCCCCCCCCCCCACATATCTAAGCGCACCAAAACAGCTTTTTAAACCCAGCATTGTGTCAATTTTGTATAAATGCTGTATTGTTCTGACGAAGGGGGCTACAAGCCCTTGAAACGCGTTGACAGAATAAAAATCTGTTCTTTTTTAACAATAACGATCTACTGGATTTCATCAGCCAAGCAGCGCCACAAGGATTGTTCCATTTGTTACCCCTTTTTTTCCTTGACTTAACCCTGCTGTCTGAGGAGCTGGCAGTGACACAGCTGCGTTGGCGACCTCTTCCTCCTCCGCCTCTGCCTTTGCCTTGTGCTTCCACTTTTTCCCCCGTGTCAGTTGGGAAGGCCCTCCGGAGCGTGTCTACTAGCGTGCACTTGTAGTCGCGCATCTTCCTATCACGCTCCAGTGCGGGAATTAAGTTGGGAACGTTGTCCTTGTACCGGGGAGCCAGCAGGGTGGCAACCCAGTAGTCAGCACAAGTTAAAATGTGGGCAACTCTGCGGTCGTTGCGCAGGCACTGCAGCATGTAGTCGCTCATGTGTGCCTAGCTGCCCAGAGGTAACGATAAGCTGTCCTCTGTAGGTGGTGTATCGTCTGTGTCCTCCGTATACCCCCAGCCACGCTCCAGTTATGGCCTTGAGCTGCGTAGGGTGCCACCCTGCAGTGAAACTGGTTACTCCTCCTCCTCCAGAAGTGTGCCCTGGCTGTCCACATGTGTACCTGGCCTCTGCTGGTGCAGGAACCCACCCTCTGACCTTCAGTCCAGTCTGGGTCTAGGACTTCATCATCCTCCACATCATCTTCCACCCATTCACGACCCCTGCCCTCCTCGTCGGTCTGCACATTGCAGAAAGCCACAGCAGTTGGCACCTGTGTTTCGTCATCATCAGAGACGTTTTGTGACGGAATTCCCACATCCTCATCCTGCAACAAAAGTGGTTGAGCATCAGTGCATTCAAGGTCTTCCTCTTCTGGGGCAGGGCTAGGTGGATGGGCTGGGGAAACCCTGCCAACAGAGTCATCAAAAAGCATGAGACTTTCCTGCATTATTTGGGGCTCTGTCCCTGGCAGGCTGGAAGACATGCAGTACTCTGCAGTGCCTAAAATGGCTGCCGACCGCCACCTCAGTAACAGATGGATTACAAAAAAATTTCCCTGGCAATGGCTGGGTACAGAAATGTTGGATTGCTGAGGCTCCCTCTCTATGTGCTGTATCTTGTGGATTAAAGTTGCACAGGTTCTTCAGATTTCTGCCCTATTCTGTCCCTGATCGCACCAGCAGCAACCTTGCTCTAATCTCAATTCAGCAGACTGACGTGCGGCACTACGTGACTCCAGCTTATAAAGAGGCTGGGTGACATGCTGCACTAAAAAAAAAAAAAAAAAAACGCTGCTGTGCAGCCCTTTAGAAAGCGGGAAGAAATTGCCGACCAATTGACCCGAACCCGAGCTTTTTTAAATTCAGTACAAACTCGAACTATACAGTTCGGGTTCGCTCAACTCTACTAGCGAATCAATTTTCCCTGAATGGCGGTAAAAAAAAAAAAATCATACTTACCTTATCCATTTGCTTGCCATGGGCTGGCCGGCACCATCTTGATTTAGGATCTCGCATGAAATCCCATCTGTGGTGACGTATGATATCACCACGCTGGCTGACGTGATGACGTCATCACAGCCGCGTGAGATTTACCGCCAGATCTTCAATCAAGCTGGCGGCGGGCTCTTCACAAGCAAATGGATGAGGTAAGTATGATTGAAATTATTAAAATGTTTTATTTTACGCTCTGTTATTACTGTCAGATGCCACGATCAACTATAAGCATGGCATTTGAGGGGTGCAATGACGGGGGGTGGCGCACTCACCACTCCCTGTCTTTGCACCCACTGCTTACAAAGAAATCTGCTTTGTGACAAAGTAATTTATCACAAAGCAAATTTTTTGTAAAATTCAGGAAAGCAGCCAAATCGAATATTTTAATACTTCGCTCATTTCTAATTCTAATGTTTCTTATTTTCACCGCTGCTGATTTATGTATTTTTCGTGTTTATCTTTTTATCATTTTTTATCACATTGTACAGCACAAGAGAAAACAAAAGCGCTATATACGTATAAACATTCATGATAATATAAATGATACAAAGGATACTGTAAGTATAATCCGTATAAACACAAATATTTCAACGTTTCCTGTCCAGGCAGATGTGGATCCGCACTTTGTGTAGACAGGAACTACCAGTTGTCAGTGGAATCAATGAACCTATTTCAAGTAGAGAATAACTGTCTGTAGTCAAGCCATATAGGATGTGGCCATCTGGACAGACTCTTTAATTTGGTAACAGAGTAAATAATTGCTGCTGCAAACTTTCTGGGCAAATGCCAATTCATCAGACAAGCTTACAAATGAATGCTCAGTTGGCACAGCACTGTATATAAAAGGTTATATGAGCTACAAGAAAAATATAAATTAGTACATTTTATTTAAAAGGATCAGTAAAACCTGATTTGAGATTTTATGCATGTGCTAATGCCCCAACATTGTTATAAATCTCAATTTAGAAGTTTTCCTGCTCTTTTTACAAATACACTAGTTATGTACATGGTCTGTTGACTTTGGTCTCTTCGGATTGTTCCCTTTAGAATCATTCCAGTGAGGGTTTAACGTTAAAGCATACAGTCCTATGTGCAGCAGCTGTGTACAGTTTAAAGCCTCATTCATACTTCAGTGTTCGGTCAGTGATTGCCATCAGTGATTGTAAGCCAAAACCAGATGTTGCTTTAAATACACATTACGAAGAAATAATTCAACACTAATTATAATATACAGTATCTTATCAGAGAAAAATGCCTTTAGCAGTTCATGCCTCCTTATCTCTCCTCTCTTCATAGATTTATATGGGCAGCATATAATCTAACCCTTCAGTGAGCTAACAGTCCCTGTCGTCTCTCAAGCCAATTTAGCAGAAAATGTTAGTTTAGAGACATTTTTTCTGATAATAAAGACTGTGTTACAAAGTTTCCTATTTTCACCTATACTAATGAGTAATACCAAGCTTTCTGAATGTACAATGACCATTTAAACTCTACTGAGATTAGGAAGGTAGAGGCAGTAATGCCTCATTCACACAGTATGTGATTTCCACCAGTGATTGTGAGCCAAACACAGAACAGGAGCAGATCTTTCCCTAACCCTGGGCTCACACCTGAGCGTCTCTGTGACGCGCGTTTTACGCGCGTTTTTGTCGCTCGTAATACAGCGCGTTTTTGCAAATAGGAAACGCGCGTCATACGTGCGTTCGTGACTCTGGAGACCAATTGAAAAAGGCATATCTACACTTTAACGCGCGTTAAACGCGCGTTTTAAGCGCGTTCCCATTGAAGTCTATGGGTGCAAATCAGTGACAAAACGCCTCAAAGAAGCTCAAGAACTTCTTTGAGCGTAGGGCGTTTTACAGCGCGTTCAAACGCGCTGTAAAACGCTCAGGTGAGAACCATGCCCATAGGGAAACATGAGTTTGCTCCTGTTGAGCGTTTTACAGTGCGTTCGAACGCGCTGTAAAACGCGCAAGTGTGAACTGAGGGTTATACCTTGTGTCTGTGGAGGCTACAATCCTGGTTTTGGCTCACAATCACTGATGGAAATCACTGACCAAAACACTGATGTGCAAATGAGGCTTTACTCTTGTAAGCACAACTGTGGTTGATCCAGAATTATCCTGCCTTAAGTATCTGAAACAGGAAAAAGTTACTTCCTATAAGTAATCTAAGCTCTCATTCAGGGCCGGGCCAACACAGAGGCTGGGGAGGCTCCAGCCTCAGGGCTCAGGCCAGCTCCCCAGCCTCTGGGCAGCAGCTGGCAGGCCACTGACCACGTCGCTTGTGTAACTGTAGTAAGTGGGAATGACCAGCCCCGGGCGCCGTACTCTCTGTACTTCTTTTGTTGGTTGTGGAGAACTAGAAGGGAAGAACACTGGTCGCTGGGGGTATAGAGCTCCTGTGGAAGGGGTGGTCCTCTGTAAGCACCCTCACTGCTGCTGGGAGGACTGACGTGACGAGTGGAGGAGCAGCGGCGGCAGGAGCGTGTGGAGGAGGAAAGGAAAATGGCGGAGGCGGCGGCGGTGTCTCAGCATCGCTTCTTCTGCCATCACTGCAAGGGGGAGGTCAGCCCCAAGCTGCCGGTAAGTACCGATCACCGTGGGGAAGGCAGGGGGATGACAGGGGAGCCTGACAGGGTGGGGGATGGGGGGGGTCAGGTACCGGGAGGGGCAGGCATGTAACAGGGCAGGTGTGGATGTCCTCAGAGTGTGGCCCCAGGGCTGCTGGGGGTGTGTGGCACCTCAGATGTCCTTCTCCATCATAGGCGCTGGGGCCCCTCAGATGTCCTCCTCCATCATAGGCACTGGGGGCCCTCAGATGTCCTCTGCCATCATAGGCCCCGGGGCCGGGGCCCCATCAGATGTCCTCCGCCATCGTAGGTGCTGGGGCCCCATCGGATGTCCTCCGCCATCGTAGGTGCTGGGTCCCCTGACTGGATGGGGGCCCCCCTGTGATTGTTGTGCTGCACTGTATTCCGCTCAGTCTGTTAAGGGGTATAAATATGGCGGCAGCACTGCTGATCTTAACTAGAACTCCCAGCATGGTGGGCACATTGGGAACTGTAGTTTTGCTTTAGTTGGAGAGCCGTGATTAGCTCAGCTTCTGTTAGTGGTGGACCTTGTCCCAGCCCTGATTTCATTGGACACATATGTGCCCCAATCAAAAATGTGCATCTATCTTCCACTTGTCACTAAAGCCTCATTCACATGTCCGTGTTTCATGTACATGTTCTCCGCGGACAGCACAAGTCGCCATTCATTTGAATGTGTGCATTCGCATATCAGTGTTTTAGCACGGTCCGTGTTTTAGGTACTTTTGTTCGTGTGACTTTTTATATTTATTTGTGTATTGATTTTACATATCTTTATTCATTATTTTTTTACACATTTAGTCACATACAAAACAAAAAATAAAAAAGTATAATTAATAGAAGAAAAAAAAAAAAAATATATATATATATATATATACATACACACAAATTTGGTGTCACCACATCCCTAATAAGCAGTTCAATAGAGGCAATATGTCACTTAACCCAGTGTAAAAAACTGTATAAAAAAATGGGGGGCAAAAAGCAATCAAAAAGGTACATGCATCATAAAATAAAATCTTATGGTCATCCCGTCATCAGTTGGTTGAAAAATATGTTTATGGCTTTTAATATATGGAGACTCAATTTTTTTAAAAGAGTAATTTTTTCAAGATCTCCATATTATTACTGAACCACAGAATAACCTAAGCATGTCAATTAGGTCTCATTCACACGGCCGTGTCCACTCCGTTGCTGTGCCTCTGCACCGCAAAAGGATAGAACTTGCTCTATCTTTTTGCGGAACAGACGGATCGCGGACCCCATTCAAGTGAATGGGTGCACGATCTGCATGCAGCTGGCCCACAGTTGGTGCCCGTGCATTGCGGACCGTAATTTGCTGTCCACAGCACGGGCACGGAGCTCTTACGTTCGTGTGAACAAGCCCTTATACTGCATTGTTAAAAGTGTAATAAAAGCAGAATTGCTGTTCTTTGTTCTTTACTCTTGCACACAAAAAGAATAAAAAGTGCTAGAAGGCTATATCTTCCCCGAAATGGTACCTATTAAAACTACAGGTGGGACATTTATTCCACTATTGTGGAGAAAAAGGTGCATGTGCTCTAATTTATTACTTTTATGCTCCCAAGTGGCACAGAAAAAGGGAAAGAGGCGGGGCTCCATGACACCCACCGCATTTACTGTAACTATTGCCAGACTTCAGTTATAGCTGAAGTCTATGCCATGCTGTAGCTGGCGTAGACTTCAGTTTTTGGCAGAAGGCAGGGCAGAGATGCAGCTGATTTGTTAAAAGGCATGTGCCTCTTAAAAAAATTAGATGCATCTCACACAAGTGCAGGGAGCTCCAGACTGTTGTATGGATGCACCACATGTATGTCCCCCCAGGTGTTTCCACTAAAACTAAGCCTTTAGACATCTCCAATGAGGAAAAATAAAAATGTTTTGTCTCTAAAAACATGGCGAGACATTGTGATTTTTTGCTGAAAAGCGGTAAAAGAAAAAAATTACAAAAATTTGGTATCACTGTAATCGCACAGAGCCACAGAGTATATTGTATTTTCTGGCTTATGAGACTACTTTTTAACACATAAAAATCTTCTCAAAAGTCAGGGGTCGTCTTATACGCCATTATACTGCATGCTAAAACTTTTAGAGGACCTTTCACTGGTCCAGCGATTGTTAGATAATGATATGTACTGTATGTGCAGAGCGGTGCCCAGGGATCTCCCTGCACTTACTATTATCCCTGGGCGCCGCTCTACACATACGGGAAATATCGTTATCTAACCATTGTTGGACCTGTGAAAGGTCCTCTTTACTTCCAAGCCGGACTGGAGAAGTTGTCCTTCTCCAGCTTTAGGGACAGGCGCCCTCTAGCTGAGCCGCCGTGCGCTGCATCCCGGCCAGTCGCTCCTGAAGCAGCACCCTCTCCCTGCTCTCAGTGGTTTTCTCATGTTTGGATCGTCTGTTTAATTTTTATTTGGTATACGTTGGAAGAGGGGTAGGTTTATACGGCGAGTATAGCCGAAACCTTATATTTTAACAGGAAAAGTAGGGGGTCGTCTTATCTGCCCAGTCGTCTTATACGCCGAAAATACGGTAGTTCACATGACAATAATACTACACAATGAATGCTGAGGAAAAAAAATTACAGAATAGCTGTTTTGATATTCTATGATTAACTGCAACTGTGAGTAGTATTACTGCAAAGTACAAGCATTTAATAACTGCAGCAACTCAGCCTCAAAGTGGCAGACCACATAAAGTTACTGAGCGGGATTGCCAAGTGCTAAGGCATATCGGAGGACGTTTATCAAATGAGTTACTGTATGCTAGTTTTTTTGGCTTATAATTGGCACTTTTTTGGCTCATGTTTTTAGTTGCGCAAACATTTTACAGCTCTTGGTCTTCTGCACCACCCCATGCCACTTTCAAAAGTGGAGTGGGATTTAGGTCAAGTTTGTTGTATTCATCATTTTAATGCCTCATTTAACTTTTCCGACTTTCCAAAAAGTTGTAACTCCACTCGATGCATCCCCCATGCATACCTTTACTAATATAGGCAGAAAACTAAAATTTCATACATTTGGCACAAGTGTGTACAGCAACTCTAGTCTAAAATGTGACCTCAAATACACCTAAAATAATAAATTCCACCCATAGTGCATTAAAGTGATTTTTTGATCACTCAATAACTGAGAGTTCCTCCTTTTGCAATAACATTAGCACAAAAACTGTGTGCTGGGATTTTCTTGACATGGTTTTTCGATGAACGAGTAGCTATATTTAAGCCTTACATTACCCAGCACAATGCCAAGGGTTGGATGGAGTGTTGTAAAGCATGCCAACTGTAGACTCTGGAGCAGTGGAAATGTGTTCTGTGGAGTGATGGATAGTGATGAGCGGCAGGGGCAATATTCGAATTTGCGATATTTCGTGAATATTTGGGCAAATATTCGCCATATATTCGAAAATTCGCAAATTCGTAATCTCCAGACATTATTTTCTTGTTTGCAAAAATTCGCATAAAAATTAGCATAAATTAGCATGAAAATTCACATAAATTAGCATAAAAATGTATGTAAATTTTCGCTGACAAGAAAATAATGACATTATTTTCTTGCTTGCAAAAATGTGCATATAAAAAATTCGCATAAAACGAATATTCGCAATTGCGAATATATTTTCCGATATTCTAAATATTCGCGAATTCCCGAAGTGCTGATATTCGCGATTAAAATTTACAATTCGAAAATTCGTGATCAACACTAGTGATGGATTGTGCTTCTCTCTCTGAAAGGCTGATGGGCGAGTCTGGGTTTGGTGAAAACCAGAACGTTACCTGCCCTACTGCATTGTGCCAACCGTAAAGTTTGGTGAAGGAGGGATAATTCTATGGAGTTGTTTATCTGGAATGGCCTAGGTCCCTTAGTTCCAGGGAAGGGAAATCCTAATGCTTCAGCATACCAAGATAATTTTGGACAACTGTATGCTTCCAACGTGTGGGAACAGTTTGGGGAAAACACTTTTCTGCTTCAGTATGAGTGTGCGCCAGTGAATGAAGCAAGGATCATAAAATCATGGTTTGGTGAGTTTGGTGTGGAAAAACTTGACTGGCCCGCACAGAGCCTTGACCTGAATTCATCAAACATCTTTGGGATGTACTAAAACAGATTGTGAGCCAGGACCAACATAAATGTCTGACCCATCAAATGTACTTCTGGATGACTGGGCAAGAGGTCATGCCTGCAAGAATTTTATTTTAATTCATTTAATGAGAAGGGGGAAGGGGGATTCCCACAGGCACCCTCCAAAATCTTGTAGAACACTTTCTTACAAGAGTGGAAGCTGTTCTAGCTGCAAAAAGGGACCAACTCCATATTGAGCCTATAGATTTCGAACTGGATATCATCAAAGCTTGATTGATTTGCTGGTAAACCATAATTTAAATTTACAAGTAAATCGCCTCCCTGACATCTTTAGCCAACTAGCAGCATCCTCAGGGGAATTAAGGATAATGTCCATTAGTCATTTGCAGTTATTCTAATAGATGATGATTAGTGTTGGGCGCGAATATTTGAATCGCGAATATTAATCGTGAATATCGGCACTTCAAGAATTTGCGAATATTTAGAATATAGTGATTTATATTCAGAATTTCGAATACTCTAGATTTTCTTTTAATCAGTAACCTCCCTTCTTGCTTGTGGACCTATGAGAAGGCTGCAATGTCTTTGTCTGAGCTTAGCAACATCCCTAGCAACCAATAGGAAAGTTGCCTACCCTTTTACTATATAAGCACCTCCCCAGCAGCCATTTTATGCAGTATTTTGCAGATCTGAGAGAGACAGCAGTGTTATTGCTGTGCTCTCTGCTTTCCTGTGTCACAGTAAATTAGTTAGTTAGTTAGCTTATATATATAATATAGATAGTTAATGGGAGATAGTCAGTGTAGGTTAGATAGTGATATAATGTAGCTGTCTATACATACATTCTACAGACATAGTGCTGTGATGTTACAAGTTCACAGCAATACTTAGTGCACCAATCAATAATATGTAGTCAGACCTATTAAAATGTGAAGTTGCAAATATTGTGCCAAAATATTCGCATCATTAGTGCTGATTTCGCAATCACTAATATATTGGCGCACGCTATCTGCATATAAAGCTATTGTAATGTTCTGCCGTGCCAACCATTTTCTCCAGTCTCAGGAAACTTCTAGCAGCTTGAAAAATATAGCTATATTCACCGACGCCTGTATTTCGCGTGCATTACTCGAATTTTACATTGGCGATTTTTCGCAATCAAGAAAATAATCTCGAATTCGCGAATATATGACGAATATTCTACAAAATATTCGTGAAATATCACGAATTCGAATATTGCCCCTGCCGCTCATCACTAATGATGATGCTGAATTCTCTAATGTTTTTTTCTACACTAAAAACTTACTGTTAAAGGTAACTTGGAAGTGAAATTGTTTTATAATTTAACCTTTATGAGGAATTCAGTTGTGATCTGTATGGATCCTACAGTATTGAGAAGTGATACTCCAATGAAATAAAATAGTTACCTCCGTTTCCACAAACTTTTTACAGCCCCTGAAGCTGACGTTGACCTTTCAAGAAAAAACATGTTCCCCTATGCATCAGTTATTATTAGTTTTTACAAGAAATCAATTTGTTTCCAGTCTATTGGCTATCACAATTCACTGACTTATCTTGGACATTTTTTTTCTTTTACCCTACTGGTTAAAGTAATAAAACTACTTTTATGAAAACTACATGGCAAACTCCTAGGGCTAGTAGTTGCATGGTTGTTCGATAAAGCAAAAATCAACTGAAAAACTAAAATGAAAATATGAAAATAAATGTAAAGAACTTTGAAACTTGCATGATGCCACCACCAATAATAATAACAAATAGGTTCTAAAACTGGTTTTCTAATCAAAACTATGACAACAGGAACTGACAGTCCCCAGAAAAGCAATGTGTAAGGCCTTTTCCACACAGCCGTAATTGTCCCGTGCCCGTGCTGCAGGACGCAAATTGCGGCCCGCAATGCACAGGCACCGAATGTGGGGCAGCCACAGCGGATCGCGGACCCATTCACTTGAATGGGTACACGATCTGCCCGTTCCGCAAAAACATAGGACATGTTCTATCTTTTTGCGGGACGGAAGTACGGATTGGAACCCCACGGAAGCACTCCGCAGTGCTTCCGTAGTGTTTCGTTCCGTCATTCCGTTCCGCATCTCCGGATTTGCGGACCCATTGAAATGAATGGGTTCGCATCCGTGATGCGGAATGGCCACGGAACCGTGCCCGCGTATCGCGGATCCGCAAATGCGGTCCGCAGTTCAGGCAAGTGACAACTACGGCCATGTGAAAGAGGCCTAAACCTGTTGTTAAGGCAAAGACAAAGGTACATAGCTGCTGCCATTCTGCCAAGGCCATTGGGGGCAGGGACTTACAAATGTGTCTACGCTTACTTTTGGGAGAATTTTTTCTGAACAAAAATTCAATACATTTTCGCAAAATGCTAGTAAAGCACTTGACAGGCTGCAACTCGCATCACAACCACATAGCATAGCATACATATCTCCCAACAAAGAATTGCAAAGAATTTGCTAATTGAATTAGGCTAGGGCTACAAGGCAATTTTTGATGCAGCATGTGTCAGGCACCCATATTGCACTAATGTGTAGAGGGCTGCTATAGAAATGAATGGGGTTGCAGTCCAACTCGCATGTTTTCTGCAACTGCGACACATGAATCACAAAATATCCAGCAGTGTTGAATTTTTAGTGATTTACGTGTTGCATTCATTGCAAACATGCGAATTGTGCTATGATCTGATTAATTCTTATGGCTACACTGAGATCCTTGGTTATGCAACAGCTGTCATTGCCAAAATTGTAGTGTTAATGTACCCTAAAAGATCACTTTCTTTTACAACACAGTGGGAGATTTATCAAAACTGGTGCAAAGTAAAATTGGCTTAAAGGGGTTGTCCCACGAAAAACATTCTACAGTTTTTTTAAACCAGTTCGTGGATCTGAATACTTTTGTAATTACATGCAATTAAAAATTAGCCACAGAGATATTTAATACAATGTATCTGTATAGCGCCACCTGCTGTTTGTTCTTTTACTTATTTCTTTCTCCGGCTCACTAAGAAGGCCGCACATGCTCAGTTCCATCCTTCAACTGCCTCCTGAGCTGTGATAGGGAGAGAGCTGCAGCTGAATGGACACTCCCTGAGCTGCAGCAGAGAACACACTCCCCTTGAGCTGTCAGCTTGATATAAATGTTGCAGAGCAATGCATGAGGAGATCTCTGGATCCATATGAGGTACAGGGCTGGTTCTAGCTTAGTTAGAAAGAGATTGTCATGTACTATATGATGTCTGATTTACATTTTTTACATTAATTATGGGATAACCTCTTTAACTACCCATAACAATAAACAAGTCAATAATTTGAACAAGAGGAATGAGGGACCAGCACGTAAGAGTTTACAATCTATGCAATCTATGAGAAGATGGGGGTGACACAAAAGGCAAAAGTGCTTGTTTTGTACAATGGTCCAGTCATCTTGGGAAAATAAGGAAGCCGATATAAAACTGCATGAGCCAGTCACCAGCCCTCTGTAGTGCTTCTGGGTGCATGAGTGCGGTGGAGAGTTTGGTGAAGGATCAGGTTCAGGAAATGCTGATAAATGGGCTATATATATGGAGAGGGGTTAGATTAGAGGATGTGATAGACCACCCTAAAAAGATGTGTTTTTAGGGAGCACCTAAAACTATGTATATTTGTGATGTGATTTAACATAATTCCTTGGGGTAGAACATTCCAGAGAACTGGTGCAGCTCGGGAGAAGTCTTGAAGCCGGGAGTGAAAGGTTCGGATTATGGTGGATGTCATTCGTAAATCATTTACAGAGTGAAGAGCAGGAGAAGAGTGGTAGACAGAGATGAGGGAGAAGATGTCACCTTTGTGGGTGAGAATGAGAAGTTAAAAATGGATTCTGTACTGAATGGGCAACCAGTGCAATGATTGGCACAGGGCGGAGGCATCGGAGTAGCGGTTGGCCATATAGGTGACCCTGGCTGCTGCATTAAGGATAGATTGGAGAGGGGGGAGTCTGGTGATGGAGAGGCCAATCAGATTCCACCTTTTATTTTTCAGAGCTCATTTTGGAAACCAAAAGTGAAACCTGATTGGTTGCTATGGGCAACTGAGGGTACTTTCACCCTTGCGTTGCTGGAATTCGGCAGGCAGTTCCATCGCCGGAAATGCCTGCCGGATTCGGCAATCTGTATGCAAAAGGATACCATTTGTAGACGGATCCGGACCCGTCTCACAAATTCATTGCAATACTGGATCCACCTCTCTGCGGTTGTCATCCTGAAAAACTGATCCGCGATTTATCTGTTTCACATTTTTAAAGGTCTGCGCATGCGCAGACCGGAAGACCGGACCCGTCAATGCGGTAATTTTAATGCCGGATCTGGCACTAATACATTTCAATGGAAATTAATGCAGGCATTCAGCAAGTGTTCCGGAATTTTGGACGGAGAAAATACCGCAGCATGCCAAAAAACGTAAGAGGGACTGAACTGATGCATCATGTTGCATCGTAAACGGAATGCTCTCCATTCAGAATACATTAGGATTAAACTGATCTGTTTTCTTCCGGTATTGAGCCCCTAGGACGGAACTCAATACCGTAAAATATTAATGCTAGTGTGAAAGTACCTTAAGCAAGTTTTCCTTTGCACCAGTTTTGATAAATCTCCTCCAAGGAATGCTGCAGTTTTTTTTTGTCTATGAGCATTTGGGGCTCTGGAGCTGAGTTCTGACAATGAGAGCACTGCCTAAAATCTATGGGTTGCATCCCACTGTGTTGGATTGAACATTGTGATACAGATTTTTTCCTTTTGAATAACTATATCTTAATAGTTATTATCTTTGCTTTACTTTCAAACTAGGACATATTTTTTTTTACCAGTCACCATTTTGCAGAGCTTATTATGTTCCCTGCCAAGGGACATGATGACTCAAATATTGTCAGGGCTAAACTAAGTCTCTGCCTTCTAATAGGAACACATGGTAAAGAAAACAGAACAGAAGGAAACCATATGAATAAGCTAAATGGCTTGGATAAGCAGTATATCGCTTTTCACTGCTGTTTTTTCAAAGAATTTGCTGCCAGAATCAGTAGTTTTCATTTATTTTATTAAAAGTCAAGTGCAAAAAAGTTACTCTTTTTATTTCACCATTCGGGACGACTACACATTATTATTTTAATTTTTTTTCCTATAACAGCATGACATTTTTGGGAACAATACATAAACTAGGTATATTTCAGCTGATCAGCACAAATGAGCACCTGTCATTCAGCAAAATGAACACAGCTTGGGAGGTACTGGATCATGCCATTTGACCACAAATAATTATGCTCCATCTGTGAGGCAGTATTTGTAACTTTCACAAATTTATGTAAAGAATTCCAGCTGGTGCAATCAAAGCGAAACCGTATGTGCCCATTTGGCAAAGTAATGTACTTGTACTCTGTATTTAGGACTCTACATTATATTATAAGATGGAAGGACATGGCAGGAGAGCCGCTGAAGGTTGTGAATGGCAAGTATGACCCATTATTATGGTGCCGTACGTCTATTTTCTTATTTACTGTGTTTTTTATTTTAATTACATAGACATATTTTATGCAGCTATTTGCATTTCAGATCATATTTGCATAGGAATACAATCAACATTCATGAATAAATTAATACATGTAAAATAGTAGTTGGCAGAAGAGAAATAGCAAAAAAACGTCCAGCTCCTTTTCCTTAAAAAACAATTCTTTATTCTTTCACATTTTCATTTAAAATCCATGTGTACAAATGGAGAAACTGTGATGCTTTTTCAGGCCACTTGCATATGGGCCCTTCATTCAGACATGTACAACTGACTAAAAACAACATTTTTATACTCAGAGTACACCCTCTCCTGATTTGATGATTCACATCACCCTCAGTGCAGCCACGGATGTGGATGCGGTGTGGGGGAGGGTAAATCACCAGACAAGGCAACAGGTGACTGTTTCTGAATGAACATAGTGATATATGGTCTACTAAAGATGCACAATACTATACTATACAATTTTATCAATTATTAGTTCTCTCTCTCTCAAAAAAAAAAAAAAGGCCTACCAATAACAATTATTTCTATTGTAAGGTGAGGTCGTGTTTCTTGTTTAAACCTTTTGGTATACATGTATCTAAGCAAAACATCCAGTAGGTCTCCCTACTTAGTAATTTCTGCCTGCGAACTTATAGGCATGAAAATCCTTTCTAGCCCTTGCACTGCGAACGCTGAAGTGCCCCAGCTGTGAACTGTTGCAAAATACAAAGACGCAGTGGAAACATTTCTTGTCAAAGCATGTGGAATATCACTGAGATGTTTTCTTATCCTGACCTTTAATGCATTTGTTGTGCAACCCTCATATTGAAGTTCACAACTTTGGCATGTTATTATATATACTACATATTCAGTATTGCCGATCACGTGCCTAAACCCTGTCTTTTCTTAAGCTGAGCCCTAAGTAGTGAATAGGGCGGTGGAAGCACTAGTCCTCACCACTAACACTAACGCTGGGTTCAGACCTGAGCGTTTCTGAGACGCGCGTATTCCGCGCGTTTTTGGCAATAGTAAACGCGCGTTTGACCAAATATCCCTGTCTATATGAAGTTTGGCCTTTCCAGCATGTTGCAAATTCATAAACGCGCGTTCGAACTCGCGTTTTGAGTGTCAAAAATGCGCAAAATACAAGCGTTGCGCGTTCCCATTTAAGTCTATGGGCCAAAACGGGCGACAAACGCCCCAAAAAAAGTACTTATTTATGCGTTGGGCGTTTTTCAGCGCGTTCGAACGTGCTGTAAAACGCGAAAATGTAAACCAGTGCCATAGGGAAGCATTGGTTTACATTGGTTATGCGTTTTACAGCGCGTTCGAACGCGCTGTAAAATGCGCAAGTGTGAACTGAGGGTAAAGGAAAACACCAGGGAGAGGACAGTAGTCCTCTCGGTGGAAGCGGTGGAAGCACTAGTCCTCACCACTAACACTAACGCTGGGTTCAGACCTGAGCGTTTCTGAGACGCGCGTATTCCGCGCGTTTTTGGCAATAGTAAACGCGCGTTTGACCAAATATCCCTGTCTATATGAAGTTTGGCCTTTCCAGCATGTTGCAAATTCATAAACGCGCGTCAACTCGCGCTTTGAGTGTCAAAAATGCGCAAAATACAAGCGTTAGCGCTGCTCCCATTTAAGTCTATGGGCCAAAACGGGCGACAAACGCCCACAAAGAAGTACTTATTTATAGCGCTATATGTTCCAGCCGGCTCAACGTGCTGTAACGCGAGACGAGGACAGTAGTCCCTCTGTGGAAGGACAGTAGCCTGTGGAAGCGTGACACTAGTCCTCACCACTAACACTAACGCTGGGTTCAGACCTGAGCGTTTCTGAGACGCGCGTATTCCGCGCGTTTTTGGCAATAGTAAACGCGCGTTTGACCAAATATCCCTGTCTATATGAAGTTTGGCCTTTCCAGCATGTTGCAAATTCATAAACGCGCGTTCGAACTCGCGTTTTGAGTGTCAAAAATGCGCAAAATACAAGCGTTGCGCGTTCCCATTTAAGTCTATGGGCCAAAACGGGCGACAAACGCCCCAAAAAAAGTACTTATTTATGCGTTGGGCGTTTTTCAGCGCGTTCGAACGTGCTGTAAAACGCGAAAATGTAAACCAGTGCCATAGGGAAGCATTGGTTTACATCGGTTATGCGTTTTACAGCGCGTTCGAACGCGCTGTAAAATGCGCAAGTGTGAACTGAGGGTAAAGGAAAACACCAGGGAGAGGACAGACAATACAGACAAAACATATAAGCCCAGGTGGGCGACAACAGCAGACAACAAAAGCCCAACAGGGATCCGGAGGGTAATGCTCTGGTACGACAACCAGTAACAAGAGCTACACAGCTCCAGTGGGTCAGTATAGAAGTCCAGGCAGGAAGCTCTATATCTGGCAACCAGAGAAGTGGGAAGGGGGAATATAAGGAGGTTGGGAGTGGCGGACAAGAAACAGCTGAGGAGAAGAAGCTACAGATCCCTGAGTGAGACAAAAAGGATTGCAAGCAAAAACAGAAAGCTACCATTAAGTAACAGCGTGATCTTTAGACATAGAGCGCGCAGCCACCCGCTGCGACTTCCTGACCCCGGGTATAACGGAGTCAGACGTGGCTACTGATACCCTTGTGACAGATATGTTTTCTTATTATTTTGCATATCTGATGATACTCCATGCTATAATCTGTTACAAAGGTCACAGGTTTATTATTTTTTGAACTACTGTAATTTTTAGATTTATTTTTATTTTTGCTAATTTTATTTTTATTTTTTTCACTATGGTAACCCTGTGTGTCACGACCTTCAGGAAAAAGCAAAAACTGTCTGTTTAAATGATCCACTGTTTGTCTGCTTTTTGTTATATTATGCTGTGAATAACCTCTGTTCACTAGTCTCTGTGTGATTGTGGACACTTCTGTTATAAAGTTCAGGGGTAGAGCAATTCCTTTTCGCTCTAATACATTCTCCCTTAGGAATAGAGTTGAGCGAACCCGAACCGTATAGTTCGGGTTCGCACCAAATTTTGTGGTGTTCGGGACACTGACCCAGATATTTTCAAAATCAGTCAATCAGCTAGCATTTTACTTCTTGCCCTAAGAAGCCATCACAGCCATGCCTACTAATGACATGGCTGTGATTGGCCAAGTGCAGCATGTGACCCAGCCTCTATTTAAGCTGGAGTCACGTAGCGATGCACGTCACTCTGCTCTGATTAGTGTAGGGATAGGATGCAGCTGCTGTGAGGGCGAGATGAGGCAGTGAAAACTCAGCAAAAACAGCTAATGAAGTGATCGATCTACAGCTGTGAATCATTCAACTTCTGCTAGTTAATTGATCACTGTTTTTTAGGCTGCACAGAGCGTTTTTCTCTCACTTTTTTCTGGGGTGATCAGTGGCCATTTTGTGTCTTGTGGGGCACCAGCACAAGCTGCCACCATCAATTCATCAATACTAGTTTTTTTTCTTTGCTATATCCTACATCAGGGGATTGGTTGTGCTTATTGTCACCCCTAGAAACTCAGGATAGAAATTTCTATATTTTATCGAGGGGTGAAATTCTATTGCCAAAATAGCAATCCCCTAAATCTGGTGTCCCAGCAGTGGCTGGCCAAGTTTAATAGTGTCCGGCAAAGGATAGATTTTGTTCTGGGGTGAAATTCATTTGCCAAAATAGCAATACCGTAAATCAGTGCTTTCAGCTGTGGCTGGACAAGTTTAATAGTGTCCGGCAAAGGATAGATTTTGTTCTGGTGTTAAATTATATTGCCAAAATAGCAATACCGTAAATATGGTGTCCCAGCAGTGGCTGGCCAAGATTAATAGCGTCCGGCAAAGGATAGATAATTTTCTGGGGTGAAATTCAATTGCCAAAATAGCAATACCGTAAATGAGTGGTTTTAGCTGTGGCTGGCCAAGCTTAATAGTGTCCGGCAAAGGATAGATTTTGTTCTGGGGTGAAATTCAATTGCCAAAATAGCAATACCATAAATCAGTGGTTTTAGCTGTGGCTGGCCAAGTTTAATAGTGTCCGGCAAAGGATAGATTTTGTTCTGGGTTGAAATTCAATTGCCAAAATAGCAAAACCGTAAATCAGTGGTTCCAGCTGTGGCTGGCCAAGATTAATAGTGTCCAGCAAAGGATAGATTTTGTTCTGGGGTGAAATTCTATTGCCAAAATAGCAATACCGTAAATCTGGTGTCCCAGCAGTGGCTGGCCAAGTTTAATAGTGTCCGGCAAAGGATAGATAATTTTCTGGGGTGAAATTCAATTGCCAAAATAGCAATACCGTAAATGAGTGGTTTCAGCTGTGGCTGGCCAAGTTTAATAGTGTCCGGCAAAGGATATATTATTTTCTGGGGTGAAATTCAGTTGCAAAAATAGAAATGCCATAAATCTGGTGTTCCAGCTGTGACTGGACAAGGTTTATAGTGTCCGTCAAAGGATATATTTTTTTCTGCGGTGAAATTAAGTTGCAAAAATAGAAATACCATAAATCTGGTGTTCTAGCTGTGGCCGGACAAGTAATTTAATAGTATCCGTCAAAGGATATATTTTGTTCTGGGGTGAAATTCAATTGCCAAAATAGCAATACCCAAAATCTGGTGTTCCAGCTGTTGCAGGACAAGTGTAAATCTGTCCGTAAAAGGGTATATTACACTCAGCGTGCATCTCCAAGTGTATTTCTTTCTGTTAAAGGGTATATTACAGTAAGTGTTAAAATACAGCATAATCCTCTACATTTGCAAACATTGTTTTGCATCTCTAAGTGTATTTCTTTCCATTAAAGGGTATATTACACAAAGTGTTAAAATACAAGTGCTGAAAGCATAATCCTATATATTTTTTCATACGCTACTGAGCATCTCCAAGTGTAAATCTGTCCGTAAAAGGATACCCTTCACCCAGGGTCTAAATACTAGGTCTACAATTGATATTCCCCTAAATCTGTGGTTACTGCAGTGCCTGGATTAGTGTAATACGGTACATAAATAGATAGCCAGATAGTGTTAGGTGCCTGTAAAAAAGGCCTGAATTTGAATTCAATACATTGGGCCAAATAATTTTTTTCTTATTGTAGTGAACGGTAACAATGAGTAAAACATTTAGTAAGGGACGCGGACGCGGACATGGTCATGGTGTTGTTAGTGGACTCTCTGGTTCTGGGAGAGGACGTGGCCGTTCTGCCACAGCCACACGTCCTAGTGAACCAACTACCTCAGCTTCCATTACCCTCCAGAATTTACAGCGATATTTGGTGGGGCCCAATGCCGTTCTAAGGATGATAAGGCCTGAGCAAATACAGGCGCTAGTCAATTGGGTGGCCGACAGTGGATCCAGCACGTTCACAACATTATCTCCCACCCAGTCTTCTGCAGTAAGCGCACAGATGGCACCTGAAAACCAAGCCGATCAGTCTGTCACATTACCCCATGCATATCAGGGAAACTGTCTGAGCCTCAAGTTATGCAGCAGTCTCTTATGCTGTTTGAAGACTCTGCTGGCAGCGTTTCCCAAGGTAATCCACCTAGCCCTTCCCCAGTGGAAGATATACAATGCACTGACACACAACCACTTATGTTTCCTGATGATGAGGACATGGGAATACCACCTCATCAGAGTCCGCACGTCTTTGATGATGATGAAACACAGGTGCCAACTGCTGCGTCTTTTTGCAGTGTGCAGACTGAACAGGAGGTCAGGGAGGAAGACTGTGTGGAAGACGATGCAGGGGACAATGAGGTCCTAGACCCCACATGGAATGAATGTCGTGTCACTGACTTTCATAGTTAAGAGGAAGAGGCAGTGGTGAGACCGAGCCAACAGCGTAGCAAAAGAAGAAGCAGGAGGCAAAAGGAGAACAGCCGCCGCCAAGAGAGTTTGCCTGCTACTGGCCATCGCCACCAGGGACCGAGCACCCCAAAGACAGCTTCAAGGAGTTCCCTGGCATGGCACTTTTTCAAACAATGTGCTGACGACAAGACCCGAGTGGAGTGCACGCTGTGCCATCAGAGCCTGAAGCGAGGCATTAATGTTCTGAACCTTAGCACAACCTGCATGACCAGGCATCTACATGGAAAGCATGAACTGCAGTGGAGTAAACACCTTAAAAATAAGGAACTTACTCGGGCTCCCCCTGCTCCCTCTTCTGCTGCTGCCTCAGCCTCTTTCTCCGCCTTGGGAGAATTGTTGGCACCTGCCACCCACCAAACAGAGGATGTGCCAGCGACACCACCACCTGCGTCACCAAGCATCTCCACCATGTCACACGGCAGCGTTCAGCTCTCCATCTCACAAACCTTGGAGAAAAAGCGTAAATTCCCACCTACCCACCCTCGAGCACTGGCCCTGAATGCCAGCATTTCTAAACTACTGGCCTTTGAAATGCTGTCATTCAGGCTGGTGTACACAGACAGCTTCAAACAGCTGATGGCGTTGGCTGTCCCACAGTATGTTGTTCCCAGCCGCCACTGCTTCTCCAAGAGAGCCGTGCCTTCCCTGCACAACCAATTATCTAATAAAATCAAGTGTGCACTGCGCAACGCGATCTGTGGCCAGCCAAGATACGTGGACCAGTAAGCACGGCCAGGGACGCTATATCTCCCTAACTGCACACTGGGTAAATGTAGTAGCGGCTGGGCCCCAGACGGAGAGTTTTTTGGCACACATCCTTCCACCGCCAAGGATCGCAGGGCATCTTTCTTTGCCTCCTGTAGCCTCCTCCTCCTACTCGGCTTCCACCTCCTCTTCTTCCACCTGCTCATCCAGTCAGCCACACACCTTCACCACCAACTTCAGCACAGCCCGGGGTAAACGTCAGCAAGCCGTTCTGAAACTCATATGTTTGGGGGACAGGCCCCACACCGCGCAGGAGTTCTGGCAGGGTATTGAACAACAGAACGACAAGTGGTTGCATGGAGCCCGGCCTGGTGGTGTGCGATAATTGGCGAAATCTTGTCAGCTCTGGGACTAGCCGGTTTGACGCACATCCATTGCCTGGCGCATGTGCTATATTTGGTGGTGCAGAAGTTCATTCACAACTACCCCGACATGTCAGAGCTGCTGCATAAAGTGCGGGCCGTCTGTGCGCGCTTCCGGCGTTCACATCCTTCCGCTGCTCGCCTGTCTGCGCTACAGCGTAACTTCAGCCTTCCTGCTCACCGCCTCATATGCAACGTGCCCATCAGGTGGAACTCCACCTTGCACATGCTGGAGAGACTGTGTGAGCAGCAGCAGGCCATAGTGGAGTTTCAGCTGAAGCACGCACGGGTCAGTCGCACTGTGGAACAGCACCACTTCACCACCAATGACTGGGCCTCCATGCGAGACCTGTTGTGCCCTGTTGCGCAGTTTCGAGTACTCCACCAACATGGCCAGTGGCGATGACACCGTTATCAGTGTTACAATACCACTTCTATGTCTCCTTGAGAAAACACTTAGGACGATGATGGAAGAGGAGGTGGTCCCGAAGGAGGAGGAAGAGTGGTCATTTTTGGCCTTAGTCTCTCAGAAGTGGCTCAGAGGGAGTTTTTTTGTAAATTCAGAGGCCAGGTACAAATGTGGCCAGCCAGGGCCCACTCGAGGAGGACGAGAATGAGGAGGTGGAGGAGGATGAGGATGAAGCATGTTCACAGCGGGGTGGCACCCAACGCAGCTCGGGCCCATCACTGGTGCGTGGCTGGGGGGATACGGAGGACGATGACGATGAGGTAACAGCTACTGAGAGCATTACCAAATGTCACATGGGAACAAGTGGAAGCCCAAGGCGAAGACAGAGGAGGAGCGAGAGGTCGCCAACGCAGCTGTGTCACTGCCAACTCCTCTGAGGGCAGGGTTAGCATGGCAGAGATATGGAAAAGTTTTGTCACCACGCCACAGCTAACTGCACCACCACCTGATACGCAACGTGTTAGCAGGAGGTTGCATTTCACTAACATGGTGCAACAGTATGTGTGCACACCCTTCCATGTACTGACTGATGGTTCGGCCTCATTCAACTTCTGGGTCTCCAAATTGTCCACGTGGCCAGAGCTAGTCTTTTATCCCTTGGAGGTACTGGCCTGCCTGACGGCCAGCGTTTTGTCTGAACATGTATTCAGCATGGCAGGTGGTGTCATTACTGATAAACACAGCCGCCTGTCCACAGCCAATGTGGACAAGCTGACATTCATAAAAATGAACCAGGCATGGATCGCACAGGACCTGTCCATTCCTTGTGCAGAATAGACATTTATAACTACCTCCCCTTAACCATATATTCTTGTACTCCAGGGCACTTCCTTATTGAATCCTCTTTTTTTAATTTTACCATTATTTTGCGGGGCAACCCAAAGCTCAATAAACCTCTCCTCCATCTGGGTGCCAGGGGCCTAAATATCTGAAAGTGGCCTTCTCCATTGGTGGGTGACATGAAGCCTGATTCTCTGCTTTGGGACCTCTCTCCTCTGTCTGGGTGCTGGGGCCTAAATAACTAAAAGTGGCCTTCTCTGTTGGTGGGTGACATGATGCCTCTTTTGCTGCTATGGGACCTCTCTCCCATGTCTGGGTGTCAGGGGCCTAACTTTCACGTACTTGCTTGCTGTCATGGTGGCAGACATTTAACTATTTTTACTGTCTAATGACCGCCCCATTGTCTGGGTGTCAGGGGCCTATATGTCATTTAATCATTTGTTGTCTTGGTGGGAGATATTAAACTCTTTTTACTGTTATGACCGCCCCATCGTCTGGGTCTCAGGGGCCTAAATTTCACGTACTTGCTTGCTGTCTTGGTGGCAGACATTTAACACTTTTTACTGTCTAATGACCGCCCCATTGTCTGGGTGTCAGGGGCCTATATGTCGTTTAATCATTTGTTGTCTTGGTGGGAGATGTTAAACTCTTTTTACTGTCTAATGAACGCCCCATTGTCTGGGTGTCAGTGGCCTATATTTCTTTTAATTGCTTGCTGTCTGGGTGAGAGATATTAAACTCTTTTTTCTGTTAAATGACCTCTCCTCTGTCTGGGTGTCAGGGGCCTACATAAATGATAATGGCATGTTCCATTGCAGGTTGACCTGAGGCCTGTGTTGCTGTTACAATACCGCTCTCCTCTTTGCGGGTGCCATGGCCCTGAGTCTGTGAATGAGGCCTGTGGCACTGCAGGCAGACATGAATCCTTTTTGGCTGTGGTGAGAACTTCAACTCCCATAGCATTCCTACCTGATGCCACCCCAACCTCTTATTCCATCTCCTCCTCCAAGTTGCCAATTGATATTCACATTTGTTTGCTTGGGATTTACCTACATTTTGCTGCCTTTTGCAACCCTCTAGCCTTTTCCTGGGCTATTTTACAGCCTTTTTAGCGCCCAAAAGTTCGGGTCCCCATTGACTTCAATAGGGTTCGGGGTGAAGTTCAGATCCCGAACCCGAACATTTTCGGGAAGTTCGGCCGAACTTCTCTAACCCGAACATCCAGGTGTTCGCTCAACTCTACTTAGTAATATTCCTGACGACATGTGGGGGATGGCAGGAGGAGGCATTAAGGGACGTATCTTTCTGGAAAGTACAGGTGGTGACATTAACTTTATCCCCTCCGGACATGAGTCGCATGTCCAAAAAGACTATAGAGAGGGGGTCACAAGTGTGTGTGAGCTGGATGTGTGGAGTACAACTATTTAAATGCTCCACAAACAAAACTAAACCCCCCCCCCCCGCCATACCCACAACATATCGTCAATGATGCGCCCATATCATTTTATGGAGTCCACGTATTGGTTGCTGCTGGCATACAGATATTGCTTCTCCCACCAGGACATATAGATATTCGCAATGGACGGAGAAAATTTAGCACCCATTGAAACTCCGGACCGTTGAAAAAAATATTAACCATTGAACATAAAATAATTCTTTTTCAACAAAAAATCAACACAAATACAAATAAAGTCCAGGAGTTCCAGGGTGTATTCACTTTTATGTCTCCAGAAACCATTTAAATGCAATAATTGCTTCTGTGCGGGGTATACTTGTATACAAAGACGTTATATCAGCAGTAACCCACCGATAATTATTTGCCCATCTGAAATTTTGAAAATTCTGGAGTACTGTTCCTGTATCTTTGATATAGCCCGGTACAAGTGGAACCAGTGGTTGCAGAAGGGAATCGGTCCACTCAGAGAGTCCTATTAGGATCCTATTCCTGCTACTATGGGACGCAGTGGATGAGGGAGAACGCCTTTATGGATTTTTGGCAAAGCATGAAAAATTGGAGTAATAGGATGTTCTGGTGATTTCCCCTCCCCCACACCACATCCATGTCAGTGTGATGTGAATCATCAAATCAGGAGAGGATGTACTCTGAGTATAAAAATGTTGTTTTTAGTCAGTTGTACATGTCTGGATGAAGGGCCCATATGCAAGTGGCCTGAAACGTGTCCAGATTCTCCGTTTGTACACATGGATTTTAAATGAAAATGTGAAAGAATAAAGCATTGGTTTTTAAGGAAAAGTAGCTGGACGTTTTTTTGCTATTTCTGGATTGTTCACCTGGCCACGTCTGGACCAGTATAGTCCGTGTCTCCTTTAAAAAAAACTGGAGGTGAGTGCTGCAGTAAATGAACTGATTCTCTGTATCTAGTTTCGCAGAACGGGTGCAAAAGTCTATGGAAAATAAAGTATACTAATTGAGGGTGAGGGTAAAATTTGAAGTCCATTTCGCAATTTACCTTTGGCAGCTTTCCAACTAGAGTATTGAAATCCGTCAGCATTCTGGCTCAGGATCCTGATGATATACCATCAGAATTGTCATCAGGATTGATTCAGGATTTCATCAGGATTGACATGCGGATTTCTTCCTTCCTTCCTTCATTATTTATGCACTGCACAGACTGTAATATCCATATTTGGAAACAAATCCGCACAAACCATTAGAAAACGTGGTGTGGTGTTTAACCAGCAGGATATGTTCAACCCATATGCAGTTGTGCATGTATATAGGGGAGCACATCCTGCACTTGTAGTCCGTTGCTAAGGGCAATCAACAGCAAAAAATGCATACAATGGAAGATGCCAGCAACGGACTACAAGTACCACAATAGCCATCCTACATACGATAACGATAATGTGGATGTGGAGAACAATCAAAAACATAATCATAGCAAAGGCAGGTGCACTCTCCGGCAATACTAAACCCTCACACTGATGTTAAAATTGAGAGGTTAGTTCGACACATCCTACTAGGAGTACATGTCCTAAGCTCAGACACCACGCTAAGGTCTCCTAGTAGGATGTGTCGAACTAACCTTTCAATTTTAACATCAGTGTGAGGGTTTAGTATTGCCGCAGAGAGTGCAGCTGCCTTTTCTATGGTTATGTTTTTAACAAATCCGCACAAAACACAGACATGCTGCGTATTTTAAATATGCCTGTCACGACCGGTCACTGTCACGACCGGTCACTGGTGACCTGTTTGTGAGTCAGGCCTTACGCTCTTGTAATGCCCAACGGCCCCTGATATCGCCCATACGGCACAGGTAGGTTGAGTGGTAGGGTCTCGGGCTACTTGAGAGACCTTGGCGTGGTGTCCGAGCTTCAGACATGTCCTCCTAGTAGGATGTGTCGAACTAACCTTTCAATTTTAACATCAGTGTGAGGGTTTAGTATTGCCGCAGAGTGCAGCTGCCTTTTCTATGGTTATGTTTTTAACAAATCCGCACAAAACACAGACATGCTGCGTATTTTAAATATGCCTGTCACGACCAGTTGTTCGGTCGTGACTCTGTTGCGCCGCATGCAGTTGCCAGCGGCAAGGTTTGTTGTTGCCGCATGTGAGGGCTGTGTTGTTTTTGGCCTCACGTGCGGTTGCCGCTGGCAACAGGGTCATTACTGCATGCGAGTCTGTTTTCCCTTTTGTGTGCACTTCCCCTTCTTTGGTGTGTACGGGGTTAACGTGTGTTTGTTAGGTGTGGTGGGTGTGACCTCTGGCCTCCTTATATTTTGGTGTGGTGGAGCCTGAGGTCAGTTTGATTTTGTTTGTCTGTCTGTGTAGGAGCTCTGCTCCCTAGCAGAATGTTATGTCTGTGTGAGCCACCCTTAATTGTCATATTGTTTATCCTACAGCGTGGATCTGTTTACCCTTCCCCACCTGGTGTATGTTTATGGTGTGGGTTTGCGTGGAGGTATGTGTGTCGGTGTGTGCTCCTGAAGGTGCTTGCTTACCCAGAGGGGTATAGCCTAACCAGGTGGTGTGCTTCCCTTACAGGATCTCCCCCATGCATCTTTTGTCCGCATGGGGGTCCAGGAGGTCCTGGCTCTAGTTCAGCTTCTCCAGTGCGGCAGGTAAGTGTGGGCTTTGTGGATGTGGTTTGCTCTGTTACTTACCTGTCGTGTGGGCGTACACTGTCTTGTTTTTGGCTGCTGTGGGGCCTCTGGAGGTGCCTTCTCATCCGTTGTCCTGGATGAGCGGGTGGTCTCTGCCCTCTCACCATCCATGGGCGATACAGGGATGCCAGGGCTCTTAGGTTCCAGTAGTATGGGCCCTCCTACCTTCTGGCTTGGCTCATACTGTTAGGAGACCAGGGCGAGTTGAGGGACGCTTCAGGAGGTGACCAGCTCCCTATTCCCTGCTTTCCGGTGTAGCAGCCGCGGACAACTGCACGGTGGGGGGTTTCCCCCACTCCCCCGAGCACCACGCCAAGGTTTCTCAAGTAGCTCGGGACCTAACACTCACCTACCTGCGCCTTATGGGCAATTCCAGGAGCCAGTGGGCATAACAGGAATGTATAGGCCGGCTCACAGTATATGCCTTCCCTCCTCTTCCTCTTCTGGCCAGTGTTATTCGAAAAATCAGGAAGGAGCATGCAACAGTGATCTTAATTGCTCCTTTCTGGCCCAGAAGAGTCTGGTTCTCCTGGTTAAGAGCTCTCTCCCTAGCGGACCCTTGGGTTCTACCGGACAGGAAAGACCTATTACATCAGGGTCCGATATTCCATCCGGAAGTGCACAGTCTGCACTTGATGGCATGGCTTTTGAAAAGCAATTTTTTAAGAATAGGGACCTCTCAGATCAGGTAGTCCAGACCTTACTAGCAAGTAGAAAGAAGGTTACATCTGACATCTATTTTAGGAAATGGAAAGCTTTTTTTCAGTTCACAGGTCCTGTGGTTGAGTTAGACTCTCCTAACATACCCATTCTCAGTTTTCTTCAGGAAGGGCTGAACAAAAAATTGAGACCTCGTACCCTAAGAGTCCAGATCTCTGCTCTTAGTGTCTTTTTTTTATTTTAAACTGGCTTTTCATCCCTGGGTTAAGAGATTTATCAAAGGGGCATCTAGGTTATCCCCTTCTGTACGAAATAGAACAGCTCCATGGGATCTTAACCTAGTTCTTTCTATCTGTCACCGCCGGTTCTGGGAGACGGTCGGTCAGAGGTTCCTCTCTTGTGTATGACGTTCTTTGTTTTGGTTTCACTTTGCTCAGTTCCTTTCTCTCACTCAGCTGCCTCTTATATTGAATAATTGGTTTCCTTTATATTCCCTCCCTTACTGCTTCTCCGTGCGGTTTATATTACTTCCTGGATGAAGTGTGTGCTGCTGGAGGCTTCAGTTGTTTTGCTCTAAGATAAGTGCATTCCGTTTACTTTGTGTTTTGTTTGCTGGGTTGAGTCTAGGTGACCCTGACTCCCTCCGTATTCTGTGCAGGGAGTCGGTGGCCGTTCCCCTCACTACCATAAGATATTCAGGTGTCACTCAGTTATAGGTACAAGGGCATGTATCTGTCTACCACCGGGACTTGTAAATATGCACAGTAGTTTGGGAGAGTTCTTAGGGATTTATAGGGCCCTCCTATGTTTTCCTTAGTTTGGGATCAAGCCAGTCTCTTGTTATTTATCAGTTCCTGCTAACTGTACTCCATCCATGACACTATTCTGACCAAGGATCCGTTTGAACCTATATAATCCTTTCTTTAAAAATGTTGGCATTCAAAACAGCGTTTTTAGTGGCGGTCACCTCAGCCAGACAGGTAGGAGAGCTCTCGGCCTTATCAGCATACCCTCCGTATACCATAATATTAAAAGATAAAATCATATTTAAACCTGATCCTGCCTTCTTACCAAAAGTGGTGTCTGATTTTCATAAATCTCAGGAGATTTTCCTTCCTTTTTTCTGCCAAGATCCCAAGAATGAGGAAGAACGTCTCCATAATCTAGATGTGAAAAGGTGTGTCTGCGCTTACTTGGACAGGACCAAAGAATTTAGGAAGGCCCCATTAACTTTTTATCCAATTCCAGGGTCACAAGGGGTTGAAAATTTCTAGTCGTACCTTAGTTAGATGGATCACTAATGCTATCAGGCTAGCATATTCTCTATCTAGTCTTCAGGTCCCTTTGAGGTTCTCGGCCCATTCTACTAGAGCAGTGGCTTCTTCATGGGCAGAGAAAGGTTGTGTGTCTATAATTCAGATTTGTAAAGCAGCAACCTGGAGTTCCCCTTCTACATTTTTTAAACACTATAGGTTGGACTTGCTGTCTGCCCAGGACCTTTCCTTCGGGAGAAAGGTACTACAGGCGGTAATCCCTCCCTAGAATTAAATATCTAACTTAAAGGATAACTGTCACATTTAGACCCTAATTTCAGTTTTCATATATGTAGTTACTAATATGATAATATTCCTGAATCAATAACTATTAGACTTACTTACCCCTTATTTAATAAGATTCAGCCCTTAGCAACCAGTCTGCATAAAACTGCAATTTCACTATTCTGTTAAGATGGCTGCCCTCAGCCCTGAGGCTAATCCATAGGACGCCTGCAGTGAAGTTAGTGAAGACCAGCTCTGTATTGCTCTGTCTTGCAGTGAAGCTCCCAGGTCTGGCTGAAGCCTATAGTCCTTCTACAAGCTCTCCTCTTATCAGATAAGGCTTTAATTTATACACTGAGCAGCCACATTGTCCAGCACTGCTAAGGGAGTGTCTGCCAAGCTTAGGCATGTGGAGAAGTTCACACACACAGCTTCCTGTCAGGAAGAACCTGGCTTTTTATACATTCCCTTACAATGTTGACTCACTATCAGTTCCCAGTGCACGCAGCGTGCTCCGTCCTCATCTGGTAGACGGAAGGAGCATAGCAACCTGATTTTAATCTCAGGTAAAAATAGCCAATACTGGGGACTTTTAGGTGGCTTTTAGGGGTTATTTATTAAATAATCAGAAATTAAAACAGGGCCAACAAGGTGATATTAATCACCAAAATCCAATAGTAAAAAAAAATAAAAATCTGACAGTTATACTTTAATCTCTCACAGGTGCTGTCATAGGCTCAATGGAGATACATTGATTACTTACCAGTAATATGTTTTCCATGAGCCATAACAGCACCTACTTTATTCCCACCCTATATAAAAAAAAAAAACTCTGGTCATATTAAGAGACATACAGTTGTGTTCAAAATTATTCAACCCCCAATGCTGTAAAGGGTTTTAGGGAATTTAGTGTACATTTGTAATTGTGTTCAGAATGAAATCTTACAAGGACTTTTTAAAGAACCAAATGCAACTAAAATGACATCAATTGTTTTTGTAATACAGTATTAAATGTTATTTTTTGTGATTTCTTCTTTGACACAATTATTCAACCCCTTAAAGACTACCACTCTTAAGAACAGAGGTTCATTCAAGTGTTTTCGATCAGGTATTGAAAACACCACTGGATGTCAAGGAGCAGCAATCAAGCATAATAAGCACCAATTAGGCAGATGTAAAATGACTGAGATACTCAGCTCCTTCTAGACATTTACTGGTGTGTTTACAAACATGGTGAAGTCAAGAGAATGGTCCAGGAAGACAAGAGAAGAGGTGATTTCTCTTCACAGGAAGGGCAATGGCTATAAGAAGATTGCAAAGATGTTAAACATACCAAGAGACACCATAGGAAGCATCATTCGCAAATTCAAGGCAAAGGGCACTGTTGAAACGCTACATGGTCGTGGCAGAAAGAAGATGCTGACTTCGACTGCTGTGTTTTACCTGAAGCGCAAAGTGGAGAAAAGTCCCCGTGTGACTGCTGAGGAACTGAAAAAAGATTTGTCAGATGCGGGTACTGAAGTTTCAGCTCAGACAATAAGGCGCACACTGCGTAATGAAGGCCTCCATGCCAGAACTCCCAGGCGCACCCCCTTGCTATCTCCAAAGAATAAGAAGAGTCGACTGCAGTATGCCAAAAGTCATGTGGACAAACCACAAAAGTTTTGGGATAGTGTTCTGTGGACTGATGAAACAAAATTAGAACTGTTTGGGCCCATGGATCAACGCTATGTTTGGAGGAGGAAGAACAAGGCCTATGAAGAAAAGAACAGCTTGCCTACTGTGAAGCATGGCGGGGGGTCAATCATGTTTTGGGGCTGTTTTGCTTCTACAGGTACAGGGAAGCTTCAGCGTGTGCAAGGTACCATGAATTCTCTTCAGTACCAGGAGATATTGGATGAAAATGTGATGCAGTCCGTCACAAACCTAGAGGCTTGGGAGACGTTGGACCTTTCAACAGGACAATGATCCCAAGCATACCTCCAAGTCCAATACAGCATGGTTGCAGATTAAAGGCTGGAACATTTTGAAGTGGCCATCGCAGTCACCAGACTTAAATCCGATTGAGAACCTCTGGTGGGACTTAAATAAAGCAGTTTCAGCGCGCAAGCCTAAGAATGTGACTGAACTGGAGGCTTTTGCCCATGAAGAGTGGCCGAAGATACCCGTAGATCGCTGCAAGACACTTGTGTCAAGCTATGCCTCACGTTTAAAAGCTGTTATAACTGGAAAAGGATGTTGTACTAAGTACTAAGATTGAATGTCACTTGGGTGTTGAATAAAACTGATATTGATGTGAGCACAGAAAAGACATTTGTGGTTATTTTATTATAAATGTTATGTTATATTTTACTGACTTACAAGTGCCTCTTTGATTTAATTGTAAACAAGATGACTGAAATGATCAAAATCAATGTCAAACTGGCCAAAACACTCAATTTCAGTGGGGGTTGAATAATTTTGAACACAACTGTATGTATATATTCTACATGTTTACGATGTTTTGAGTTCATTGTATTAGGTGTCCTGACGGTTCTAGGAATCTAGTTACTAACTGAGGATGGGATGAGGAGGACTCCTTTTAAAGCTCTGGGAAGTTTCCTGTTTCCTGTTGGGATGGGGGAGGATCTCTCACAGGTGCTGTCATGGCTCATAGAAAACGTATTAACGGTAAGTAATCGATGTATTTTCCAGTAACAAATCAAGGGTTATTTTTAACAGCCAAACAAAATTAAATATTTATTGCCCCAATTATGTAGTTTGCAGAAACACCCCATATGTGGTCGTAAACTGCCGGACTGGTTTTTTGACAGCATGTCCCATTTGAAGCCCCCCCCCTCCCCCCTCGATGCACCCCTAGAGTAGAAACTCCATAAAAGTGACTCCATCTAAGAAACTACACCCCTCAAGGTATTCAAAACAGATTTTACAAATGTTGTTAACCCTTTAGGTGTTCCACAAGAGTTATTGGCAAATGGAGATACAATTTCAGAATTTCTATTTTTTGTTACCTTGCCTCAAAAAGAGTGTAATATAGGGCAACCAAAATCATATTTGCCCTAAAATAGTACAAACAAAACTGCCACCTTATCCCCTAGTTTCCAAAATGGGGTCACTTTTTTGGAGATTCTTCTGTAGGGGTGCATCAGGGGGACTTCAAATGGGACATTGTGTCAAAAAAACAGTCCAGCAAAATCTGCCTTCCAAAAACCATATGGTGTTCCCTTCCTTCTATGCCCCGCCGTTTGGCCATACAGCAGTTTACGACCACATATGGGGTGTTTCTGCAAACTACAGAATCAGGGCAATAAATATTGAGTTTTGTTTGGCTGTTAACCCTTGCTTTGTTAATGGAAAAATTGCTGTTTTGGGACATTTTTTATTTTTTGTTATTTACATAGTTGATTTGACAGGTTAGATTGTGTGCTATTTCTATAGAGTAGGTTGTTTCGGACGCGACAATACCAAATATGACAACTTTTTGGGGTTTTTTGATTGTTTTTTATAACAAAGCATTTTTTAAAACAGTTTTTTTTTAGTGTCTCCACATTCTGAAAGCACATTCTTAATTTTTATTTTTTGGGCGACTGTCTTATGTAGGGGATCATTTTTTGCGGGATGAGATGACGGTTTGATTGGCACTATCTTGGGGTGCATATGACATTTTGGTTGCTTGATATTACACTTTTTGTAATGTAAGGTGACAAAAATGACTTTTGACACGGTATTTATATATATATATTTTCTGTGTTCACTTAAGGGGGTAGGTTATGTGTTATTTTTATAGAGCAGGTTGTTACGAACGTGGCAATAACTAATATGTATACTTTTTATTTATTTAAGTTTTACACAATAATATCATTTTTGAAACCAAAAAAATCATGTTTTAATGTTTTCATAGTCTAGGAGCCATCATTTTTTGCAGGATGAGATGGCGGTTTGATTGGCACTATTTTTAAATACATATAGCTTTTTGATCGCTTGCTATTACAGTTTTTGTAATATGAGGTGACAAAAAAGAGATTTTTTTGACAGTTTTTATTTAATTTTTTTTTACGGTATTTACCTGAGGGGTTAGATCATGTGAAATTTTTTAGAGCAGGTTTTTACAGACCGATACCTAACATGTATACTGTTTTTTTATTTATTTTACTTAATACAATAACAGCATTTTAGAAAAAAAAAATGTTTTAGTGTCTCCATAGTCTGAGAGCCATATTTTTTAATTTTTTGGGGCTATTGTGCTATGTAGGGGCTCATTTTTTGCGGGATGAGATGTCGGTTTGATTGGTACTATTTTGGGAGGCATACGCCTTTTTCATCGCTTGTTATTACACTTTTTTTTATATCAGGTGACAAAAAATTGCTTTTTTTACACAATATTTTTTTTTTTTTTACGGTATTTACTTGAGGGGTTAGGTCATGTTATATTTTTATAGAGCAGGTTTTTACGGATGCGGCGATACATAATGTGTACAGTAGTGTATTTTATTTTTTAATTTTTATTCAGTGATTTTATTTTATTTTTTACTTTTTTTTAATCTTATTTTTACATGTTTTTGACCCAGACCCACTTGGTTCTTGAAGATCCAGTGGATCTGGTGTCTATATAATACAATACACTATATACTGTACTGTACTGTGTTTTGCACTTTACACTGTCTGGTCAGACTTTTGCCTTTAGCAGAAGTCTGATCAGAGTTACTATTATCATGGCAAGCAGGACACCTCTGAAGGCGTCCTGTTGCCATGGTAACCATGGTGATGGGGAGAGAGGGGGGCTTCCTCCCTCTGTGATCCCATACTGTCCGGGGGCTGCAAAGGCACCGGATCACGGCATGGAAGGGGTTAAACAGCTGGAATCTGTACAAGCACAGATGCCAGACATTTTTAGCAGTGTCAGCAATGTGCTGACACTCTGCTAACCACTGGCCACTAGAGTTGAGCGAACACCTGGATGTTCGGGTTCGAGAAGTTCGGCCAAACTTCATGAAAATGTTCGGGTTCGGCATCCGAACTCGACCCGAACTTTTGGGTACTTAAATGGCTGTAAAATATCCCTGGAAAGGGCTAGAGGGCTGCAAAAGACAGCACAATGTAGGTAAATGCCCTGCAAAAATATGTGAATAGGGAAATTACTTAAAATGAAATAAAATACAGAAAAATAATAAATAAACATTCTAAACTTGAGCCCAAGTGAGTGACAGTGGCACCTGTCATCCAGCAAACAGAGGATGTGGCAGCAACACCATCACATCTGTCATTGTCACCAAGCATCTCCACCAAATCCCATGGAAGTGTTCAGCTATCAGCTGTCCATCTCCCAAACACTGGAGAGAAAAAGAAATAGACAGAGATAGTACCCCCCCTAACCATGGCTCTGAATGCCTTATTTCAAACTTCCTGGCCCAAAGGCGGATAGCATTTTTGCGAATGTCCTTCCGCCCCCGAGGATTGCAGGGCATTTCTTTTTGTATCCTGTTACCTCCTCCTCCTACTCGGCTTACTCCTCCTCTACCTCCTCCTCATCCACTCAGCATAACACCTTCACCATCCACAGCAGCACAGCCAGGGGGAAACGACAGCAGGTTGTTTTAAAACTTGTGTGTTTGTGGGCAAACCGAGCACCGCCAAGAGACTGTGAACAGGCATGGAACAACAGACCGACCATTGGTTGGTGCCACTGAGCCTCCAGCCCGGCCTGGTGTTGTGCGCTAATGGGCGAAATATACTAGCAGGTCTGGACCTAGCCGGTTTGACACACATCCCCTGCCTGCCACATGTGCTGAATTTGGGTTGCAGAAATTTCTAAACACCAGACAGTGAAAATCAATTCAGTTAATCGAACACACACAACACCCCCTTTCACTCAAACCATTAACAAACAATTTACAAATTTTCTTAAAAACATATAAAAATAACTATAATGCAGCTAAACTTACTATATAAACAAGCAAAACTATTTACACGCCTTATCTTTAACTTAAGGCCAGTGACATCCAAGTGGCTTGAAGGGTGGGTTCCATCACCAACATAGTCCCTGGCCTGGAACACAATTGTCTAGCCAGGGCACAGTTCTGGAGGATGAGGAGGATAAGTAGGATGAGGAGGATAAGGAGGAACCGTGTTCTCAGCAGGGTGGCATTCAAGGCAGCTCACGGGCAGCTGGGTCACCATCAGCACCTCAGAAGGCTGGGTTAGCATTGGTGAAATGTGGGAAAGCTTTGTCATCACGCCACAACAACCTGCACCACCAGCAGATCTGGAACGTCTTAGCAGGAGGCAGCATTTCAGCAACATGGTAGAAGAATAGACGTACTGAATGATGGGTTTGCCCAGAGGCATAGCTACAGGAAAACATGGGAAGCACACTGTTTTGGGTCCCTGACCTAGAAGGGGCCCATCCAGGAGGAGGAGGAGGACTAAAAGACTTTGTCAGGGCCCCCCTCAACAGTATTATACAATGAAATTAGATACAGTAGCAGTATAGACAGTGTACAAAGCAGATGGAAAATAAACCCAAACAGCATCACACCCTACAGACTCAAACCCCCCCCCCCTTCACTCAAACCATTAGCAAACTATTTACAAATTTACATAAAAACATATTAAAATAACTATAAGGCAGCTAAAATAACCATATACGGAAACAAAACTATATACACGCCTTATCCTTAACTTAAGGCCGACCAAATACAAGTGGCTCGGAGGGTGGGTATCTTCACCAACATAGGCCCTGGCCTGAAACACAATTGTCCAGCCAGGGCACAGTTCTGGAGGATGAGGAAGAGGAGTAGGAGGAACGCTGGGGATACAGAGGACACAGACGATATACCTCCCTCAAAGAGGATAGCTTGTCCTTGCCTCTGGGCAGCCTGGCAGATATGAGCGACTACATGCTGCAGTACCTGCACAACGACCGCCCACTATGTAAATGCAGAGTTCAAAAGGTTACTTTAAATGACTGAAATACAGGGTAGGCATAAGATCTGCTATGTATCACAAAACCAGTGTTTATTGCAACAAACTACAGAAATGCAGTATGTCACCGCTAAATTTTAAAATACGTTTTTGTGCGTTGTATGCCAAACTGCTCTGTGTAACAACAATACGGGTTTATTTCCCACACCACAAAACACACAATTTAAATGTAGGTATTTGTGCGGTTTATTGAAAACTGCTCTGTGGACCGTGAATACGGCTTTTTTTTCTCAAAAATTCCCAAATGCATCACACCCTACAGACTCAAACCCCCCCCCCTTCACTCAAACCATTAGCAAACTATTTACAAATTTACATAAAAAGATATTAAAATAACTATAAGGCAGCTAAAATAACCATATACGGAAACAAAACTATATACACGCCTTATCCTTAACTTAAGGCCGACCAAATACAAGTGGCTCGGAGGGTGGGTATCTTCACCAACATAGGCCCTGGCCTGAAACACAATTGTCCAGCCAGGGCACAGTTCTGGAGGATAAGGAAGAGGAGTAGGAGGAACGCTGGGGATACAGAGGACACAGACGATATACCTCCCTCAAAGAGGATAGCTTGTCCTTGCCTCTGGGCAGCCTGGCAGATATGAGCGACTACATGCTGCAGTACCTGCACAACGACCGCCCAATTACTGCCACATTCTAACTTGTGCTGATTACTGGGTGGCCACCCTGCTGCATCCCCGCTACAAGGACAACCTGCCGTCCTTAATTCCCTCACTGGAGTGTAATAGGAAGATGAGCCCACTAGTAGACACGCTGCTGATAGAATTTACACCTGATACCGGGGACTCAGTGGAAGCACAAGGTGAAGGCAGAGGAGAAGGAGGAAGAATTTGCCAATGCAGCTGGGTCACCAGCAACACGTCATAAGGCAGGGTTAGCATGGGCAAAATGTGGAAAAGCTTTGTCATCACGCCACAACAACCTGCACCACCAGCAAATCTGGAACATCTTAGCAGGAGGCAGCATTTCAGCAAGGTGGTGGAACTGTACATGTACTGACTGATGGGTCTGCCTAGGGGAATAGCTACAGGGGAAGCTACTGCTTTGGGGCCCCAACCTAAAAGGGGCCCATCAAGGAGGAGGAGGAGGAGAACTAAAAGACTTTGTCAGGGCCCCCTCAACAGTATTATTCAATGAAATTATATATAGTGGCAGTACAGACAGTGTAGAAAGCGGATGGAACAGCTGCTGGTCCTGGTCTGAAAGAGAGATCTTTAGTAGCCCCAGGAATGGCTGCATGAAAGGAAGGCGTTGCGCAAAAATTACTGTGGGAGGGGGGGACCCAGTCAAATATTTGCTGTGGTGCCCAATCATTTCTACCTACGCCACTGGGTCTGCCCCATTCAACTTCTGGGTCTTCAAATTGGGCACATGGCCTGAGGTTGCCCTTTGCGCCTTGGAGGTGCTGGCATGCCCTGCAGCCAGTGTATTGTCTGAACGTGTGTTTAGCATGGCTGGTGGCATTATCACAGACAAGCGCAGCCATCTGTCCGCAGCCAATGTGGGCAAGCTTTCGTTTATTAAAAAGAACCAGGCATGGATCCCACAGGACTTGTTTGTACCTTATGCAGAATAGATATGTATACCAGCCTCACCAAACCTTTGTTATACTACCGTGCACTTACACTTTGTTTTTTTATATTTTCCCAATTTTGGGGGGTCTGCAGCAATTTATTTAAATAAATAAAAAATATGTTGGCGACTAGTACCTTTTGGCTTCACAGCCCAAAAAGGCTGTATGTCATGCAAGAATGTAACCACCAATTGTAATTTCCCTGACAGTTATGCAGTGCAGGGCACTTAATATTTCACCCAACAATTTAAAAGAGGATTATTCACATTTTCGGTCACTATCACCTATGCAGTGCAGGGCTTTGTACCCGGCAAAAATGGTAATATTGCACCAAACAATTTAAAAGAGGATTATTCACATTTTCGGTCACTGTCACCTATGCAGTGCAGGGCTTTGTACCCAGCAAAAATGGTAATTTGCACCCAACAATTTAAAAGAGGATTATTCACATTTTCGGTCACTGTCATCTATACCGTGAAGGGTTGCTTGACAGCAAATAATTGGAATATGTCAACCCCTGAACTCCAACTATATTATTGTCCCCGGCACATATGCAGCGCAGGCCGCAAAAGGTAATTCCTGGCCTAAAAAAATATGATTTTATCACCACACATGGAAAACATGGATTTCAGTGGTATATTTTAGGGTGTAGGACCTCATTGTTCTTAACATCATCTTCCACCCAGTCTTCACCCCTGCCCTCTTTGTCGGTCTGCACACCGCAGAAAGCTTCAGCAGTTTGCACCTGTCTTTCGTCATCATCAGAGATGTGCTGCCGTGGTCTTCCCCTGTCCCCGTCCTCAAACCTAAGTGGTTGGGCATCCGTGCACTCAATCTCTTCCACTTCTGGGGCAGGACTATGGTTACGGCCATGGGAAACACTATGTAAATGCAGAGTTCAAAAGGTTACTTTAAATGACTGAAATACAGGGTAGGCATAAGATCTGCTATGTATCACAAAACCAGTGTTTATTGCAACAAACTACAGAAATGCAGTATGTCACCGCTAAATTTTAAAATACGTTTTTGTGCGTTGTATGCCAAACTGCTCTGTGTAACAACAATACGGGTTTATTTCCCACACCACAAAACACACAATTTAAATGTAGGTATTTGTGCGGTTTATTGAAAACTGCTCTGTGGACCGTGAATACGGCTTTTTTTTCTCAAAAATTCCCAAATGCACTATTTAACAGCTGGAAATTAAACGTATGTATTTGTACGCTGTTTCCCCTAAAACACACTAAAGCCCTATTTCAGTGCTGAGATTTAAATTCGTTTTCGTGCGTTGTATGCACAAGTGCTCTATAGCACCACAATACAGATTTTTGCTCCAGAATACAGAATGGACTATGTCACTCCTAAATTATACAAAAGGTAATGTAGGGGACTTGACCTGCCAGAAAAAATGATTTTTTCCTTCACTGAGCTACCAAAAAGGATTAGACTGGGTCACATGCTGCACTTAGTAGGCATGGCTGTGATGGCTTCTTAGGGCAAAGATGTTAAACGCTTGCTGATTGGCTGCTTTGCAGCCTTTCAAAAAGCAGGAAGAATCGCCGAACAACGGACCCGAACCAGAACTTTTATGAAAATGTTTGGATCCGTGTCCCGAACATCCTAAAATTCGGGACGAACCCGAACTATAAAGTTTGGTTTCGCTCAACTCTAGTCTTGACAAGCAACCCAGCGGTTCTTGAATGGTTGACTCGGTCATCCACTACATCCTAAGTGACATAAGACACTCACAGCCAAGAGTCAGTGGGTCCCTCTGACACTGAGCTTAGTTGGCATGGCCCGGGACTAGGCCCTGTGCCCTCACCTGTCCTCAACCTGCCTCTGTTCTTTTCTGTTCCCCCAGTGTGGAGAAGTATTATCTGCTGTGGGCTCAGCTCCACTTTTCAGTGAGGACGAGCTATTGTAGGACAGTCAGCAGCTACTGCCCAGCCAAGATGTAGAGGAGACAACCGCCGCTTCCTCCACTAGGCGGGCAAGTACTGATGAGGAGAGTGGCATGGGAACTGGTGTTGCCAGCGGTCAGGCTCCTGACCCAAAGACGGTTGAGAAGGACATCAGTGACGTGCAGACAGTACTCGATGATGATGATGTAGCTGATCGCACTTGGGAGCCAGGTGATGAAGGGGCTTTATCATCATCGGGAGAAGAGGGTAGCAGCTTGCCTATGAGCCAGCGACGGAGCCAGCAAGTCGCTAGCGTTGTTGAGAGTCAGCAGGGTTGCAGTAGTGGGAGGTTGGGAGTGAAACATGCCCTGGGTAGACCTACCTGCCCGGAATGTAGCGGTGCACAGGTTCACGGAGGCAGCAGAGGTAGCAGTCAGGCAGTGCGGAGTGTTAGGAGTAAAATCACCTACTCGGCGGTGTGGCAGTTTTTTGTTAAGCCGCCGGAGGAGGTGAACATGGCTATATCTGGAATATGTGGGCAGAAGGTGAAGCGTGGCCAGCATGCCAATGTTGGCACCACAACCCTGCGTAAACAAATGAACTGTCATCATAAAGTGGCCTTAGAGAAACGTGGCTCCGATGTGGTGGTCTAGCCTGCCACAGCAACAGTTGCATCACCCAGTTGCACGCACCCGCTTTCAGGCAGTCAAGGCTCCACTACCTCAGGCGACGGTAGCTGTCTGTCCTTTCTATAATTTGCTGGTTCTGATGCTCCTGCTCCTCCTCCTATTCCTCGATCCTCGTCAGTCATTCCATCAGCAATCGATAACTGAAGCGATTGCCAAGAGACAACAGTATGCATGCATGCATCCAACGGCGCAGAAGCTGAATGTGCTCCTGTCCAAGTTGCTGGTTTTTCAGTCCCTCCCTTTCCAAGTGGTGCATGCGTTCACGGAAGCAGCGGCAGTAGCAGTCAGTCAAGGCTCCACCACCTCAGCCGAATGGAGCTGTCTGTCCTTCCCATCATCTGCTGGTCCTAATGCTCCTGCTCCTCCTACTCCTCATCAGTCATTCTGTCAGCAATCGATCACTGAAGCGATTGCCAAGAGAAAACAGTATGAGTACACTCATCTAAAGTGCAGAAGCTGAATGTGCTCCTGTCCAAGTTGCTGGCACTGCAGTCTCTCCCTTTCCAAGTGATGGACTCTGCACCTTTTAGGGAACTGATGGCTTGTGCCGAGCCAAGGTGGAGGGTCTCAAGCCATCATTTCTTTGCCAGAAAGGCAGTACAAGCCCTGCACACGTATGAAGAACTGAAGGTGGGCCAGTCCTTGAGCCTGTCGGTTTCTGCAAAAGTGCACGGCAGCACCGACGCGTGGAGCTCTAACTAACTAACCATTGGTTCTGCGACAATGTCCATCTCTGACTCTTCATCCTTCACTGTGTCCTCAGCCTCCGCTGCAGGGACAATTCACAGGGGCCCTCCAGCATTCCACATGTGCAGGAAATGGCAGTATAACGCTGTTATGCAGCTCGTTTCCCTGGGCGAACTGAGTCACACAGGGTAAAAACTTCTCCGTGTCCTGCGTCAAGAAATCGAATCCTGGCTTTCTCCATGAATACAGAAAATCAGAACAATGGTGACCACCAATGGAAAGAACATTGTTTTGGCTCTGCATCAAGGAGGGCTGAGCCATGCACCCTGCATGGCACACATGTTCAATCTGGTTGTCAAGTGGTTCCTGAAGTCTTCCACCCATCTGCAAAACATCCTAAAAATGGCCAGGAAAGTGTGCATGCACTTCAGCCACTCATACATCGCAAAGCACGCCCTCCTTGAGCTGCAGCGGCAAAACGGCATCAACCAACATAGGCTGATATATAACGTTTCCACCCATTGGAATTCCACCCTCAATATGTTGGACCGACTATACGAACAGAGAAAGGCCATAAACGATTTATTAATGATCCAAGAGGGCAGGAGTTCTCCCAGGTGGTTTTTCTACACAGGTGACAGGAGAGGAGGAGCCAGAGGAACTACAGGGCAATGAGGAAGATGAGGCAGAGGACCCAGACACACCGTGGCAGTATGCAGTGGAGATGAAAGGAGGGAGTCCCTCTGAGTCACTGGCACAAATGGCCCAAATGGTCCGATGCATGCTCACTTGCTTGCGTAGTGACAGCCGATTTGTCACCATTCGGCAGAGGGATGACTTCTGGCTCTCCACCTTGTTGGACCCTCACTACCAGTTTAAAATGGGGGCCTTTTTTACACCCACAGAGAGAAAGGAAAAACTGGACTTCTATAGACTAGATAATTTGGAGATGCACTCACTGCCCAAGTAATACGGTGCTTTGGTGGATTGGATATAATCCAAACTTAAATGAAAAGGAGAAACATCGCACACTCAGGGAATATATTCAAAAAAAAGGTTATTTATTTTGACCAGTCCACCAAAAGAAGCAAAATTACAATAAACAATTGCCAATAATTAAAATGTAACTGTTATCTTGACGTTTCGATCATAGACAGACCTTAATCACAAGAGTCACTAAAAGAAAAAAGAACACATTAATGATGAGGGAAGATAGTGGGATAAATAATGTGGAAAACCAATGTAAGACACAAAGGATTAATGTATAAATGAAAACAGGCATTATATGTAGCCTGTACATGGGATAGGGGGCCTATGTTGGAGCTACAATAGAAAACCAGTGCTGGAGTTTCTGATGCAGGTGTAGGTGGCTTAACAGAATTGCAGGAGCACATAAGGATAAAACATAAGAACTAGGGGACATGTAAAATCATAAATAATGGAGATATGCGCAAGGAAAGATGTAAACCTAACAGAGGGAATAGTGGGTAATAAATAAGTCACCTTTGAGCGATGTATGAACAAATTTAGAGAATGGAGTTAGGCAAAAGAGCTAACAATCAATGAAACATATTGGTGATAAGTAGCTATATGTAGATAGTAATGTGTAGACAAATGTAGAAAATAATAGCAGCCATATGTAGATAGTAAAATAATGGATGGAGTATTGGTGGTTCAGGGTATATGGTAGAGTAATAAAAGAGGGGCAGCAGCCACAGTGCCAGCAGGAGAGGTTAAGGAGGCTTACCAAAGATTGGAAGATGAGGTGGACGAGGGGGTTCCCTTGGCACAGTGTGTGGGCGCTGCAGGGATTTGGAGGCATGCGTGGTTGAAACGCCGGTAGCGGCGTCTATAAGGTCGCGTTTTGGGGATGGAGCGCGTGAAATCCCGCAAGATCTCGCAAGATCTCGGGCGCTCCAGTGTGTAAAACAGTGTGGGAGTCGCGAGATCTTGTGAAATCTCATTGCTTTCCACTTTCTCTCCCTTCTCCAACATGCCCGTATCGCCTTCAACAGATTTCACAAGATCTAGCGACCAAGGTCCGTCTGTGACCAAAACGTCAAGAAAACAGTCACATTCTAATTATTGTCAATTGTTCTTTGCAATTTTGTCAAAATAAATAACCTTTTTTTGCACATATTCCCTGAGTGTGCGGTGGTCTAGAGTCTAGAGTCACTGATGAGCAGCTTTATTCATGCATAGACCTGGAGCAGGACCTGATCCAGTACCCTGCCACCCCACCACCCCACATTGAAAATCTGCTGGACTACTGGGCAGCCAAACTGCATTTGTGGCCGCAACTGGCAGAGTTTGCCCTGGAAAAGCTGTCCTGCCCGGCCAGTAGTGTGGCATTAGAGTGGGTGTTTAGTGCGACGGGGACCATAGTTACCCCAAGAAGAACTCGCCTGTCCAACCAAAATGTGGAGAGACTGAACTTTGTCAAGATGAATCAGGCGTGAATCAGGCAGGATTTCCACCCACCAATACATGATGCATCAGACTAGATTATCCATAGTGTCACACCAACACTTTGACAAAATAGACCGGTTTCTTCTGGCTACCTGCCTCAGCTACTATTCTGATGCTACCACCAGCCTGATGCCACACATCTGATGCCAAGTGCTCCTTCTTGCACCCACCATCGTCAGTGGGTACCCACCTCCACACTCTGTCATTGTGCCACTCTGTGGCCTCCTCCTGATGCTGCTGCTGCCACCTCCACACTCTGTCCGAGTGCCACTCTGTGACCTCCTGATGCTGCCGCCACCTTCAGACTCTGTCATTGTGCCACTCTGTGACCTCCTGATGCTGCCGCCACCTCCACACTCTATCACTGTGCCACTCTGTGACTTCCTGATGCTGTCGCCACCTACACACTGTCATTGTGCCACTCTGTGATCTGCTGATGATGCTTCTGCGACCTCCACACTCTGTCATTGTGCCACTCTGTAACCTCCTGATACTGCCGCCACTTCCAGACTCTGTCATTGTGCAACACTGTGACCTCCAGATGCTGCTGATACCTCTAGACTCTTTCATTATGCCACTATGTGACCTCCAGATGCTGCCGTTACCTACAGACTCTGTCATTGTGCCACTCTGTGACCTCCTAATCATGCTGCTGCCATTTCCACAATCTGTGACTGTGCTACCCTGTGTTCTCCTGATGCTGCTGCCACCTCCACATTCTGTCATTGTGCCACTCTGTGGCCTCCTGATGTTGCTGCTGCCACCTCCATACTCTGTCATTGTGCCACCCTGTGGCCTCCTCCTGATGCTGCTGCTGCCGCCACCTCTGCAATCTCTCGTCACCATGCCACTCTGTGGCCTCCTAATGCTGCTGCCACCTCTGCAATCTCCCGTCATCGTGCCACTCTGTGGCCTTCTCATGCTGCCGCCCCCTCCAGCCTCTGTCATTGTGCCACCCTGTGGCCTCCTCCTGATGCTGCTGCTGCCGCCACCTCTGCAATCTCTCATCACCGTGCCACTCTGTGGCCTCCTAATGCTGCTGCCACCTCCGCAATCTCTCGTCATCGTGCCACTCTGTGGCCTCCTCATGCTGCCACCCCCTCCAGCCTCTGTCATTGTGCCACTCTGTGGCCTCCTCATGCTGCTGCCACCTCCCCAATCTTTCATCATTGTGCTACTCTGTGGCCTCCTCATGCTGCCGTACAACTGCAAATAAAGGGGGTCAGTCAGCACATCCCAATGTGCAGGTGCATGCTACCATGGCTAGAAACATACAAAAGACAATGCAGCAGCTCTCTGAAAACACAAATAAAGTACAATAATGCTATAATCATAGAAAAGATTCTGGTGCTAATGCTATGCTTATTTTGCAAATTTGATATTCTTGGCAAATATATTTTGTGCAAAATTATTTGGGCCTGTCTGCCAAACATCAAGGCGATCTCTATAAGACAGAAACCTTACACTAAATCCTGCCTGTTATGTGCCATAATGACCACCATAACATTTAGGGAATGCAGGTTCCACTCTGCTTTTTACCATTTTTGGTGCCATAACTGCCTCCATTAAATCCAGGGATGCAGGTACCAACATGCATGCTGAGGCCACTCTATACCTCTCCTGGTGCCAAATGGCTTCCAGTAAATACAATATCGTGCCACTCTGTGGCCTCCTCATGCTGCCGCCACATCCAGACCCTGTCATTGGGCCACTCTGTGGTCTTCTTATGCTGCTTACACCTCACCACTTTGTCATAGGACCACTCTGTGGACTTCTTATGCTGTTCCCACCCTCCCCACTTCATGACTGGGCCACTGTTTTGCCTTTTTGGCTTGGCTGACATCATATTTTTTTTTACCCTTTTTCTGATCTGTCAGAAGAAAGGATCCTCTCTGTGTAGCAGCTGCAAAGCCTGTATGGTCCCATCAGAATTGGCTTGTGATTTGGTAGCCAAAATAAGGTGTGGATCCAAAATACAGAAGGCATGCAAATATTCCGTTCACGTATCATCTCTGTTTTGGATCCACTCCACTTTTTTTTGTCATTAGCAATACTGATGGATTACTGAACAAATGCTGACCGAGTGAAGGGGGTTATCAGAGGAAGGGCAAAATAATCAGTGACATGAACACAAACTTACTGCTGATACCCGCTCCACTCTGTCGGGGGGTGGGGGGGCTCTACTTGTTTAAGTGTTTAATAGAACAGGTTCTGTTTACATCTATGTGGAATCAGTTGATGACAGTGTAAAAGGAGTGCGCTTCTTCTTGACACTAACATTGACATGTAAAGTTGAGTTCATACTTGAGTTATTTGGTCAGTTTTGGCCCTGTGGTTGCCCAAATAACTGAAGTGTGGATAGTGATTCTAAGAGCGACACCTGTCATCTGCAAGTCATACGGACTCACAGTATTATCTCACTACCAAAGCAGACTCCCTATGCATGTTACTGCAAGGCACAGTGTTCTACACCACTATAAAGGCTCTCAGCAGCCAGGAAATAGCCGTATTTTAACGTAATTTGATGCAAATATATTTGTATCGTACTGAATTCTTCGATAAAAGTTCGACGAACCGGCGAATCAAATTTTTGAACAATTCCCTTATCCCTAATTATATACTATAAAACTAATGCATCACATATCCTTAACATTGAACAGGTTAAAAAGAATTTTAAAACATTGCAGAATTGCTGTTTTTGTGCCCCACCCCAAAAAAATATAAAGAGATAAAAAGTTATATGTACCACGAAATGGTACCAAGGAAAATTACATCAATGAAAAATGAATTGGCAAAAGTAGTAAAAAAACTACACTAAATTTGGTATGGTCATAATTAGGGATGAGCAAATCAACTTTGGATGTTTCATCCGAAGTCGATTCGCATAAAACTTTGTTTCAATACTGTATGGAGCAAGCGCTGATCTAGGTGTGCCACTTTGAGACTTACTGGCTCTCAGTCAGATGAGAGCTGGTTTTGAATGTCTCACAGTGCACAAGACTGCCATTGTGAAGTATGCTGACTGTATCTGTCTCATGGATAGGTTGTTGGCTTGCACATACCCAGCTTTTGGCATACAGCCTTTGTGTGATTGTCTGTTCTAGGTAATTATTTAATTTGAAAATAAAATAATATAGTATCTATAAAAAGAAATCAGAAATAATAGGTAGGAAAATATTTATAATAAAAGTTTATTAATGATAGGTAAAATAATTACTATAAAAAAAATATGGATGATAGATAGCATAATAAAGATAAAGAAAAGCTACATACAATAAGTGAGAAAAGATTATAGGTTTATATAGCAATGAAAACATTGTTAGCACTATATTCTAGATATTCGCAATAAACACTAGTCTCAGGTGTTTTGCAGCCTCTAACAGGTTTTCTTTCATGATTGCCCTGTATTTAGCTTCATCAATTTTCCCATCAGCTCTAACCAGCTTCCCTGTCCCTGCTGAAGAAAAGCATCCCCAAAGCATGATGCTGCCACCACCATGTTTTAGAGTGGGGATGGTGTATTCAGGGTGAAGTGCAGTGTTAACTTTATGCCACATATAGGGTGGAATTTATCATTAGGAGAATATTTGAAGTCAATTTTGTTTCAGTCTGTTGAGCACTTTGTGCCATGTTTATCAAATGGTGCATGTTATTTGATAAATTTGGCTTGTCCTTAAACCTAACACTTCTGTCTAGAGAAGCTACTCCAGTTTTTCCTACTCTACCCTCATCCTGGAGAATGATTTTGAATTATTTGCGACTTTTTAAAAAGTCTGGAGTGATAAATGTGGAGTGAAACTCATTAACATAGCTAACCACACCCACTTTCCCACCCATATTACAAAACTGGAGTGAGTGGTGTACACGTGCAAAAAGTCGCAAAACTTTGTGCAAGTGAGTGTAAAAATGCGCAAACTTTTGCGCAAGCGAATACTGATGACAGAATTCTGGAGTGAAGGTATGATAAATCAGAGCCGTAGTGTTTTACATTTAGGCCAAAAAGTTCAACTTTGGTCTCATCTGACCAGACCACCTTCTTCCACATGTTTGCTGTGTCTCCTATATGGCTTGTGCAAATTGCAAACAGGATTTCTTATGGCTTGCTTTCAATAATTGCTTTCTTCTTGCCACTCTTCCATAATGACCATATTTGTAGAGTACACAACTAATAGTTGTTCTGTGGACAGATTTACCCACCGGAGTTGTGGATCTCTGTAGCTACTCCAGAGTCACCATGGGCTTCTAGGCTGCTTCTCTAATTGGCGCTCTATTTAGACTGTCAGTTCAGGTGGACAACCATGTCTTGGTAGGTTTGCAGTTGTGCCATACTCCTTCCATTTTCAACTGATGGATTGAATAGTGCTTTATGAGATGTTCAGAGATTTGGATATTATTTTATGACATAACCCTGCTTTACACTTCTCCACAACTTTATCCCTGACCTGTCTGGTTTGGTCCATTGCTTTAATGATGCTGTTCGATCACTAATGTCCTCTAACAAACCTCCGAGGCCTTCACAAAACAGCTGTAGTTGCACTGAGAGTACATTACACACAGATGGACTTTTCAGATTTTGCTTAAACATTTTAAAATCCATGTCTGATTTTAATTTCACTTACATACTTGCTACTTTGTGTTGGCCTGCCACATAAAATCCCCCAAAAAATGGCGCCTAAAAACTATTCTAGAAAAATGTGCCTCCAAAATCCATATGGCGCTACTCTCCTTCTGACCACTGCCACATGCCCATTGAGCAGTTTTCAAAGTAATATATATTGAGGTTTATTTTGCTGTTAACCCTTGCTGTGTTGCAAGAAAAAATTTATTAACATAAAAAATCTACCAAAAAAGTTACATTTTGAAATGTTACCCCCATTTTCCTTTAATTCTTGTTAAAGTTTGTAAAATCAGTTTTGAATAATTTGAGGAGTGTAGTTTCTAAAATGGGGTAATTTATCATTGGTTTCCATTACATGATGTCAAGATAAATTAGACATATAGAAAATGTAAAGTAATAACTAGAAATAATATCTATATATGGACATAGCTATATGTGGAGTCAGAGCAGGGACTCCTAAGCCGCGGACTCACATTAAGGGATTCCCTCACTGTACAGCGATCTTCTGCATAGAAATAGAGGCTAAATTAGATTTAAATACACTAACTTGAGCATCGTGCTCGAGCACACGCAGTGTTTGGCCCAGCATAGCGATGCTCAAGCCGAACTGGTGTTCGGCCGAGCATGCTAGCTCAACACTAATACATTCCCCTGATTTTGATGACAGAGCACTGTAACTAAATAGGTGAACTGCATACACATTTGTATATAAATTTTGCCCACCATTTTCATTATTTCAAGTTTTCAATGCATCTAACTACAAAATTGAAGCAATTGTGCATAACATTCTTGACTACATGTCTCCAACCACTTTGGGTCTACAGCTCCTATGCAGATTTTTGACTAAGGACTCATGCACAGGAACTTGTGCCAGCGGTGCCCATATTGCGTCCCATTCACTTGAATGGGTCTACAATCCGGGAGATACGGAGCAAAGGCACGGAGCGGCAGCCCATGGACTGCTTCTTTGGCAATTCGGTACTTTCCTCTACACCGCCAATAAATAGAATGTACTCTATTTTGTAGTGTGGATGGATCGCAGACCAATTGAATTTGAATGTGTCTGCATCCATCAGTGCAGGCCACGATAATGGTACCCATGCATTGGGGACCGCAATTTGAGGACCGCATGGCTGAAACACATTCATGTGCATGGGCCCTGAGGCTGGGTTTAAACTTTCAGGTTTTTTGATGCAGCATTATAAGCCAAAGCAAGAACGGATCAGACACTTGTAAAGAAAAGGCTGATATTGTCCTCTTTTTGTATACATACGGCTTTGTTTTCAAAAGCTGCATAAAAACACCTGAAATGTAAACCCAGCCTTATTGTACCAGACTACAAGCAAAACCTGTGTAATCTCATCCTAAAGTCCAATCATAGTAGATTAATGAAGCAAAAAGATTTTTTTTTAAAAATGAAGACAATTAGCAACTGACTGATAAAGGTTTCTGCCTTTTACTGGATGAACAGTAGAGGGTAATAGTTTGAAGTATATCAATATTTGTCTATTTTCCACCCTTAGTATCAATGGGATATATACAGTAACTCCTACAACTACAGTATGACCTTGAAGAGAGAACAATTTTCAAGGGACACTGGTGTTTTCTGCATTCCCATGAATAATTATTATCGGTTGTGCATTGCAATTACTTAGTGCCTAGATTTGGTTAGATATTAAGTCTCAGTAGGTGATCAGGTTGGAAAGATGGATAAACAGGACCTACAGCCTTAAGACCACGGTAGTTTTATTTTGTCACCAAATTAGCAATTTTGTTCCCTTTAAGTATTCTGCACAACACTGAAAGACAGCAAAACATTTTAAAGCTTGTAAATATGGATTTGTATATCCCCAAGGATATAATTATCCAAATAAATGTTACAAAAGAAAGAAGATAGATGAATCTTTCCAACATTTCCATGTACAACACTATGTTTATCCTAAGGCAAAGCCCCTAGTGGTTTACATTTATTGTACAGAAATAAGTGCAACAGTGTACAGTTTTATTATTTAAGCAGTACTTTGAGCTCAATGCAAATTGTTTACAGCTAAATAACATCTCTGATATTCTTGTGGAAAAATATACATGCACAGTGAGTGTGTGTATATGTGTATATATATATATATATATATATATATATATATATAAATATATCCGGCTATTACTTTTACTGATAGCCGGACCCCTGCTGTATTCCCTGGCATCAGTGAAAACACTGATGCCAGCACATTAACTCTCGCACTATCACTGTCTGCTGTGACGGGGACCCGATGGCTTGGATGGCAGTCCGATGCCTTCCTTAGGCATCGTGGCTGCCATCCCTGTGAACTGTGAGATTCAGCCCCCTGTATCTCACAGGAAGCAGGCTGTAAGTGTATTACACTTTGTTGAAGTCCCATAGTGAGACAAAAAATAAGGTAGGTATCACCGCATCCGTATCGACCGTCTCTAAAATAATATCACATGATCCACCTTGTCAGGCGAACACCGTAAAAAAAAATAATAATAATAAAAACAGTGCCAAAACAGCCATTTTCTGGTCATCTTGCCCAACAAAAAGTGTAATACCAAGCGATCAAAAAGGTGTATTTAGCCCAAAATGGTATCAATCAAACCGTCATATCACCCAACAAAAAATGAGACCCTATGTAAAACAATCGCCCAAAAAAAGAAAAAAAATATGGCTTTTAGAATATGGCAACACAAAAACAAGATTTTATTCTGTTCAAAATTACTTTCAGTGTGTTAAACTTAACAAAATAAAAAATGATAGACATATTAGGTATCGCCGCGTCTGTAACAACCTGCTCTATAAAAATATCACATTATATGCCCCCTCAGGTGAATGATGTAAAATAAATACAAAAAAAACTATTCCAAAACAGCCATTTTTGATTCACCTTGCCTCACAAAAAGTGTAATACCAAGCAATCAAAAAGTCTTATATACCCTAATATGGAACTACTGAAAATGTCACCTTATTCTGCAAAAAATGAGCCCCCACATAAGACTTAAAAAATAAAAACCAATGACACCCCTAAACCAACCTTCAAAAATCTGTGCTGCAAAAGACATATGGCACTCCTTCCGTTCTGAGTCCTGCCATGTGCCCTCACAGCAGTTTACCACCACATATGGGGTGTTGCCGTATTCAGGAGAAGGTGGGTAACAAATTATGCAGTGCTTTTTTTCCTGTTACCCCTTGTGAAAATGAAAAATTTGGAGCTAAAGCCAGGGGTGCACCACCAATAAGGCCAGGTGAGGCGATCAACCTCAGGCAGCACCAGGTAGGGGCAAGAGAGGGGCAGCAGAAGGGCCATGGGCAATGAGTGCTTTCATTGTAGCAAAGGGGTTAGGTAAAGAAATTGGCATGGGGGGTGCCATTTTAGTTTTCGCCTCAGACAACAGAAATGCTAGATGCACCACTGGCTAAAGCAATATTTTATTGTCAGAAACAAAACATTTCATTTTCACAGCCAAGTGTTTCCACTTAGGGGGTCAAAGTGCTCAGTACCTCCCGTAATATGTTCTTTAAGGGATGCAGTTTCCAAAATTGGGTCACTTTTTCAGGGTTTTCACTGTAGGGTTACATCAAATACAAAATGGCGCCTAAAAACCATTCTAGAAAAATTTGCCTCCAAAATCCATATGACACTCCTTTCCTTCTGACCACTGCCACATGCCCATTGAGCAGTTTTCAAAGTAATATATATCGAGGTTTATTTTGCTGTTAACCCTTGCTGTGTTGCAAGAAAAAATGTATTAGCATAAAAAATCTACCAAAAAAGTTAAGTTTTGAAATGTTACCTCCTTTTTCCTTTAATTCTTGTTTAATACCTCAAGGGTTAACAAACTTTGTAACATCAGTTTTGAATAATTTGAGGGGTGTAGTTTCTAAAATGGGGTCATTTATCATTGGTTTCCATTACATAAACCCCTCAAAATCACTTTATAACTGAACTGGTGCTTAAAAAAATAAGTTTGGAAACTTTGTTGAAAATTTGAAATATTGCTTTTACCTTCTTACATCCTAAAAAATTAAATGACATTTACAATATGATGTCAAGATTAGTGTTGAGCGAACAGTTCGAGCATCATTCGGGTTCGTACCGAATTTTGGGGTGTCCGTGACACGGACCCGAACCCGGACATTTTCAAAAAAGTTCGGGTTCGGGTCCGGTGTTCGTCGATTACTTCCCGCTTTCTGAAGGGCTGCACAGCAGCCAATCAGCTAGTGTTTTACTTCTTGCCCTAAGAGCCCATCACAGCCATGCCTACTAATGGCATGGCTGTGATTGGCCAAGTGCAGCATGTGACCCAGCCTCTATTTAAGCTGGAGTCACGTAGCGCCGCACGTCACACTGCTCTGATTAGTGTAGGGAGAGGACGCAGCTTCTGTCAGGGCGAGATAGGCAGGGATAAAGAAGTGAATGATCTACATTTCTACACCTGTGCATCAGAACAACTCAGCTGTAGTGTTGAGCGAACAGTTCGAGCATCGTTCGGGTTCGTACCGAATTTTGGGGTGTCCGTGACACGGACCCGAACCCGGACATTTTCAAAAAAGTTCGGGTTCGGGTCCGGTGTTCGTCGATTACTTCCCGCTTTCTGAAGGGCTGCACAGCAGCCAATCAGCTAGCGTTTTACTTCTTGCCCTAAGAGCCCATCACAGCCATGCCTACTAATGGCATGGCTGTGATTGGCCAAGTGCAGCATGTGACCCAGCCTCTATTTAAGCTGGAGTCACGTAGCGCCGCACGTCATACTGCTCTGATTAGTGTAGGGAGAGGACGCAGCTTCTGTCAGGGCGAGATAGGCAGGGATAAAGAAGTGAATGATCTACATTTCTACACCTGTGCATCAGAACAAATCAGCTGAGCTGTTCACTGAAAGTCACTATTTTGTTTAGACTGGCCAGAGCGATTTTTACTGGCACATGTAACTGGGCTGACCGGCGGTGGCCATTTTGGGACTTGTGGTGCGCCAGCACAAGCTGCCACAGAGTCTAAACCAAAGCTCCAAAGAAGTGAAAAATCTACACCTGTGAATCAGAACAACAGCGATTCAGCTGCTCAGTCAAAGTCAATTTTTTTCTGGCTGGGCAGACCGTTTTCTGGCACATGTTACTGGGCTGATAGGCGGCGGGCATTTTGGGACTTGTGGTGCTACAGCAAAAGCTGCCACAACGTCCATTAATCTCATGTAATAGTCGATTTTTCATAGATATACTACATCAGGGGTTTGGCTGTGCTTGTGTCACCCATACTAACTGCAAAGATATTTAATATATCAGTGGTGAAACTGAAAGTAACCCACTTGGATAGCAAATCCCATGAATGTGCTGTTCCAGCTAGGCTAGCCAGTGCCACTACAGCCAAGTCCAATACTGTCAGCCAGAATTTTTTTTTTTTTATGTGCCAGAAATATAAATTAAAAAAGCTTTCACCGTAATAATAAAATTATTCTGGTGTTAGACCAGAAGAAGCACTCCTGTTGTAATTAATACTGTAAAAAGGCTTAGGCAATATTTCTCCCAGTGTGGGAAATTTATCTAGCAAAACTAGCATTTTAAAAATTCCGGTGTTCTGAAATACCAGCAGTCCTCTTGTAATTAATACCGCAAAAGGCATTATATCGTCCAGTGTTGTAATTTTGGTGAAAAAAGGCCAATTTAATCAATCTGGTGTTAGTTACACCAGAAACAGTAGGCCTCACGTTTTACTCCTGTAAAAAGGAATTAATACAGAAAAAGGCATTACATTATCCAGTGTTGTAATTTTGGTGAAAAAAGGCCAATTTAATCAATCTGGTGTTAGGTACACCAAAAACAGTAGGCCTCACGTTTTTACTCCTGTAAAAAGGAATTAATACCGGAAAAAGGCATTACATTGTCCAGTGTTATAATTTTGGTGAAAAAAAGGCCAATTTAATCAATCTGGTGTTAGTTACACCAGAAACAGTAGGCCTCACGTTTTTACTCCTGTAAAAAGGAATTAATACCGGAAAAAGGCATTACATTGTCCAGTGTTGTAATTTTGGTGAAAAAAAGGCCAATTTAATCAATCTGGTGTTAGTTAGACCAGAAACAGTAGGCCACACGTTTTTACTCCTGTAAAAAGGAATTATATCTCCCCGTGTGGGAATTTATGTACCAAAACTAGCATTTTAAAAATGCTGGTGTCCAATTTGCAGCAGTTTTCTTGTAATTAATACCGGAAAAAGGATTTATATCTTCCAGTGTGGGAATTTATGTACACAAACTAGCATTTTAAAAATTCTGGTGTCCAATTAGCAGCAGTCTTCTTGTAATTAATACCTGAAAAAGGCATTACATTGTCCAGTGTTGTAATTTTGGTGAAAAAAAGGCCAATTTAATCAATCTGGTGTTAGTTTGACCAGAAACAGTAGGCCACACGTTTTTACTCCTGAAAAAAGGAATTATATCTCCCCGTGTGGGAATCTATGTACCAAAACTAGCATTTTAAAAATTCTGGTGTCCAATTTGCAGCAGTTTTCTTGTAATTAATACCGGAAAAAGAAATTATATCTTCCAGTGTGGGAATTTTGGGGCTAAAAAATAATATATTTTATTGTGGTGTGAGTTGAATCTCAACAATGAGGAAACATTCTATTAAGGGACGAGGACGCGGTCGTGGTTATGTCCGTGGAGCCTCTGTTGCTGGCAGAGGACGTGGCCGTTCGGCCTCAGGCGCACAAAGTAGTGAACCAACTCCCTCAAGTAGCCGGCAGAATTTACAGCGATATTTGGTGGGGCCCAATGCCGTTATGAGGATGGTAAGGCCTGAGCAGGTACAGGCATTAGTCGATTGGGTGGCCGACAGTGCTTCCAGCACGTTCACCACATTGTCTTCCGCCCAGTCTTCTGCGGAAAGCGCACAGGTGGCACCTGAAAACCAAGCCCATCAGTCTGTCACATCACCCCCATGCATATCAGGGAAACTGTCTGAGCCTCAAGTTATGCAGCAGTCTCTTATTCTGTTTGAAGACTCTGCTCGCACGGTTTCCCAGGGGCGTCCACCTAGCTATTCCCCAGCGGTGGAAGACATTCCATGCACTGACGCACAACCACTTATGTATCCAGATGATGAGGACATGGGAATACCACCACAGCAGAGTGACCGAGTCTCTGATGATGACGAAACACTGGTGCCCACTGCCGCGTCTTATTGAAGTGTGCAGACTGAACAGGAGGAGGTCAGGGAGGAAGACTGGGTGGAAGACGATGCAGAGGATGATGAGGTCTTAGACCCCACATGGACTGAAGGTCATGCCGCTGACTTAAATAGTTCAGAGGAAGAGGTAGTGGTGAGACCTAGACAACAGCGAAGCCAAAGAGGGAGCAGGGGGCAAAAGCAGAACAGCCGCCGTCCAGAGAGTTCGCCTGCTATTGGCCAGCGCCAACAGGGACCCAGCACCCCAAAGGCATCTTCAAGGAGTTCCCTGGCATGGCACTTCTTCAAACAATGTGCTGACGACAAGACCAGAGTGATTTGCACGCTGTGCCATCAGACCCTGAGGCGAGGCATTAACGTTCTTAACCTGAGCACCACCTGCATGATCAGGCATCTACATGCAAAGCATGAACTGCAGTGGAGTACACACCTTAAAAACAAGGAACCCGCTCAGGCTCCCCCTGCTCCCTCTACTGCTGCTGCCTCGGCTTCCGCCTCGAGAGGAATGTTGCCACCTGCCGAGCAGCAAACAGAGCATGTGCCACCGACACCACCACCACCACCGCCACCTAGCGTCTCCACTATTTCACACAGTAGCGTTCAGCTCTCCATCTCTCAAACCTTTGAGAGGAAGCGCAAATTCCCACCTAGTCACCCTCGAGCCCTTGGCCTGAATGCCAGCATTTCTAAACTACTGGCCTTTGAAATGCTGTCATTCCGGCTGGTGGACACAGACAGCTTCAAACAGCTGATGGCCATGGCTGTCCCCCAGTATGTGGTTCCCAGCTGCCACTACTTCTCCAAGACAGCCGTGCCTTCCCTGCACATGCAAGTGTCCGATAAAATCAAGTGTGCACTGCGCAACGCCCATTGTGGCAAGGTCCACCTATCCACAGATACGTAGACCAGTAAGCACGGCCAGGGACGCTATATCTCACTAACTGCACACTGGGTGAATGTAGTGGCGGCTGGGCCCCAGACGGAGAGTTCCTTGGCGCACGTCCTTCCGCCGCCTAGGATCGCAGGGCATCATTCTCTGCCTCCTGTAGCCTCCTCCTCCTACTCGGCTTCCTCCTCCACTGCTTCCACCAGCTCATCCAGTCAGCCACACACCTTCACCACCAACTTCAGCACAGCCCGGGGTAAACGTCAGCAGGCCATTCTGAAACTCATATGTTTGGGGGACAGGCCCCACACCGCGCAGGAGTTGTGGCAGGGTATTGAACAACAGACCGACCAGTGGTTGCTGCCGGTGGGCCTCAAGCCCGGCCTGGTGGTGTGCGATAATGGGCGAAATCTCGTCGCAGCTCTGGGACTAGCCGGTTTGACGCACATCCCTTGCCTGGCGCATGTGCTGAATTTAGTGGTGCAAAAGTTCATTCACAACTACCCAGACATGTCAGAGCTGCTGCATAAAATGCGGGCCGTCTGTGCGCGCTTCCGGAGTTCACATCCTGCCGCTGCTCGCCTGTCAGTGCTACAGCGGAACTTCGGCCTTCCCGCTCACCGCCTAATATGCGACGTGCCCACCCGGTGGAACTCCACCTTGCACATGCTGGAGAGACTGTGCGAGCAGCAGCAGGCCATAGTGGAGTTTCAGCTGCAGCACGCACGGGTCAGTCGCACTGCGGAACAGCACCACTTCACCACCAATGATTGGGCCTCCATGCGAGACCTGTGTGCCCTGTTGCGCTGTTTCGAGTACGCCACCAATATGGCCAGTGGCGATGCCACTGTTATCAGCGTGACAATACCAATTCTATGTCTCCTAGAGAAAACGCTTAGGGCGATGATGGAAGAGGAGGTGGCCCAGGAGGAGGAGGAGGATGAGGGTTCATTTTTAGCACTTTCAGGCCAGTCTGTTAGAAGTGGCTCAGAGGGAGGTTTTTGCAACAGCAGAGGGCAGGTACAAATGTGGCCAGCCAGGGACCACTACTGGAGGACGAGGAGGATGAGGAGGAGGTGGAGGAGGATGAGGATGAAGCAGGTTCACAGCGGGTGGCACCCAGCACAGCGCAGGCACATTCCTGGTGCGTGGCTGGGGGATACAGAGGATGATGACGATACGCCTCCCACAGAGGACAGCTTGTCCTTACCTCTGGGGAGCCTGGCACACATGAGCGATTACATGCTGCAGTGCCTGCGCAACGACAGCAGAGTTGCCCACATTTTAACGTGTGCTGACTACTGGGTGGCCACCCCTACAAAGACAATGTGCCCACTTTACTTCCTGCACTGGAGCGTGATAGGAAGATGCGCGAGTACAAGCGCACGCTGGTAGACGCGCTCCTGAGAGCATTCCCAACTGTCACAGGGGAACAGGTGGAAGGCCAAGGCAGAGGAGGAGCTAGAGGTCGCCCACGCAGCAGTGTCACGGCCAGCTCCTCTGAGGGCAGGGTTAGCATGGCAGAAATGTGGAAAAGTTTTGTCTCCACGCCACAGCTAACTGCCCCACCACCTGATACGGAACGTGTTAGCAGGAGGCAACATTTCACTAACATGGTTGAACAGTACGTCTGCACACAACTCCACGTACTGACGGATGGTTTGGCCCCATTCAACTTCTGGGTTTCCAAATTGTCCACGTGGGCAGAATTAGCATGTTATGCCTTGGAGGTGCTGTCCTGTCCGGCGGCCAGCGTTTTATCTGAACGTGTATTCAGCACGGCAGGGGGCGTCATTACTGACAAACGCAGCCGCCTGTCCGCAGCCAATGTGGACAAGCTGACGTTTAAAAAATTGAACCAGGCATGGATCCCACAAGACCTGACCCTCCCTTGTGCAGAGTATTCCTTAATAACTGCCTTAAACCAAGTTCTCTTGTACTCCTGGCCACTTCTTCATTGAAAAATCAATTTTTGAAATTAACTAGGATCTTGGGGTGCAACCCAGAGTTGAATGAACCTTCCCTCTGTCTGGGTGCCGGGGCTAAAGTACATGAAAGTTTCCTTCTCCTGTGCTGGGTGATATAAATTTTATACTTGTGCTGTCTGACATGTCTCCTTTGTGTGGGTGCAGGGGGCCAAAGTCACTGAAAGCGGCCTTCTCCTGTGCTGGGTGATATAAATGTTATACTTGTGCCATCTGACATGGTTGCCGGGGTCCCATTAAATGGTGGCCTACTCCTGTGGTGGGTGATCTAAATGCCTGGTTCTCTGCTGTGAAACCTCTCTCCTCCGTCTGGGTGCTGTGAAACCTCTCTCCTCCGTCTGGGTGCAGGGGTCAAAGTCTCTCAATGTCGCCTTCTCCTTTGCTGGGTGATATAAATGTTATACTTGTGCCATCTGACATGGTTGCCGGGGTCCCATTAAATGGTGGCCTACTCCTGTGGTAGGTGATCTAAATGCCTGATTCTCTGCTGTGAAAACCTCTCTCCTCCGTCTGGGTGCAGGGGTCAAAGTCTTTCAAAGTCGCCTTCTCCTGTGCTGGGTGATATAAATGTTATACTTGTGCCATCTGACATGGTTGCCGGGGTCCCATTAAATGATGGCCTACTCCTGTGGTGGGTGATCTAAATGCCTGATTCTCTGCTGTGAAAACCTCTCTCCTCCGTCTGGATGCAGGGGTCAAAGTCTCTCAAAGTCGCCTTCTCCTGTGCTGGGTGATATAAATGTTATACTTGTGCCATCTGACATGGTTGCCGGGGTCCCATTAAATGATGGCCTACTCCTGTGGTGGGTGATCTAAATGCCTGATTCTCTGCTGTGAAAACCTTTCTCCTCCGTCTGGGTGCAGGGGTCAAAGTCTCTCAAAGTCGCCTTCTCCTGTGCTGGGTGATATAAATGTTATACTTGTGCCATCTGACATGGTTGCCGGGGTCCCATTAAATGATGGCCTTCTCCTGTGCCTGCTGATATAAATGCCTGAATCTCTGCTGTGGGACCTCTCTCATCCGTGTGGCTGCAGGGGTCAAAGTCTCTAAAAGTGCCCTTCTCCTGTGGTGGTTGATGTAAAACTGATGCTTGTGCTATCTGACCTGTCTCCTCTGTGTCGGTGCTAAGGCCTAAGTAACTAAATGGTGGCCTTCTCCTGAGGTGGTTGATATGATGCGTGAGTATGTGCTGTGGGACCTCTCTCCTCTTTCTGGGTGCAGGGGTCAAATTAACTAAAGGTGGCCTACTCCTGTGGTGGGTGACCTGTAAAACTGTTGCTTGCGCTATCTGACCTGTCTCCTCTGTCTCGTTGCTAAAGCATTACTCACTGAAAGTGGCCTTGCCATGTGCTGGGTGATATAAATGTTATACGTGTGCCATCTGACATGGTTGCCGGGGTCCCATTAAATGGTGGCCTACTCCTGTGGTGGGTGATCTAAATGCCTGATTCTCTGCTGTGAAAACCTCTCTCCTCCGTCTGGGTGCAGGGGTCAAAGTCTCTCAAAGTCGCCTTCTCCTGTGCTGGGTGATATAAATGTTATACTTGTCCCATCTGACATGGTTGCCGGGGTCCCATTAAATGGTGGCCTACTCCTGTGGTGGGTGATCTAAATGCCTGATTCTCTGCTGTGAAACCTCTCTCCTCCGTCTGGGTGCTGTGAAACCTCTCTCCTCCGTCTGGGTGCCGGGGTCAAAGTCTCTCAAAGTCGCCTTCTCCTGTGCTGGGTGATATAAATGTTATACTTGTGCCATCTGACATGGTTGCCGGGGTCCCATTAAATGGTGGCCTACTCCTGTGGTGGGTGATCTAAATGCCTGATTCTCTGCTGTGAAACCTCTCTCCTCCGTCTGGGTGCTGTGAAACCTCTCTCCTCCGTCTGGGTGCAGGGGTCAAAGTCTCTCAAAGTCGCCTTCTCCTTTGCTGGGTGATATAAATGTTATACTTGTGCCATCTGACATGGTTGCCGGGGTCCCATTAAATGGTGGCCTACTCCTGTGGTGGGTGATCTAAATGCCTGATTCTCTGCTGTGAAACCTCTCTCCTCCGTCTGGGTGCAGGGGTCAAAGTCTCTCAAAGTCGCCTTCTCCTGTGCTGGGTAATATAAATGTTATACTTGTGCCATCTGACATGGTTGCCGGGGTCCCATTAAATGGTGGCCTACTCCTGTGGTGGGTGATCTAAATGCCTGATTCTCTGCTGTGAAAACCTCTCTCCTCCGTCTGGGTGCAGGGGTCAAAGTCTCTCAAAGTCGCCTTCTCCTGTGCTGGGTGATATAAATGTTATACTTGTGCCATCTGACCTGGTTGCCGGGGTCCCATTAAATGGTGGCCTACTCCTGTGGTGGGTGATCTAAATGCCTGATTCTCCGCTGTGAAAACCTCTCTCCTCCGTCTGGGTGCAGGGGTCAAAGTCTCTAAAAGTGGCCTTCTCTTGTGCTGGGTGATGGAAAACTGATGCTTGTACCATCTTACATGGTTGCCGGGGTCCCATTAAATGATGGCCTACTCCTGTGGTGGGTGATCTAAATGCCTGATTCTCTGCTGTGAAAAGCTCTATCCTCCGTCTGGGTGCAGGGGTCAAAGTCTCTAAAAGTGGCCTTCTCTTGTGCTGGGTGATGGAAAACTGATGCTTGTACCATCTCACATGGTTGCCGTGGTCCCATTAAATGATGGCCTACTCCTGTGGTGGGTGATCTAAATGCCTGATTCTCTGCTGTGAAAACCTCTCTCCTCCGTCTGGGTGCTGTGAAACCTCTCTCCTCCGTCTGGGTGCAGGGGTCAAAGTCTCTAAAAGTGGCCTTCTCTTGTGCTGGGTGATGTAAAACTGATGCTTGTACCATCTGACATGGTTGCCGGGGTCCCATTAAATGATGGCCTACTCCTGTGGTGGGTGATCTAAATGCCTGATTCTCTGCTGTGAAAAGCTCTATCCTCCGTCTGGGTGCAGGGGTCAAAGTCTCTAAAAGTGGCCTTCTCTTGTGCTGGGTGATGGAAAACTGATGCTTGTACGATCTCACATGGTTGCCGTGGTCCCATTAAATGATGGCCTACTCCTGTGGTGGGTGATCTAAATGCCTGATTCTCTGCTGTGAAAACCTCTCTCCTCCGTCTGGGTGCTGTGAAACCTCTCTCCTCCGTCTGGGTGCAGGGGTCAAAGTCTCTAAAAGTGGCCTTCTCTTGTGCTGGGTGATGTAAAACTGATGCTTGTACCATCTGACATGGTTGCCGGGGTCCCATTAAATGATGGTCTACTCCTGTGGTGTGTGATCTAAATGCCTGATTCTCTGCTGTGAAACCTCTCTCCTCCGTCTGGGTGCAGGGGTCAAAGTCTCTCAAAGTCACCTTCTCCTGTGCTGGGTGATATAAATGTTATACTTGTGCCATCTGACATGGTTGCCAGGGTCCCATTAAATGATGGCCTACTCCTGTGGTGGGTGATCTAAATGCCTGATTCTCTGCTGTGAAACCTCTCTCCTCCATCTGGGTGCAGGGGTCAAAGTCTCTCAAAGTCGCCTTCTCTTGTGCTGGGTGATATAAATGTTATACTTGTGCCATCTGACATGGTTGCCGGGGTCCCATTAAATGGTGGCCTACTCCTGTGGTGGGTGATCTAAATGCCTGATTTTCTGCTGTGAAACCTCTCTCCTCCGTCTGGGTGCAGGGGTCAAAGTCTGTCAAAGTCGCCTTCTCCTGTGCTGGGTGATATAAATGTTATACTTGTGCCATCTGACATGGTTGCCGGTGTCCCATTAAATGATGGCCTACTCCTGTGGTGGGTGATCTAAATGCCTGATTTTCTGCTGTGAAACCTCTCCTCCGTCTGGGTGCAGGGGTCAAGTCTGTCAAAGTCGCCTTCTCCTGTGCTGGGTGATATAAATGTTATACTTGTGCCATCTGACATGGTTGCCGGTGTCCCATTAAATGATGGCCTACTCCTGTGGTGGGTGATCTAAATGCCTGATTCTCTGCTGTGAAACCTCTCTCCTCCGTCTGGGTGCAGGGGTCAAAGTCTCTAAAAGTGGCCTTCTTTGTGCTGGGTGATGTAAAACTGATGCTTGTACCATCTGACATGGTTGCCGGGGTCCCATTAAATGATGGCCTACTCCTGTGGTGGGTGATCTAAATGCCTGATTCTCTGCTGTGAAAACCTCTCTCCTCCGTCTGGGTGCTGTGAAACCTCTCTCCTCCGTCTGGGTGCAGGGGTCAAAGTCTCTAAAAGTGGCCTTCTCTGTGCTGGGTGATGTAAAACTGATGCTTGTACCATCTGACATGGGTGCAGGGGTCAAATTAACTAAATGGTGGCCTACTCCTGTGGTGGGTGATATGATGCCTGAATATGTGCTGTGGGGCCTCTCTCTTCTTTCTGGGTGCAGGGGTCAAAGTAACTAAAAGTGGCCTTCTCCTGTGCTGGATGGTATAAATGTAATGCTTGTGCTATCTGACATGTCTCCTCTGTCTGGGTGCTAAGACCTAAGTCACTGAAAGTGGCCTTCTCCTGTGGTGGTTGATATGATGCCAGATTCTCTGCTGTGGGACCTCTCTCCTTTGTCTGGATGCTGGGGTCGAAATAATAGTAAGCGACCTTCTCCATTGGTGGGGGATTTGAAGCCTGATTCTGTGCTATGGTACCTAACTCCAATTAATATTGGTTAATTTTTATTTATTTTATGTTAAGTCATCATTTCCCTATCTACATTTGTTTGCAGGGGATTTACCTACATTTTGCTGCCTTTTGCAGCCCTCTAGCCCTTTCCGGGAGTCTTTTACAGCCTTTTTAGTGCACAAAAGTTCGGGTCCCCATTGACTTCTATGGGGTTCGGGTTCGGGATGAAGTTCGGGTTGAGTTCGGATCACGAACCCGGACATTTTCCGGAAGTTCGGCTGAACCTCTCGAACCCGAAAATCCAGGTGTTCGCTCAACTCTAGTCACGATAAATTAGACATGTGGAAAATGTAAAGTAATAACTAGAAATAATAGCTCCATATATGGACATAGCTATATGTGGAGTTAGAGCAGGGACTCCTAAGCCGCCGACTCACACTAAGGGATTCCCTCACTATACAGCGATCTTCTGCATGGAAATAGAGGCTAAATTAGATTTAAATTCACTGACTCGAGCATCGTGCTCGAACACATGCAGTGTTTGGCCGAGCATAGCGATGCTCAAGCTGAACTGGTGTTCAGCCGAGCATGCTAGCTCAACACTAATACATTCCCCCGATTTTGGCCTGGCCCGGGAGCAGGCCCTGTGCTCTCACCTGTCCTTAACCTGCCTCTGTCCTTTTCTTTTCCCTAACCAGAGAAGTATTATATGCTGTGGGCTCAGCTCCACTATTCAGCGAGGACGAGCTACTAGAGGACAGTCAGCAGCTACTGGCCAGCCAAGATGTAGAGGAGACATCCACGGCTTCCTCTCTAGGCGAGCAAGTAGTGATGAGGAGAGTGGCGTGGGATCTGGTGTTGCGAGGGGTGAGGCTCCTGATCCAGAGACCGTTTTGGAGGACATCAGTGACGTGCAGACAGTACTCGATGATGATCATGTAGCTGATTGCACTTGGGAACCGGGTGAATTAGGGGGTTCATCATCATCGGGCGAAGAGGGTGGCAGCTTGCCCGTGAGGCAGCAGCGGAGCCAGCAAGTCACTAGAGTGACCAGGAGTCAGCAGGGTGGCAGCAGTGGGAGGTCGGTAGCCAAACGTGCCCGGGGTAGACCACCCACTTAACAGGAGCCTACCTGCCTAGAAAGTAGTGGTGCATGCGTTCACGGAAGCAGCGGCAGTAGCAGTCAGTCAAGGCTCCACCACCTCAGCCGAATGGAGCTGTCTGTCCTTCCCATCATCTGCTGGTCCTAATGCTCCTGCTCCTCATCAGTCATTCTGTCAGCAATCGATCACTGAAGCGATTGCCAAGAGAAAACAGTATGAGTACACTCATCTAAAGTGCAGAAGCTGAATGTGCTCCTGTCCAAGTTGCTGGCACTGCAGTCTCTCCCTTTCCAAGTGATGGACTCTGCACATTTCAGAGAAATTATGGCTTGTGCCAAGCCGAGGTGGAGACTCCCAAGCCATCATTTCTTTGACAAAAACGCAGTACCAGCCCTGCACACACATGTAGAACAGAAGGTGGGCCAGTCCTTGAGCCTGTTGGTGTCTGCCAAAGTGCATGGCAGTGCTGACGTGTGGAGCTGTAACTACAGTCAGGGACAAAATATGTCATTTACGGCCCACTGGGTGTATGTTGTTCCTGCACAGCCACATCAAAAACTTTGCCAGGGGAAGCCGCTTCCGCCTCCACGTTTACATGCTTTTGGTCCTGCGACAGTGTTGGCCTCTGCCTACTCATCCTCCACCGTGTTCTCACCTCCAATGCAGGGACGATTCACAGTGCCCCTCCAGCATACCACTAGTGATGAGTGGCAGGGGCAATATTCGAACTTGCGATATTTCACGAATATTTGGGTAAATATTCGACATATATTCGCGAATTCACGAATTCCTGCTTTTTAGGCATTATTTTCTTGATTTGCGAAAAGTCACATTAAAAAATTTGCATAAAATTTGCATAAAAATTCGCATAGACTGGTATTAAAAAAATATATATATTCGTAATTAAGAATATATTTTGAGATATTCTAAATATTCACGAATTTTCGAAGTGCCAATATTCGAGATTAAAATTCACAATTCGATATTCAATATTTGTGATCAACAATACATACCACATATGCAGGGCACAGCGGTGTCACACAGTGGAAGAACTGCTCAGTGTTCTTCATCAAGGAATCAAATCCTGGCTTTCTCCGCGACAACTCAAAATCTGAACCATGGTGACCGACAACGGGAAGAACATGGTGTTGACGCTGCGTCAAGGAGGGCTGAGCCATGCGCCCTGCATGGCACACATTTTCAATCTGATTGTCAAGCAGTTTCTGAAGTCTTCCACCCATCTGCAAGACATCCTAAAAATGGCCAAGAAACTTTGCAGGCACTTTAGCCACTCATACACCGCAGTGGCAGAACAGCATCCCCCAACATAGGCTGATATGTGACGTTTTTACCCATTGGAATTCCATCCTCCATATGTTGGACAGTCGGTACAGAGAAAGGCCATAAACGAGTTCTTGATGATCCAAGCGGACAGGAGTACTCCACTATGTAACTTCAATGTCAGCCAGTGGCAGCTGATGCATGATACCTGCCGTTTGCTCAGACTCTTTGAAGAGGCCACGTTATTTGTCAGTTGCCGGGACTACGGGATGAACAACGTCATTCCATTGCTTCATGTCCTGGAACAGATGTTGGTAAATCTGGCTGGTCAGGGTACTGGAGACGTGGCGCCTAGATCTCACGGCCACATGAGCCCTGTGGGGGCTGAACTGGAGGAGGAGGAGGACATTGGAGCACAAGCAATGTGTGGCGAAATGGGTGGATTTTACACACAGGTGACAAGAGAGGAGCAGCAGGAGCAGCCAGAGGAGCTACAGGGCAATGAGGAAGACGAGGCAGAGGACCATACCACATCGTGGCAGTATGCAGTGGAGATGGAGGCAGGGAGTCCCTCCGATTCACTTACACAAATAGCCGGATGCATGCTCAATTGCTTGGTTAGTGACAGAAAAATTGTCACTATTCGGCAGGGGGATGACTTCTGGCTCTCCACCTTGTTGGACTCTTGCTACCGGTCCTAAATGGGGGCCTATTTTACACCCGCTGAGAGGGAGGACAAACTGCACTACTATAGAGACATCCTATGTAGTGAGTTGGCCGGTGCCTATCTGCACCATCGTCCATCCTCTCGTAGTTCTGACCGGGGGGGCCTTCTGTGCTCACGTTCCACTGTCATGGCTGCTTTGGCAGGGTGGGGGGTTATGAGCAGTTCCAGCTCCATCAGCAGCAACTTGAGTCTAGAGTCGCTGATGAGCAGCTTTCTTCACCCGCCTAGTGAAAAAACAACTCACCAGCAGCTGCAGCTGGACCTGGAGCAGGATCTGAACCAGCAGGTGGTGGCATACTTGGACAGTACCCTGCAACCCCACATTGAAGATCCGCTGGACTACTGGGCATCCAAACTGGATTTGTGGCCGCAACTAGCAGAGTTTACCCTGGAAAAGCTGTAGTCCAGCGGGGGCCATAGTTATCCAAAGAAGAACTCACCTTGCCACCCAAAATATGGAGAGACTGACCTTTGTCAAGATGAATCAGGCGTGAATTAGCCAGGATTTCCACCCACTAATGTCGGATGCAGCAGACTAGATCATCCATAGTGCCACACCAACATTGACAAAATAGACCGGTTTCTTCTGGCTACCTGCCTCAGCTACTATTCTGATGCTGCTACCTGCCTGATGCCACATATCTGATGCCAAGTGCTCCTTCTTTCACCCACCATCTTCAGCTAGTACTGCTATTGCCACTCACCTCCCCACTCTGTCACTGGGTCACTCTGTGGTCTCCTGATGCTGCTGCCACCTCCACACTATGTCACCTTGCCACTCTGTGGTCTCCTAATACTGCTGCCACCTTCACACTGCACTGTCATTGTGCCACTCTTTGGTCTACTTATGCTGCTGCCACCTCCACACTGTCATTGTGCCACCCTGTGGCCTCCTCCTGGTGCTGACACCACCTCCACACTGTTATTGTGCCACTCTGTGGCCTCTTACTAATGCTGCTGCTGCCGCCTCCTCCACACTCTGTCATTGTGTCACTCTGTGGCCTCCTGATGCTGCTGCTGCTACCTCCACACTGTCATTGTGCCACTCTGTGGCCTCCTCATGCTGATTCCACCTCACCACTTTGTCATAGGGCCACTCTGTGGACTTCTCATGCTGTTCCCACCCTCCCCACTTCATGATGACTGGGCCACTATTTTGCCTTTCGGCCTGGCTGACATCATCATTTATTTGACACTTCTTCTGATCTGTCAGAAGGAAGGAAAAATGAGACGCACAATGGATCATGTCTGCGTAGCAGCTGTAAGGCCTGTATGGTCCCATCAGAATTGGCTTGTGATTTGGTAGCCAAAGGCAGGAGTGGGTACAAAATACAGACGACATGCAAATATTCCGTTCAAGTGTCATCTCTGTTTTGGATCCACTCCTGTTTTTTTTGGCATTAGCAATACTAATGGATTACTGACTAGTGTTAAGAGTGAATATTCGAATCACAAATTTTAATCGCAAATATCGCCACTTCGAGAATTAACTAGTATTTAAAATATAGTGCTATACATTCGTATTTGCAAATAGTGTTGATCGTGAATATTCTAATCATGAATTTATCGCAAATTTATCGCAAATATCGGCACTTAGCAACATCTTTAGCAACTAATAGGAAAGTTGCCTATGTCTACCCCTTAGTGTTGATCGCGAATATTCTACTCGCAAATTTTTATTGTGAATATATTACATTGACGATTTTCACAATCAAGTAAATAATGACTGGAGATCATGAATTCTCGAATTTGCGAATTTATGTCAAATATGTAAAAATTCACAAAATATCGCAAATTTGAATATTGCACATTGTTCTGACGAATCAGAGGAAGGGCAAAGTGATCAGTGATATCAACACAAACTTACTGCTGAAACCCTCTCAACTCTGCCGGGGGGCTCTACTTGTATAAGCATTTAATAGAACAGGTTCTGTAGACATCTATGTGGAATCATCTGACGACGGTGTAAAAGGAGTGCGCTTCTTCTTGGTGCTAACATCAACCTGTAAGGCTGAGTTCATACTTGAGTTATTTGGTCAGTTTTGGCCCCATGACTTCCCAAATAAGTGAAGTGTGCAGTGATTCTAAGAGCAACGCCTGTCATCTGCATATCATACTGACTCACAGTATTATTTCACTACCACTGTAGACTCCCTATGTGTGTTACTGCAAGGCACAGTGTTCTACACCCCTATAAAGACTCTCTGAAGCCAGGAAATTTAACTCGATTCGAAAAATTCAGCAAACCAGCCGAATCACATTTAAAAAGAAAAAAATCGCTCATCTCTAATCCATATGTGACACAGTCATGCCTACCTGTACTTGTAGAGGAGAGTCCACGATGTTGATGTGTAGTGGTGAATACTTGGTAGTTGTCCTGATCCTCCAGTACGGTAGAAGCAGTAAGGCTGTGTAGTTGGAAAACATGCCCCGGCCAGCAGCACGTTTCCTATTCAAAAAAGCTTGCACTCTAAATCGGAGCGCTGTTTTTTTTAATCATGCTAGTTTACAGCTACAGGAGAAGCAAACCTTTCGAAACAATTTTCAAAACGATTTTTGGTCCACAACAGCTTCTCTAGCTGTAAGCTTTCGTGACGTCACCGGCGCTCTGATTTGGAGTACAAGCTTTTTTGAATAGGAAACATGCTGTCAGCCGAGGCACATTTTCCACAGCCTACACAGCCTGACTGCTTCTACCAGACTGGAGGATCAGGACAACTATCAAGTATTCACCACTACACATCAACATTGCGGACTCTCCTCTACAAGTACAGGTAGGCGTGATGGGATATTAACACTAATTGCAACTTAGAGGACAGCACAAGTGGTAGAACCCCGCTTCTAGTCACCGGTACTTAGGTGCAGTTAGAGAGTAAAGTAATAACTATTTAGCGAGGTATCACTATCTATCATAAAAGCAGAGAAATTCATATTTAGAAAATAGGAAATTTTTACAAATTTTCTATAATTTGAGGTTTATTTGAAAAGTAAATGTAAAACATATTGACTCAAATGTATCACTAACATGAAGTATAATGTGTCACGAGAAAAAATCTCTGAATGGCTTGGATAAGAAAAAGCTTTCCAAAATCATTACCACAAAAAATGACACGTCAGATTTGCCAAAATTGGTGAAAAGTGGCTCAGTACTGAAGGGGTTACATATTTTGGAGAATGTGACTTGGTGTACATCACTGTGCAGTGCAGCAACATGCATAGCTACTCCTTTCTGGTAGCGAAAAAGTTACAGTGTGTCAGAATGACAGGCAGGTTACATATATGGACATTCACATCATTGTGCAGGCCACCAACATTCCTAGCTAACCACTAGCTAAACAAAAAAAAAAAACAAAGCATCCTTCAGTAAAGCAAAAAAAACTAAACGCTGCATGCCCCTGCAGGTGTCCCAATGACTCTTTAACCCTCAGTTCACACTTGCGCGTTTTACAGCGCGTTCGAACGCGCTGTAAAACGCATAACCGATGAAAACCAATGCTTCCCTATGGGACTGGTTCACAGTTTCGTGTTTTACAGCGTGTTCGAACGCGCTGAAATACGCCCAACGCATAAACAAGTTCTTGAGCTTTTTTTTTGGCGTTTGTCACGCGTTTTGGCCCATAGACTTCAATGGGAACGCGCAACACTTGTAATTTGCGCGTTTTTGACACTGAAAACGCGCGTTTGAACGCACGTTTATGAATTTGCAAAATGCTGGAAAGGCCAAACCCCAACTCTGATTGGCCAAACTTCATATAGACAGGGATATTTGGTCATTGGACAACACTGCAGTCAATCACACAAACCCACGTCAAACGCGTGTTTACTATTGCCAAAAACGCGCATAAAAACGCGTGTAAAACGCGCGTCTCAGAAACGCTCAGGTCTGAACCCAGGGTAATGGAACAAAATAAAGACATAGAGGCAGCTCCAATAAAGTAGTGGTGAAAAAAAAGGTTATTTTAATCCATGTTGTGGCAGTGCAAACACATGCATTGAACCCCTTCTGTTAGTCTTAGAATGTGTTACTATTAGGCTTAGTCCACACTTCACTTATTTGGTCAGTTATTCTCATCAGTTATTGTTAACCCAAAGCAGGTGTGGGTTAAAATTACAGAATCGGTGCATATCTATCCATGATACCTAATTAGAGAGGAGCGAATTTCTAAAAAATTTGATTCAGCTGGTTTGTCGAATTTTTCGAAAAAATTCGCTTTGATCCGAATTTATTTGCTGCGAATCACATAAAAAAAAGTCTATTTCCAGGCTGCAGAGAGCCTTTATAGGGGTGTAGAACACTGTGCCTTGCAGTAACATGCATAGGAAGTCGGCTGTGGTAGTGAAATAATACTGTGAGTCACTATGACATGTAGATGACAGGCGTCGCTCTTAGAATCACTGCACACTTCACTTATTTGGGCAGTCAATGGGGCAAAACTGACCAAATAAAAGACTGGATAAAAGACTGGGGCACAGATTGTATATGAGAAGCAACGAGGATACATAAAAGAAATGGCGGCACTCACCCAGGTCCGGTGCAAGGAAGGGAATACATTTATTGAAGGAACAGCAGGTTCAGGGCTTGAAACTGCGCTGTAGAAGCGAGGGGGAGAGAGGGACAGCCTCCCGTCGTGCGGTGGCGGTGACGGCCGTTTCGCGCGGCTTGCGCTTCTTCTGACCACAAGTTTCTACAGCGCAGTTTCAAGCCCTGAACCTGCTGTTCCTTCAATAAAGGTATTCCCTTCCTTGCACCGGACCTGGGTGAGTGCCGCCATTTCTTTTATGTATCCTCGTTGCTTCTCATATGGATGGACTTATATACCTGAGGCTGAGCAACACCACTAACCAGCCGGTCACATACACGTTCTGCCTGGTTCTCCCTGCACTGATCCTCTGTGCTTGCTGAACGTGCTATTGCTGGACTTTTCTGGTCGTATTTGGGGGTTGACAGTGCCACCGTTCTTCTTTTTTCTTGCACTGGGGCACAGGTTGTTGAGAAAGATGCAGATGAAAAGTTATCTATAGAGCTGTATGACAGTAACCTTCAGATTGTCACTTCAATGCAAAATTTTAATTTTTCAATAAATATTTTGAAATATTAAATACTGAGGGCACAGATTGTTGAGAAAGATGCAGACGGAAAGTTATCTGTAGAGCTGTACGATGGTAACCTGCAAATTAATGCCGCCCTCAAAAGCAAGTTGGGTTTGTTGGTTCCAAAACCCAAATTAGATTGTAGGGCGGGTGATCAGTCCAAGGCCTTCAAGCTGCAGCAGCAGGATACCAGTGAGTGGTAAGGTGACATAGTGTGGAGATGACAGCAACAGCATGATACCACAGAGTGGCACAGTGACATAGCGTAGAGATGGCAGCAAAAGCAGCAGCATGATACCACAGAGTGGCACAGTGACATAGCGTGGAGATGGCAGCAAAAGCAGCTGCATGATACCACAGAGTGGCACAGTGACATAGCGTGGAGATGGCAGCAACAGCAGCAGCATTATACCACAGAGTGGCAAGGTGACATAGTGTGAAAATGGCAGCAACAGCAGCAGCATGATACCACAGAGTGGCATGGTTACATAATGCAGGGATGGAAGATCTAATCTGATGCGTTAGGCATCGGTGGGTTAAAATCCTGGCTGATCCATGTCTGATTCATCTTGACAAAAGTAAGTCTCTCCACATTTTGGTGGGACAGGCGAGTTTTTCTTGGGGTAACTATGGCCCCCGTCGCACTAAACACCCGCTCTGATGCCACACTACTGGCTGGGCAGGACAGCTTTTCCTGGGCAAACTCTGCCAGTTGCGGCCACAAATCCGCAACTGCGGCCACAAGTCCAGCGTATCTTCTATGACGGCTGGCAGGGTGCTGTCCATGTATGCCACCACCTGCTGGTTCAGGTCCTGCTCCAGGTCTACCTGCTGCTGCTGGTGAGTAGTTTCTTCACTATGCAGGTGAAGAAAGCTGCTTATCAGCGACTCTAGACTTAGGCTGCTTGTGCTGCTGTCACTTGCGTCGAAGTTCGAGTCAACCAATCAAGAACCGCTGGGTTGCTGACATGTGAACCTGAGGCCTCGGGAAGAAACCTCTGCTGCCAAGCCCCCTTACTCTGCTGTGACCTGTGCCTGCGCCAGAATCATTTACGCCTCTGCCACTCCTATGTCCAGGGCCTGGCACTTCTCTGTCTGACATACTTTTAGCTGAACTAAATAAATGAAAAGCTAAAAACACCCCTAAAAGCACCAAATATATAGATAGGCAACTTAGGATTTGAAATTGGCAACGAAACAATGTAAGCATAAATAACAGCAAAAGTGAACTGCGTATATATTTATCGTGTTGGACTAAAATAGGCCACTAAATGATTTCTAAGTAAATAACAGGAAAAGTGAACTGCGTATATTCTTCTATTTTTCTCTAGAAATATGACAATAAACGCTTTTAGCGCAAATAACACCCAAATGTCAACAGTGTATATTTTTCACGGGTTGTACTGAACTGGCAATATATATACTTTTAGCGCAAATAACATCCAAATGTGAACAGGGTATATTTTTCTCGGGTTGTACTAAACTGGCAATATACGCTTTTAGCGCAAATAACACCCAAGTGTTAACAGTGTATATTTTTCACGGATTGTACTGAACTGGCAATGTACGCTTTTAGCGCAAATAACTCCCAAATGTCAACAGGGTATATTTTTCACGGGTTGTACTGAACTGGCAGATATACGCCACTACAGGCTTTTCAACAGAGCACTTGCACACCAATAACTCAATAGTGCAATAACAACATATGTTAGCGGTGTGTATTTTTCTCTTTTTCTCTAGAAATATGACAAAAAACGCTTATAGCGCAAAAAACACCCAAATGTGAACAGGGTATATTTTTCTCGGGTTGTACTGAACTGGCAATATATGATTTTAGCACAAATAACAGCAAAATGTAAACAGCGTATATTTTTCACGGGTTGTACTGAGCTGGCAATATACCCTTTTAGCGCAAATAACACCCAAATGTGAACAGGGTATATTTTTCACGGGTTGTACTGAACTGGCAATATACACTTTTAGCGCAAATAACACCAAAATGTCAACAGCGTATATTTTTCTCGAGTTGTATTGAACTGGCAATAAACACTTTTAGCGCTAATAACACCAAATGTTAACTGCGTTTATTTTTCTGGCATTGTACTATAATAGAATCAAAGTATATATTTCTCTTTTTCCACAGATATAAGCTACTACAGAGCACTTGCACCCCAATAACTTATTTATCGAATGACAGAGCTGTATTATGAGACTATCTGGAAGACCAAGTAATGTTTCCTTGCACAATTAAGTTTTTCCTATGATTCTCCCTATCTCTCCCTAACTGTGAAATGATTCCTCTCACTATCCTTTCCCTGCACTAGTGAATTGCTTCTTTGCTTTTTTTTTTTTAAACAATTAATTGTTTTTTCACTGACTCTCCCTAGTACCTGCATACACGTCTGTCCCTGAACAAAGTACACTGGTGAATGGCACTGGTGAAGTACACTGAACGCTGGGTTTATAGGGCCTGTGACATCACAGGGCTGGCTGGCTGCTGATTGGCAGAATGCATGGCATTATGGGTCATCCCGCCTTCCCAAAGTTCCTTGCCCCATGTCCTCACACTTGTAGCCGCCATTTTAGCAGCCATTGTAGCGGGCTAGCTGCCATGTTAGGAAAAAATGTGATTCATTACCACGAAGCGCAAGGAAATTCGCATACGTTCAAAATTGAATATTTCCTGAAATTCGGAACGAATTCGACTTTGTCGGCTTCGATTCGCTCATCTCTATATCTAATCTTAGAGTAGGCTTGGCTCCTGAATTTGGCTCACAATAAATGATGTAAATATATGTATAACAGAACAGATTAAGAATGAATGGCTCAGTAGATGAACAAGATGCACAGGGCTATTACACTGAGCCTGCACTGTCCCTGCAGTCTCCCTATGCGCTCCCTACATTGTGTAAAAACTCTCCCTATGATCTCCCTACACTGTCCCTATCCAATATTCTACAATTAAGAGCTTTGTTAACCACTATATCTAGCACTTGCCACATCTCTCCCTATGCTTAGCTCACAGGAAAATGGCAGAGACCGGGCAGGATGAGGCTTTTATAGGGCTGTGATATCACAGGGGATGGCTATCTGCTGATTGGCTGTCTGAACAGCATTATGGCTCAAGTTTAACATCCGTTGTGGTTAAACTGTTTGAAGGTTTTCTAAGAGATGCTATCTCAATGAAAAAAACAAAAATTGCCATATCAACATGGTTTTATGAGGGATTGGTCATGTCAAACTAATTTAATCAGTTTCTATGTTCTATTACTAAAGTAATAACAGGAATGGAGCAACTACAGTACCCTGAAAGATTATCAAAATTAGGGTTATTCACTTTAGAAAAAAGACGATTGAGGGGAGATCTAATTACTATGTATAAATATATCAGGGGTCAGTACAGAGATCTCTCCCATTATCTATTTATCCCCAGAACTGCGACTGTGACAAGAGAACATCCTCTGCGTCTGGAGGATAGAAGGTTTATACACAAACGTAGAAGAGGATTATTTACGGTAAGAGCAGTGAGACTATGGAACTCTCTGCCTGAGGAGGTGGTGATGGTGAGTTCACTAAAAGAGTTCAAGAGGGGCCTGGATGTATTTCTGGAGTATAATAATATTACAGGTTATAGCTACTAGAGATAGTTTGTTAATCCAGGGAGTTAATTTGATTGCCTGATTGGAGTCGGGAAGGATTTTTTTCCCCTTAAGTGGGGAAAATTGGCTTCTACTTCACAGGGGTTTTTTGCCTTCCTCTGGATTAACTTGCAGGAAAACAGGCCGAACTGGATGGACAAATGTATTTTTTCGGCCTTATATACTATGTTACTATGGCATTCCTCGGGCTTCTTACTTTCAGTTTGTAACGCATGTAGCCGCCATTTTATAAAAAAAACAATTTGTTACTATGTTACAAGGAAATTCGGATTTGTGGCAAATAGATTTTTTCCTGAAATTCAGATCAAATTCAATTCCTTTCACTTACACTGACACTAATTATTACATTAATGATACCGTTACATCTAGAGGCTCTGCTCTTTCTGCATCTGACACGCACTGTCCACTTTATTTGACAAGACCAGGCTTTATGATGTTTACACTGCCTGGTCCTATCAATTAAATTGCAGAGAGCGCTCAGCAGTTGCAGAGAGAACAGAGCCTCTAAGGGTAATGGCAAAGCCCCCGTTGCCCCCAGATGCTCATTTGTATGTATTAAAACATTATTTTTCAGCAATGCGGACACATATGAACATGGGACCAACACAGATGCCTTCAGCTGCCAAGCGCACATGCCGCAGGTCAGCCAGTTTCATAGGTACAATTCTGCTGACAGATGCCCTTTAGAGGATGTTGATGCAAACTTGAAAACCCCTTTTTAGAGAAATTAACATGTATTTACTTTTAGTTTCATTCATTACATTAAAGTATTTAGATGGTAAATAATGTGTTTGGTCCTTTTTTCAATGTTTAAGCCATTTTCTATTTTTTTTTTACCATAAGCCATATTCTAGGCACACAATTTATTTAGTGTACAAACAGTACAGTATATGGTGTTCGATTTATGTCACTTAAAATGAATAGTGTTGACAGAGAATGTCATAAACATCTACAGGAAGTTACTGAACACAGCCTGCTCCTCCAGAGATGTATGCAGAGCCTTATCTAAGTATATAATATACAGTGTTGCAGTACCTCTCCCTGAGGAAGAAAGGCGTACCTGTCGAAAAGCGCCGGATTTCTGGTCCACAACAGATAGATGAACTAGGTAAATAAGCAATGAATAGGGAGATCTTTGGATCCATATGAGCTACAGGGCTGGTTCTAGCTTTGTTAGAAAGAGGTTGTCATGGACTATATGATGCCTGATTTTCATTTTTTATATTAATCATGGGGCGACCCCTTTGAAAGGAGAAATTCGAAGGTCCACAGGAATGGTAATAAATGTCTGATTGCTAAGGGTCAACCACTGGGAACCCCATGATCAGAAGAACCAGGATCTCATGTACTCCATTCCTCCTCACTGCATCGCCTGTAGTAAGGAGGAACTTGAATGGAGTGGCAGCCGAGCATAAACGGGCGGTGGATACATTCAGAATATGAACATGTCATTGCTAGAGCCAAGAAGATAACATCAACAGGTACTGTGATTGGCCAAAAAGAGCAGTGGCATTGGATTGGAGGGGGTTTGAACTGGGGAGTAAGCTTTCTACTGTTATTTACCGTTCTTTTAAACTGGGATAACTACTATTAATCGAATGATGACACACGTGCCATGCATGCAAATTCAGAAACATTTCTATTTTATCAGGTTTATTCAACCTCTTATTTTTGCTTTCATTCGGGTGGGATACACGAGACAATGGTGTAATTGTTTTATTTCAGAACCGCTTTCACTGATAATTTGTGATTAACTTAAACAGATGTGGGCAGATGAGCGGAATGCATGTTTTTTCTGAATCAATAGGTACATTCTGTGAAAAGTAGAAATTGAATAAGAAAATGTTAAGAAATCCATGCTTCAAGATTTCTGTGTAGTTCATTTAAGAGAGTAGTCTGCTATTTTCTATGTATCCACAAGATGGCAGCAAATTACTGAAGAAAAAGTTAAATGTTAAAAAAAAAACATTAAACAGTTTGGTAAATCAGCTATAAAGAATGTGAATAAAAAAATATAACCCTTCTTTTCTGAGAATAACACCTCAAGCACAAAACCGTATCTGAACTGTGATCCACAAATACGGACACCTTCTGTGTGTGCTCTGCATTTTTCTCACTCCCGTCACTAGAAATGACTATTCTCCTCTACAATATGAATTAGAATAGGATAGTATTCTATAATTTGTTGAAAAGACATATGAATGTTGACAGCACATTACATTTTACTACTTTTATACAATAAAAACCATAACTGTTTTTTTTTTTTTTTGTTCTTCAGAGCTGCATTAGGGCTATGTGGTACCAAATATGTAGAGGGGATTTTATTTTTATAATTTTATTTTTCCATTGGAAAGCTTTTTTTATGGAAAAAATGTTTTTTGTAACTGCCTGCCCTAACTATAGCCTGACTACCATATTGAACCATTGCTGCCTGCCCTAAACTTGAACCATTTTCAAAAATATACACCAACTCTGCCTGTCCTGACCTTGGCCTGTTTCTTGAATACGAGTATTGCCTGTTCCCTTGGTGCTTTGAACCGATGTCTCTGACCCTCAGCTGTCAACTACACAAGGAATATTCTAAGCCGTCGCAGTCTAGGGGTTCCCTGCAGCGAAGACGAGATCCCTATTCAGGAGTTTAAGGGCTCTGGCACACGAACATATTTTCATAGTGTCCATTACGTGTTTTTTAATGACCATATGTGGAACCATTCATTCCAATGGGTCCTCAAAAAAAACTGAAGTTACTCCATGTGCATTCCGTTTCCGTATGCCCGTTCTACAAAAAAATAGAACATGTCCTGTTATTGTCTGCATAACGGACAGGGATAGGACTGTTCTATTAGGGGCCATCTATTCTGTTCTGTAAAATACGGAATGCACACTATTTGCCTGTACGTGGCCATGACATTTCTGATGGCAGCCCTGCTGCATCGTAAAGAGAGGAATACCATGATCTGTAAGTCATGATGCAAATTGTGCAGTACTGGACCACATGGAGAGATTGCAGTGGTGATAACTGCAGGAAAAGCTATCTTTTTGGCTACTACAAAGAGCAGACCAGAGTCAGAGGGTCAATCCCCCGGCAGGTGGGCACAACACAAGCCAGAGCAAGAATGAGTTGTTGCCTCTTAAAGGGACTTTGTTATATTTGCCTGTTTTATCTGAATAAGATTGTAAGCCTCTGAAACCTCCAAGCTAATTGCCGCTAAACCTGTTTCTTCCCGAAAGACTGTTGTAACCACCAGGCTTGTTCCCAAGTGTGAGATCAGCAAATCTGCCTTGTTTAAGTTAGGGTCCTCCTGCGTCCTTCCTCCATTGTAAAGTGGGGAGACAGACATACTACTCAGAACCAAAAACATAATTCTGTAAGGCCAATCAAGGGTCACTTTAGTGATGTGTGAACCCTAGTTATGTCACTATAGTGGCCCATGACCAGCAGATCATCCCTATGGGTGACAGTGGCAGAGAAGATGAGATGGGAATTTCACATGGAAGTCCATGAACGTTGATTATTTTAGAATTTCAGGCCTGATGTACATGACTGTATGCCGATCACCATTTTTTGTGGATCGGATGCAGACACATTCATTTCAATGGGGCCGTAAAAGATGCGTACAGCACATGTCTGCATCCGTATGTCTGTTTCACGGCCCAGCAGAAACGATTGAACATCTCCTATTCTTGTCTATTTTGTGGACAAGGATAGGACATTTCAACAGAAGTGAAAACATTGTTGACATGCACAGGGCCAGGATCTATGTTTTGCAGACTGTAAAATGGATACGGTGGCGTGCATTAGGCCTTAGATTGACTTATATTTATAGTTTTTGTTCCCTGGCAGACCCTTTTTTATTTATTTTACCATTTCTGTATAACTAAAAAGTGTTTTCTTGCATGATTACATAAATTTGCCAGAATAAAGATCCACTAATCTACTATCATAAGTACAGTTTCCTAGCTAGTGCAAATGAAAAGACAGAGCTGCCTTCTTTCTCCGGTACTTCTGTGTATGTCAGCTATGGGTGACATTTATCAAATCAAATACATCTGTTTTGTGGCCTAAAATGTTGCAAGTCATGGTAACTGTGCTGTTTTCTGTGACATTTGATCAATTCATTATCATAAAATAAAATATGACTTTGACAACTGAATATTTTTTTTTTTTTTGCAGAAGTGCTACAATATTTTTGTTTGTTTTTAGTGTTAGCAATATTTTAATAGAGTTCATATTTTGATGTACTGCAGATGAACATTAGATGTCACAAAAAGAACACTAGTTTTAGAAGTATAATTCTCCTATTGATGTAATACTGCAATTGAACACTAGATGGCAGAAAAGACAAATCTTATAGGTGGATATCAGTTTTTTATGGTATTAAAAGAAAGTTATTATATGTGTATAATTCTTTTTTTTTTTAATAATATTTCCTCATAGTCAAGGCTGTAGGTATTAAACTACGATATGATTAGTTCTACTTTTAGCTAATTATTTTTGTTAGTTTCACCTTATCCTGACTGTACAAGTGACATTAAAAGTATATGTATTCAAGGATTGCATTAAAAATTGAAAACAACTATATATCATCTGCTATAGCTGCTTGAGACTCCTTCAGATAATGTACTAGATAAGGCAAAAAAGGGCAAGAATCTGTTGAAATCAGCAGACTTCTGCCAAGGTTTTGGAACTTCACATTTTGTTATGTTACAGCCTTCTTCTAAAATTATTTTTTATAATTTATTTTACGCAACTTATATAGTGCTGACATATTTAGCAGCATTTTACAGACATGTTTTTCTCGTCACCCTACACATAATGTCCGATAATTATTTTAAATGGAACATGGACATAGCTTGTGTGGGGAAAACCAGGGCATTTGTCCCAGGCACAGAATGAGGAAGAGAGTGCAGCATGGGTCCCCTCTACATAAAAAAAATTGCAGTTATGTATTGAATTAATTTAGTAGATAATGGCCTGTATACCTACCCTCCTTGCTCTTTTCTCTTTCTCAGCCTCAAGAAGCACTGCACTGGATCCTGATGTTGTCCAGTATCAGGAGGCAGTGTACAGTGGAACACACAACATCCTAATGCTGTACAAGTGTCTTGATCGGCTGTAGTGGTGCCTGTAGATGATCAAGAGACAAGAGAGAGGAGGGTAAAAGGCCATGCACATTAGATCTATGTTGGCCGAACCTCTCCATTTTGGTGGCTTTGGCTGACCATCTAATGTGTATGGTGATCTCTCATCTTTCTCCTGATAACAATGGTGGAAGAGATAGGAGTCAGGAGGATGCCATACACATTAGATGGTCGGCCAAACCCACCAAAATCATTGAGGGGGGCTCTCAATGAAATAAGTAGCTGCCAGAGGTGTCAAGAATAGGGTTGAGCGGACACCTGGAAGTTCGGGTTCAACGGGTTCGGTCTAACTTCACAAAAAAGTTCTGGTTCGGGATCCGAACTTATCCCGAACTTGACCCCGAACCCCATTGAAGTCAATGGGGACCCGAACTTTTGGGCACTAAAATGGCCCTAAAAATGTAATGGAAAGGGCTAGAGGGTTGCAAAAGGCAGCAAAATGTGCTTAAGAGCATGATGAGTGCTCTGGAAACAAATGTGGATAGGGAAAAAACTTAAAATAAAATAAAATAAATAAAAATTAAAAATGATTAAGCTGCAACTCGGAGGAGGAGGCGGATGTGGAGTCGGAGGTTGAGGAGGCGGTGAATGTGGTGTTGTAGGTGGAAGCGGCGATGGAGGAGGAGGAGGTAGCCAGCTAACAATGTTTTTTTTTTTCTTTTAAATTGGGACAAATAAAAAAAAAAGAAATTAAAGAATAAGTACACTTAAGTAGAAGAATGTATGGTTGAGGAGGGTATAAATATCTATTCTGCACAAGGTACAGACAAGTCTTGTGGGATCGAAGCTTGGTTCATTTTAATGAATGTGAGCTCGTCCACGTTGCCTGTGGACAGGCGTCTGCGTTTGTCTGTAATGACACCCCCTGCCGTGCTAAATACACGGTCAGACAATACACTGGCTGCAGGGCAGGCCAGCACCTCCAAGGCATAAAGGGCGAACCTAGGCTATGTGGACAATTTGGAGACCCAGAAGTTGAATGGGGCAGAACCATTAGTCAGTACGTGTAGGCGTGTGCACATGTACTGTTCCACCATGTTGTTCAAATGCTGCCTCCTGCTAAGATGTTCCATATCAGCTGGTGGTGCCAGTTGCTGTGGCGTGGTGACAAAGCTTTTTCACATGTCGGCCATGCTAACCCTGCCTTGTGAAGTGCTGGCCATGACCCAGCTCCTCCGCCTCTGCCTTCGCCTTGTGCTTCCACTTGTCCCCATGTGTCAGTTGGGAATGCCCTCAGGAGCGCGTCTACCATTGTGCGCTTGTAGTCGCGCATCTTCCTATCACGCTCCAGTGAGGGAATTAAGGACGGCACGTTGTCTTTGTAATGGGGATCCACCAGGGTGGCAACCTAGTAGTCAGCACAAGTTAAAATGTGGGTAACTCTGCGGTCGCTGCGCAGGCACTGCAGCATGTAGTCGCTCATGTGTGCCAGGCTGCCCAGAGGTAAGTATAAGCTGTCCTCTTTAGGTGGTGTATCGTCTGTGTCCTCTGTATCCCCCGAGCCACGCTCCAATGATGGCCATGAGCTGCGTTGGGTGCCACCCTGCTGTGAACCCGGTTCCTCCTCCTCTACTTCATCCTCCTCCTCCTCGTCATCCAGAACTGTGCCCTGGTTGGCCACATGTGTACCTGGCCTCTGCTGGTGCAGGAACCCACCCTGTGAGCCACTTCTGAATGACTGGCCTGAAATTCCTGTGCCACATCCTCTTCCATCATCGCCTTAAGTGTTTTTTCAAGGAGACATAAAAGTGGTATTGTAACGCTAAGAACAGCGTCATCAGCACTGGCCATGTTGGTTGAGTACTCGAAACACCGCAATAAGGCACACAGGTCTCGCAGGCCCACTTATTGGTGGTGAAGTGGTGCTGTTCCACAGAGTGACTGACCCGTGTGTGCTGCAGCTGAAACTCCACTACCACCTGCTGCTGCTCGCACAGTCTCTCTAGCATATGCAAGGTGGAGTTCCACCTGGTGGGCACGTTGCATATGAGGCGGTGAGCGGGAAGGCCGAAGTTGCGCTGCAGCGCAGACAGGCGAGCAGCAGCAGGGTGAAAACGGCGAAAGTGCGCACAGACACACCGCAATTTCTGCAGCAGCTCTGACATGTCAGGGTAGTTTGTACGGAATTTCTGCACCACCAAATTCAGCACATGCACCAGGCAAGGGATTTGCGTCAAACCAGCTAGTCCCAGAGTTGCTACGAGATTTCGCCCATTATCGCACACCACCAGGCCGGGCTTGAGGCTCACTGGCAGCAACCACTCATCGGTCTGTTCTTCTATGCCCCTCCACAGCTCCTGTGTGGTGTGGGGTTTGTCCCCCAAACAGATGAGTTTTAAAACTGGTTGCCGACGTTCACCCCTGTCTGTGCGGAAGTTGGTGGTGAAGGTCTTTCGCTGACTGGATGAGGAGGTGGTAGAAGAGGAGGAGGAGAAAGCAAAGTAGGTGGAGGAGGCAAAGAATAATGCCCTGTGATCCTCAGTGGTGGATGGATATGCGCCAACCTGCTATCTGGCTTGGGCCCAGCCGCCACTATGTTTACCCAGTGTGCAGTTAGGGAGATATAGCATTCCTGCCCTTACTTACTGGTCCATGTATCTGTGGTTATGTGGACCTTGCCACAGATGGCGTTGCGCAGTGCACACTTGATTTTATCCTCCACTTGGTTGTGCAGGGAAGGGACGGCTCGCCTGGAAAAGTAGTGGCGGCTGGGAACAATGTACTGAGGGACAGCCACCGCCATCAGCTGTTTGAAACAGTCTGTCTCCACCATACGGAATGACAGCATTTCAAAGGCCAGTAATTTTGAAATGCTGGCATTCAGGACCAGGGATCGAGGGTGGGTAGGTGGGTATTTTCTCTTTCTCTCGAATGTTTGGGAGATGGACAGCTGAACGCTTGCATCTGACATGGTGGAGATGCTTGGTGATAATGACGGAGGTGGTGGTGTTGGTGGCACTGGGTGGCAGGTGCCACTGTGACTCCAGAGGTGGAGGAAGAATCTGAGACAGCAGCAGAAGAGGAAGCAGGAGGAGCCTGAGACCTTTCATGGTTTTTAAGGTTTTTACTCCACTGCAGTTCATGCTTTGCATGTAGATGTCTGGTCATGCAGGTTGTGCTCAGGTTTATAACGTTTATGCCTCACTTCAGGCTCTGATGGCACAACGTGCAAACTACTCGTGTCTTGTCATCAGGACATTGAAGAACTGCCATGCCAATATTCTCCTTGAATTTGGCTTTGGTGTGCTAGGTCCTTGGGTGCGGAGGGCAGTAGCAGGCGTACTGTCTATGGAACGGCCACTCCGCTTTTGCACCCTGCTCCCTCTTTTGCTGTGCTGTTGCCTCTGTGCGACCACCGCCTCTTCCTCAGAACTGCACACGTCACTAGCATTAACTTGAGTCCAGGCAGTCTGGGTTCTAGGACCTCATCGTCTTCCACATCATCTTCCATCCATTCTTGACCCCTTCCCTCCTCATCGGTTTTTACACTGCAGAAAGCCGCAGCAGTTGGCACCTGTGTTTCGTCATCATCAGAGACGTGCTGCGTTGGTCTTCCCATGTCCTCATCCTGCAATATGAGTGGTTGGGCATCAGTGCATTCAATGTCTTCCACTTCTGGGGCAGGGCTATGTGGATGGCCCGGGAAAACCCTGCCAGCAGAGTCATCAAAAAGCATAAGAGTCTGCTGCATGACTTGGAGCTCAGACTGCTTGGCTGCTTTGCAAGGGGGTGAGGTCAAAGACTGATGGGCATGGGCTGCAGGTGCCAACTCTGAGCTTTCTGCAGAGGACTGGGTGGGAGATACTGTGAAGGAACTAGTGCCATTGTCAGCTACCCAATCTACTAGCGCCTTTAATTGTTCTGGCCTCACCATCCGTAAAGCAGCACTCGGGCCTACCAAACAACGCTGCAGGTTATGTCGCCTACTCGCACCTGAGGAAGGTTTTTCACTTGGACCTGTAGCTGGCGCAGAACGCCCATGTCCTTTCCCAGCAACAGGAGCTCCACCAACACCAGCACGACCATGCCCACGTCCCTTATTTGATGTTCTCCTCATTATTGGCGTTCACCCACCAAACTAACAGATGGTTTATCTTAGGTGTCAATTTAACTGCCAAAAGTCAACAATTAACTAACAGTAAGGCAGTGCCCGTGTCATAAACAGAATACATTTATTTAGCTCACACAACAGTGTAACGGAGCAATTCAATACAATTACTTCACTATCAACAAAAATTTGATTTTTCAAACCAACAATGTAACAGCAGAGGTTAATGGTTTATTAATGACTGAAATGGCGGTTTAATAATTTTTAAATGAATGAAATACAGGGTAGGCCTCAGATCTGCTATGTAGCACAAAACCAGTGTTTATTGCAACAAACTACAGAAATGCACTATGTCACCGAAAATTTTTAAATAGGTTTTTCAGTGGTGTATGCAAACGTGCTCTGTGGTATGACAGTACAGGTTTATTACAGCAACTACAGAAATGCACTATGTCACAACAAAATTTTAAAATATTTTTTCAGCGGTGTATGCAAACGTGCTTTGTGATACAACAGTACAGGTTTATTATAGCGACTACAGAAATGCACTACTTCACCGCGAAATTTTTAAATAGGTTTTTTAGCAGTGTATGCAAACGTGCTCTGTGGTACGACAGTACAGGTTTATTCCCTCAACTACAGAAATGCACTATGTCACCCCAAAATTATAAAATAGGTAATGTAGGGGGACTTGACTTGCCAGAAAAAAGGAATTTTTCCTCCACTGAGCTACCAAAAAATAATTAGATGTCCCTGGCAGGCTGGCACACATGCAAGTCACATGCAGGTCACATTCAAGGACAAGGACACTGCAGTTGCTAAAATGGCCGCCGACCCCCACCTCAGTAACAGATGGATTAGAAATTATTTTGCAGTATCACTGGGCTCAGGGCTGGGTACAAATATGTAGCATAGCACCCTCAATAATTGCTGTAGTTTGAAGAGTTAACACCACCAAATTCAACAGATTTCTTCCCTAATCTCTCCCTGAGAGCACCAAAAGCAACCTGTCCCTACGTCCCTAGCTTAAATAGAGGCTGAATCACATGCTGCACTTAGCCAAACACAGCCATGCCAATAGTAGGCATGGCTGTGATGGCTTCTTAGGGCAAAGTAGTGAAACTCTTGTTGATTATGCTGCCCTGCAGCCTTTCAAAAAGCAGGAAGAAACAATGAACCCGAACTTTCAAGGAAATGTTCGGGTTCGGGTCTGGGTACGAAAAACTGTAATGTTCGGTACGAACCCGGACTTTACAGTTCGGGCTCGCTCAACTCTAGTTAAGAAAAACCCTTCCCCCCTCTCCTCATTTATGACATATGAATACTTGGCATGGGAGGATATGGAAAGATAGCTGTTGAAAGACAGTTATCCCAGTTATCTGATGTCTATGGCTAGCTTAAAAAATCACTGTACACTCACACAATTTCATTTTATTTAATAGAAAATGGTGTAAATTGCAATTTCTAAATCACTTTATTTAAAAAATCGGAATGAATCCACCTAAAAAAAAGCTGTAACGTCATGGCCACTAGGGGTCTCACTTCCACCTAATTTGCAATCCACTGCCTGTTCTCAGGCAATATTTGTCCCTAATAAGAAAGACTCAGAGAGGGCTGAGAGGAAATGGGGGCCTGTCAGAGCTAGCTGAGCTCCTGAGCCGGATAGAACTGCTTCTGTACCGCTTCTAAAGAGCAGAGAAGGTCCTGTTTGTCTGTAAGTGTTATTTCTCTCTCCTCATCAGCTTTCTAAGCTCCCTAGAAGAAAACAAACATAGTGGGAAGTAAGAGAAGAGAACTCACTGCATACAGTACTGGGAGATTTAACAGAAGGGAAACACCCACTCATAAGTGAAATGCATCTAGCTGTGCTGCTGAATAGGGAATAATATGGCTGAAGGAGGCTTTAGGGAAGCCCCAAAACCACCAGTTCCTTCATAGTTATGATTGTACAAAGAAGCACAACCATTATGCAAACTTTCTTTGAAAACTCAGGTATGGTTTAGGTATATGGTCTGGCCTGGCAACTGCATGTTTTACTTTTTGTCTGATGTGGGGTCTGAATTAATGAAGGGGGGCTGAAATCAATATACCTGTAGTGAGTCTGAATATACAGTATTTGGACAGTCTGGTCTGGGGTTTGATGTTAATAGATGGCTCTGCTCTAAGGACTGATATTAATATAAGGCATCTAAATATACTGTATACTGTATGTAGGAGGTATTTTCTATTATTTTAGGTTATGTGGTCTGGAGTGTGAAATTAATTTAGGTGTGAATATCTGTAGGTGGTTTACTTTGGGGTCTCAATACTTCCTGTGGTCTGGTAGCGCTACTATTATGTGTACAGTATAGCATATATATGTGTGCGAAACAGAAGTGCCAGGTACTGTATGTGTTACGGTCAAATGTAATTGTAACTACAGTCCTGCCTCTGTGAACACTTTGTGTTAGTGCCGCCTTTAGTGTCAGTACCGTGCTGCTTTCCTTACCTTTTGGAGTATGGAATTTAGCACATGTTATTCTTTACCACTTTGTGGTGTATACAGATATATTTTGCATTACCTAATATACAGTGCTGGCTTATTTTCTATGAATGCTACTTGCAAAGTTCTCCCAACAGCAACATCACCCTTAAAATAATGGAACCATGACAACAAATTCTTAAACCATTTTTTATTCTTTTGATTTTTTCAAACAATTAAAATAGTGGAAAAAATTATTTCTCCAGGAACGTAATATTTTTTATATACATTTATAGAGTTTTAGTACCAATATTTTTTAGCTCAAGTGCTATAATCGATAGTCACGACCCAGAGGTTGATTTTAACAGTTTATATATGCAGAACAAGTATAAATGCAGTTTTAGGGTATGACCCGGTGACACTGCAGACTGCATGTGGCCAAGCAATGTTCACACACGGCACTCAATGGCTGCACTATTTTACAACAAAATTGCATTAAGCCTATTGCGTTATCTTTAGTCAGTGAGATCCATACTACTGTTCCATACTACTGTAAATTTAGCCCTGCATCATCTGTGTATAGCTGTGTCCATCAGTCCTATTTTATTGTCAAGTGGCTTACATTTTAGACTCAAGATTAGAACAGTATTCATACCTTTTTATGGATTTTTTTAAATTATCAAATATAAAAGAAAAAAAAGCAAGGACATGCCTCATATGCTGTTTTGAACAAAGAATAGTACAGCCCAGGAGCTGCTTTATACAAAGCCAACTATATAGGGTTATTCAAAGTCCAATCTTATATGTTTTTGCCATTTGATAGATGCTATTAAAAAATAAAACCACATTTTAAGCAACATCTTCATATCATCAAGTACAAATTCAACAATGAAGAGATAGGAAGAAAAGTGGTTAGATGCACTCAAAACATGACTCACAGTGAGTCATTAATTGAATGCATCTAAGCACTTCTTTTCCTGGTAACAATTTAGTTTTTTTGGGGGGTGAAAATTAGGCTATAGCCACTCCATGATCATGGGTGACATCTGAAAGTTTGTTTAGAAAAAAGAAGTATCCAAATGTATCCACAGGTTTGTGTAGGTCAAATGTGTGCCAAAAGAGTGTTCCTTTGAGTTCAGCATCTCAATACTGTTTCTTGATATCACAGAAAACTGTAATATACCATGTGTTTTAATAATGTAAAAAATGCATATGTGAAAAAATATATACATCAAGTACATCAAGTGGTATAAATAGCCACTTAAGCCAGGCTGTATTTGGGCACTATATTCATCATATAGGTCAGGAAATACTCCCAACATATACAGTATCTAATGTGGCCATAAACTTCTACTCTCCAGACACACTAAAAGGTGGTGTCCTTATATCAACCAATTGGATAGTATACATTTGAATACCTTTACCTCAAGTGTATTGAAAGGCATAGTTGACTAGGCTTTTCTGCACAACTATATAAAAAAAAAACACACACACAGGATTCTTTTTTCAATGAAAGTCAATGGCAGTCAAATGAACTTTATCCAAATTGGTGCTAAGGAAAAGTGGCTTAGTTGCTCATAGCAACCAATCATATTTCATGTTTCAATGCTCTGTTGGGGAATGAAAGAATCAATCTGATTGGTGACTATGGGCAACTAAGCCAGTTTTGATAAATGTCCCCCGCTGTCTAAATGCAGCCCAAGGCTCTTTTCAAGCCACATTCACTTGGTCTATATAAATATTTTTAGAGCTCCATCATCTGACGAAGGCCAAGAGTGCCTTTGTTGCCATTGTTGGATCAATATACATCAGCATTTTTTTGTAAGTAAAAAAGTTAACATGTTTTTGTTAATGCTTATTAGTCATGTTTCCCACTGTAAGCCTATACAGTGGCATACATCACAACCTTCCATCAGAGGTATCTGTTCGAGATCTTCTTGACGAATCTCTAAATGTGGTGTGAGCAGAGCCTAACATGGTTTTAGGGCCCTGGCCAGTTATAGGGAATGAGTAAATGTGCCACCAATCCTTCAACAAATGAGGTACGTACAGTAGTTCATTCCCATGCATCATCAATCATTCCTGCAAGTTAATGCCGCCATGAGTGGGCAATGACCAGAAATTAATGTTCTTCATTCCCATTCATTGCTCTCTCTACTGGCCAATGTAAAAGGACCCTTAGACTGTCGCCAGAACAAGTAAGGGTATGCTTGCATCAGCTTCTATCTGTTCGTCCAAGATCAATTTTTTAACAGAATACAAAACTACTGGATCTGTACAGAGGCATAACTTGTGGACCCTAAAAAGCTCCTTGGCCTTTGCGCCTATATTTCTCCCCAAAGGCACTTTTTTACATTAAAAAAGATCATGGATCTCATTCACACATATTACTGAACAAACTCAAATTAGTCAAGGTTTTATATTCTGTAAAGCTTTCATATTCTATTTTAAAAATTACCTTTTTAATTTATTGCACAATTTTTTATTTTGAAAGCAATAGAATTGAGAACTTGATGTATATTTTGCTATCTGTGCATTTCAAAAATAATTTAAGTTTTTCATCTATTTTCTTTTTCTATTTTTCTTGTGATTAATATTACCTAGCAATAACTTATGTAAGCATTTGGACCTCCTTTTCTGTTTTGGTTGGGGATAGGAACACATTTTTATTATAGTTTCCTATTGGGAAACTGCGACATTAGATCTTCTTAATATAATAGAACAGGCAAAGAGAGTAATGGCCTCTTTACACTGCCCGAATATTGGGCAAATCATTGCTAACAAGAGTTTATTGGAACGTTGGTTAGAAAATGATTCTAGTTTATTCTGCCAGAGTCATAGTATTCCTGAAGTGGTTAGTGTGGTTAAGTGTTAAGTTGTATTACACTTTGTTTTTCTGTTACAAAGACTACTGCATTATGGGTGGTGCACTGCATTGTGGAAGTAAAAAGCATCCTGGGAAAGAGAAGCCTCCAGTCTCCAGGACACATAAGCAGAGCTGTCCTTTTGCATATTTTCTTATTAAACTTTACCATCCTTGTAAAAGCATATCTGGTGAGAGATCTACCTATGTTTCGGGGATATTGTGTGTTGCAGAGCTGTTCGGCTAGCTGTACTTGTTACTCAGTAAGTTGTTACTACTGTTAGCTAGACATGTAATTTTATGTACAGGCGGCCATTTTACCATGTGCTTCAGTGTTAATGCAAATGCTATCTATACTTCATACTTATACTTGCTCTTTGTATTCTTGTAGTTTTACCAAATAATCCTGTTTTGCCAATCAACAGTCCTGTCCTATAGGGATAGTGCATTGCATTTTAAAAGCAATCAAAATACTGTATGTTATAGTCCCCTTGTGGGACTATTAAGTGGTAAAAAAACACATTTACTAAATTTAAAAAATTCCATAAAAAATTACGCTTTTTTCCATTGGAAATACACTTTTCAATGGAAAAAATTGCAAAAAAAAAATCTCCCCCATATGTTTGGTATTGACGTGTTCGTAACGACCCAGACTACATAAATATCACATAAATTATCTCCTACAGTAAACCATAAAAAACTAATTTATTCTTAGTTGCCACCGAAAAAACGTAATAACAAGCGTTCAAAAAGTTGCATTTACTCCAAAATGATACCAATAAAAAATATAAGTCATCCCACAAAAATCAAGACCTCAGACAACTCCATTGAAAGAAAAATAAAAAAGTTATGGGTCTTGGAAAGCGGCAATGCAAAATAATTTTTTTCTTTTTTGCAAAAAAGTTGTAAAACGTAAAAAAAACTACTGTTTTTTTTTTGCCCTATAAGACACACCGGCCCATAAGGCGCACCTAGGTTTTTGGGGAGGAAAATAAGAAAAAAATATTTTTAACCAAAAGGTGTGCTTTTGGTGGTTTTGGAACTAATGGTGGTCTGTGGATGTCACTGTTATGGGGGGGATCTGTGGATGTCACTGTTATGGGGGGATCTGTGAAGGACACTGTTATGGGGATCTGGGGATGGCACTGTTATGGTGGATCTGTGGATGTTACTGTTATGGGGGGGATCTGTGAAGGACACTGTTATGGGGGATCTGGGGATGATGCACTGTTATGGGGGATCTGGGCATGATGCACTGTTATGGGGTATCTGGGGATGACGCACTGTTATGGGGGGATCTGGGGATGATGCACTGTTATGGGGGTCTGTGGACGACACACTATTATGGGGGGATCTGTGACTGCCACTGTTATGGGGGGATCTGTGAAGGATACTGTCATGGGGGATCTGTGGATGGCACTGTTATGGGGGATCTGTGGATGGCACTGTTATGGGAGATCTGTGGATGGCACTGTTATGGGGGATCTGTGGATGGCACTGTTATGGAGGATCTGTGGATGGCACTGTTATATATGTGTGATCCACAGACCCTCCCCACCCCATAACAGTGCCACCCACAGATCCCCCATCCCATAACAGTGCCATCCACAGACCCCCTCCCCCCATAAAACTGAGCGAGCGGGGAGGGACTGGGAGGTGGAGCTGAAGGCTGGCAATTGCGGAGGGGCCGCTGCAGTGACTGTACTCCGCCCCCCGCCCCCGCTCCAGTGCTGCACTATAGAAATATAAGATATCTAATTCAATTAAAAGTTACTGTCCATGCCTCCCACTCCTAATATTACCGACACACGGCAGCTTCTGTTGAAAGCATGCAGTAAGGCCGGGCGGCCGGCGCGTCACTCACTGACGTCACGTGCCTGCTCCGCCTACTTTATGAATGAAGCAGGTGGCTCAAGCACGTGACGTCAGTGAGTGGCCAGCCGGCCGCCCGACCTTACTGCCTGCTTTCAGCAGAAGCTGCCGTGTGTCGGTAATGTCAGGAGAGAGGCATGGACAGTAACACTTAATTACTAGATATCTTATATTTCTATAGTGCAGCACTGGAGCGGGGGGTCGGAGTACAATTACTGCACCGGCCCCTCCGCAATTGCCGGCCCCCAGCTCCTCCTCCCAGTCCCTCCCTGCTCGCGCATACATCGCAGCTTGCGATGTAAAACATTTCAGCATTCGCCCCATAGGACGCATGGGCACTTTCCCATTTTTGGGGGAAAAAAGTGCGTCTTATGGGGCGAAAAATACGGTATATGTATTTGGTATCACTATAATTGTACTGACCCACAGAAGATATTATGTTATTTATACCAAAAAATGAACAAAGTAAAATTTATAATGTAAAAACGCAGTGGCAGTATTGCAGTTCTTCCCATCTCCCTCCCAGAAAGAGTTAATAAAAGTTAATCAGAAAGTTATGTGTACCCCAAAATGGCACCAATAAAAACTACAACTTGTCCCGCAAAAACCAAGCCCTCATAAAGCGATATAGACGTAAAAATAATTTTTTTTTAGTTCTTGGAACGCGACGATGAAAAAAGGAAGAAAAACGCTTGGTCAGTAAGGTCCAAAACAGTCTGGTCACTAAGGGGTTAATGAGGTGCACAATTAACATAACCTTTATATGTATGTTTTATACAACTAAGGGTGGGTTCACACTAGCGTTATGGTTTCCGTTATGGCCTTCCGTTATAACCTGGTTATAACGGAACATAACGGAATTTATAAGACGGAATGACGGATCCGTTCTTTTGCCCATAGACTTCTATTATGACGGAATGCAAAACGGAATCCTTTAAAAGGCATCTTAACGACGTTAAGAAGTGACCAATAAAGAATCATTTTATCGAGATGCAGTGCTGGATTTTTCTTATCAGTATTGAACTGTTTTCAGATCAGCCTCTCTGTGCACCGTCACATTTTCCTGGGATTTAGACCTTGCAAAGTGGTTCAGTGGTGAGCTGTATGACCTTCCTTCATCTTTGTTTATAATCTATCATTACAGAGGCCAGGATTAAAGATGAGTGAATCGATTCTAAACTAATCGGATTCGTCACAGATTTTACAAAAATTCTGCCAAACCAATTATGAAGTTTTGCAAAACTGTGATTGGCATTTTACTTTTACAGGGAAATAGGGCAAGGAGGATGAAGACAGAAGATCACATGACCATGGAATCCCAGTCAATTGGGCAGTTTAATGCATTTTACTGCGTCAACATACCAGTTTAATTTAGCACATTTTACTGCATCAATTTACCATTGTAAATAGTGAATACTAGTGTCCAGTGTGTTTGTAGAAAGGGACATTTAATTGAGCCTCTGTCTATTAACCACCTCCCGACCGCCTAACGCAGGAATGCGTCCTGCGGGCGGCCGGGATGTTCCTCCTAGATGCATCGGCACGTCATCTCGCGAGACGCGAGATGACGCGCTGATGTCGCCCGCGCATGCGCAGTGCGCGGCGGTAAAAGTTGCAGAAGAAGTTGGTCATCAGCTTGCCAGCCAGCCTGCGCTGGCAGGCTGATGACTTTTAAAAAATCGAATGAAAAGCCATATAACACATTATATTTGTAAATATAATGTGTTAAATGGCTTCTGTGCTCTCTGCTGGGTCCTTTTCGTCGGTTGGTCCCAACAGAGAGCACATGAGACAGTGAGTACACCAAGCACTACACTTTAGCTTTAGATCACCCCCCCCCATCACCCCAATTAACCCCTTGATCACCCCTGTCAATCACTAGTGAAAGGGAAAAAAGTGATCAGTGTAAACTGTCACTTTTTTTTTCACTAGTATTGACTGTTCTTAGGCCCCTTTAGGTAGTCGGTTAGCGCCCACCGCACCGGATCCGCTGATTAGCGTAGCACTAATCAGCATTGGTACTTTATAGTATCTGTAAGTGATCAGAACTGACCACAGTCAGATCTATAATAGTATTAGTGTCACCTTAGTCACCCTCCACCCAAAACGCAGTGTTTGCCCAATCAGGTCTGATTGGTCACCCACACGTCCGTTCACCCACACCGCAGTGACAAACATTTTTTTTCTTTTTATAACTGCACAATAAATACACAAGCGCTGCGGCGATAAAAAAAAATCAGTTTTGATATTTTTTATCAATCGCAGCGGCTTCCTGTACTTCGCTAGCCTCCCATTTGTAAGACAGGCTTGCTTTTTTTCTTGTGTAGTCTCAGGGAATACCCCCTAAATTTTGTTGTCCAAATGGCAAGGAAGGGGTATTCTTCTGAAGAGGCCTACAGGCTTCTGACCCAGTCGGATGAGGAATGGGAACCCTTATCTGACGAATCCAGCGGGTCAGAATACGAACCTGTAGAAAGCAGTGGCAGTCTAACCCAAATTTCAGACGATGAGGTTGAGGTCCCTGATACCACCAGGCGTACCCGGCCCGGTGTTGCTAGACCACAGGTTGCGCAGGGTCCGCTTCAAGGGCAGCAGAGTGGGGCTGGCGCTGTCGGATTACGTGGTGAGGCATACACAAGCAACGCAGCCCATCCTGGACCTAGTACCAGCACTGCCATAGAACATGGTGAAATGGCGAGCACCAGAAGGGCAGTTGAAGCTGGTACGGTGGCACGTGCAGTAGTTCCCCTGTCGCAGCCACCGCACAGACAGGCCCGTAGAGCCCCTAGAGTCCCTGAGGTGCTGGCAAACCCTGATTGGCAGCCACCATCTTCAGCCGCACCAGTAGTTCCCCATTTCACCGCCCAGTCAGAAGTTCGGGTTGAGACAGCTCAAATCGAATCGGCACAGGTTTTTTTTGAGCTGTTCTTCACTGTGGAGCTCTTTGACCTAGTCGTGGCAGAAACAAACCGGTATGCCACTCAATTTATAACTGCCAACCCGGGAAGATTTTATGCCCAGTCTTTCCGGTGGAAACCCGTCCAAGTTTCCGAAATTAAAACTTTTCTGGGCCTTCTCCTCAACATGGGCCTGACAAAAAAGCATGAATTGTGGTCATATTGGTCCACGAACCCAATTCATCACATGCCCATGTACTCTGCTGCCATGTCCAGGACACGATTTGAGACCATCCTGCGTTTCCTGCACTTTAGTGACAACAGCACTTCTCGTCCCAGAGGCCACCCAGCTTTTGACCGGCTCCACAAAACTCGGCCCCTCATAGACCACTTTAACACCAAATTTGCAGATTTGTATACCCCTGAGCACAACATCTGCATAGATGAGTCCCTAATACATTTTACTGGGCGCCTTGGCTTCAAACAATACATCCCAAGCAAGCGCCCCCGGTATGGGGTCAAATTGTATAAGCTCTGTTAAAGGGCCACAGGCTATACATACAAATTTCGCGTTTATGAGGGTGAAGATCAGACCCTGGAGCCGGTCGGTTGCCCTGACTACCTGGGAAGCAGTGGGAAGACAGTCTGGGACTTGGTGTCACCCTTATTTGGCAAGGGGTACCACCTTTATGTAGACAATTTCTACACAAGTGTGCCCCTCTTCAGGCATTTGTTCCTTGAACAGATTGGCTGCTGTGGCACCGCGCGACCTAGTCGCCGGGTCTTCCCCAAACGGTTCGTTACCACCCGTCTAGCAAAGGGGAGAGGGCTGCCTTGTGTAACGAAGAACTGCTCGCGGTGAAATGGAGAGACAAGCGTGACGTTTACATGCTCTCCTCCAATAACGCAGACACGACAATACAAATTGAACGGGCAACCAGTGTCATTGAAAAACCCCTCTCTGTCCACGACTATAATTTGCTCATGGGAGGGGTGGACTTCAATGACCAGATGTTGGCTCCTTATTTACTCTCCCGCAGGACCAGACACTGGTATAAGAAGGTGTCTGTATACCTAATTCAATTGGCTATGTATAATAGTTTTGTTCTCTACAGTAAGGCTGGGAGAACAGAATCCTTCCTCAAATTTCAGAAAGAGATCATCGAGAACCTCCTGTATCCAGGAAGTTCTGTGGCCCCAACCACCAGTGTAGTGAGCCGTCTACACGAGCGACATTTCCCCAATGTCATTGCTGGTACCTCAACCCAACCGTCACCCCGAAAAAGATGTCGTGTCTGTAGCAGCAGTGGAATAAGGCGTGACACCCGCTATTTCTGTCCTGACTGCCCTGACCATCCTGCCCTATGCTTAGGGGAGTGTTTCCGGAAGTGCCACACTCAGGTACACTTAGGGACGTAGGGACCGCAGGACACAGATAGATTTTACACAAGGGTCTCTCAGGATACTAGGTTTTGAGAGACCCTAACACACAGGGGTGCTAGTGTGCTACTGCAGATATGTGAAACGGTAGAAACCTCTCCTTTCACTTTCTCCTGCATAATGTACTTCGCACCATCTCTGTGCGATTTATACTTTACACATTGTCCCATGGGAAAAGAGAGGTTTCTGCTAGAAAAGTAAAGAGTGAAAAGTAAAAAAATAAATAAAATTAAACAGGTAGCAAGAAAAAGAAATTGTGAGTTAGCTTAGGTTTTAAAAGTTTTATGATGTTTAGGTTTTATAAAGTTTGTAACGCTCAAATTCATAAGCCTGCTGCTGGTTTTTTCTTCTTTTTTTTTTTTTTTTACTAACCACGCTTTACTTTCCAGCTGGACCAACCAACGAAAATGCTGCAGCACTGATGTGCATTCTGAGAGAAGCATTGCGCTGCTGTCAGATTACATGTGAAGTCGGTGTATGCGGCGCTGCAGGACGAGATTTCTTCTCAGCAGTACAGGTACGTTTGCCCAGGCATATGAGCTGAGGAGAGGTGTTGGAGTTCATAGGCTTTGGCAAACACTTTGTATCAAAAATCTGGCAAAGATGTCTTCCTCCACAACGATCGATTGATCGATGTGAATGGAGAAATCACGTTTGCCAGGACATAGGAGCTGAAGTGGGTATGGATGTTTGGGCGGAGCCCCTATGTCCTGGCAATCGCCAGGCCCCTCTTTTTTTTTTCTTGCATATTTATCAATGCGAATGAAGAAATCTGTGCCGTTCATTTTTTCTTTCAGCCCAGAGGCTGAACGGAAAAAAGAAATCTCATTACCCGTATGATCAATATGAGGAGAATAGCAGAAACTCCTAATGCTGGCCATACATGTAATGATTGCGGAGACCCTCAAATGCCAGGGCAGTACAAACACCTCACATGTGACCCCATTTTGGAAAGAATACACCCCAAGGTATTCGCTTAGGGGCATATTAAGTCCATGAAAGATAGAACTTTTTGTCACAAGTTAGCGGAAAGAGAGACTTTGTGGGAAAAAAAAAAGTCAATTTCCACTAACTTGTGCCAAAAAAAAAAATCTATGAACTCGCCATGCCCCTCACGGAATACCTTGGGGTGTCTTCTTTCCAAAATGGGGTTACATGTGGGGTATTTATACTGCCCTGGCATTTTAGGGGCCCTAAAGCGTGAGAAGAAGTCTGGAATCCAAATGCGTAAAAATGCCCTCCTAAAAGGTACTCATTGGAATTAGGGCCCCTTTTTGCATCTTGGCTGCAAAAAAGTGTCACTCATGTGGTACCGCCGTACTCAGGAGATGTAGGGCATTGTGTTTTTGGGTGTATTTTGTACATATACCCGTGCTGGATGAGAGAAATATCTCTGTAAATTGACAATTTTGTATAAAAAAAAATGGAATAAGTTGTCATTTACAGAGATATTGTTCACACACAGTATGGGTATATGTAAAAATACACCCCAAAACACATTGCCCTACTTCTCCTGAGTACGGCAATACCACATGTGTGACACTGTTTTGCAGCCAAGATGCGCAAAGGGGCCCAAATTTCCTATTTCCAAATTCCAACCTTTAGGATTTCACAGGGCATTTTTACGTATTTGGATTCCAAACTACTTCTCACGCTTTAGGGACCCCTAAAATGCCAGGGCAGTATAAATACCCCACAAGTGACCCCATTTTAGAAAGAAGACACCCCAAGGTATTCCGTGAGTGGTATGGTAAGTTCATGTAAAATTTTATTTTTTGTCACAAGTTAGTGGAATATGAGACTGTAAGAAAAAAAAACTTGTGACAAAAAAAAAAAAATTCCATGAACTCACTATGCCCATCAGCGAATACCTTAGGGTGTCTACTTTCCGAAATGGGGTCATTTGTGGGGTGTTTCTACTGTCTGGGCATTGTAGTACCTCAGGAAACATGACAGGTGCTCAGACAGTCAAAGTGCGGAAATTCACTTTTTTGCACCATAGTTTGTAAACACTATAACTTTTACCCAAACCAATAAATATACGGTTATTGGATTTTTTTTTATCAAAGACATGTAGAACAATAAAGTTAGAGAAAAATTAACATAGAAATGTAGTTTTATTTGAAAAAAACAGAAAGTGAAAAATGTCATTTTTTGCAAAAATTTCCGTCATTTTTGATTAATATAAAAAAAAAGTAAAAATGTCAGCAGCAATGAAATACCACCAAATGAAAGCTTTATTAGTGGGCAGAAAAGGAGGTAAAATTCATTTGGGTGGTAAGTTGTATGACCAAGCAATAAACCGTGAAAGTAGTGTAGTGCAGAATTGTAAAAAGTGGTCTGGTCATTAAGGGTGTTTAAGCTAGGGGGGCTGAGTTGGTTAATAATAACCACAAAAACACTTCCAATGTAGCAACAATTTTCAATTGCACAATTCAGCATATTGTACTGCATCAATAGGTCGTTTTAATTCAGCACATTTTACTGTATCAGTATACCAGTTTAATTCAACACATTTTAGTGCACGAATTAAACTGGTATATTAAAAGGGTTCTCCACTTTTCCTATATTGATAACCTACCTTCAGAATAGTCTATTAAGAGCAGATGGCTGGGGACCTGACTGCCAGGCAATGTTGTCCCACTGAAGTCAATGGGATGGAGGAGCTGGAATTACACTGCTCGTCACTGCAATGTTGACAGCGGACATTTAAACAGTAAAGACAACATAGGTCATCAATATAGGAAAATATACCAGTTTAACTGAATGCATTTTACTGCAGTCAGTATTCTAGTTTAATTCGGTGTACTTTTCTGCATCAATGTACCAGTTTAATTTGGCGCAGTTTTACTGCACCAGTATACCTATATAATTTGACACATTTTACTGCATCAATATACCAGTTTAGTTCAGCACATTTTACTGCATAAATATACCAGCTTAATTCAGCACATTTTAATGCCCTAATGTACCAGTTTAATTCAAGGCATTTATACATCTCAATTATAGTGTAGATTGAACACATTTTACTGTATCCTTATACCAGTTTAGTTCAGAGCATTTTACAGCAAGCCTATACAGTGTGTACTGAAAAAATGTCATTATCTGTGGCCTAGTGTACTCCTGAAAATCTTTATTTTTCTGTATTCAGTACATTATAGCAAGCCTTTACAGTGTGTACTGTAAAAATGACATTATCTCTGGGCTAGTGCAGTGCCTAAAAATTGTATTTCTCTGTCTCCTGTTCATTACAGCAAGCCAATACAGTGTGTACTGTAAAAATGTAATTATCTGTGGCCTAGTGTACTCCTGAAAATCTTTATTTTCTGTATTCAGTACATTATAGAAAGACTTTACATTGTGTACTCTAAAAATTACATTATCTCTGGGCTAGTGTAGTGCCTAAAATTGTATTTCTCTCTCTCCTGTTCATTACAGAAAGCCAATACAGTGTGTATTGTAAAAATGTAATTATCTGTGGCCTAGTGTAGTGCCGAAAATTTGTATTCCTCTGTCTACAGTACATTACAGCAAGCCAATACAGTGTGTACTGTAAAAATGTAATTACTCATTATCTGTGCCCTAGTGTAGTGCCGAAAATTTGTATTCCTCTGTCTACAGTACATTACAGCAAGCCTATACAGTGTGTACTGTAAAAATGTCATTATCTCTGGGCTAGTGTAGTGCTGAAAAACTGTATTTTTCTGTGTCCAGTACTGTCCTGCATCAGAAAACGGTGTCTTTAGCGGACAGTAAAACAATCTGCGCCACGTCTACAGACAAAACCATTAATATAAAGAAGGCGAGCACAAAGGGAGGGGGAAGTAGGCGTGATGCTGATGGTGCAAGCAGAGGCCGTGGCCCTGGGCATGATGCTGATGGTGCAAGCAGAGGCTGTGGCCCTGGGCGTGATGCTGATGGTGCAGGCAGAGGCCGTGGCCCTGGGCGTGATGTTGATGGTGCAAGCAGAAGCCATGGCCCTGGGCGCAATGAAACTGTGCCTGCTGCCAGTGCACCAGAAAAAACAAAAAAATTCACCTTACCCAGCTTTATGTCCAACTTAGCTGGGCGGCGCATGACAACACTGTCCAAGTCGGACCGCTGCTAACAGGTGTCCGGTTGGATTGCAGAAGATAATGCTTCCAGTCGTTAAGCACCACCCTCTCTTCCACAAAGTCCAGTCTCTGTAGCCAAGAGTCTGGTCAACCGAATCCTCACTCTGATCCTCCTTCCTCCTACCATGCCGCGTCTGACAAAACAAGTGATCCCACACTCAGATAATCACATGACCTCTTTTCATCACCAGTACTTGGTTTGGCTCTCTCGCCAAGCACGCTTGAAGAGGTACCTGAGATATTGTGCCCTGATTCCCAACTTCTTGTGCCTTCACAGTCTCAAGAAAATGATGGTGGTGAAATGCAATCATTCGTTCATGAGGTGGATGATGATGAGACACAGTTGCCAATTACTAAGGTGGTGGTTAGGTCAAGTCAGGAGGATGAGCAGAGTGAGGAAGTGTAAGCGGCGGTGGTAGACGATGAGGTCACTGACCCAACATGGTTAGGTGAAAAGCCAAGCGAGGACAGCAGTACAGAGGGGGAGGGATCCGTAGCACCGCAACAGTCTGGAAGAGGCAGTAGGGTGGCAAAAGGGAGACGTCAGCCCACACTAAACAGGCCCACAGCCGTTACACAGAGCACCCCCATGCATAATCTACCTTGCCAAGGGGTAGGTGTTCCGACAGTATGGCGCTTTTTGAGGAAAGCGCAGATGACAAAAGGGTGGTAGTTTGCAATCTGTGCCGTACCAAAATGAGCCGGGGCGTGAACACTAGCAACCTCACCACCTCCAGCATGATCCACCACATCGCATCCAAGCACCCTAATAAGTGGGCCGAACCCCTGGGTCTGCGGGTCCCACCAGTGCCTCCACTTTCCACCACTGGCCCATCCCCTGTTGAAGGCGCAGGCCTGGATGCCCCTCGCCCTGCACCTGGACCTTCGCATGAACCATCAGCAACAACATCCACTTCCCTCTCCCAGCGCAGCATGCAAATGTCGATAACACAGGCATTTGAACGCAAGCGCAAATAAACAACCAACCAACCCACAGGCCATAGCACTACATGCGCAACTTTTTAAATTAGTGGCCCTTGAAATGTTGCCATTTAGGCTTGTGGACACTGAGGCCTTCCACAGCCTGATGTTGGCGGCCGCTTGTGGCTTCCAGCTCACTGACTGTTGTGCGAGCACGCGGTGGAACTCTACGTTCTACATGTTGGCCAGGCTTTGTGAGCAGCAGAGGGCAGTTGTGGAATACTATTCAGAAGTGTGGAGTGGGCATTGATGTCATACCTATGTGAGGTTTTAAAAAACTTTGATGAATCCACACAAATGGTTAGTGGCGATAACGCTATTATCATCGTAACCTTCCCACTGCTGTATCTACTCAAACGATCGCTGCTCACAATTAAGGAGGTTGCTTTGAATGTGGCAGATGAGGTAATGGGGGAGAGATGACACAGGGTGATAGCTAGACCTCCCCCAGCTAAAAATAAAAATAAAAATCATTCCTTACAATCCAATTTAATTTATAGTAGTTACAGCTACAATCCGGCTGTTCATTAAATTACATTTGCTCTTTATCATCCTTAAGAGGCCATGGAGGAAGAGGAGCTGGAGACACTTGCCTCTGCTACAGAGGCTAGTACCCATGGAACTTTAATTCCATCTGTTCAGCGTGGATGGGCAGAAGAGGAGGAGTAGTGATGAGCGGCAGGGGCAATATTCGAATTCGCGATATTTCGCGAATATTTGGGCGAATATTCGCCATATATTCGAAAATTCGCAAATTCGTAATCTCCAGCCATTATTTTCTTGTTTGCGAAAATCCGCATAAAAAATTTGCATAAATTAGCATAAAAATTCGCATAATTAACATAGAATTCGCATAAACTGGCATTTAAGATACCTTTAAATACCAGCTTATGCGAATTTTATGCTAATTTATGCAATTTTACGCTAATTTATGCAATTTTATATGATTCTGCAAACAAGAAAATAATGCCATTATTTTCTTGCATGCGAAAATTTGCATATAAAAAATTCGTATAAAGCGAATATTCGCGATTGCGAATATATTTTGCGATATTCTAAATATTCGCGAATTCTCGAAGTGCTGATATTCGCGATTAAAATTCGCAATTCGAAAATTCGTGATCAACACTAAGGAGGAGGAGGAGGAGGGTATGGAGAGTCATCCTGAAGTTGACATCGACGTCTTGCCTATTGGTACTCTGGCACACATGGCTGACTTCATGTTAGGCTGCCTTTCCCGAAACCTTCACGTTATACGCATTTTAGGTAACACACATTACTGGGTATTCACCATTCTCAACCCCTGCTACAAAGAGAACTGATTCCTGTGGTGAAGAGGATGAGTAAAACCGTGCAATTCCATAAGGTACTTGACAGATTGCTCCAAAATTTTCCATCTGACAATGTGGCCACCAGAGTCCATACTTCCTTAGGCAACCGAGGAAGGGAGACAAGGGGAACACACAGTAGTTCCAACAGAGGCAGGGCAAGACTTTCCAAGGCATGGGACACTTTCATGACACCCCGCCAGCAACCTCACCCTGAATCGGGGCCTAGTGCTACAAGGAGGGAAAAGTTTTGGAAGATGGTGAAGGAATACATTGCAGACCGTGTCAGCGTCCTGAATGATCACTCAGTGCCTTACAACTACTGGGTGTCCAAGCTGGACACGTGGCACGACCTTGCGCTCTACGCCTTGGAGGTGCTGGCCTGCCCTGCCGCCAGCGTATTGTCTAAGCATGTATTTAGTGCTGCTAGTGGCATTATCACAGAGAAGCGTATCCACTTGTACACTGACAATGCTGACAGGTTGACTCAGATAAAAATGAACAAGGCCTGAATTGCCCCTAACTTCTCCAATCCACCAGAGTAAAGCTGAGCTAATGAGGAACAAAAAAGCAATTTAAATGTATGCTTTATAATGTACTCAATCAACAAGATTCAGATTTTTTTACCCTTTTCACCGCAAAAAAAGGGTATATGTTTAAATCTTGTTTTCTCATCCGCCTCCTCTTCTATACAGAATATATATGCCCACACTACAATGTTTTTTAGGGTTCGCTCGGCTTCAGACCCTCACCGCCAATGCTTTATACCGTCTGCAAACTGTAGGCCATCACTGCAATGATTTATGGGGTTCTCTAGGCTTCAGGTCCTCACCTCCAATGCTTTATACCATCTTCTCACCTGTAGGCCATCACTGCAATGATTTATGGGGTTTTTTAGGCTTCAGGCCCTCACCTCCAATGCTTTATACCGTCCGCTCACCTGTAGGCCATCACTGTAAAGATTTATGGAGTTCGCTAGGCTTCTGGCCCTAACCTCCAATGCTTTATAAGGTCTGCTCACCTGTAGCCCATCACTACAATATTTTATGGGGTTCATTAGGCTTCAGGCCCTCACCTCCAATGCTTTATACCGTCTGCTCCCCTGAAGGTCATCACTGCAATGATTTATGGGGTTCTCTAGGCTTCAGACCCTCACCTCCAATAATTTATGCCATCTGCTCACCTGTAGGTCATCACTGCAATGATTTATGGGGTTCTCTAGGCGTTAGGCCCTCACCTCCAATGCTTTATACCGTCTGCTCAAATGTAGCCCTTCACTGCAATGATTTACGGGGTTCACTAGGTTTTAGGCCCTCACCTCCAATGCTTTATACTGTCTGCTCATCAGTAGGCCATCACGCAATGATTTATGGGACTCTCTAGACTTCAGGCCCTCACCTCCAATGCTTTATAAGGTCTGTTCACCTGTAGCCCATCACCACAATATTTTATGGGGTTCGTTTAGCTTCAGGCCCTCACCTCCAATGCTCTATACCAGGGGTCTCAAACTCAATTTACCTGGGGGCCGCAGGAGGCAAAGTCTGGGTGAGGCTGGGCCGCATAAAGGATTTTACGGAAATGACGTCTGCGCTAGGCGCGAAGTACCGTATTTTTCGCCCTATAAGACTCACCGAAAAATATATTTTTAACCAAAAGGTGTGATATTGGTGGGTTTGGAACTAATGGTGGTCTGTGCATGACACTGTTATGGGGGGGGATCTGTGACAGGCACTGTTATGGGGGATCTGTGACGGACACTGTTATGGGGGATCTGTGACGGACACTGTTATGGGGGATCTGGGGATGACACTGTTATGGGGGATCTGTGGGTGATCTGTGGATGGCACTGTGATGGGGGATCTGTGGATGGCACTGTGATGGGGGATCTGTGGATGGCACTGTGATGGGGGATCTGTGGATGGCACTGTGATGGGGATCTGTGGATGGACACTGTTATGGGGGATCTGGGGATGGCACTGTGATGGGGGATCTGTGGATGGCACTGTGATGGGGGATCTGTGGATGGCACTGTGATGGGGGATCTGTGGATGGCACTGTGATGGGGGATCTGTGGATGGCACTGTTATGGGGGATCTGTGGATGGCACTGTTATGGGGATCTGTGGATGGCACTGTTATGGGGATCTGTGGATGGCACTGTTATGGGGATCTGTGGATGGCACTGTTGTGTCATCCACAGACCCCCACCCCATAACAGTGCCATCCACAGACCCCGCCTCCCTTAACAGTGCAATCCACAGATCCCCATCCTGACGCTCACAGTCCTGCACTATAAAGTTATACAATGTCCCTCATTCATAAAATATCCCCTTATTCATTAAATCATGCCCCCTCACCTATTACTGAAGTTACCAATAATCGCAGGAGCTCACGAATAATGCGGGCATGTCGGCTGGGCGGACGGCAGGCCGCAGCGTGACTCACTGACGCCACGTGCCTGCGCCACCTGCCTCATTCATAAAGTAGGCGGCGTGGGCACGTGACATCAGGGAGTCACGCTGCCGTCCGCCCAGCCGATATGCCTGCATTATTCGTAAGCTCTTGCGATTATAGGTATCTTCAGTAATAAGTGAGGGGGCATGATTTATTGAATAAGGGGATATTTTATGAATGAGGGGACATTGTATAACTTTAGAGTGCAGGACTGTGAGCGTGTGATTTTTTTTTACTAATGCGATTTCATTCATTTTTGCGAAGGAGGGCCACAAAATATTTTACTGAGGGCCGCAAATGGCCCGCGGGCCGCGAGTTTGAGACCCCTGCTTTATACCGTCTGCTCACATGTACCCCATCACTGCAATGATTTATGGGGTTCAGTAGGTTTCAGGCCCTCTCCTCCAATGCTTTATAAGGTCTACTCAACTGTAGCCCAACACTGCCATATTTTATGGGGTTCACTAGGCTTCAGGCCCTCACCTCCAATGCTTTATACCGTCTGCTCACCTGTAGGTCATCACTGCAATTATTTATGAGGTTCTCTAGGCTTCAGGCCCTCACCTCCAATGCTTTATACCGTCTTCTCAAATGAAGCGCATCACTGCAGTGATTTATGGGGTTCACTAGGTTTCAGGCCCTTACCTCTAATGCTGTATAAGGTCTGCTCACCTGTAGCCCAACACTGCAATATTTTATGGGGTTCACTAGGCTTCAGACCCTCACCTCCAATGCTATATACCGTCTGCTCATCAGTAGGCCATCACTGCCATGATATATGGGATTCTTTAGGCTTCAGGCCCTCACCTCCAATGCTTTATAAGGTCTGCTCACCTGTAGCCCATCACTGCAATGATTTATGGGGTTCTCTAGTCTTCAGGCCCTCACCTCCAATGCTTTATACCATCTGCTCACCTGTAGGCCATCACTGCAATGATTTATGGGGTTCTCTAGTCTTCAGGCCCTCACCTCCAATGCTTTATACCATCTGCTCACCTGTAGGCCATCACTGCAATGATTTATGTGGTTATCTAGTCTTCAGGCCCTCACCTCCAATGCTTTATACCAGTGGTGCCCAACCATTTTTCGCCTGAGGGCCGCACTAGACCTGGTATAAATTTCGCGGGCCGGAACCAGGTAGCTTTGCCAGAAAGAAATGCAAACACTGTGAGGGGCACGTGTTAGCATTCTAAAATACATTATATGTAGGCCTTCAAATCTGCGTTTGGAGCCTCTGTTGCAAATTCTGTTAAAAAAACAGACAAAAAAGCCTTGTATGCTGCATTTTTGTGTCCGGTAAAAAGACAGGATCCCATCATAGTTGGTGGAGTCTGTTCAGCTTCTTCCCTGTGGGGTGACAGGAGGAGGGGGGAACAGGGTCACTAGTGGGGTGACAGGAGGAGTGGGGAGCAGGGTCACTAGTGAGGTGACAGGAGGACGGGGGAGCAGTGTCACTAGTGGGGTGACAGGAGGAGTGGGGAGCAGGGTCACTAGTGAGGTGACAGGAGGAGGGGGGAGCAGGGTCACTAGTGGGGTGACAGGAGGAGGGGGAGCAGGGTCACTAGTGGGGTGACAGGAGGAGGGGGGAGCAGGGTCACTAGTGGGGTGACAGGAGGAGGGGGAGCAGGGTCACTAGTGGGCTGACAGGAGGAAGTGTGAGCAGGGTCACTAGTGGGGTGACAGGAGGAGGGGGGAGCAGGGTCACTAGTGGGGTGACAGTAGGAGGGGGAGCAGGGTCACTAGTGGGGTGACAGTAGGAGGGGGGAGCAAGGTCACTAGTGGGCTGACAGGAGGAAGTGTGAGCAGGGTCAGTATTGTGGTCATAGTAGGAGGGGGGAGCAGGGTCACCGGGGACCAGTCACACGCTCTTTACCTCTCCAGCAGACCTTTTAAGTTGCCCAAGGTCTTCCGGCAGCATGCTCTGCTCTACAGCCTCCACGGGAGCCGGCCCCTCCTCCTTCAAGCTCCCGCCGGCTTCCCCTTTCTGACTGAACATGTATGCGCTCATTCCAACCAATAACAAAGCTCCTTGCTGTAAGGAGCTTTGTTATTGGTTATTTTAGGCACAGGCAGCATCGCTGCGCTGCCTGTGCCATTCACATCGCTGATGAATGTGGGGAAAAAGTCTAAAGGCGTACAGTTTTGTTACGCCTTAGACTTTTTCCAGGAAGTCTCACGGGCCGCATGACAGAGCTCCGCGGGCCGGATTTGGCCCGCGGGCCGTAGGTTGGGCACCACTGCTTTATACCATCTGCTCACCTGTAGACCATCACTGCAATATTTTATGGGGTTCACTAGGCTTCAGGCCCTCACCTTCATTGCTTTATACTGTCTACTGACCTGTAGTCCATCACTGCAATGATTTATGGGGTTCTCTAGGCTTCAGGCCCTCACCTCCAATGCTTTATATCGTCTGCTCACCTGTAGGCCTTCACTGCAATGATTCATGGGGTTCACTAGGCTTTAGGCCCTCACCTCCAATGCTTTATACCGTCTGCTCACCTGTAGGCCATCGCTGCAATGATTTATGGGGTTCGCTAGTCTTTAGTCCCTCACCTCCAATGCTTTATACCGTCTGCTCACCTGTAGCCCATCACTACAATATTTTATGGGGTTCTCTAGGCTTCAGGCCCTCACCTCCAATGCTTTATACCGTCTGCTCACCTGTAGGCCACCACTGCAATGATTTATGGGGTTCACTAGGCTTCAGGCCCTCACCTCCAATGCTTTATACCATCTGCTCACCTGTAGGCCATCACTGCAATATTTTATGGGGTTCACTAGGCTTCAGGCCCTCACCTCCAATGCTTTATACCGTCTGCTTACCTGTAGGCCATCACTGCAATGATTTATGGGGTTCACTAGGTTTCAGGCCCTCTCCTCCAATGCTTTATAAGGTCTGCTCAACTGTAGCCCAACACTGCCATATTTTATGGGGTTCACTAGGCTTCAGGCCCTCACCTCCAATGCATTATACCGTCTGCTCACCTGTAGGTCATCACTGCAATTATATATGAGGTTCTCTAGGCTTTAGGCCCTCACCTTCAATGCTTTATACCGTCTGCTCAAATGAAGCGCATCACTGCAGTGATTTATGGGGTTCACTAGGTTTCAGGCCCTTACCTCTAATGCTTTATAAGGTCTGCTCACCTGTAGCCCAACATTGCAATATTTTATGTGGTTCACTAGGCTTCAGACCCTCACCTCCAATGCTATATACCGTCTGCTCATCAGTAGGCCATCACTGCAAGGATATATGGGATTCTTTAGGCTTCAGGCCCTCACCTCCAATGCTTTATAAGGTCTGCTCACCTGTAGCCCATCACTACAATATTTTAGGGGGTTTGTTTAGCTTCAGGCCCTCACCTCCAATGCTTTATACCGTCTGCTCACCTGTAGGTCAGCACTGCAATGATTTATGGGGTTCGCTAGGCTTCTGGCCCTCACCTCCAATGCTTTATAAGGTCTGCTCACCTGTAGCCCATCACTACAATATTTTATGGGGTTCATTAGGCTTCAGGCCCTCACCTCCAATGCTTTATACCGTCTGCTCACCTCAAGGTCATCACTGCAATGATTTATGGGGTTCTCTAGGCTTCAGGCCCTCACCTCCAATGCTTTATACCGTCTGCTCACCTGTAGGCCATCACTGCAATGATTTATGGGGTTCTCTAGGCTTCAGGCCCTCACCTCCAATGCTTTATACCGTCTGCTCACCTGTAGGCCATCACTGCAATGATTTATGGGGTTCTCTAGGCTTCAGGCCCTCACCTCCAATGCTTTATACCGTCTGCTCACCTGTAGGCCATCACTGCAATGATTTATGGGGTTCTCTAGGCTTCAGGCCCTCACCTCCAATGCTTTATACCATCTGCTCACCTGTAGGCCATCACTGCAATGATTTTATGGGGTTCACTAGGCTTCAGGCCCTCACCTCCAATGCTTTATACCGTCTGCTCACCTGTAGGCCATCACTGCAATGATTTATGGGGTTCACTAGGCTTCAGGCCCTCACCTCCAATGCTTTATACCGTCTGCTCACCTGTAGCCCATCACTGCAATGATTTATGGGGTTCTCTATGCTTCAGGCCCTCACCTCCAATGCTTTATACCGTCTGCTCACCTGTAGGCCATCACTGCAATGATTTATGGGGTTCACTAGGCTTCAGGCCCTCACCTCCAATGCTTTATACCGTCTGCTCACCTGTAGCCCATCACTATAATATTTTATGGGGTTCTCTAGGCTTCAGGCCCTCACCTCCAATGCTTTATACCGTCTGCTCACCTGTAGGCCACCACTGCAATGATTTATGGGGTTCACTAGGCTTCAGGCCCTCACCTCCAATGCTTTATACCATCTGCTCACCTGTAGGCCATCACTGCAATATTTTATGGGGTTCACTAGGCTTCAGGCCCTCACCTCCAATGCTTTATACCGTCTGCTCACCTGTAGGTCATCACTGCAATTATATATGAGGTTCTCTAGGCTTTAGGCCCTCACCTTCAATGCTTTATACCGTCTGCTCAAATGAAGCGCATCACTGCAGTGATTTATGGGGTTCACTAGGTTTCAGGCCCTTACCTCTAATGCTTTATAAGGTCTGCTCACCTGTAGCCCAACATTGCAATATTTTATGGGGTTCACTAGGCTTCAGACCCTCACCTCCAATGCTATATACCGTCTGCTCATCAGTAGGCCATCACTGCAATGATATATGGGATTCTTTAGGCTTCAGGCCCTCACCTCCAATGCTTTATAAGGTCTGCTCACCTGTAGCTCATCACTACAATATTTTAGGGGGTTTGTTTAGCTTCTGGCCCTCACCTCCAATGCTTTATACGGTCTGCTCACCTGTAGCCCATCACTACAATATTTTATGGGGTTCATTAGGCTTCAGGCCCTCACCTCCAATGCTTTATACCGTCTAATCACCTCAAGGTCATCACTGCAATGATTTATAGGGTTCTCTAGGCTTCAGGCCCTCACCTACAATGCTTTATAACGTCTGCTCACCTGTAGACCATCACTGCAATGATTTATGAGGTTCTCTAGGCGTCAGGCCCTCACCTCCAATGCTTTATACCGTCTGCTCACCTGTAGGTCATCACTGCAATTATTTATGAGGTTCTATAGGCTTCAGGCCCTCATCTCCAATGTTTTATACCGTCTGCTCAAATGTAGCGCATCACTGCAATAATTTATGGGGTTCACTAGGTTTCAGGCCCTTACCTCTAATGCTGTATAAGGTCTGCTCACTTGTAGCCCAACACTGCAATATTTTATGGGGTTCAATAGGCTTCAGGCCCTCACCTCCAATGCTTTATACCGTCTGCTCATCAGTAGGCCATCACTGCAATGATATATTGGATTCTCTAGGCTTCAGGCCCTCACCTCCAATGCTTTATAAGGTCTGCTCACCTGTAGCCCATCACTACAATATTTTAGGGGGTTCGTTTAGCTTCAGGCCCTCACCTCCAATGCTTTATACCGTCTGCTCACCTGTAGGTCAGCACTGCAATGATTTATGGGGTTGGCTATGCTTCTGGCCCTCACCTCCAATGCTTTATAAGGTCTGCTCACCTGTAGCCCATCACTACAATATTTTATGGGGTTCATTAGGCTTCAGGCCCTCACCTCCAATGCTTTATACCGTCTGATCACCTCAAGGTCATCACTGCAATGATTTATAGGGTTCTCTAGGCTTCAGGCCCTCACCTAAAATGCTTTATAACGTCTGCTCACCTGTAGGCCATCACTGCAATGATTTATGAGGTTCTCTAGGCGTCAGGCCCTCACCTCCAATGCTTTATACCGTCTGCTCACCTGTAGGCCATCACTGCAATGATTTATGAGGTTCTCTAGGCTTCAGACCCTCACCTCCAATAATTTATACCGTCTGCTCACCTGTAGGTCATCACTGCAATGTTTTATGAGGTTCTCTAGTCTTCAGGCCCTCACCTCCAATGCTTTATACCATCTGCTCACCTGTAGGCCATCACTGCAATGATTTATGGGGTTCTCTAGGCTTCAGGCCCTCACCTTCAATGCTTTATATTGTCTGCTCACCTGTAGGCCTTCACAGCAATGAATTATGGGGTTCGCTAGGCTTTAGGCCCTCACCTCCAATGCTTTATACTGTCTGCTCACCTGTAGGCCATCACTACAATATTTTATGGGGTTCTCTAGGCTTCAGGCCCTCACCTCCAATGCTTTATACCGTCTGCTCACCTGTAGGCCATCACTGCAATGATTTATGTGGTTCGCTAGGCTTCAGGCCCTCTCCTCCAATGCTTTATACAGTCTGCTCACCTGTAGGCCATCACTGCAATGATTTATGGGGTTTAGCTTTAGGCTCACCTAATGCTTTATACCGTCTGCTCACCTGAAGCCATCACTGCAATGTTATACCGCTCTGCTCACCTGATATTTTATGAGGTTCTCTGAAGCTGAGCCCTCACACTCAATACTTTATACCGTCTGCTCACCTGTAGGCCATCACTGCAATGATTTATGTGGTTCGCTAGGCTTCAGGCCCTCTCCTCCAATGCTTTATACAGTCTGCTCACCTGTAGGCCATCACTGCAATGATTTATGGGGTTTGCTAGGCTTTAGGCTCTCACCTCCAATGCTTTATACCGTCTGCTCACCTGAAGCCCATCACTGCAATGATTTATGGGGTTCACTAGGCTTCAGGCCCTCACCTCCAATGCTTTATACCGTCTGCTTACCTGTAGGCCATCACTGCAATGATTTATGGGGTTCTCTAGTGTTCAGGCCCTCACCTCCAATGCTTTATACCATCTGCTCACCTGTAGGCCATCACTGCAATGATTTATGGGGTTCTCTAGTCTTCAGGCCCTCACCTCCAATGCTTTATACCATCTGCTCACCTGTAGGCCATCACTGCAATGATTTATGTGGTTATCTAGTCTTCAGGCCCTCACCTCCAATGCTTTATACCATCTGCTTACCTGTAGACCATCACTGCAATATTTTATGGGGTTCACTAGGCTTTAGGCCCTCACCTCCATTGCTTTATACCGTCTTCTGACCTGTAGTCCATCACTGCAATGATTTATGGGGTTCTCTAGGCTTCAGGCCCTCACCTCCAATGCTTTATACCGTCTGCTCACCTGTAGGCCATCACTGCAATGATTTATGGGGTTTGCTAGTCTTTAGTCCCTCACCTCCAATGCTTTATACCGTCTGCTCACCTGTAGCCCATCACTACAATATTTTATGGGGTTCTCTAGGCTTCAGGCCCTCACCTCCAATGCTTTATACCGTCTGCTCACCTGTAGGCCACCACTGCAATGATTTATGGGGTTCACTAGGCTTCAGGCCCTCATCTCCAATGCTTTATACTGTCTGCTCACCTGTAGCCCATCACTGCAATATTTTATGGGGTTCACTAGGCTTCAGGCCCTCACCTCCAATGCTTTATGCCATCTGCTCACCTGTAGGACATCACTGCAATGATTTATGGGGTTTACTAGGCTTCAGGCACTCACCTCCAATGCTTTATACTGTCTGCTCACCTGTAGGCCATCACTGCAATGATTTATGTGGTTCTCTAGTCTTCAGGCCCTCACCTCCAATGCTTTTTACTGTCTGCTCACCTGTAGGCCAGCACTGCAATGTTTTATGGGGTTCGCTAGGCTTCAGCCCTCGCCTCTAATGTTTTATACAGTCTGCTCACCTGTAGGCCATCACTCCAATGTGTTTTGGGATTCGCTCACCTTTAGGCCCTCACTACAGTTTTGTATTGGGTCCGCTCACCTTCTGGCCCTCAACTGTAATGTTTTAGAGGGTAACCAGCACGCCCTTCCTCCAAATGTTTTTGAGGGTCACCAGTAGGCCATCAATGATAATTTTTCAAGGGGGTGTATGATCCCCTCCTTTATAATAAAGTGTGTATTGGAGTGCCGGTTTCTTGTAGTTTTTGGCAGCCCTTTCACTTAGTGCGTAGGTTTCATGAGTGCAGCAGTGTACCTAAACAATTGTAGCACCATGTGAATGAGGCCCTCCTTTATACGATATACAGGCTGTATTGGAGTGCTTCTTCCTTGTAATTTTTTGCAGCTTTTGCACTGTATATACAATTTAATATACAGGAAAGAATGTTTCCTAACAATTTTACCTCTAAAAATGTTTTTTTTTGAGGGGGCGGGATTTTGGGCTTGATTTTTTTTGCTATGTAAAAGTGGCGGACAACTGGGACAATATGGTTCATTGGAGTCCAAGATGCACCCTGACATGGTCCCTATGCTCTTCCACATCCATTTCGGTGGTGTTTCTGTCCCTTTCTGACCTTTTCCAATAGACCAGGCACCCTCCCCTCATCCGATCAGGGGGTGCCTGGTTTTCTCCCATTGACTTCCATTATACTGGGGTGCTTGGCTGAGCGCACGAATATCGCTATGTGTTCGGACCGAGTATCCGAACACCCAAACACTTCGGTGCTCGCTTATCACTAATCATCACTGGATCCAGTGGGAAAATAGAACTAGCCAACATTCAAAACAAGACTGCCCTCCTTCTTCTGGTCCTTGTGGCAGCCAGGCCGCTTCCTCAAGCAGTACAGTGTCTAGTAATCATCTCCATCTACGTCTTCTAGAGCAGTGTTTCCCAACCAATGTGCCTCCAGCTGTTGCAAAACTACAACTCCCATATATATATCGAGAACGGAGCGGGAAGAGCTGTGGCTGGAGGACCCCAGATTTCCCGGGGACCGTCCACCACCAAGCGCTGCACCCTGCCTCTACCATAGAAGTGAATGGGAGCGCACCGCGAATGCGCTGCCCATGCTCCCATTAATTAGTATGGGGCCAACGGAAATAGCCGAGCCAGCGCACGGCTATATTCGCCGGCCCCATAGAAAATAAATGGAGGACGGCTGCGTATGGACAGTGGGCCCTCCTTCACTTTCGGGACTTCGTTCTTGATATAGGTGTAGGTCCCAGCGGTGGGACCCGCACCTATCAGACAATGGGGGCATGTCCTTGCGATATGCCCCCATTGTCTGAGATGGGACAACCCCTTTAACCCCTTATGGACCAGGCTCATTTTCACCCTAAGGACTAGGCCATTTTTTGCAAATCTGACCAGCGTCACTTTATGTGTGAATAACTTTAAAACGCTTCTATTTATCCAGGCAATTCTGAGATTGTTTTTTCGTCACATATTGTACTTTATGACACTGGTAAAATGGAGTAAATAAAATTCATTTTTATTTATAAAAAAAATACCAAATTTACCAAAAATTTGGAAATATTTGCAATTTACCAAGTTTCATTTTCTCTACTTCAATAATACATGGTTATACCGCCAAAAAAACGTATTCATTTATGTTTACTTCATGTATGGATCATTTTGGGAATGCCATTTTATTTTTTGGGGATGTTACAAAGCTTAGAAGTTTAGAAGCAAATCTTGAAAATTTTCAGAAATTTTCAAAAACCCACTTTTTTGGGACCAGTTCATTTCTAAAGTAGCTTTGAAAGGCTTACATAATAGAAACCACCCAAAAATGACCCCACGTAAAAAACTACACCCTCAAGGTATTCAAAACTGATTTTACAAACGTCGTTAGTCCTTTAGGTGTTTCACAAGAGTTAATGGCAAACGGAGCTAAAATTTCCGAATTTAGATTTTTTGGCAAATTTTCCATTTTAATCCATTTTTCCAGTAACTAAGCAAGGGTTAACAGCCAAACAAAACCCAATATGTATTGCCCTGAGTCTGTAGTTTGCAGAAACACCCCATATGTGGTCGTAAACTTCTGTATGGCCACACGGCAGGGCATAGAGGGAAAGCAGCACCGTGTGGTTTTTGGAAGGCAGATTTTGCTGGAATGGTTTATTTACACCATGTCCAATTTGAAGCCCCCCTGAAACCCCCCTGGGGTAGAAACTCCATAAAAGTGACCCCATTTTGGAAACTACACCCCAAAAGGCATTCAAAACTGATTTTACAAGCGTCCTTAACCCTTTAGGTGTTTCACAATAGTTATTGGCAAATGGAGCTAAAATTTCAGAATTTTGATTTTTTGGCAAATTTTAAATTTTAATCAATTTTTTTCCAATAATGAAGCAAGGGTTAACAGCCAAACAAAACCCAATATTTATTGCCCCGATTCTGTAGTTTGCAGAAACACCCCATATGTGGTCAGAAACTACTGTATGTCCACGCGGCAGGGCGTAGAGGGAAAGGATCGCCGTGTGGTTTTTGGAAGGCAGATTTTGATGGCCTGGTTTATCTACACCATGTCCCATTTGAAACCCCCCTAATGCCCTCCTGGGGTAGAAACTCCATAAAACTGACCCCATTTTGGAAACTACGGGATTAGGAGGCAGTTTTCTTGGGACTATTTTTAGGGTACATATGTTTTTTGGTTGCTCTATATTACAATTTTTGTGATGCAAGGTTACCAAAAATAGAAATTCTGAAAATTCATCTCCATTTCCCATAAACTCTTGAGAAACAACTAAAGGGTTGACAAAGTTTGTAAAATAAGTTTTGAATACCTTGAGGGCTGTAGTTTATTAGATGGGGTCACTTTTATTAAATTTATACTCTAGGGGTAGATCAGAGGTTCTTCAAATGAGACATGGTGTCAAAAAAAAAAGGCCTTCAAAATCAGCCTTCCAGAAACCATATGGCGTTCCTTTCCTTCTACACCGTGCCGTGTGCCCGTACAGCAGTTTTCCACTAAATGTGGGGTGTTTCTGTAAACTGCAGAATCAGGGCAATACATTTTAAGTTTTATTTGGCTGTTAACCCTTGCTTTGTTACTGAAAAAAGTGGATTAAAACGGAAAATTTGCCCAAAAATAGCTGTTTGGCACCATTTTTATTTTATTTTTTTGACCGTGTTAATCTGAGAGGTTAGGTCATGGGGTATTTTTATAGAGCAGAATATTACGGATATTACGGATGCAGGTACTTTGTCTACTTTTTAAAATTTATTTAGATTTAACACTATATTATTTTATTTGAAACAAAATAAAAAAATGTTAGTATCCACACAGTCTAAGATTATTTGTTTTTTTAAGTTTTTATCTGATTGTCTTAGATAAGGGCTCATTTTTTGAGGGATGAGAGGACGGTTTTATTGGCACTATTTTGGGGGGCATATGACTTTTTGATCATTTGCTATTACACTTTTTGTTATGTAATGTGACAAAAAATGTCCTATTTTTTTGCACCATTTTTTTTTTTTTACCGTGTTAATCTAAGGGGTTAGTTCATGGGGTATTTTTATAGAGCAGACTATTACGTACACGGTGATACATAATTTCTCTACTTTTTTATATTTATTTTGGTTTAACACTATATTATCCTATTTGAAACAAAATAAAAAAATGTTAGTATCTACACAGTCTAAGGCCTCTTTCACATGGGCGTCATGTTTGATGCCCGGATAAGAGGCGGGTGCGTTGTGATTTTTCCGTGCGGGTGCAAACGTTTGTAATGCGTTTTGCACCGCGTGTGAAAAATCGCCATGTTTGGTACCCAGACCCGAAGCCTGACTTCATCACTGAAGTCCGGTTTCGGGTTGAGTATTGTGGAGAATTTATTATTTTCCCTTATAACATGGTTATTTGGGAAAATAATAGCATTCTTAATAAAGAATGCCTAGTAAAATGAAGAGGAAGGGGTTAAAAATAATAAAAGTTAACTTACCTTAGCCACTTGATCGCGTAGTTGCGATCTGTCCTCTCTTTTCCAGCATCAGCTAACAACTAAAGGACCTGTGATGACGTCACATCACATGGTCTAATCACATGGTCCATCACCATGGTAAGATGGACCATGTGATTGGACCATGTGATGTGACGTCATCACAGGTCCTTTAGTTGTTAGCTGATGCTGAAAAAGAGAGGACAGATCGCAACTACGCGATCAAGTGGCTAAGGTAAGTTAACTTTTATTATTTTTAACCCCTTCCTCTTCATTTTACTAAGCATTCTTTATTAAGAATGCTATTATTTTCCTTATAACCATGTTATAAGGGAAAATAATAAAGATCTGGTCCCGTTGCTAAGCAACCATGCAAGAAAATCGCACTGCATCCGCACTTGCTTGCGGATGCTTGCAGATTTTCCGCAGCCCCATTCACTTCTATGGGGCCTGCGTTGCGTGCGTGAGATCGTGAAAATCACCGCTCATGTGCACAGCCCCATAGAAATGAATGGGTCCGATTCAGTGGTTATATGGCTTGAGGACTTGATCAGAAAGATCAACTTCTCCCATATACCGATTGTAGTCGACGATACAATTGGGCTTGAGGACCGTTGCCGCGGTACCTCACACAGGGACAGGGGTGATGCCGTTACCGTGAATTGTGGACAGCATAAGGACATCCCTCTTATCCTTATATCTGACCAGCCACAGCTTTTCACTGGTAAGGGCACGTATCTCACCCCTGGGGATAGGTACCTGAAGGGGGTAAGTAGGGAGGTTGCGTTGATTTTTCCACACGGTCCCACAAGCAGACATGGATCTGGCGACGAGGGACTGGAACAAGGGGATACTAGTATAAAAGTTATACACGTACAGGTTGTAACCCTTATCTAGCAGTGGGTGCATAAGGTCCCACACAAGTTTCCCACTAACACCCAGAGTGGGGGGACATTCTGGGGGTTCAATACGGGAATCTTGCCCCTCGTAGACACGAAACTTGTAAGTGTACCCTGAGGTACTCTCACAAAGTTTGTACAGCTTCACGCCATACCTCGCCCGCTTTGAGGGAACATACTGGTGGAAACTGAGTCTCCCCTTGAAAGCAATGAGAGACTCATCAATCGCGACCTCCCTTCCAGGTACATAGGCCTCCAAAAATTTGGCCCCGAAGTGATCGATGAGTGTGTGTGTGCATGTGTGTGTGCGTGCGTGTAAAACTTTATTAAGTGTGCATGTGTGTGGGGCCACAGGTGTTCCCGGACTTTTCCCTAAACCTACCAGAAGAAAAAAAAAAAACTAACTAAAAAAAAAAAGAGCCCAAAAAACTGTTAAGAAAAAAGAGAAAAAAAAATTAAAAATTCAAACTCGCTGATCAGCCGTCCGAAGCTGATCAGTGGTGGGGTGGGCGATGCGCTAACAGTGGCAAGACGCTAAAGAGTGCCGGCCACTGTCAGCGCACGCAGAAAAAAAAAAGCGATTGCGCCAAAAAAAAAAATGTGTGTGTGTGTGTGGGGGGGAAGCTGCAGCACCCCTGGGGGGGGGGCCTAGGGTCACACAGCTGTGCTGTGGACCCCAGACACCCGATCAGGGTGATGCAACAGACCAAAACTTTTTTTTTTTAACACTTAACTCTCCCTAAGTATCGCAGCCTAACCCAACCTGTCCCTAAATACACTCTGGATTGTCAGAAGGTGGGTGCTGGGCACGGATGGGGTTGCTGGGCTCTGGAGAAGGATGTGCAGGCTGCTCTCTCCTCGCTCCACCGAGGCAGAATGGAGGAGGAGAGGAGAGCAGGGGGGAGTTAACTCCCGCCCACCCATGCAGCCAATCACGTTTGATCCTGTGAGATGATGTCACCATCACCTCACGGGATCTAAGGATGGTGATTGGTGGTGTATTATCACACCACCGATCACCACCCTATTCCGGGTTATCAGGTCACCAGAGACCCGAATAACCCGAAAACGCACCAAACCGCAGGTCTGAATTGACCTGCGGTTTGCTGTGATCGCCAATACGGGGGGACACAATACGGGGGGGGTCACAGGACCTCTGATCTAAACTACACAGGACGTACATGTACGCCCTGTGTCCTTAAGGACTTGGACATCAGGGCGTACATGTACGCCCTGTGTGCGTAAGAGGTTAAGTTCCAATTAACGTCTTTGAATTGGATCTGGTTTTGTGTGGGAGAAAAGTGGTTTTTGTTACCAAATAGACATTAACCATCTTTTTTAGTGAGGTTTCATTAAATACTTATATTATATAATATAATTATATAATATTATATAATAATTAGAATTAAGTTTAAAAAAATGTAGCCATAAGGAGGATACTTATAGAATACTTATGGAATCACATTATTTTTTTAATGAAGACAACCTGCCCTAGAACGATCAATAAATATCAATAAAAAACATCTAAAAAGGTGAAAGATTTTTAAAGATATACAAAGATCAACTGGAAATAACAATGAAAATAATGATTTTAGAGATAACTTTTATCCGAGTACAGAGTATTCTATTTCTTTTGTGAATGTGTGGCAGAACATAGAACATATAGGCTGTACATCAATTGTGACTTCATTTTGTTCAAATTTTGCAAATGTATTATGTATTGTGAAAAGCCACCTGCCATATTACTTGATAGCTTAAAAAGATTTCATATTAATCCACCTTGTCCTGCATAATAATGCAATGTTTGCTTGGAATAATCAAGCAATAAAATATAATGCCTTTCATGAACAAATCTTCTATGTATAGTCCTTTAATTAAAGACATGTAAAGTAAATAAGTTCTCGGTTCTTCCGTCCTGTAATACAAATTCAAGGCAAAGTAGGAACATGAATCCCTTCCATATGCTAAAGACTATAGTGTTTGTTGGTTTTATATTTGTCAAAGTCCATTAGCCAGCATTTCTGATTTCATGGATAATTTAGTAATACTCTCAACCAGCTATAGCAGGTTTCCATTCTCTACCCAAGTGCACCAGTAATAAACACTTTTCTAATATTGCTTTCTCTATGGTAAATTAGCTCAGTAAACTAGGACAATAAACTCTTTCATATAGCTCTAATTGGTTGGGTTTTATGTTTATTGTACAACTTTTCAGCAATGTGCATTAAATTATTTCAGATGAATAGAATCCAAAAGTCAATCACTATTGACAAAGTGTAGTAAGTAGTAACACTGATGATCCGACAGCACATCCATCAATCTCTGCTGTAGAAATAAAAACTTGACTACTGGAATCTGAAGGTATAACATTGACAGCTAGCACAGACAGTAAATGCTATCCATACATGGTTCATTTCTCACTGTGAAGTAAATAAAATGTAGTCTTCTGGGTAAAGTTCTTTGAAAGACCATAATCCAGTGGTTCTCATATGTCATCTTAGATCTTCACATCCAAGAACATATCTTTGTAAAGATTTGGCTGCTTTTTTTGTGGTTCAGTTACTTAAATAACCTGATCTCGAGTTCGTTTAAGACCTGTTAATCTAGCAGCCAAAAGAAAGGCCATCCCAGTTAGCACTTCTGTAATGAAGGATATCCATGCAAGAGCCAAGGACCATCCAAACCGTATATCAATTTCAGACAGAATTGCACTCCCTAATGAGAATAGTGCATAGTTAAATGCTGCAGCAGAATATGCAATGTAGATGCTGATTCCAGTCAGAGTCACCAATGCTGAGAGAAAGATAAAAAAAAAATCTTATTAGCAAGAAATTGGAAAAGATAGTGAAGGAATATAAACAATTACGTAACTGAAGATTCATAAATTGATGCATATAATAAAGTAACATGAAATACTAGGGTTACTGTGAGTGGTACACACAGTACTTATAGATATTAAAGACTTTTTTGGCATGCTCTACATATGCCTTGATAACAGTGAAGCACTTGAAGCACCATGAGCATTGCTTCTAGAGGATGATAATATGTAAATCATGAGTTGCTGCACACCACATTTTTCCATGTAAATCTGTGAAAAATCTAAGGCATGTAAAGATGGACATATAGAAATTTTTATGCACAGTGTTTAGGATCTATGTAGTATCATAGCCACAGCTTCCTTTTTGCGCACAGAGTTGTGTTTCAGCTAGCTGGAATAGAAGTCTACTCAAGTTATTAAGCCTAGGGAGGCTTTGTTTACATTACATTCCTGTCTCGTGCGTTCATGCCCCTTTTATTCCCATGAATTAAAATGGGCATAAACTTGAATAAGTGGGACATAACATAATATTCCGAATTTCCTGATGCTTCGTGGTAACGAATCAGATTTTTTCCTAAAATGGCTGCTGCACATGTCAGGACATGGAGCAAGTAACTCTGAGAAGATGAGATCACCCATAATGCCATGCATGCAGTCAATCAGCAGCCAGCCAGCCCTGTGAAGTCACAGCCCTATAACTAGCCTCAGCCATCTTGGATTCTGCCATTTACAAGTGTACTTAGTGCAGGGAGAGACGTCAGCTGGCGCTAGGGACAGTAATAGAAAAAACTTCATTGTGCTAAAAAAATGATTTACAAGTGCAGGGAAAGATTATTCAAGGTGTAGGGAGAGGATAGGAAGGAATCATTCCGCTATATTTATATTGAACAGGTTTCAGAAGGGGAGGTTACAGCCTGGGTAATAGGAACAATCCTATTAAACCTTGCTGCACTGACTGGGGACCCAAATTGCCACTATACAGCTCTGTAATTCCAGCAAACCATTCTTGTTATTGGGGTGCAAGTGCTGTTTGATACAGCCATTAATTGGGTTTATTGATATAGCCATTAATAGTTTTTTTTTAGCTTCTATTAGTGGGAGGAAAAATGGCTTATTAGCCGTTGTGTGGTGAATTGTGAAAATAATAGTCCTTTTTGTTGTGTATTAGTGGCAAAAGAAAAATATATTTGCTGTTCAGCGGTGCAGTTATATATTCTAAAGCCATTTATGTCATGCATTAGTGGCAAAAGTGAAATATATTTGCCGTTTAGCGGTGCAGTTATATGTTGTAAAGCCTTTTTGTTGTGTATTAGTGGCAAAAGTAAAATATATTTGTCGTTCAGAGGTGCAGTTATATGTTCTAAAGCCTTTTGTGGCTTGTATAAGTGGAAAAAGAAAATATACTTGCCATTCAGCGGTGCAGTTATATGTTCTAAAGCTTTTTTGGCGTGTATTAGTGGCAAAAGAAAAATATATTTGTCGTTCAACGGTGCAGTTATATGTTCTAAAGCCTTTTGTAGCGTGTATAAGTGGAAAAAGGAAAATATATTTGCTGTTCAGTGGTGCAATTTTATATTATAAAGCACTTTTTGGTGTGTAATTGTGGCAAAATAAAAATATATTTTCCGTTCAGCGGTGCTGTTATATGTTCTAAAGTCTTTTGTGGCTTGTATTAGTGGAAAAATAAAAATATATTTGCTGATCAGTGGTTCAGTTACATGTTCTAAAGCCCTTTTTGTCGTGTAATAGTGGCAAAATAAAAATATATTTGCGGTTCATTGGTGCAGTTATATGTTCTAAAGCCTTTTGTGGCATGTATTAGTGGCAAAAGAAAAACATATTTGATGATCAGCGGTGCAGTTATCTTTTCTAAAGCCCTTTTTGGCGTGTAATAGTGGAAAAAGAAAAATATATTTACCGTTCAGTGGTGCAGTTATATGTTCTAAAGCCTTTTGTGGTGTGCAATAGTGGCAAAAGAAAAATACATTTGCAGATCAGCGGTGCAGTTATATGTTGTAAAACCCTTTTTTGCGTGCATTAGTGGCAGAAAAAAAGGATTTGCCATTCAGCAGTGTAGTTGTATGTTCTAAAGCCATTTTTGACATGTATTAGTGGTGGGGAAGAAAGGGCTTATTAGCCGTTGTGTGGTGTAGTAAGAAAATTATAGGCCTTTTTGGTGTGTATTAGTGGCAAAAAAAAATATTTACCATTCAGCGGTGAAAATCCATTGTACTACAGCCATTTACAGGGTGTATTAATAGGATAAATACGTTCAGCTTTTTAGCCGTTCTGCGGTGAATTGTGATTTTTTTTTTTTTTTTGGGTGTATTAATAGGAAACAGAATACGTCTTATTAGCCGCTTTGCATTGAACCGACATTGGTATGCTATTGTTGGGGTGTATTAATGGGAAAATAGGTACTTGTTATCAGCCATTCTGCAGTGAATTTACATTGTCATACAGACATTGTTGCGCTGTATTAAGAGCAACAATAAGTATGTGTTATTAGCCGTTCTGCGGTGAATTTCAATTGTCATTCAGTGGTGAAATTTGTTTGTGATACAGCCTTTTTTTGAAAAATGGATGGGTGATTGTACACTTCCTTTTGCTGTATGGACCGAATTACATCGTTTAGCCATTTAGTGGAGATTTTTTTTTGTTAAAAATTGACTTTTTGGGGAAAATTGGTCGGTAGCTGTAACTAAGGTCAAGGACAATATATGCCCTTTACGGCCCACTGGGTAAATGTGGTTCCTGCCCATCCACACCAGCAGGCCAGGTGACACTGCTTTCACCTCCACGTTCTCACGCTGTTGGTCCTGCGAAAATGTCCGCCTCTGCCTCCTCATCCTCCACAGTGTCCTCTGCCTCCACTGCAGGGACAATTCACAGTGCTCCTCCAGCATACCACCAGGGTACGAGGGTATGGCGGTGTCAGGCTATTCTACACCTCGTTTGCCTGGGCGAAAGGAGTCACACAGGGGAGTAACTGCTCCGGTACTTCATAAAGAAATCGAATCCTGGCTTTCTCTGCAACAACTCAATACCGGAACCATGGTGATTGACGATGGGATGAACATGGTGTCGGCGCTGCGTCAAGTAGGACTGAGCCATGTGCCCTGCATGGCGCATGTGTTCAATCTGGTTGTCAAGTGGTTCCTGAAGTCTTCCACCCATCTGCAAGACATCCTAAAAATGGCCAGGAAACTTGCATGCACTTCATCTACTCATACACCGCAAAGCACACCCTCCTTGAGCTGCAGCGGCACAACGGCATCCCCCAACATAGGCTGAGATGCGACGTTTCAACCCGTTGGAATTCCACCCTCCATATGTTAGACCGACTATGCGAACAGAGAAAGGCCATAAATGATATCTTGATTATCCAAGCGGACAGGAGTACTCCCCTGTGTAACTTTGATGCCAGCCAGTGGCAGCTCTTGTGTGACACCTGCCATTTGCTCAGGCCCTTTGAGGAGGCCACGTTATTTGCCAGTCGCCAGGACAACGGGATGAATGTCGTCATTCCACTGCTTCATGTCTTGGAATAGATGCTGGTGAATCTGGCTGGTCAGGGGACTGGAAACGTGGCCCCTAGATCTCATGCCCACATGAGCCCTGTGGAGGCTGAACTGGAGGAGGAGGACATTGGAGCACAAGTAATGTGTAGCGAAATGGGTGTTTTTTCTACACAGGTGACAGGAGAGGAAGAGCAGGACCAGCCAGAGGAGATACAGGGCGATAAGGAAGATGAGGCAGAGGACCCAGACACACCGTGGCAGTGGAGATGGAGGCAGGGAGTCCCTCCGAGTCACTTACACAAATAAACTGATGCATGCTTGCTTGTTTGCGTAGTGACAGCTGAATTGTCACCATTCGGCAGAGGGATGACTTCTGACTCCCCACCTTGTTAAACCCTCGCTACCCATCCAAAATGTGGGCCTTTTTTATACCCGCTGAGAGGGAGGACAAACTGCACTACTATAGAGACATCCTATCCTCTCGCAGGTCCGACCGGGGAGGCCCTCTGCGCTCACGTTCGATTGCCATGGCTGCTGGGGAGGGATGGGGTGGCAGAAGCACTACCAGCACCATCAGCAGCAGCCTGAGTCTAGAGTGGATGATAAGCAGCTTTCTTCACCCGCATAGTGAAGAAACTACTCACCTGCAGCAGCAGCTAGACCTGGAGCAGGACCTGAACCAGCAGGTGGTGGCATACTTGGACAGTACCCTGCCACCCCACATTGAAGATCCGCTGGACTACTGGGCAGCCAAAATGGATTTGTGGCCTCAACTCAACAGTTCCCCTGATGGTGGGGATAGACTTTCCCGAGGGGAACACCAGGTCTCTACCTCTTGAGGAGGATTTGCACATGATGCAGCTGGTCCAGATGGAACAGGAGGTACCAGAGCAAGGTACCAGAGGCACAGACATAGTCAGCAGGCCGAGTCGTAACCAGGAGAAACATTACAGGACTGACGGATGAGGCAGAAGTCAAACAAGCAATAGGTCAGGGCAAGAGGCACAGATACAGGTCAGGCAATCTGGGTCGGCAACAAGAGAGTCAAGGCAAGCAGGCAGGAATCAAACAAGTAGCAGAGTCCAGAAACACAAGGACGAGTCAGGTACACAGGAATACGAGCAGAGATATCAGCAACCTATGCAAGGCACAAGTACCTTGACACTCAGGCATCTGGAAGGGGGCTGAGCCACTTATATATGTGCTGGAGGGCTAGGATTGGTCAGCGGGGTTACATGTTCTAACCCATAAAGCACAGGAAATAACGCTCGCCGGCCCTTAAGGAAGTGCTGCAGTGAACAAGCAACGACCACGACACAGGGGGATAACTTGTGAGGTGTCGGTGTACCAAGTAATAATGGCAGTTAGTTCTTTACTCACAGTTTTGACGCTCCCTGGGCCGTGCTGCAGTGAAGGGGAGAACAGTACCAGATTCTCCGGGGCACACTCTATTACAGGGGACACAGGCCAGGTGGTGATCGAGGTGCCCTTGATAGTAATTGGGTTTTTTGAGAGCTTTGGTGGCTGGGCCCCTGAATTAAGTAAAATCGTGATGCCAGCACCTTGGTGGTGCAAAATCATGAAAGTGGTTGTTGTGAAAATTGAAGAAGTAGACAATGGTTGAATCCAACTCAGAACTTTACTATTTGCAGGGTCTTGACAGCGATTTACATCCAGATGTAAACAGTCTTTGATACATAGAGAGGTTAAAGGCTGTAAATCTAGGTAACAGGCTATATATGTGGCCATGTCTCAGGCTAGAGTAAGAAGTTGTGTACTCACTGGTATTTAGTCCTGAATCTGGTTCTTTTTCTCCAGCTTAGTAATGGTAAGGCTGCCAAAGCTAATAAGTCCTTGTATTCAAAGGTCCTTAAAACCTGGTAAGGTGGCTATTGTCCTTTGTTACTCTCTTCACTCCTTCTCCACACTTGGACTGACTTCTACTACTAACTCTAGTCTCCTCCAACCTTAGACTAACTAAAAACAGCAACAACTACTGACTTGACTAGCCTTGAACTGTGCTATATATGGAATATGGTATCCATCTAGTGGTGGATGTATGTACTGCACCTAACAGCCTGTTAACAGGGATTTTACTGCTAAGTCACAGAAATATGCAAATAACATAACATGAGATAAAATATGACAACTTTGCAGTGCCGAAAGGAAACTGGAGAGGATCCCATAACAAACAGTACCTACAAAGACAGAGTCCAGGACTGCTGAGGTTAATGGGGAAGCAATGGCAGTAGATCATCGCTGGACACGGCGCCCGGGACCACGTCAGTAAGCAGGGGAACAGAGGCGCACAGCAGCCACTGTTACAATTAGTTGTGCAGAAAAAATAAAATTTATTTAGCCTTGAAAAGAAATGTCCAAGGGTGGCATGATTAACCTATAGAAATGGCCCCTACAAAATTTATGGTAAGAAGCTTGTTGGTGAAAAATCAAATGACGAGGAGGCACAACCTCCATCTGGATAAGAAAAAGTCTATACAGTAGTTTATTGTACTACTGTAAGAGCTGTGATTTTGTGGTATACTCTACTCATGAAGTGTTAACAGCATAAGCAGTCAAAGGTTTAGATTATTTTTTGGAATAAAATGTAACGGTATAGAATTCTAGTTTCCAAATTAACTTCCCTTCATCCACCTCTCCTACCATCCTTTGTTTTTTTCATAAGAAGAGTTATTTCTCAAGTCTAAGAGAGATATGAACCACAGACCATCCATATAGCAGGCAACAAGGATCTCACAAACGGTCCAAAAAGGATCATTTTGGCCTTAATGCATTCTGAATGGATAAGGATCCGCTCAGAATACTCCGTTCAGCTTTCATTCTGACACAATAGAAAACTGATTCATCCCCTATTGACTTTCAATGGTGTTCAAGATGGATCCGTTTGGCTATATTAAAGATAATACAAACGGATCAGTTCTGAACGGATGCATGCGGTTGTATTATCTGAACGGATGCGTCTGTGCAGATCCATGACAGATCCGCACCTAATGCGAGCTTGAAAGTAGCCTTAGCAAAGTTACTGCATTTGCAACTTGATTCCTCACCATGGTGCTTGTATTCTGTAAAAGAAGATGGGCTACAATGTGCTGACATACATTATGACTAGAGTTGAGCGAACACCTGGATGTTCGGGTTCTGTTTTGGGCACTTAAATGGCTGTAAAATAGCCTTGGAAAGGGCTAGAGGGCTGCAAAAGGCAGCAAAATGTAGGTAAATGCCCTGCAAACATATGTGAATAGGGAAATGACTTAAAATAAAATACAGAAAAATAATAAATAAACAGTCTAAAATTGAGCCCAAGTGAGTGACAGTGGCACCTGTCACCTAGCAAACAGAGGATGTGGCAGCAATGCCACCACATCTGTCATTGTCACCAAGCATCTCCACCAAATCCCATGGAAGTGTTCAGCTATCAGCTGTCCATCTCCCAAACACTGGAGAGAAAAATAAATAGAAAGAGGAAGTACCCCCCTACCCATGGCTCTGAATGCCTTATTTCAAACTTCCTGGTCCTTTGAAATGCTGTCATTCTGTCTGGTGGACAGTTTTAAAAACCTTATGGCGGTGGCTGTCCCACAGTATGTGCATCCCAGCCGCAGCTACTTTTGCAGGCGAGCCATCCCTTCCCTGCACAACCAAGTGGCGGACAAATTCAAGTGTGCACTGCGCAACGATATCTGTGGCAACGTCCACATAACCAACAACACAGTGGGTAAATGTAGCGGCTGGCCCAAAGGCGGATAGCATTTTTGAGAATGTCCTTCCACCCCCGAGGATTGCTGGGCATTTCTCTTTGTATCCTGTTACCTCCTCCTCCTACTCGGCTTCCTCCTCCTCTACCTCCTGCTCATCCACTCAGCGTAACACCTTCACCACCCACAGCAGTACAGCAAGGGGGAAACGACAACAGGTTGTTTTAAAACTTGTGTGTTTGTGGAACAAACCCCGCACCGCGCAGGAGCTGTGGACAGGCATGGAACAACAGACCGACCATTGGTTGGTGCCACTGAGCCTCCAGCCCGGCCTGGTGTTGTGCGCTAATGGGCGAAATATACTAGCAGGTCTGGGCCTAGCCGGTTTTACACACATCCCCTGCCTGCTACATGTGCTGAATTTGGGGTGCAGAAATTCCTAAACACCAGACAGTGAAAATCAATTCAGTTAATCGAACACACACAACACCCCCCTCCCCCCCTTTCACTCAAACCATTAAGAAACTATTTACAAATTTTCTTAAAAACATCTTAAAATAACTATAAGGCAGCTAAACTAACCATATAAAGAAACAAAACTATATACACGCCTTATCTTTAACTTAAGGCCAACCAAATACAAGTGGCTCGGAGGGTGGGTATCTGCACCAACATAGGCCCTGGCCTGGAACACAATTGTCCAGCTAGGGCACAGTTCTGGAGGATGAGGAAGTGGAGTAGGAGGAACGCTGGGGGATACAGAGGACACAGACGATATACCTCCCTCAAAGAGGATAGCTTGTCCTTGCCTCTGGACAGCCTGGCAGACATGAGCTACTACATGCTGCAGTGCATGCGCAATGACTGCCCAGTTACTGCCACATTCTAACTTGTGCTGATTACTGGGTGGCCACCCTGCTGCATCCCCGTTACAAGGACAACGTGCCATCCTTAATTCCATCACTGGAGTATAATAGGAAGATGAGCCCGCTAGTAGACACGCTGCTGATGGCATTCACACCTGAGACCGGGGTGTGGAAGCACAAGGTGAAGGCAGAGGAGGAGGAGAAAGAATTTGCCAATGCAGCTGGGTCACCAGCAACACCTCAGAAGGCAGGGTTACCATGGGCAAAATGTGGAAAAGCTTTGTCATCACGCCACAACAACCTGCACCACCAGCAGATCTGGAACATCTTAGCAGGAGGCAGCATTTCAGCAACATGGTGGAACAGTACACGTACTGACTGATGGGTCTGCCTAGGGGAATAGCTACAGGGGAAGCAGGGGAAGCAACTGCTTTGGGGCCATGACCTAGAAAGGGCCCATCCAGGAGGAGGAGGAAGACTAACAGTATTATACAATGAAATTATATACAGTGGCAGTATAGACAGTGTAGAAAGCGAATAAAACAGCTGCTGGGCCTGGTCTGAGAGAGCGATATTTAGTAGCCACAGGCATGGCGGTATGAAAGGAAGGGGTTTGTGCAAAAATTACTGGGGGAGCCCCATTCAAAAATTTGCAGTGGTGCCCAATCATTTCTAGCTACGCCACTGGGTCTGCCCCATTCAACTTCTGGGTCATCAAATTGGGCACATGTCCTGAGGTTGCCCTTTACGCCTTGGATGTGCTGGCCTACCCTGCAGCCACTGTATTGTCTGAGAGTGTGTTTAGCATGGCTGGTGGCATTATCACAGACAAGCTCAGTCGCCTGTCCGCAGACAATGTGGGCAAGCTTTCGTTTATTAAAAAGAACCAGGCATGGATCCCACAGGACTTGTTTGTACCTTATACAGAATAGACATGTATACTGGCCTCACCCAACCACTGTTATACTACTGTGCACTTACACTTTGTTTTATTTTTTATATTTTCCCAATGTTTTGGGGTCTACACTAATTTATTTTAAAAAATTAAAAATAACAAAACAGTTATTGGCAACTACCTTTGGCTTCACAGCCCAAAAAGGCTTTATTTCATGCAAGAATGTAACCGCCAATTGTAAGTTCCCTGTCAGTTATGCAGTGCAGGGCTTTGCACCTGGCAAAAATGGTAATATTTCACCCAACAATTTGAAATCTATCCTTTTCCTGGACAGTATTAAACTTGGCCAGCCACTGCTGGTACACCAGATTTAGAGGATTGCTATTTTGGCAATTGAATTTCACCCCAGAAAAAAATATATCCTTTGCCGGACACTATTTAACTTGCCCAGCCACAGCTGAAACCACTGATTTACGGTATTGCTATTTTGGCAATTGAATTTCACCCCAAAATTTTTTTTATCCTTTGCCGGATACTATTAAACTTGGCCAACCACAGCTGGAACACCAGATTTAGGGGATTGCTATTTTGGCAATTGAATTTCACCCCTCAATAAAATATAGAAATTTCTATCCTGAGTTTCTGGGGGTGACAATAAGCACAGCCATGTCCCTGATGTAGGATATAGCAAAAAAAAACTAGTATTGATGGATTGATGGACTTGGTGGCAGCTTGTGCTGGTGCACTACAAGACACAAAATGCCCGCCGCTCACCCCAGAAAAAAGTGACAGAAAAACACTCTCTGCAGCCTAAAAAACAGTGAGCAATTAACTAGCAAAAGTTGAATAATTCACAGCTGTAGATCGATCACTTCAATAGGTGTTTTTGCTGAGTTTTCCCAGCCTAATCTCGCCCTCACAGCAGCTGCATCCTATCCCTACACTAATCAGAGCAGAGTGACGTGCGGCGCAATGTGACTCCAGCTTAAATAGAGGCTGGGTCACATGCTGCACTTGGCCAATCACAGCCATGCCATTAGTAGGCATGGCTGTGATGGCTTAAGGCGAGAAGTAAAATGCTAGCTGATTGGCTGCTGTGCAGCGCTTCAGAAAGCGGGAAAAAATTGCCAAACAACGGACCCGAACCCAAACTTTTTTGAAAATGTTCGGGTCCGAGTCCCAAACACCCCAAAATTCAGTACGAACCCTAACTGGCTCAACTCTAATTATGACATGTTATCTACCCTCCCTTACACATAATAGTATAATTTCAACAGATTTACAGTGGTGCTTGAAAATTTCTGCATAAAGAACTTAACTTAAAACTACATCAGATTTTCGCGCAACTCCAAAAAGTAGATGAAGATAACCAAATCAAATGAATCAGAAATAACAGACTTTGTTATTTATTGAGGAAATGATTCAGTATCACATGTTTGTAAGTGGCAAAAGTATGTGATCCTTTAGGATTAGCAGATAATTTGAAGATGAAATATCTGTTTGAGTTAAACAACAGTGATCTATCAAAGTCTGATCTTCACAACGTGTTTATGGAAGTTATACACAAAGGGAAAGGGGAAGCTCACTAGAACAAATACTGGTGCACAGTCTGCTACTACCACTTAGGGTACTTTCACACTTACGGCATGGCTATCCGGCAGGCTGTTCCAGCGGGTACTTGTGGCATGGCAGATCCGGCGGGCTGTTCACCCGCTGGAACAGCCTGCCGGATAGCCATGCCGCAAGTGTGAAAGTACCCTTAGCTTGAACAGATAATACAACAAATCTGGCTGGTTCACAGAAAATTGATATAACCAATTTAATGTTACATAAATCAACATCCAAATAAAATAAAAAATAGAAATAGAAAATCACAGTCGCGGTCCCTTGCTAATAACTAAATTCGGAGCTCACACAAAAAAGGCTGTTTTCAATATACTAAAATGCGGTAAAAAGTTAATGTCTTATATCTCAAATTGATGCCTATTAAGGGTGCATTCACACGATCATGCCGTTTTTTGTGGTCCGCAAATTGCAAATCCGCAAAACACGGATTCCGGCCATGTGCGCTCCGCATTTTGTGGATCGCACAGGGCCGGCGCTATATAGAAAATGCCTATTCTTGTCTTTGATTACGGACAAGAATAGGACATGCTCTATATTATTTGTGGAGCTGTGGAATGGAACTATGGATGCGGACAGCACACGATGTGCTCTCTGCATCTTTTGCGGTCCCATTGAAATACATTTTTATGTTTTATTTTTATTTGTATGTCTATTTATTTTTATTTGTAACTTGATTTATGTAACATTAAATTGGTTATATTAATTTACTGTGAGACAGCCAGATTTGTTGTATAATATGTTTGTGGAAGTGTATCACAGCGCCAACAAAGGAAATTTCCGAATGTCTCAGAAGAAGACTTGTTGATGCTTATCAGGGTGGAAAGCTCTACAAAACTATTGTTAAAGAGTGTGAACACAACCAATCCACCATCAGATATATTTTGCACAAATGGAGAAAATTCAATCCCATTATTACCCTCGCTCAACAAAGATCATGCCAAGAGCAAGGTGAGGTTACAAGGAACTAAAGGTCTTTCTCACATTGACGAATGTCAATGTTTAGGAGTCAACCATCAGGACACTGAACATTGCTTCCTGTCTACAGTTTGCTAAAGATCACCTGGAAAAGCCAGAAGGCTACTGGACCAATAGACTAGAACTAGAAAGCAGAACTTTCTAGTTTAAATGAGAAGAATTATGTTTGGAGAAAGAAAAACACTGCATTTGAGCATAAAAACCTCATGCGAACTGTGAAACACAATGGTGGTCGTAGTATCATGATGTGGGTCTGTTGGGCCTACTTCTGTGCCAGGGCGGCTTGATATCATTGATGGAACAATGGATCTGTCAGTGAGCACAATCTCATGAGAATGTGGGTGTTTTACAATAGACTGGAACAAATAGTAAAAAGTAAAATGTTGTGTGACTGAAAAAACAGCACCCCAAAAATATGTTTGGAAAAAAATGCATGAATTTCATAAGTCATAACAATGCCAAGAAAACTGTTGGAGCAACCTATAAGGCACTGCACCTAAAGTCAATTAAAAAATGCATTTTTGACATTATGATTTTAGGTGTGTCAGACAGATGTTTCCACATAATGGATTCCACTCAAGATTAAACACATACTCTGTGCCTTTTGAATTACGGATTTTCTATATATGATTGCCATTCACTTTCCATTCCATCAGAGGATATCAACGGATTTATCTCTGCACTTTGAGTTCAGGCACTTCTAAATCTTAGCTATGTTATATTCTATCTGTATGACAAATGGCTTATTTTGTACTATAGTGGAATGCATTAGAAGTAATTTTTTAGAGCTTTCTTTGCTAACGCTATCAATGCACTTCTATTTATGGCAGTGACTGAAATGTAGCTGTAAAAAATATATGTAAACATTATTAATATTTGCTATATAATGTAACCTCCTTATAACAAAACTGTCATGTAAATATGGTGTGCACATTATCATGACAGATTAAACAATTACACCAAAAGGAACTAAAGCGTTCTAGCCCTTTACAAACGATTGTCAGCTGTAAAGATCAGTAGTAGAGATGGGCGAATCGAAGTTGACGAAGTTGAATTCGATCCGACTTTCAGGAAAAATTCGATTCCCACCGAATCAAAGTTTCTTCACACTTCGTGGTAACAAATTGCATTTTTTCCTAAAATGGCTGCTGTACGTGTCAGGACATGGAGCAAAGAACGCTGAGAAGGCTGGATAACCCATAATGCCATGCATGCAGCCAATCAGCAGCCAGCTAGCCCTGTGATGTCACAGCCCCATAAATAGCCTCAGCCATCTTGGATTCTGACATTTAACAGTGTATTAGTGCAGGGAGAGATGTCAGCAGGCGCTAAGGACAGTGATAGAAAAAACTTCAATGTGCTAAAAAAACAATTTACAAGTGCAGGGAAAGATTATTCAAGGTGTAGGGAAAGGATAGGGAGGAATCATTCCACAGCATTTATGTTGAACAGGGTTCAGTCGGGGAGGTTACAGCCTGGGTAAAAGGAAGAATCCTATTACACCTTGCTGCACTGACTGGGGACCCAAATTTCCATTATACAGCTCTGTAATTCCAGCAAGCCGTTCTTGTTATTGGGGAGCAAGTGCTGTTTGATACAGCCCTTAACAGGGTTTAAAACAAGGAAATATTTATACGTCTTATTTGCTTGTGTGGTGCAGTTATGAGTTCTAAAGCATTTTTTGGCTTGTATTAGTGGGGGAAAAAAGGGCTTATTAGCCGTTGTGAGGGGAAGTGCAAAAATTACAGCCCTTTATGTCATGTATTAGTGGCAAAAGAATAAATATACTTGCCGTTCAGAGGTGCAGTTATATGTTCTAAAGCCCTTTTTATCATGTAATCGTGGCAAAATAAAAATATATTTGCCGTTCAGCTGTGCAGTTATATGTTCTAAAGCCGTTTGTGGCATGTATAAGTGGAAAAAAGAAAAATATATTTGCCGTTCAGCGGTGCAGTTATGTGTTCTAAAGCCTTTCGCGGCATGTATAAGTGTAAAAAATATATATATACTGGCCGTTCATCGGTGCAGTTATATGTTCAAAAGCATTTCGTGGCCTGTCTTAGTGGAAAAAGAATAAATATACTTGCCTTTCAGAGGTGCAGTTATATGTTCTAAATCCTGTTGTTGCATGTATTAGTGGAAAAAATATATATATATATTTGCCGAAAAGCGTAGCAGTTATATGTTCAAAAGCCTTTTGTGGCGTGTATTAGTGAAAAAAGAAAAATTATATTTGCCGATCAGCGGTGCAGTTATATGTTCAAAAGACTTTTGTGGCGTGTATTAATGGAAAAATAAAAAATATACTTGCCGTTCAGAGGTGCAGTTATATGTTCTAAAGCCCTTTTTGGCATGTAATAGTGGCAAAATAAATATATATTTGCCGTTCAGCAGTGCAGTTATATGTTCTAAAGCGGTTTGTGGCGTGTATTAGTGGAAAAAGAAAAAATATGATTGCCATTCAGAGCTGCAGTTATATGTTCTAAATCCGTTTGTCGTGTGGATTAGTGATAAAATAAAAAGTATACTTGCTGTTCAGAGATGCAATTCTATTTTCTAAAGCCGTTTGTGGCATGTATTTGTGGAAAAAGAAAAAATATATTTGGCGATCTGCGGTGCAATTATATCCTCTACAGCCTTTTTTAGCATGTATTAGTGGAAAATATATATATATATTTGCCGATCAGGGGTGCAGTTATATGTTCAAGAGCCTTTTGTGGTGTGTATTCGTGGAAAAAGAAAAAATATATTTGCCGATCAGCGGTGCAATTATATGCTCTAAAGCCTTTTGTAGCATGCATTAGTAGAAAAAATATATATATTTGCAGATCAGGGCTGCAGTTATATGTTCAAAAGCCTTTTGTGGTGTGTATTAGTGGAAAAAGAAAAAATATACTTGCCGTTCAGAGGTGCAATTACATGTTCTAAAGCCTTTTCTGGCATGTATTAGTGTAAAAAGAAAAATATATTTGCCGATGAGCGGTGCAGTTATATGTTCAAAAGCCTTTTGTGGTGTGTATTAGTGGAAAAAGAAAAAATACACTTGCCGTTCAGAGGTGCAATTACATGTTCTAAAGCCTTTTCTGGCATGTATTAGTGGCAAACGAAAAATATATCTGCCATTAAGCAGTTCAGTTATTTGTTCTAAAGCCTTTTGTGGCATGTATTAGTGGAAACAAAAAAATATATTTTCTGATCAGCGGTGCAGTTATATGTTCAAAAGCCATATGTGGCGTGTATTAGTGGAAAAAGAAAAAGTATACTTGCCGTTCAGAGGTGCAATTATATGTTCAAAAGCCTTTTGTGGTGTGTATTAGTGGCAAAAGAAAAATATATCTGCTGTTAAGCGGTTCAGTTATTTGTTCTAAAGCCTTTTGTAGCATGTATTAGTGGCAAAAAATATATATATTTGCCGATCAGCGGTGCAGTTATATGTTCAAAAGCCTTTTGTGGCGTGTATTAGTGGAAAATTAAAAAATATATTTGCCTTTCAGAGGTGCAATTATATGTTCAAAAGCCTTTTGTGGTGTGTATTAGTGGAAAAAGAAAATATATATTTGCTGATCAGCGGTGCAGTTATATGTTCAAAAGCCTTTTGTGGTGTGTATTAGTGGAAAAAGAAAAAGTATACTTGCCGTTCAGAGGTGCAATTATAATTTCAAAAGCCTTTTGTGGTGTGTATTAGTGGCAAAAGAAAAATATATCTGTTGTTAAGCGGTTCAGTTATATGTTCTAAAGCCTTTTGTGGCATGTATTAGTGGAAAAAAATATATATATTTGCCGATCAGCGGTGCAGTTATATGTTCAAAAGCCTTTTTTGGCGTGTATTAGTGGAAAAATAAAAATATATTTGCCGATCAGCGGTGCAGTTATATGTTCTAAAGCCTTTTGTGGTGGGTATTAGTGGCAAAAGAAATATATATTTGCTGTTCAGCGGTTCTGTTATATGTTCTAAAGCCTTTTGTGGTGTGTATAAGTGGAAAAAAGAAAAAAATATTTGCCGTTCAGCAATGCAGTTATATGTTCTAAAGTCCTTTTTGGCATGTAATAGTGGCAAAACAAATATATATTTGCCATTCAGCAGTGCAGTTATATATTCTAAAGCCTTTTGTGTCGTGTATAAGTGGAAAAAATTGAGGGCCTATTTTCCGTTCAGCCATGCAGCTATATGTTTTAAAGCCCATTTTGTCATGTATTAGTGGCAAAAGAAACATATATTTGCCGTTCAGCAGTGCAGTTATATATTCTAAAGACTTTTGTGTCGTGTATAAGTGGAAAAAAGAAATATTTATTTGCCGTTCAGCGGTGCAGACATGTGTTCTAAAGCCTTTTGTGTTGTGTATAAGTGGAAAAACAAAAGAGCCTATTTGCCGTTCAGCGGTTCAGTTATATGTTCTAAAGCCCTTTTGGGCATGTATTAGTGTATTAGCAACTAGCAGAGTTTTCCCTGTCCGTCCAGTAGTGTGGCATCAGAGCGGGTCTTTAGTGCGGCAGGGGCCATAGTTACCCCAAGAAGAACTCGCCTGTCCAACCAAAATGTGCAGAGACTGACCTTTGTCAAGATGAATCATGCATAAGACTAGGTAATCCATGGTGCCACACCAACACTTTGACAAAAATTACCGGTTTCTTCTTACTACAGCAATAAAATGTAGTAAAATTGGATAGTCCCCAATTCAGTTGCACTAGTTATTATTGGCTCTTATAGTAACATATGGACTTGATTACTCTTAGCATCGATCTTGGTGTATATAAACCATGAAGTGAAGGTGAAAATACCTAACATAAACCAATGTGTAATCAATATAATTATCATAAGTGTATCCAAATATCGCAAAGTGTGTCCAAATAAATATCTTAAAATATGAGTCTACAAGTTAACAAAAAATGTCTCAAAGTTCACAAAAAATTATCGTAGAAATATGTGTCTCAAAGTTCACAAAAATAGTCCCAAATGGTGCAATAAAGAATTCCAAACTGAAGAATAAAAAGTGGTATCTTATTAGTGACTAGCAAATACTATGCATCGATGTACAGGAATCTGGGCAAACAGTTTGATATGAACTGTTTTACAACAGCCAATTTTTCCTTACTGCAGGAAAGTGATATAAGTTTAAAATCAGGCCCGTGTCTGGGGCGTCCCCCTTATCCACGGCCTCTTACCTCCCCCTCAGTTGGGTTGCAGTTTTAAGGATTCTGTCTCGGCTTCCAGCAGATATGCTGAGTAGTGTGGCGTGCGGAGCTATGGCGTCTCACGTGACACGGCAGATCGGACTTCTCATGTGATCTAACACGTGATCCTTACGAAGTCCATCAGCTGACAATATTCTTGTGCTGTTATTGGAGATACGGGTTCCTTTTAGATCTGTTAGTCTTCCAATTTGCGATATAAGATGTTGAATGTTATCACATATCCAAAAGCAAGATTTTAAGTGGGTAGTTCTCTTTGCCAAAACGGGCCAGACGCGTTTCGAGGTCACAACCTCTTCCTCTGCGATTATTTTTTGTGAACTTTGAGACACATTTTTTGTTAAATTTTACACTCATATTTTAAGATATTTATTTGGACACACTTTGCGATATTTGGATACAATTGTGATATTTATATTGATTACACATTGGTTTATGTTAGGTATTTTCACCTTCACTTCATGGTTTATATACACCAAGATCGATGCTAAGAGTAATCAAGTCCATATGTTACTATAAGAGCCAATAATAACTAGTGCAACTGTTTTTGGGCCTACCCAATTTTACTACATTTTATTGCTATATTTTAGAGTTACTACAAATAAATAATATATACATTTATACCAGATGGTGAGTGCCTACGTTTATTTCTCTACAATGACTTATACATTTTTCGGATGACTAAGTGAATCATCCTAAAAGCTGAGCACCCTTACCATAGACCTAGGCATAGGTGAGCCACAGTACATTTGTTATATTTCTTCTGGCTACCTGTCTCAGCTACTATTCTGATCCTGCACCCACCTGATGCCACACATCTAATGCCAAGTGCTCCATCTTTCACCCACCATCTTTAGCTGGTACTCAAATTGACACCCACTGCCTCACTCTATCACCATGTCACTCTGTGGTCTCCTGATGCTGCTGTCACCTCCACACTATGTCACCTTGCTTCTCTGTGGTCTCCTGATGCTGCTGCCACCTCCACACTATGTCACTTTGCCACTCTGTGGTCTCCTGATGCTGCTGCTACCTCCACACTATGTCACCTTGCCCCTCTGTGGTCTCCTAATGCTGCTGCCACCTACACACTATGTCACCTTGCCACTGTGTGGTCTCCTAATGCTGCTGCCACCTCCACACTATGTCACCTTGCCACTCGGTGGTCTCCTTATGCTGCTGCCACTTCCAAACTCTGTCTTGTGCCACTGTGTGGACTCCTGATGCTGCTGCTACCACCTCCATCACTGTCGTTGTGCCACCCCGTGGCCTCTTCCTGATGCTGCTGCCAGCACCTCTACACTTTGTTATTGTGCCACTCTGTAGCCTCCTGATGCTTCTGCTACCTCCACATGCTGTCTTGTGCCACTGTGTGGACTCCTGATGCTGCTGCCACCTCCACACTATGTCACCCTACCACTCTGTGGACTCTTGATGCTGCTGCTACCACCTCCACACTGTCGTTGTGCCACCCTGTGGCCTCCTCCTGATGCTGCTGCCACCACCTCCACACTCTGTTATTGTGCCACTCTGTGGCCTCCTGATGCTTCCGCCACCTCCACACTCTGTCTTGTGCCATTGTGTGGACTCCTGATGCTGCCGCCACCTCCACACTATTGCACCCTACCACTCTGTGGTCTCCTGATGCTGCTGCTACCACCTCCACACTGTCGTTGTGCCACCCTGTGGCCTCCTCCTGATTCTGCTGCCAGCACCTCCACACTATGTTATTGTGCCACTCTGTGGCCTCCTGATGCTTCCGCCACCTCCAGACTCTGTCATTGTGACACTCTGTGGCCTCCTTCTGATGCTGCCCTCACCTCCAGACTCTTTCATTGGGCCGCTCTGTGGCCTCCTAATGCTACCGCCACCTCCACACTGTCATTGTGCCACTCTTTTTTTTGGCTTTAGCAATACTAATGGATTGCTGACCAAATGCTGTCCAAGTTTTTTTGGGGTTATTCTGCTGGATCAGAGGAAGGGCAAAATAATCAGTGACGTCAACACAAACTTACTGCTGACACCCTCTCCACTCTGTTGGGGGAGGTCTACTTGTATTAGCATTTAATAGAACAGGTTCTGTAGACATCCATGTGGAATCAGCTGATGACGGTGTAAAAGGAGTGCACTTGGTGCTAACTTTGACCTGTAAGGCTAAGTTCATACTTGGTCTGTTTTGGCCCTGTGACTGCCCAAATAAGTGAAGTGATGCCTGTCATCTGCATGTCATATTGCTTCTTCACAGTATTATTTCACTACCACAGCAGACTCCCTATGCGTGTTACTGCAAGGCACAGTGTTCTACACCATTATAAAGGCTCTCTGAAGCCAGGAAATAGCCATTTTTTTACGCGATTCGCCGCGAATAAATTCAAATCGAAACGAATTTTTTCAAAAAATTTGACGAACCGGACGAATCGAATTCTTTAAAAATTCGCTAATCTCTAATGAGTACCATCGATCACAGTTATGCTCATCATTGGACAGAACTGGGGTATAGCAATCAATAATCAATATCATTAAAGGGGTGTCCAGGATCCTTAAGATTGGCCATCAATATTACATTAAATGCAGTGCTGCGGTTACCAGTTCTGTCCATTACACAATGGACAGAGCTGTGCAGTTTTTTCACTGACGTCTGGAGCTTGAGCTACAGCTGATTGGTAGGGGTGTGAGGTGTTGGCCCCCACTAATCTTGAGGATAGGCCATCAACATCAAAAACCTGCACAACCAATTTTATCATTGACTATGTTTTTGGTTTGTTTGTTTGTTTGTTTGTTTGCTTTTTGTTTTTTTATAAAGGCAGATTTTTTTATTAAATAAAACTTCATGAGTAACTAAAGTACATTGTTCTAGAGACTGTATTACACGGTGGATCACAAAGCTACTATCGATGGGTCCTGTAATGCTCAGCTAACATGAAAGACTAGCTGGAGAGGGTATCGGAGGTCTTGAGATACTCAATGCAATGTTGACACCCTTATTTGAACATGTGATCATAATTAAGGTATGGACATGAAATAAATAGGTGCATTAACTATTATACAGTATGATTATCATTATACTATACCTCCAAAAAGAAACAGCATCCCCGTCAGGAGCAGAAGCAGGTACGCCCGGGCAAGTATGCTAACAAAACCAGTCATTCCTCCAAATATCATTAGGATCAAACTGAGAGGTAATAATATGACTAGTGTCCCATGCATACCTGCAAAAATGTTGTTTGTTACTGACAAATAATCATGACAAGTTCAAGATTTTAATACATAATCATACTTAAATTAAATTACCTGTTTGCTTTACGTACATTTGAGCTTCAGTAATTGCATGAGCAATTAAACCATGCTTAAAATATGAATATGTTGAATTTTGTAATGCTTTTAACATTCTGTGGTACTGCTTTTAACATTCCATTGTCTGTAATTATAATATTCACTTACTTAAGACTGTTCTCATGACCATAATGATGCTGAGATAATGACACATGAAAATCAACAGCATATTTCTTTTATTACATTTAAACCTATATTTTCCATTACTGTCTATTTGGAGCTACAAAATACTCATGTAGAACTTCAAGAAGCTTAAAGAGACTCTCACCTCAGACCACCCCCATAAACTAGAGTAACGAGTGAACTGAAAACAGAACACTATGTTCAAATCAGTAATTATCTTCACACTTAAACCCATATTACACTTCACAAAATGATCTAGAACAAGTGTCCATTCATTAATTGGCTTGTATATTCCAGGAGTAAATCAGACGATAGGAAAGCAAACACTCATTGCTCAGCTGATGGGCATCTTTCATCAGGATTAAATCAGGTGCTGCCAACAATAAAAAGAAAACACTTTTCATGGCCTGTTTAATTGGGATGGTACAAACTAGAGCCCCTGGATGTTTTCATCCATCGGCGAACACACTTCCCGAAGGCTGGGCTTTGTAATACTGCCGTTAGTCCCATTCCCCATCTGTGCACCTGCAAACCGTGTGATGCATAGAGAGGGATAGTCCTGTAGCTTTCTCCTTTAGAAGTCCTCCCAAGCCAAATAATTGTATTACAAAGGTGTCTACAGCCACCAGTAAGTAAAGGTTATTACTACATACAATTTTTATTTTCAGTTTAAAGAGAATTTGTCACCAAGAAATTCAGTGAAATCTGCAGGCAGCCTATTATAGAGCAGGAGAAGTTGAGGAGATGTATATATAGTTTTGTAGTGACAAGATTCAACTTCAGTAATTCATACATTTAGATCTCTGCTTTTTCTGACTTCAGTAGTACATGGAGGAGGACTTATCAGTGACTAATAGTGGTCTCTGTGTAAGAGTGCATAAAAAAGTATCTGTCAGCCAATAATAAGATAGCCCCCGTGTATAACTGAACTCAGAAAATGCAGAGACGTAAATAAATAAATTAGTTTTGCTGAATTTTTCACACAAAACTACATATCAATCTTTTCAGCTTCTTCTGCTATACAACATGCTGCTTGCGGATTGCACAGTATTTCGAGGTGACAGATTTTCTTTAATGAAAATTGTTTTCAGTAAATTGCCAAGTGTCACCTACTAGTGGTTGTAGTAAGTCAGAATGTAAAGGGGATGTGTATGTCCTGCCATGTTAATTGAAGTAATAACTAGAGATGAGCGAATCGAAGCTGACGAATGCAAATTTCCTAGCTCTTCGTGGTAACGAATCGCAATTTTTCCTAAAATGGCGGCCACACATGTGAGGACTGAGGACATGGGGCAAGGAACTCTGGGAAGGCGGGATCACCCAGATTGACATGCATGCATGCAGCCTAAAAATACGGTGGCCATCTTAGAATCAGACATTTTCCAGCATTCTGAGTGCAGGGACAGTTGTGAGAAGGCGCTAGGGACAGCAACTGGGAAAACTTCATTGGGGGAAAAAAAATGGAAAAAAACTATTTATAAGTGCAGGGAAAGGATAGGGAGGAATAATTTCACAGCATCTTAGTGCAGGTAGAGATGTCAGAAGGCGCTAGGGACAGTGCTAAAAAAGCAATTTACAAGTGCAGGGAAAGGATAGGGAGGAATCATTTCACAGCATCTTAGTGCAGGGAGAAATGTCAGAAGGTGCTAAGACAAAGCTATAGCTGATCTTAGGGAGACCAGCTACAAAAATACCGTGGAGCCTCACTTAAGAGTCTCAAACACAGCAATCCAAAGTGCAAAGCTCCCTGGGAAACATAAAATGCAAAAAGATTGTGGAGCCCCAGTTATGGGTCTACAACACAGTGAAAGCCAGATATCCCTCAAAGGAAGGAAAAACAAGCAAAGGGGTGTCTCCATTACAGAGATCACCAAAACCACCATATTAAGTGGCCCCTATGTCAAAAATCCCGCTCTTTTACAAGCTTTAAGGATGTGACGGGAAGACCTAAGCAAGTTATCCATCCACAGACAGCTGTTTCGGGGTGTTGCCCCTCATCAGTGTGGAGTAGGATTCTGGCTAACCGGGAGCGATGCTTTGGTGACTACTCAAACAAAGCTATAGCTGATCTTAGGGAGACCAGCTACAAAAATACCGTGGAGCCTCACTTAAGAGTCTCAAACACAGCAATCCAAAGTGCAAAGCTCCCTGGGAAACATAAAATGCAAAAAGATTGTGGAGCCCCAGTTATGGGTCTACAACACAGTGAAAGCCAGATATCCCTCAAAGGAAGGAAAAACAAGCAAAGGGGTGTCTCCATTACAGAGATCACCAAAACCACCATATTAAGTGGCCCCTATGTCAAAATCCCGCTCTTTTACAAGCTTTAAGGATGTGACGGGGAAGACCTAAGCAAGTTATCCATCCACAGACAGCTGTTTCGAGGTGTTGCCCCTCATCAGTGTGGAGTAGGATTCTGGCTAACCGGGAGCGATGCTTTGGTGACTACTCAAACAAAGCTATAGCTGATCTTAGGGAGACCAGCTACAAAAATACCGTGGAGCCTCACTTAAGAGTCTCAAACACAGCAATCCAAAGTGCAAAGCTCCCTGGGAAACATAAAATGCAAAAAGATTGTGGAGCCCCAGTTATGGGTCTACAACACAGTGAAAGCCAGATATCCCTCAAAGGAAGGAAAAACAAGCAAAGGGTGTCTCCATTACAGAGATCACCAAAACCACCATATTAAGTGGCCCCTATGTCAAAATCCCGCTCTTTTACAAGCTTTAAGGATGTGACGGGGAAGACCTAAGCAAGTTATCCATCCACAGACAGCTGTTTCGGGGTGTTGCCCCTCATCAGTGTGGAGTAGGATTCTGGCTAACCGGGAGCGATGCTTTGGTGACTACTCAAACAAAGCTATAGCTGATCTTAGGGAGACCAGCTACAAAAATACCGTGGAGCCTCACTTAAGAGTCTCAAACACAGCAATCCAAAGTGCAAAGCTCCCTGGGAAACATAAAATGCAAAAGATTGTGGAGCCCCAGTTATGGGTCTACAACACAGTGAAAGCCAGATATCCCTCAAAGGAAGGAAAAACAAGCAAGGGGTGTCTCCATTACAGAGATCACCAAAACCACCATATTAAGTGGCCCCTATGTCAAAATCCCGCTCTTTTACAAGCTTTAAGGATGTGACGGGGAAGACCTAAGCAAGTTATCCATCCACAGACAGCTGTTTCGGGTGTTGCCCCTCATCAGTGTGGAGTAGGATTCTGGCTAACCGGGAGCGATGCTTTGGTGACTACTCAAACAAAGCTATAGCTGATCTTAGGGAGACCAGCTACAAAAATACCGTGGAGCCTCACTTAAGAGTCTCAAACACAGCAATCCAAAGTGCAAAGCTCCCTGGGAAACATAAAATGCAAAGATTGTGGAGCCCCAGTTATGGGTCTACAACACAGTGAAAGCCAGATATCCCTCAAAGGAAGGAAAAACAAGCAAAGGGGTGTCTCCATTACAGAGATCACCAAAACCACCATATTAAGTGGCCCCTATGTCAAAATCCCGCTCTTTTACAAGCTTTAAGGATGTGACGGGGAAGACCTAAGCAAGTTATCCATCCACAGACAGCTGTTTTTCCTTCCTTTGAGGGATATCTGGCTTTCACTGTGTTGTAGACCCATAACTGGGGCTCCACAATCTTTTTGCATTTTATGTTTCCCAGGGAGCTTTGCACTTTGGATTGCTGTGTTTGAGACTCTTAAGTGAGGCTCCACGGTATTTTTGTAGCTGGTCTCCCTAAGATCAGCTATAGCTTTGTTTGAGTAGTCACCAAAGCATCGCTCCCGGTTAGCCAGAATCCTACTCCACACTGATGAGGGGCAACACCCCAAAACAGCTGTCTGTGGATGGATAACTTGCTTAGGTCTTCCCCGTCACATCCTTAAAGCTTGTAAAAGAGCGGGATTTTGACATAGGGGCCACTTAATATGGTGGTTTTGGTGATCTCTGTAATGGAGACACCCCTTTGCTTGTTTTTCCTTCCTTTGAGGGATATCTGGCTTTCACTGTGTTGTAGACCCATAACTGGGGCTCCACAATCTTTTTGCAGAAGGTGCTAAGGACAGTGCTAGAAAAGTGATTTACAAGTGCAGGGAAAGATAATTTGGGGATCCAAATAGCCATTATACAGCTTTGTCATTCCAGCAATTTGTTCTTGGGGTGCAAGTGCTATGTTGAAAAGCCTTTAGTGGCTTAAATCTGTGGAAAAATAAAAATTTATAGGTAGTTCACTTCTGCAGCTATATGCATTGAAAGCATTTAGTGGCGTATTTCATTACAAAAAGAAAAATATATTCTCAGTTCACATCTGCAGCTATATGTGGGGAATGCGTTCAGTGGGGTATTTCATAACAAAAAAAAATATATATACTTAGTTCACTTCTGCAGCTATATGTGTTCAAAGCAGTTAGTGGCGTATTTCATTGATAAAAGAAAAATATATTCTCAGTTCACATCTGCAGCTATATGTGGCGTATTTGAATAGAAAAAGAAAAATATATGCGCAGTTTACTTCTGCAGTTATATGTGGTAAAAGCATTTAGTGACGTATTTCAGTACAAACAGAAAAATATATACACACTTCACTGGTGCATTTATTTGTGGCAAAAGCGTTTAGTGGCCTATTTCAGTACAAAAAGAAAAATATATTCTCATTCTCAGTTCACTTCTGCAGTTAAAACAATTCTTATTCAGCGTTCAGCGCTGCAGTAATATGTTGTAAAATCTTTATTGAAGTATGTCGGTCGAAAAACAAAAATAATTCAGTGGTCAGTACTGCGGTTATATGTGGTAAAAACTTTATAGAAGTATTTCGGTCGAAAAACAAAATTTATTCTGCGGTCAGTGCTGCGTTCATATGCGGTAAAATCTTTAGTGATGTATCTTGATGAACTTCAAGACTCTTCCAGGCTCCAAGCTATCTTGACGCTTTGTCTTCTCATTGTCTGTAGCTACTAGAGGCCTGGTAATGCCAGGCAGGTTCCCCCAGAAGTATCATGGATGATCGACACTCTGTCATTGTGCCATTCTGTAGCTTCCTTATGCTGCTGCCACCTCCACACTCTGTGATTGTGCCCTTCTGTGGCTTCCTCATGCTGCTGCCAACTCCAGACTCCGTCATTGTGCCATTATGTAAATTCCACTCAAACCGCGAGAGGAATGAGGGAGAAGAGAAAGGGGCGCACAATAAGGTAGTACATTTGAGCAAACCATAAAACAAAGAGAGAAATCAGGATGCGCACCTTGTATTGTTATGCTAATAATAGGCACAACCCTATGGAAGGCTTGTGTGACTCAGACCTGTTCACCAGGACTGCAGCCGCAAGAAGAGTTTCTTTCGGATGGGATGTCCAGTCCCCCGAAGGATACTTGTATTGGAGAAGGTTCTGCTTAGGCGCTTAAAACACTGGAGGAGATGGTCGTGATCTTCAAATAAAAAGTCTTCTTTATTTGAGAATAACACATATTTACATACAAACAACGAGTTTCGGGGACAGACAGTTCCCCTTTATCAGGTTGGATGAATATTCGCATCGCAAATTTTAATTGCGAATATTGCCACTTTGAGAATTTGCGAAGATTTAGAATCTAGTGCTATATATTCATATTCGCAAATATTCTAGATTTATTTTCCTCTGAACCCATGATCCATCTATGCTTCTTGCTTATGGGCCAATAAGAAGGCTGCAATGTCTTTGTCTGAGCTTAGCAACATTCCTAGCAGCCAATAGGAAATTCGCCTACCCCTTACTATACCTCCCTAGCAGCTATTTTCTGCAGCTTTTTTTTTTCCAGTTCTGAGAGAGACATCAGTGTCATTGCTGTGCCCTGTGCTTTGCTGTGTCACATTACATTAGTTAGTGCATATATATATATATATATATTGTGGGGATTCGCTCTGGTAGATAGGACCAGCGGGTGCAGTACAGAGGCAACGGTCAAGCTTGTAAATTAAATGTCCGTGTTTTATTCACACAACAAAAAGAGCATCACAAAAACAGGTGGCTTGGTGTTTGTTCACACACACAAAAGTCCATAAACGGAAGAGTCACCTTAGCTCCTTGGTGTTAGCAAGTCCATAGACAGGCTTTTTCAGGCAGCCTGTTCGGTTTCACAGGGGTCTGAGCCCTCCAGCTTGGCTCCAGCCGCAGGTCCCAAAAAGCAGCCCTCAGCTCCCAGCACTATTAGCAGCTCCAGGACAATCACACACTCAGACACAGCTGATGGCTGTGTTTTATACCCAGCCGAAAACATGGACTGGACCGTGGGGAGCAGCCACCCACCCTACTCTTTAGCTGCTCCCAGTAAGAGCCGGCCCGGATCGGCTTTGCAGCCATGCTATTTAAACAGAGTCAAGCAGCACTAGCTGCTGCAGACCAAAAACCCCGGCTCTTACCTCACCGAGGCCAGCAACCTCGGTGACACGTACCTGCCATCGCATATGACACCTTGCACCTTACCACAATATATATATATATATATATAAAGAAGAAAAATGGACAGCACTCCAGACGAGGTTTCTTGAAAACGGATGTGATTTAATCACCCATGTGAGAAAAAGAGACAACGTTTCAGCTTTACAATCAAGCCTTTTTCAAGTGAAAATGATTGTAAAGCTGAAACGTTGTCTCTTTTTCTCACATGGGTGATTAAATCACATCCGTTTTCAAGAAACCTCGTCTGGAGTGCTGTCCATTTTTCTTCTTTGTATTTATGGGTAAGGACTCACACCCTTGGACCTAGCACCCACTTCATATATTTTGGACTCTCGGTGCCGCCATTTTTTTCCATTTTTATATATATATATATATATATATATATATTACAGATAGTTAGTGGGAGATAGTTAGTGTAGGTTTTGTGATATAGTGTAGCTGTTCCAGTGCAGGGTGTTAGGTAGTGTGATAGGTTCTGCTGCCCATACATACACTGCACACAAAGTGCTGTGATGTCACAAGTTCACAACAATACTTAGTGCACCAACCAGTAATATGTAGTCAGACCTGCTAAAATGTGAAGTTGCATGTATTGCGCAAAAATAAGCGCATCATTAATTGGCGATTTGCGCAATAGTGAATATATCGGAGCACTCTATCTGCATATAAAGCTATTGTAATGTTCTTCCATGCCTACCATTTTCTCCAGTCTCAGGAAACTTCTAGCAGCTTGAAAAATGTAGCAAAAGTGACCCACACCTGTATTGCGCGCGCAATATGCGCATATTACATTGCTAATTTTCGCAATCAAGAAAATAGTCTTGAATTCTCGAATGTATCTCGAATATTCGCCCAAACATTCGCGAAATATCGCAAATACGAATATTGCCCCTGCCGCTCATCAATATCAGTGACGTCAACACAAACTTACTGCTGAAACCCTCTCCACTCTGTCAGGGTGGCTCTACTTGTATGAGCATTTAATGGAACAGGTTCTGTAGACATCTATGTGGAATCAGCTGATGAGGGTATAAAAGGATTGTGCTTCTTTTTGACACTAACATCTACCTGTAAGGCTGAGTTGATACTTGAGTTATTTGGTCAGTTTTGACCCCGTGACTGCCCAAATAAGTGAAGTGTGCAGTGATTCTAAGAGCGATGCCTGTCATCTGCATGTCATACGGACTCACAGTATTATTTCACTACCATAGCAGACTTCCTATGTGTGTTACTGCAAGGCACAGTGTTCTACACCCCTAATAAAGGCTGTCTGCAGCCTGGAAATAGCCATTCTTTAACGCGATTCACTGCAAATAAATTCGGATCGAAGTGAATTTTTCAGAAAAATTAGGTGAAGTGGCCGAATCGATTTTTTGAAAAATTGGCTCATCTCTAGTAATTACTTATATTCTTTGTGTAATTTCGAGAGCATCTTTTCTTATAATTCTTTTTTGTACTTTTCCTTTGCCTTTCCTAGTAGAAATTTATGAATACATTGATAAGTGGATTATTAGGACATTGCCATTTTCTTGTCAAAGGGTCTCTACACAGTTTGATACATTAAAGGGGTATTCCGGTTTTTCCTTTAGCATCAATTGACAGGAAACAACACATTATCACTTAATAATAGTGATTGTTTATCTGTAATGCCCCATGTTACTGCACTCCATCGCTGTCATGTGACGTTTTAAATGGTGTTGATTCCCTATCCCGATGGCATTCCATCTACATCTGAAGTTTGGCAAGGCTAGTAAGGCTCTGCCTTGTAGAAACTACATTATCAGTGACCTTACCTCTCACGGTAGTGTTCTGCTCTTTCTCCTGTACTCTGCCCTGTAGATGTGATGTAAGCAATAATGCTGTGTCTTAGGGTAGTTTTTTTCCAGCAAGACTTCAAGCAGGCTGGGATCCAGAGCTACCATCAGGAATTTCCGGGCTCAATACAGGCAAACCGTGCCCCCCCCCCAACTTTTATTCCCACTGTTTATTAATCATCATAAATAATATGTTCCCCATATTGTACTACAGAGATACTAAATACTGTTTTGTGCTATTTAATAAAAAAATATAATGATACTATAAGGCATAAAAAAAAACTTAGTTACAACAGGGCTTTTCTATAGAGGAATGGTTAAGGTAGCTGTTTACTATACAGGAGGCCTCTGATTCAAACCTCATTGAGACTTTTAAAATAATCATAGTGATGGCAGAAAAGTAGCTTGTTTTTTTATGGTGAAAGTTACAATTCTCTGTAAAGTTATTGTTGCTCAAAAAAAATTAAGCAAAGACCATTAAATGGGTTTTGCAAGACTATTTTTGATCTTTGGGGTAGGTGATCAGTATCTGATCGGTGAGGGGTCCAACAGTAGTGCCGCGGCCTTCTCTCTGATCACTGACCACAGCATTTTACAATGGATAGCGGATGTGCTTGGTATCGCAGTTCGGCCCTATTCACTTCAGTGGGGCTGAGCTGCGCCTAGGCCATGTGATCAATGAATATGATATCACATGGGCTAGGCAAAGCTGTGAGAAGGTTCCAGCACTAGTACAAACATGGTGCCTTCTTAAACAGCGAATCACCAGCTGTCGTGGGTGTAAGACCCCCACCGATCAGATGACCTAGCCAGAGGGGAGAATATACATACAAACACAGAAATGCAACAGCACTCTGCAACCAGCACTCTGCCCTGCCTCTATGCTAGAGTTTATCAGAAGCGTCAGTGTACATTTTGATCAAAAAGTAATAAGCCACTCGCCGTGCCAAGGCCGCCTCTATGAGTGGTCCTAACGCTAAATCCTACCTGTTATGGGCCATGACAGCCACATAAAATCCAGGGAGTGCAGGCCCAGCATGCATGCTGGATCCACCCTGCTTATTAAGCCATTTTTGGGGCCATACTGCCTTCATTAAATCCAGGGATGCAGGTACCAACATGCATGGTAAGCCCACTATGTAATCCTCCTGGAGCCAAATGGCTACTAGTAGGTACTATGAGTGCAAATTCAGTTTTATACTTACTCTGATTAAAACCAGCCTCTAGGGCAGACAAACTAGTCAAGTGTGCACGACTGAATGGAGGGTGCCACACCTCCAGTATATGCTAGGGAAAAAAAGGGGGTCAGTCAGCATAGAGGCAGGGCAGAGTGCTGGTTGCAGAGTGCTGTTGCATTTCTGTGTTTGTATGTATATTTTGCCATGGCTACGTGCAGCTGCATACAGGGATGTGCTGACTGACCCCCTTTTTTCCTGTCTAGTCAGAGGGTAGGTCATCAGTAAAAAAATAAACCGACTTTAAAGTTATTGTAACATACTTAGTATGAAATATCACTAAACAGTATTTGGTATCTCTGTAATTATATTTATAAATACAATACAGTGAACACTTTATATATAGTGATTGGAAAATAAGCGATTTTTTTCCCCTAACTTCAATAATGTACTATATATTTTGATATTTAAGCACAGAAAACTCAGCCCTTCCAAAAACAGGCCTGTGATGTAATTGTAACTCTTCTGCCTGCTATACAGAAGGTCTGGGGTTCAAATCCTGATGAGGACCAGTTAAATTATTTCTATAGTAAGAGTCTATGTCCTGGATGAGGTCCAGTCTCCAACTCAGCTTCATTAATGAGGCTGCAGCCTCTTCTTGGATCTGGGAGGGGAAATAGAGGCAGATATTATGCCAGAGACACTGTGAGTCTTGCAGTGGGATGTAAACACAGAGTTCAGATTGCAATTATGCTGGAGAAATCAAAATGCACTCAGAACTTCATCATCTGATTTATATTATGCAGTAGGATTCAATGCTGGTATTCTTTTTTGTGTAACACCTAAGTATTGATGCTCCAGATTTGTTACTTCATAGTGAATCCAAGTAATTTCTAAAACAGACATATCATAAGTTGCAATTCCTACTTAATGCTTCAGTAACAGTTTCAACTATATTTAATCCATCAGTGGCAGTTACTATTCAGAGTTCTCTGAAGGATGAAACAGAGATTGAACTCCCACAAAGATATATTACAAAAGAATTGTTATTACAGATTAATTTGCACAGGGTGGCAAGCACATGGATTTCTGCAAGTCCTATTTAGTTGAATGGAACTGATTTTCCATCGCGGAAATTTCAGCAACAAAATCCTCTTCTGATTTTGAGTGCACACTTCTTCAATTGAACTAGTAAAAAGGTTTCGCAAAAAAAAAAACGGTAATTAGCCTGCAAAATAGAATAGAGAAGTACTTACCTTGCGGATCCAGCACTACAACTCCAATTCTCCCAGTTGAGCTCTGTTTACTCGGCTGTAGTAGTTATGTCAACAACATGTGCCTGCTTTAGTCAATCTCTGGCTTCAGTGGTGCAAGTTATTCATCTATGTTGTCCGGTTTCTTACTGAAACTGGACAACCTCTTTAGAGGTTTCAGAAGAACAAATAAAAAAAGGATCCGGGAAAAAAAAACAGCTCCTGATGCATATTTGGCATCTGTTTAATCCATTTCAATCCGAGATCCGTTTTTTTAGATGGGAAAAAAGTACTGCATGCATTTCTCAGATGGAAATGGGTCAAACGGATGCCAAATGAGCAACAGGATCAGAAGAACAGAAAATGAAGTCTGAGAGAAGCAATATAATGATTGCTTGTTATAGTCCCCTAGTGGAACTATAAAAAGTGGAAAAAAGCTTTTAATAATACAGGTTTTTTTTTAAAATAAAAAATATATAAAAAGTTCAAATCACCCCACTTTCCTCAAAAATTAAAACGAAATGCATAAACAAAAAAATTATACACACTTCAAAATGGTATCAAGGAAAAGTAAGATCGCCACGCAAAAAAATGACCCATAATACGGCTTCTTACACATAAAAATAAAACATTTTATGGGAGTGAGAATATTATGACACAAAAAAAAAGTTTTTTCCAAAGTTTTTATTTTTTTTTCAGTATTAAAACAAAAAAAAACATATGTATGTGGTATTGTTATAATCACACTGACCTCTAAAATGAAAGTAAAAGGTCAGTTTTACCGCGTAGGAAATGCTGTAAAAACAAAACCCATAAAACTGTGGCAGAATTGTGTTTTTTCCACCTCGTTTGGAAATTTTTTTCCCCACTTCCCACTACATTGTATGCAATCATAAATGAAGACATTAGAAAGTACAACTTGTCCCGCAAAAAACAAGCCCTCATACAGCTATGGAAAAATAAAAAAGTAATGGCTTTGGGAAGGCTGGGAGTAAAAAACTAAAATAAATAAATATAAAATCGCCCAGTCATTAAGGGGTTAAAGAAATAACTTTAGGAGTTTCACAGCCAGAGGAAACATCAGTGACACTTTGCCACCATAGTTTAAAACAGAGCTGGCATTTGCGATGTGGCACAAAACAACTTTCAAAACATTGCATTAAACAGTGTGAAAAAAGCTAATAATTAAGATCTCGTTATCATGCTCGCATGGATACTTAATATGTGTACTTTTTAAAAAAAAATGTAATATATGTACAATAAAATGTATTTGGCAATTTTTGGGCGGAGAAGGGTGAAATAAAAAATAAAAAATTCATTATATTTATAAAAAAAAGTTATGGGATTACTGCTATTATGGATTACTTTATTTCACATTTCACAATTAATTTCACATTTGAAGAGTATTAGCATACTCTCTATGTGTCAGTACGAGAAGAGTAAAAAAAAAAAAAAAAGATGGCCCAACCACCATTCAGGTGCCAGCCACAAACTGAAGAGGGATCAAATATTACCAGCAATCCGTGTAGGTTCAAGGATAGATAGAATTAAGTTAACTTAAAATGAAAAAGTCCAGAATTTAAGCCATATATAGTAATTCAGAATGGTATAAAATACCAGTAGTGCATAGAAACCTATTAAAAGGCTAAAAACATGAATGGTGATGCTATTCAAAAGTGCACAGATAACTCACTTCACAAGAGGAGGTGGTCTATGGGATAAAGCTCAAGACACCCATAGGTCACACTCCCCTGCCAGGTTCACTTGTAGAATCACAGGAATAACCACAGTTGCCACGAGAGGTACTTCTGAAAGATTCCCTTTATTAGTATCTGAGCTCAACGCGTTTTGGGGGTTAAAAACAGGATCCCCCCTTCTTCAGGAGCAGTATATATGCACAAGAATAAAACAAACATATATATATATATATCCATTCCGAGGAAACCAGTGGCGTACATACAGGGGTCGCAGGGGTCGCACTTGCGACCGGGCCCGGACCTCCAGGGGGCCCGGCTGCCTGTGGACCACCCGGGCCCCTGCAGTGCAGTTGTGCCGTCACTGCCGTGTGGTATATCTTTCGCGGCGGGACGGAGCAAACTTGCAGAGGGCCCGCTGGGAGGCGCCACCAGCAGGAAGTTAGCACGGCCACAAACCTTTTTGCTGGTGGCAGTGACGGTGCAGCAGGAGGAAACGTGGGTCACACAGCCTCTGGTGCCCGCTCCCCTCTCTTCTCTCACACAGCCTCTGGTGCCCGCCCTCCTCTCTCACACAGCCTCTGGTGCCCGCCCCCCTCTCTTCTCTCACACAGCCTCTGGTGCCCGCCCCCCTCTCTCTCCTGCTGGTGGCGGTGACGGTGCAGCAGGAGGAAACGTGGGTCCGGAATTGTCTCGCTCCCCTCTCTGGTCTAGCAACAAGGTAAGCCAAAGGGAGGGAGAGGGAGGAGGCATCAAAGTATTTGTATGTCCTCGTGTGCTGCCAGCCTGCTCCATACCCCCTCTCTGTGGAAGCCCTTCCCCCCTATCTGCAGCTATCTTCACTCCCCTGTATGCAGCCCCTTCATTCACCTCCCCCTGTGTGCAGCACCTTCACCTTCCTGTGTGCAGCACCTTCATTCACCCCCCCCATGTGCAGCACCTTCATTCACCCCCCCCCCATGTGCAGCCCCTTCATTCACCCCCCATGTGCAGCCCCTTCATTCACCCCCCATGTGCAGCCCCTTCATTCACCCCCCCTCCCTGTGTGCAGCCCCTTCATTCACCCCCTCCTGTGTGCAGCACCTTCATTCACCCCCTGTGTGCAGCCCCTTCACCTTCCTGTGTGCAGCACCTTCATTCACCCCCATGTGCAGCACCTTCATTCACCCCCATGTGCAGCCCCTTCATTCACCCCCTCCCTGTGTGCAGCACCTTCATTCACCCCCTGTGTGCAGCCCCTTCATTCACCCCCTGTGTGCAGCCCATTCACTCACCCCCCCCCCCATGTGCAGCCTCTTCATTCACCCCCCCCCCATGTGCAGCGGCTGCCTGCAGCCCCTTTATTCACCGCCCCTTTTTTCACCCCCCCCCCATGTGTGCAGCCCCTTCACTCACCCCCCCGGCTTGCAGCCCCTTCATTGGGGGGGCGGGCAGTGGCGGGTTGGTGTGGGGGGGGTGGAGGTTGGCGACAGGGAAGGGGGCCCCATGGATCAGTTTCGCACCGGGGCCCCATGGATTGTGTGTACGCCACTGGAGGAAACACTTGGTGGGGGGGAGCCAGCCAGATGATGTCACTTCCTGGCTGGCTGGTTCCACAGATTATATATATATATATATATATATTAGGGATGTCCCGATACCGATACCAGTATTGGTATCAGGACCGATACCGGCATTTTCACGAGTACTTGTACTCGTGAAAATGCCGCCGATACCGCTGCCGATACCAGAAGTTCCGGTCCGGCAGCTCCTATACACTTTTAAAGTAAACCTAACCTATATTAATGTCGCCGGAATTACTAACTACTGATGCCCAGTCCCCCTCAGGTCAGGCGCTCAGTCCCTCCATACTCCTCCTGCCCCGCCTGCCTTCTTCATTCATAAAAGTGGGCGGAGCGAGCAGGCGGGACATGAGGCGCATGGAGGAACTGAGAGCTCAAGCTGCCCGATTCCTCCAAGCACCTCACGTCCCTCCTGCGCACTCCGCCCACTTTATGAATGTAGAAGGCGCGCAGGGCAGGAGGAGCATGAAGGGACTGAGCGCCTGACCTGAGGGAGACTGCACATCAATAGTTAGTAATTCCGGCCACATTAATAAAGATTAAGTTTACGTCAATAGTGTATGGGAGATCTCTGGATGACACTATGGGAGATCTCTGGATGACACTAATGGGGGGGGATCTCTGGATGACATTATGGGGGATCTCTGGATGACACTATGGGGGATCTGTGGATGACACGTATATAGCATAATATGCTATATATGTGTCATCCACATAGCCCCTGACAGTGTCATCCAGAGATCCCCCATAGT